>JAYESA010000007.1:161353012-162088012 GCA_036927795.1 Iris macrosiphon
GGATTTTGGATGCTATAAATATTTTTGGCGAAGCCCAACCTGATGGCCTTTGCGAGCAATTAATATCAGAAAAAAATCATATAGTGGGAAGAAATATGCAGTATTTGCAGCAAAGAGAAAATTTTTGAAAAATTTATAGACGAGGGATGAGACATCATTGGCGCAGTTGGCACCCCTCTATAGAAATCTAGGTGTGGTGGCGCCCTGCAACTTCGAGATGAACAGGTAAGCACCATGTTACTCGGGTCTCCGGAAGCATCAGCTGATGACCTGCTTCTCAAAAGCGATCCAACATTTTAGAGAGTTTTAATGGTATGCTTTTATGATCTCAATGAGCTGAAGTCGTTTTATTTATTTATCAGTAATTCTGTTTGCGGTACCCTTCGTTTTGGAGACTTGAAATTAACTTTCACGTTATGTTTTTAAATCAGAGGCGACTTTGGAGAAAGCTCTTGATTTGATTAAAAGCACCCTTATGTTCTGCTTGGCGCATGGATTAATGCCATTGCCACTATAATAATTGGGAGGCACAATCTCCTGAACTCGAGCATTGTGTGAGTGGACCCAGATTGTGACTACCATGTTAAAGATCTTGCAGTGCGAGCTGCTAGTGTTCATGTTGGTCCTTCAGATTAGTTTGGTTGTTGAGAAAAGAAAAAAACTCAGCACTCTGGGAATGTGAATGGACGTGGGAATCTTTTCCTGCAAAAATATATTAGATATATTTTTGATTTTGTTCTGGACACCAAAAAACTCTGGACCGTCAAAAATATAGAAGATATATTTTTTACATTGATATCTGGAGGATGTAAGCACTCAGCTCAAGCTGTTTATTTCAATGCATAGAGGTATAAAACCAGGTCTCCATCTCTAGTCTCTACACAACAGTGAAGGTTATATTGCCGAGTCGACCTTGACAATGTTTGTGCAATACATTTGTGCAAGCGCGGACGGAATCAGGATTCAACTATTTTTTTTTTACCTAATTATCTAGTATCTTGGCTTGGTGTCTTATGGGATGTGAATTTTCTTGATCCTTTCGTGGTTGAACCAGTGTTTTAAAAATCAGACTGAGAATCGATCCATATAAGGCACTGGGTCGGTCAAACCGGTTCAACTAGTGGTTGAACCACTAGGTTAACCTAAGTGGCACAACTTCAATCTCTTATGGACATTGATTTTTATAAAGAAATTCATTTACATCAAGTTCTAAAAAAAATAACAGGTCAACACTGACCCAACCCGGAAAAGCTACCGGCTCACGGATCAACTGGTTGAATCGGCCGGTCCGGTTTTTAAAACATTGGGTTGAACGTTCATCAAGTATAGAAGAAAGCAGTGAGTTAATTTTATTTGGGAGCAAGAGTTCATGATAAAATATTGGTTGGATCCCTATAATATGGTGGGCTGGTGAAAATCCTCACCATGCATGCAGCAGACAGGCACTAGACAGTAGCTTACTTCATTTCCAAGCTCTCATAGTTTCTTGCATTCATCAAAGCTCTTGAGGACAACCTTTGAGTTCTTCTAAGCATGTTAAGATGGAACAAGACAACAGAAGTTACTAGGCCCAGAATAAAGTATTTTTGTCAAGTACTGGTTTGAATGAACACTAGGGATTTTGAAGAAGAGGAGGATTCGACGTTCGAAAACCTAGTTTTGACCATGGACTAGCTAGCCCTATAAGAACCCCTGTCATCATTATTCTCTTCACATAAAGAAGGTTTGGAAGTTTCAGAGACAGCCATGGTGCAAATAAGCTCCACTTGCCTTTTGCTTCCTCTCTTGATCTCCTTGCTTGCTGGTCTGGAATGTGCTGCTACTCACAAAGGTGATTATAAGCTTCTCGTTTAGGGTTATTTACACTAACCTTTTCCATGTTTTATGTTTTATGTAAATGGTTATTACACTCACCACCCTTATTTTGAAAATAAACATAAAGCATAAAGCATAAGGAAGGTTCGTGTAATTATTTCAAAATAAAGGAGGTCCATATAATAAACCTAAAACATATTAGTGATGAAAGATTAGTGTAAATAATTCTGTCGTTTATTTGCATTTAAATGTCTTCAATTTTCATGCTTTTGCTACTCGTACTATTTTTGTTGTCACATTGCTACCTTGAACTCCTCCCCCCCCCCACCCCCCCCCCCCCATAAATTAGTTGCATGCTTTGTATGTGACCGTCGATTGGGAATGAATGTTAACAGAGGGTAGTTAATTGGAAATGCTCAAGTTCATTGTGGTGATTTGCTTAATGAATATAGTTAGGGGTAGCTTCTTCATGCCTTGAAATGTTCTATGGCTAAATCTTGATCTGTGGTGAGGTCTGTTTCTTGCAGAGGGTGCAGTAGTTGCCAATGAAGGTAACCCTCTGGAGACTGTCATGGTATAACCAACTTACTTTGTTCTGCGCACGAGGAAGGTTTTTATCCTGTGCACTTGATAAGAGTTTTTTTCCGAAAGCAGGAGCAGCTCCTTCACAAACCAAGAAGGTTGCTGATGGTACTCGAATAAAGATCGGAGGAGCTGCGGAGGATTTGCTGCAGGAGGAGGAAGGAGAGAAGAGCGAAGAGAACATGGGCGCGAGCTGCCGCTATAATGTTGGAAAATGTAGGCATGGATGTCAAGTGACCATGAGTGATGCAGGTCTCAAATCCAGTTCCCTATCCTTCAGTTCTGACTACCATATGCCAAAAGACACCCACCAAAGAACAACTAGATCAGGTTGATCCTTCAAGTAGCTTGCATACTCTAAGCTTAAGCTAATGCTCCTCCCTTCTTCTTCTTCTTCTTCTTCTTCTTCTTCTATACTTGTCTATGTAGTAACATATATGAGTAATATTCTGATGATGGTGTTGTATGCGATATGGTGATCAGTTTTGATGTTTAAATGGATCATCTAATTCTCTTGATAATAGTTTCAGTGATCATGTAAGTGATGTTTGGTTTAGATGAATGTAGACTTGTACTCTCAAATGTTTTATATTTTTGTTTAAAAAAATGTTTATATTTCAGTTGTTAAATTTGGCAAGGACAGTCAGGACTATCAAAATTTTGGCAGTCCTAGATATGCAGATGACTGTCAAAATTTTGGTAGTCCTAGATATGCAGAGGAGTGTCAAAATTTTGATCGGACCGACATAATTTTGACAGTTCCGGATATATACATAACAGTCAAAATTTTTGATTGTCGTAAGATTGCAAAAAAAAAACTGTGATGTTTCCTACCAAATTCGGTAGCAACTTTATCACTGACCTTGAACTTTTTTTTTATTTTTTTGATGACCTTGACCTTTTCAAAAGAGTTATATTCAGATAAATCAGGAAGCCAATCATTGTTTCTTTAATCATGAAAAGCGTAGCCAATCATTGTTTCGAATGATCTATGCAGTCACCTATTGCTTATTAGAGTATCAATACAACAAGAAGATTGGATTGGATCTTGGAGACTTTGTTGGCACTGTTGTCAAGATAGTTTTCCTCAACATTTTCAAATAAACAATCTTTGGGTATGTAAATGCTGAGACGATGAATCACACAAACGACAGAATATGACTTACAAAGTAACACATTGTGTTAGGTACCGAACTCTTTCTTTATGCTTTAACATAATTCGAGTTCATGCTTGTTTATTTAACAGGCCTGTTATTAGTTTCAAACTACTACTTTCCAATCAAACGAATGTTTAAAATTCGGATTGTAGATCGACCTAGTGAGGACAGTGGACTGGGTCAAACCGGTCCAACCAGTCGATTAATCCGAATTGAATCAATTATAAACACTTACAATCTTACATTGAATATGTTGTCTACAGTGGTGAACTGTTCATTCTCTTCCTTTGGACAAAAGTTAAGTCCGGATCATTCTTTCGAGGCTGTGTGCAGTGACAAAAAACCGGTAGCAAAAAATTTAATCTCTAGAAAAAATTCGAGAAAATGCTGCACATAGACCTCAGATATTTCTCTTAGGACAGTACTTCGTACACGGCTCATCCCAAAGACCAGTAACATTAACTTAATTTCTTTATATTCTGTTTACAAAATTGTGATTTTTTTTGTCTCACAATCTAAGAGAAATATCTATATTATTTATATATTTTGTTTAACATAATAAATAACAAATAATAATAATAGCATTTACATTCTGTTAAACACTTTATGTAAACATTTAAAATTGTAATATAAAGTAGTAAATATTGTTACAATCTACAGTTTTTATATATTGTTTTATATACTAGTGTAATTCTGTTTTATATTCTGCATATAAAACAATATATTGTTCCTTTTTATATAAAAAATAGTCGTCTACAGTTTTATATACAAAACAATATATTGTTCTTTATATTTTATTTTATATACTGTTGTAATTCTTAATACAAAATTGTTTATATAATGTTTTTCAATTTTGTTACATATTGTTTCAAGTCTACTTAACAGTCTACAAATTCTAAAGAATAAAATCTGTTTACAATCTATTTATAAGTCAAGATACAAAGTCTAATTTCTTACTCTACAATCTCTTACATACTGTAAAAACAATTTATTGTTGAAATATTGTTAGTCAATATATATTGTGTTTTAGTCAATATATTAAAATCTATTTTACTAGAATAAAATCTGTGACATTATGTTAAATAGAATAAATTCTGTGAATCAATATTATTGAAATATTTACATAAATATGCTACATTTTGTTGACTAAAAACTGTTGTTTCAATTTTGTCTGATTCATTATATGACATACTCTTTGAATATAGAAGCTCTAAAATACTATGGAATGCATTGGAAGAAGAATATGGTTGTGATGATGCTGGAATAGAAATATTCAATTCCTTCTCGTTTAATAGGTATTTATGGTGGATAACAAATCTATGAATTACCAAATCCATAAATTTGAAGAATACCTTACACATCCAAGCCAAATGTACACTTTCTCTAATGAAAATAAGATTGCTTGCTTGATAGATAAGCTTCCTCTTTCTTGGTCTTGTTAGCTAGAGAACTTATACAAAGAAGACCTTACCTTTGTACAAATCTAACATAAGAATATAAGAGCAACTTAGGTTAAAGTTTAAACCTAAGACCGAGTCTAAGGTTGTGGTAAACGTTATGGAAAACTAGGTAAATCTAAGTCCAACCCTCACAAAGCCAAGAGAAATTTATTTAAGAAGAAGAACTTTCAGCCTTACTACTAGACTCATCAAAACCAACAAAACCATAAACCTATAGACATTCTAGTCAAACTCGGGAACAAATTTTATTTTGCATAGTGTGGAAGAACAAATCATGTCTTTCAACTATTTCTATAGAAAGAAGGAGGCTATCAAGACCCCTTTCAAGGAAAAAGACACTCTCAAACCTGAAACAAACTTGCTTCTGAATGGGTCTTCTATAGGGATGAGCAAATACCGATCGCTATTGAAAAATCGACCGAATACCGATAAAAATATCCTAAAAACCGACCTGAAACTATGAACCGATACCGAATTGTCAAACAGACAAAAATATGGTATAATGGTAGTGGTAGCAGTTTGAGTGCAATACTATACCAAAAATATCGAACCGAACCAATTAGTAGTACATAAATTTGTATACATTTTTCTTCCTCCGAATATTACTATAATATATATATATATATATATATATATAACTTACGGGACAAATTTACGGGATTAGAAAATATACGTATGTCTCTCTTCTAAATTTATTTGTCCTTCAAAAACTAAATCTTACCTTTTAAAATCCAACATATCTCTATTTTAAAAATAAGGCTTATCTATCTATTTTTTTTTCTAAAATAAATATAGATTTATTTATTTATTTATTTTTATAAAATAGAGATAAATAGATAGATTAGTTTTTGTTTTTTTTAAATAAAGATAGATTTTTTTAAACATATCTAAGAAATAATTTATCCTTGAAAAAAATTCTAAATGTTTTTTAAAATAGAGGTAGATTTATTTTTTAAAAGAAATCAAAAAATAATTTATCTTCAAAACAAATCTAAAAAATAATCTATCTTTAGAAATAAATATATCTTTCAAAAATATATTTAAGAATATTAATTTTAATGTTAATTTTAATATTATTTTTAATGTTAATTTTTAGTGGTAATTTTAATATTAGTTTTAATTTTAATTTTAATTTTAATTTTAATTTTAATTTTAATTTTAATTTTAATTTTAATTTTAATTCTGATTCTCATTCTAATTCTAATTCTAATTCTAATTCTAATTCTAATTCTAATTCTAGTTTTAATTTTAAATTCTAATTCTAATTTTATTTTTATTTTTATTTTTAATTTCAGTGGTAATTCTAATACTTAATTTTAGTTTTAACATTAACACTAAAAGTAAAAATTAACATTAACATTAAAATAAAAAAATAATGTTAAAATTAAAATTAACACTAAAATTAAAATTAAATTTAAAACTAAAATTAAAATTAACATCAACATTAATATTAACATAAAAAAATAATATTAGTATTAACAATAATATAAATATAAATATAAAATATAAATATAAATATAAATATAAATATAAATATAAATATAAATATAAATATAAAGATAAAGATAAATATAAATATTTAATTTTAATGTTAGTGTTAATATTAATTTTTAATTTTAGCTTTAATGTTAAAACTAAAATTGATATGAATTTTAAAAATTAACATAAAATTAAAATTAAATTAAAATTAATGATAAAATTAAAATTAAAATTAACACTAAAATTAAAATTAATATTAGAATTTAAATTTAAATTTAAATTTAAATTTAAATTTAAATTTAAATTAACAATAAAAAATTCACATTTGAAATAAATTTAGTATTTATATAAATTATTTTTTAGATTTGTTTAAAAAAAAATCTACCTCTATTTTTTAAAAATAAAAACAAATCTATCTATTAAAAATAAATGTATAATCGATCTTTATTTATAAAAATAAATAGATGGATAAGTCTTATTTTTAAGATAGAGATAGGTTCCTTTTTAAAAGGAGAGAGTTAATATTTTAAGGAGAAATAAATTTAGAAACAAAACATACGTATATTCTCTGGTCTCGTAAATTTGTCCCATAAGTTGGTCCCGTAGGAGAAGCGCTCTCTCTCTCTCTCTCTCTCTCTCTCTCTCTCTCTATATATATATATATATATATATATATATATATATGGAGCGGATCAAAAGATCCGCTCCCGGAGCCCCGCCGAAGCCCCGTCCCCCTGCACCATCGGATCGGGGGCCCCGCGTGGGGGCCACACGTGGGGCCCCCGCGATCCAAAGGTTGGGAGCGACAGGGCTCCCGCCGGTCTCCGGAAGCGGGATATATATATATATATATATATATATATTGCTCGTGATTAATTTTATGCTACTTTATTTTTTTATCTTTGTTTTAGGTAAGAATCAGTATAGTAGAACTTAAAATGGATTTTGGTGGACTTGAAGTTATGTTAAGGACGTTAAGAATTGGATTTTTTTATATTTTGAGCTTAATTTTTTGTGTTTTCTTAGAACTTAGAAATATATGGTGTACTTGAACTTATGCTTAGTGATTGTATTAGATCTTTTAAGCTCATTTAGATGTTTGCAACTTGTTACATATTGCTCTAATAAATTTGATTAATTACTTGGTTGGAAGAGGTGGCTTTGAAATTTAATGCTTCCAAAAAAGTAAAAAAATATTTCTAGGTTAAGAGGTTTAATAATAATAAATGTGTTGATTGATCGAATATTAATTGGTAAAATATCGCTATCGAACAAAAACCAACAGAATACTGTTTAACCGAAATCGAAAACCTACGATATTTGTATTTATTTTTTAAATACTGTGAGAATCATCTCATAGTATCTGTATTTATATACAAATACGTATTTTTGTATTGTACCTTGTGATTTCTTGGTTTTGGTGATTTTCTGGTTTTCTGTTTTCGAAAAAATATTTAAAGACTTATGCAACAATCTTGATTTTCTGAGTTTGTGACAACTATGTATTATCATCAGATTGTCCGAGACTTGTAGAATACCTTTTGGCATTGCCATAGACCCGTGCTAGGACCAATGAGTAGAACGGAGAATCCTAGAATTTTTCGAAGTGAGAATTTTTTACTTTATTTGGAAGATCTACTGGTATTCCACAGTATTCCGACGAAAAATTCGGCCGGAATATTTTTCCCTAGTAAATAGTGTCTTGTTCACCCTTTCATCCAATGGTTTCTTAGTTCTGAAGTATCCTATTATCCATTGGTTTCTTGGATTTCTATATGGATGGATGAGATTGATCGGATTGAGTCATGGATCGCTGACGTGGCAGATCCAACAGTCACAATTAATTCACTCCTTCTATATATACCCTTTGATTTTCTCTCTCCTCTCCCTTTTCTTTCTTCTTTCTCTCTTCACTTTCTCTCACTCTCACTCTTTATTTTCTCTCCATTTTTCTTGTAAACTTGGAGCTTGGTCTTAAGGCCTAAGAGTGTGGTTTTTGAACCCCTCTTGGTGGTGGAGTAAAAGGTTTAGGCTGGGAGCTCGACTTTAGGCAAGTACATATTGTCAAATTACTAAACAACTTTATTTATTATCATTTTTGCTTTCCTTGGTATTGACAGATCCGTTTATTCCAAAACTTATTTGTTAAATATGTTTCTCTCAAGATTTTTAATTATGTCCCTGTTTCTGAATTTCATCTGAGCTAGGTTTTGATTTTCTGTTAAATCTTGATATTGGCTTAGTAGGATAACTTGGTATCGAGAGAGAGATTTGAGTTACCATCATGGAACTTAGTTATATGTGCTACATGAGACCCTACCTAGCTTGTATCCTAGTGGTTTTGAGTTTGGTGGAATTAAGACACGTTTCAGTTTCTTAAAAATCTATTTTTAGGAGTATTTCGAGGAATTGAACTATCAGAATTTATGAAATCTAAATGTATCATGTTGTGGGAAATTTAATTTCATGCAATTTTGACCTTTGGAAAGTCAAATTCCGATTTAAAACGAAGTTTTATGGCCGAAACAACTTTCAAAAAATTCTGTCCCGGCTGCTGTGTAATTTCAAAAATCCGACTATAATCCACGAAAATCTGTCGGATCTTCCAAATTTTTACCCAGAAACTTGTTATGACTGATCAGATAATCCGATGGTAATCCGCGAAAGTCTACCGGATAATCCGAATTTGTCTGTTTTACTTGGTTTTGGCTAATTTTGTCCCTTTTTTGATATTTTCTTTGGCTATAATGGTTTTTTAGCATGACAAGATGGCCTTGTGTCACGACCCGTACCCGATGTAAAGATACTAGTCGGAAACAACGCCCAGCCTACGCCGCAGAATCGGCGGTAGAACGCTGTCTAGATAGTCTATCTAAAGTAATAAACCACCAATAATGATAGAATACTCAATCACAGAACTAAGATAGAATGAGCACGAATCAGATAAGAATAGAATAGTCATCATACAACTCATGAGTTTAAAATAATACATCAATGAGTCTGAAGAGTAACAAATAAGCTGGAGACAAATCCAGTACAAAAGAATACTATCATACTACAAAGCTACACTCCAAGGTCAACTGTCTCAGTTGGGATAAGTCCCTCTTGAGCCAGGGTCTCCGAATCTAAACCCACAACATCCTGGGGTCCATAATAGGTAGGGTACTCCTCAGTGTCATCTGAAAAAATATATCCAGTCAGGAAAGGAGCAGAGTACATCTCTAACAGCAGTTCTAATCCATGATAAAAATTATGTAACAGTAAATAGCTGTGGATAAACAAGATGCACAATAGATACAAGAGATATATAGACAATAAGGAAATACTGGAAAGAAATACAATAATGAACAATATGCCAATGAAATAATAATACTAATGACTAAGTGTGTGAGTACTAGCTTAACATGTGATCGGCTTGGGCAAGATACAATGCGGCATGGCTAATCATACGTGCGGTGCATGATCAACACTATTCGCTTACCAATACTTTATTCAATAGGGATTTGATCACATATCTATACTAATACTCCCCACCCCCAGCTGGTATAATAGATCCAACCACGGTATGCTATGGCACTAGATTCCCCAAGAATAGAGCGACTCCTCCCGAAAATTGGTGTCTGTACATGTACAAGATAACCAATAAAATAATACTTGTACCATATACACCATATACCAAGGATTAACATCTCATGACGAGATCCGGATATACCAATCCGTGTAACCATAGTGTCAAGAGAAACATGTATATCTACACTAGATACAACGAACATAGAGGATATCATAAATGAGAAACTATCAGAGAATGTACTCGCCTGAAGTCCAAAGAACAGTCTCACAGATGTCTGACTCGGTACCTCGAAGACCTAGATATAGAATACCACATTAATACAAGGTCCCGGGAAGAGAATAAGTCAAACTAGTCAACTTCTAGGTCAATAAATAAATTCTAAGTCAAAAGTCAACTATGGTCAACTCTAAAGTCAACTAAAGTCAAATATGGTCAAACCAAGGTCAACCTCACAAGAAATCTATATAAATAATATAGAAATAAAATACAACAATTTAGGAATCAAAATTAGATCCCAATTGGTACCCACACAAAGTATACTAATAATACAATTAATGCACACTCTAAATAATGTATATACAAACCAATATTTATACAAATAAAATAATATATTATTATTAGTATTATACCTCACAAAAATACCTATATATATATATATATATATATACAAATATAATATATAATATATAAATTAAATCTGCCAAATTGTCACTGAAAACAGTGAGCTAAAAATATAAATTAAATAAAATAGGCTTTCAGTGACAGTTCCTACTGTCACTGAAACCACCATCGCCAAAGCCGCTGTGCAAACTGCACTGCTGTCACCTATTGGTGACAGTTCTCAACTGTCACAGAAAAGTCCGTCGCTGCTGCTGCGAATCCCGCCCACTGCATGGGTTATTAATGACAGTGGCGGCTCTGTCATTAATAACCCGCCGCCACTGTTACAGCGGCTGCTGCTGTAACCGCCTAATTAATGACAGTTCTCTGTCATTAATCCTACTGTCACTAAAAATACAGAAAAAATATATATAAATATATATATAAATAAATATATATATATCAAAAAATATATATATATAAACAATTAGATAAATATATATACTTATATATATACAATTAAATACTATTAGTTACAAAACACAATGCACATATTAATGTACGTATTTTACATGGCTAGAAGCACACATAAAAATACATTCATTAAATTAACAATTAAATATATAATAATTATAAATAATATAATTACACATTTAAACACATAAATATATTTTATAAAATATTTATGTATAATTTATGTTATTAACATAAGTACATATATAATTGCATGCAAGAAAGCTACATACATATATTTATACATCACATTAGAACACATAGAAATATATATAGATCTATGCTACAATAAATACCATAATAAATACACTAAAATAATATATAATATCTATATATATATACTAATTATAAATAAAGAATTTAAAGCATAATTAATTAGATCTACACATAAACACACCAAATTGGAGAGTATCACACCGTATCCCACTAGATCTAGGATACGCATGCGACACGAGTCCAACACACAACCAATTGTACCCCGAAGGACACAAACAAGTCACAAATAATATTTATGAATAAATCAAAGTGTCAAAAGTAGATCTATGTGTCCGTGTCAAAATACGACATGTACAAAGTCCCGTGTCGGAGGGAAAACTCCCAAAATGACACGTATCACCAAATAGTTGGGATACGAACCACATGTACCCAAATATGGATACGACACAAGCCCCAAACACATAAGTACATGCCCAATTGATCTATAGGATCAATTGACACACACAACAAAATATAAATTCGGAATTCCAACAAAATTGACACAAAAAGCACCATAACTTTCTCCATGGGTCTCCTATGAACATAAAATAAAGTCCTATGGGTAGTACATACATATAGGTTGATTTTACATGATTAAATCTCAGATTTAGAAGCTATTTTAATGGGAAAAACTGAATTATACCTATTGGGAGATGGATTCCCAATGAAACCTCCAATTGAGATGAACTTGCTTCCAAATTGTAGATCCTTGCTACTCTTTGTAGATCCTTGCTTCCTCCTTCTAGATCTTTGCTTCTCAACTTTCTAATGGTGAATTGGGAAGAATTTGGGATGAATTTGGTGGGGAACTGGAATGGGAATGGAGGGAATTTGGGAGTGAAAAATTCTAGATCTAGATTTGGAATGAGAATGAGAGGAGAGAGAAATTTCCCCCCTCTAATATAGGCCGGCCATGCCCCCTTCCCCAAGCAATTGTAAAATGTCCAATGTACCCCTTGGGGCCTCTCATGAAGAAATAATTAAGGAAGGAAGCTTCTAGTCTAATCACTTAATTAATTTAATCCATCTTCTTAACTATGGGCTTTCTAAATGGGCCAAGTCTAACTATTTAATTCATGTTGGTCCATGGGTCCAAACTATACTAGTTGGGTCCACTATAATAAGTCCAAAATAATTAAATAACATCCAACAACAATTAAATAATACAACAAAAATTATTTACCATGCACAATATTTATTTAAATAGGAAATTACTAAAATACCCTTTTTCCTAAAATGTGGTAGTGACAAGTCTATCCTCCTTAAAATAATTTTGTCCTCGAAATTTAAAGATGAAAACTACCCCCAAAAAATCACAGAACAGAACTAAAGAATCACAACTAACTAATGAATAAAATATAACAATGAACAGAACATAGCTAGAGAATAACATACCTCAAGGTACAAACAAATATGGATAACGCTCTCGCATGTCATCCTCTCTCTCCCAGGTAGACTCCCCCGGAGAGTGATGCCTCCATGCGATGTGTACCAAAGGAATAGTCTGGTTCCTCAGCACCTTCTCTCTCCGATCCAGAATCTCAACTGGCTGCTCTGGATAGCTAAGAGTAGGGCCCACCTCTATCTCTGAGTAATCCAATACATGACTAGGATCTGCCACGTATCGTCTCAACTGCGACACATAAAACACGTTGTGCACTCCCTCCAATGCAGGTGGCAAGTCTAGTCTATAAGCAACTGCACCGACCCTCTCTAGAATAGTGAAAGGTCCGATGAATCGTGGACTAAGCTTTCCACCTCCACCGAAGCGAATCGTGTCTCGTGTCGGAGAAATCCTCAGAAATACCAAACCACCCACCTAGAACAAAATACCATCTTAAGAACTTAATCTATAACAAACAAGAACAAGCACAAACAAAATCTAAACTATACCTCGAACTCCAAAGGTCTCCGATGGCTATCGGCCCAATGCCGCTGTCTGTCCTGCGCCACTCGAAGTCTGTCTCTGATCAACTGAACCTTCTCCGCTGCATCCACAACCATCTCTGGCCCAAGCAAAACTCTCTCTCCAACATCGTCCCAAGACAAAGGAGTACGACACCTCCGACCATATAGAGCTTCAAAAGGTGACATCTCTATACTGGCCTGGTAACTGTTATTGTAAGCAAACTCTACCAAATGGAGATGGTCCTCCCAAGAACCCTCGAAATCTAGTACACAAGTGCGCAATATATCCTCGAGAGTCTGGATAGTCCGCTCAGACTGCCCATCTGTCTGGGGATGATATGTAGTACTGAACTTGAGCTGAGTGCCCAAACTCTCCTGCAAAATCCTCCAGAAATGAGAAGTGAAACGACTATCCCGATCTGAGACTATGCTGACGGGAACTCCATGTATCCTAACGATCTGCCTCACATACATCTCTGCCAGCTTCTCCGTAGACAAACCCACCTTGAAAGGCAAAAAGTGGGCCGACTTGGTCAACCTATCAACAATGACCCAAATCGCGTCTTTCCCTCCTGGAGATCGTGGAAGTCCGGACACAAAATCCATAGTAATGTGTTCCCACTTCCACTCTGGAATGGGTAATGGCTGAAGTAACCCTCCTGGCCTCTGCCTCTCGGCTTTCACCTGCTGGCACACTAAGCATCTGGATACAAACTGTGCCACTTTCCTCTTCATGCCATACCACCACACACTCTCTCGCATATTCCGATACATCTTGTTAGCACCTGAATGTATGGAATACTGAGAGCGATGCGCTTCCTGCAACACCTCCTCACGCAACTCCCCACTAGGCACACACAATCTAACTCCATGCCTCAAAGATCCATCCTCTGCAATAGTGAAATCATCCTCCAATCCTGCTCTCACCTGAGCTCTGATACTCCTCAAAGATACATCATCATACTATGCTGCCTTAATCCTGTCCATCAAATCTGAGTGTATCTGTAATCCCCACATCTGCATAGCACACCCAGGAACAATTACCTCAATGCCCAAGCTCTCCAAGTCCTCCAACAAATATCGATCCTGCGTTAAGAACATAGCTACCGGATACCTGCTCAAAGCATCGGCAACTACATTGGCTTTCCCAGGATGATATTGCAAAGAGATATCAAAATCCTTCATCAGTTCCAACCACCGACGCTGCCTCATGTTCAACTCCTTCTGCGTGAAAACGTACTTCAAGCTTTTGTGGTCTGTGAAGATCTCCACACGCTCTCCGTACAAATAATGTTTCTACAACTTCAGAGCAAAGATGACTGCTGCCAACTCCAAATCATGGGTAGGATAGTTCTTTTCATGAGGACACAATTGCCTGGATGCATAGGCAATCACTTTCCCATGCTGCTGAAGAACATAACCTAAACCCTTTCCCGATGCATCACTATAAATAGTGAAACCTCCGGACCCTGATGGCAACGTCAAAATAGGAGCAGACGTCAACCTCTTCTTCAACTCTTCAAAAGCAACCTGGCAATCCTCCGTCCAAACAAACTCCACATCCTTCCTTGTGAGTCTGGTCATCGGCTCGGCAATCCTCGAAAAATCTTGCACAAACTTCCTGTAGTAGCTTGCCAATCCCAAGAAACTCCTGATCTCTGCTACCGAACTCGGAGTCTTCCAAGATTCCACTGCTGAAATCTTCTTCGGATCCACTGAAATACCATCACCAGTCACAACATGCCCCAAGAATTCCACCTTGTCCAAGAAAAACTCACACTTGGACAACTTCCCATAAAGCTTCTCCTTCCTCAGCACATCCAACACAATCCTCAAATGCTCCTCATGCTCCTCCGGTGTCCTCGAGTATATGAGTATATCATCGATGAACACCACCACGAACTTGTCAAGGTACTGGTGGAATACCTTGTTCATCAAGTTCATAAATACCGCCGGTGCATTAGTCAAACCAAACGGCATCACCATAAACTCGTACTGACCATACCGAGTTCTAAAAGCAGTCTTCGGTATGTCCTCCGGCTTCACCTTCACCTGATGGTAGCCTGATCTTAAATCTATCTTAGAAAATACCTTCGCACCACTCAACTGATCAAACAGATCATCAATCCATGGCAAAGGATACTTATTCTTGATAGTGAGATTATTCAAAGCCCTGTAATCAATGCACATACTCACCGATCCATCCTTCTTCGGTACAAACAATACCGGGGATCCCCATGGTGAAGAACTCGATCTGATAAACCCCTTATCCTACAATTCGTCCACCTGCTTCTTCAACTCAACCAGCTCGCTGTTATTTACTCTATAGACATGCTGCGAAATTGGTTCTGCACCTGGCACCAAGTCTATAGAAAATTCAACATCTCGATCTGGTGGCAATCCTGGCAATTCCTCAGGAAACACATCCAAGAATTCTGCTATCAACGGATGCGACAACTCCTTGTCTTCCACCATAGCTCCATAAATAATGCCTTCTCCCTGCTCCGCAGCTCCTCTAGCAAACTCGAACTCTGGCTCTCCTGGAGAACCAAACAAAACTTTACCTCCTCTACAGTCTATGCTAGCACGGTGCCTACTTAACCAATCCATCCCAAGTACAATGTCGTAGCTCGGAAGTGGCATTACAAGTAGACACGCACTCAACTCCCGGCCTCCCAGAGTAACTCTCCGATCCTTGCAAATATCATTAACCAGGATAATGCCTCCCCCGGTCATGATCTTGCAAGTCCTAAGCAAAGACTCAGCTACCAAACCATGCTTCAGAGCAAAAGAAACAGATACAAAACTATGGAAAGCACCACTATCAAACAAAGCTAAAGCTGGAATAGAATCAAGAAGAATAGAACCTGCGATGACATCTCCGGTGGGTTCCTCCTCTTCGACGGTCATAGCAAACGCTCGTCCCTGTCGAGCACCTTCCTGCTGTTGATGCTGGATAAAACGCTGCTGCTGTGTCGGAAGAGGTCCCCTCGGCTGTGCTGCAGGTGGTCTCGTCTGTGTCCTCGGAGCTGGAGCTGCTCCCTGAACTGCATGACGATGACACTCCCTTGATTGATGCCCTTCAGTACCACAATACAAACAAACTTCTAGCCTCCTCCTGCAAACTTCCCAGATATGGCCGGACTTCTTGCAAAAGTTGCATGAAGCTTGCTGTAACTGTCTCTGCTGTTGAGGTGCCTGGTGAAAAGGCGCTCTAGCTGGAGTCTGGTTCTGCTGTGGCTGCTGGAAAGGTCTGGACTGAAAATGAGGACGTTTGGCAGATACTGCACTATCGTTGGCCCCCAGAAAAGAATCACGGTCTCTCTTGGTCTTCAAACCCAGATCCCGCTCAACCTTGCGTGCCTCCGCAAGTATCTCCAAGTATGTCTCATAAAAAGACGGAATGAGAATCTTCACCTCCTAGTTTAGACCCTCTCGGAAACGAATAGCTCGAACCTCCGGTTCTCTCACCAAATACTCTACAAATCGGCTCAACCTACCAAACTCTGCAGCGTATTCCTCCACAGACATGCTCCCCTAAATGAGACTCTCAAATTGTCTCCCCAAGTCAAGCCTGTCTATCCGGACGAAAAACTTCTTCTTGAAAAGGTCCTTGAATACCTCCCAAGATTGTCCTGCGTCAACTAGAACCGGCTCATTCCTGAACCAAGTGCGAGCGACGTCGAACAGTTGAAGTCCTACCGCCTCAACCTTCAGATCTTCAGAAAGACGGGACACCCTCATAAGACGCTCAATGTCCTCGAGCCAATCATCAGCATAGACGATGCCCTCCATCCCTTTGAAAACCCTAGGCTCCAGTTTCTTGAAGTCCTGAATGTTGCCTGGCCGAAGCTGAGCAACTTGAGGAATAACCTACTGCTGGATCGGAACTCCTCTCTCAACTACAGCACGAGCAAGCTGATGAGCACTCTCGATGCCCTGCCATAGGACGTCGGTCTACCTCTGATGTGTCTCTGATTGAGCCCTCTGTGCCTCGAGCATCTCACGAAATAGTGTAAACATCTGTGACGCCTCTGCTGGCACAGGAGGTGGAGGTGGAAGCCCCTCAGATACAGCTGGCACAGTCCTCTGAGTAGGTGGTGGACCTCCAAAAGCAGCTGATACTCCAATTACCGGAGAAGTGACTGGTGCAGGCCCTCGGGATGTCGCAGACCTCTCAGAAGCTGCTCTCCCCTACTGTGATCTAGTCTTAGGCGGCATCCTGAGACAAAGCGAAAGAAAGAATCAATATGGCACAAGATGTAAGACATCAAAGAAAGGACAGTTTAAGGGATCAAGTATCAATGTCAAAGGAGAATAGTTGAATCAAAAGAATTTTCCTAGATGTGATTGAGTATCTCAGCCTATATCCTATATCCTATCGCAGGCTCGCAGTAGTACAACTAAGTTGTCGCACTACCACGACATCACATACTTGTGAAGCTAGAACTGCATGGGCCACCATCAAAAACGTGTCATGACCCGTACCCGATGTAAGGATACTAGTCGGAAACAACGCCCAGCCTACGCCGCAGAATCGGCGGTAGAATGCTGTCTAGATAGTCTATCTAAAGTAATGAACCACCAATAATGATAGAATACTCAATCACAGAACTAAGATAGAATGAGCACGAATCAGATAAGAATAGAATAGTCATCATACAACTCATGAGTTTAAAATAATACATCAATGAGTCTGAAGAGTAACAAATAAGCTGGAGACAAATCCAGTACAAAAGAATACTATCATACTATAAAGCTACACTCCAGGGTCAACTGTCTCAGTTGGAATAAGTCCCTCTTGAGCCAGGGTCTCCGAATCTAAACCCACAATATCCTGGGGTCCATAATAGGTAGGGTACTCCTCAGTGTCATCTGGAAAAATATATCCAGTCAGGAAAGGAGCAGAGTACATCTCTAACAGCAGTTCTAATCCATGATAAAAACTATGTAACAGTAAATAGCTGTGGATAAACAAGATGCACAATAGATACAAGAGATATATAGACAATAAGAAAATACTAGAAAGAAATACAATAATGAACAATATGCCAATGAAACAATAATACTAATGACTAAGTGTGTGAGTACTAGCTTAACATGTGATCGGCTTAGGCAAGATACAATGCGGCCTGGCTAATCATACGTGCGGTGCATGATCAACACTATTCGCTTACCAATACTTTATTCAATAGGGATTTGATCACATATCTATACTAATACTCTCCACCCCCAACTGGTATAATAGATCCAACCACGGTATGCTATGGCACTAGATTCCCCAAGAATAGAGCGACTCCTCCCGAAAATCGGTGTCTGTACATGTACAAGATAACCAATGAAACAATACTTGCACCATATACACCATATACCAAGGATTAACATCTCATGACGAGATCCGGATATACCAATCCGTGTAACCATAGTGTCAAGAGAAACATGTATATCTACACTAGATACAACGAACATAGAGGATATCATAAATAAGAAACTATCAGAGAATGTACTCGCCTGAAGTCCAAAGAACAGTCTCACAGATGTCTGACTCGGTACCTCGAAGACCTAGATATAGAATACCACATTAATACAAGGTCCCGAAAAGAGAACAAGTCAAACTAGTCAACTTCTAGGTCAATAAATAAATTCTAAGTCAAAAGTCAACTATAGTCAACTCTAAAGTCAACTAAAGTCAAACATGGTCAAACCAAGGTCAACCTCACAAAAAATCTATATAAATAATATAGAAATAAAATACAACAATTTAGGAATCAAAATTAGATCCCAATTGGTACCCACACAAAGTATACTAATAATACAATTAATGCACACTCTAAATAATGTATATACAAACCAATATTTATACAAATAAAATAATATATTATTATTAGTATTATACCTCACAAAAACACCTATATATATACATATATATATATATATATATATATATATATATATATATATATATATACAAATATAATATATAATATATAAATTAAATCTGCCAAATCGTCACTGAAAACAGTGAGCTAAAAATACAAATTAAATAAAATAGGCTTTCAGTGACAGTTCCTACTGTCACTGAAACCACCATCGACAAAGCCGCTGTACAAACTGCACTGCTGTCACCTATTGGTGACAGTTCTCAACTGTCACAGAAAAGTCCGTCGCTGCTGCTGCGAATCCCGCCCACTGCATGAGTTATTAATGACAATGGCGGCTCTGTCATTAATAACCCGCCGCCACTGTTACAGCGGCTGCTGCTATAACCGCCTAATTAATGACAGTTCTCTGTCATTAATCCTACTGTCACTAAAAACACAGAAAATATATATATAAATATATATATATATATCAAAAAATATATATATAAAAACAATTAGATAAATATATATACTTATATATATACAATTAAATACTATTAGTTACAAAACACAATGCACATATTAATGTACGTATTTTACATGGCTAGAAGCACACATAAAAATACATTCTTTAAATTAACAATTAAATATATAATAATTATAAATAATATAATTACACATTTAAACACATAAATATATTTTATAAAATATTTATGTATAATTTATGTTATTAACATAAGTACATATATAATTGCATGCAAGAAAGCTACATACATATATTTATACATCACATTAGAACACATAGAAATATATATAGATCTATGCTACAATAAATACCATAATAAATATACTAAAATAATATATAATATCTATATATATATATACTAATTATAAATGAAGAATTTAAAGCATAATTAATTAGATCTACACATAAACACACCAAATTGGAGAGTATCACACCGTATCCCACTAGATCTAGGATACGCATGTGACACGAGTCCAACACACAACCAATTGTACCCCGAAGGACACAAACAAGTCACAAATAATATTTATGAATAAATCAAAGTATCAAAAGTAGATCTATGTGTCCGTGTCAAAATACGACATGTACAAAGCCCCGTGTCGGAGGAAAACCCCCCAAAATGACACGTATCACCAAATAGTTGGGATACGAATCACATGTACCCAAATATGGACACGACACAAGCCCCAAACACATAAGCACATGCCCAATTGATCTATAGGATCAATTGACACACACAACAAAATGTAAATTCAGAATTCCAACAAAATTGACACAAAAAGCACCATAACTTTCTCCATGGGTCTCCTATGAACATAAAACAAAGTCCTATGGATAGTACATACATATAGGTTGATTTTACATAATTAAATATCAGATTTAGAAGCTATTTTAATTGGAAAAACTGAATTATACCTATTGGGAGATGGATTCCCAATGAAACCTCCAATTGAGATGAACTTGCTTCCAAATTGTAGATCCTTGCTACTCTTTGTAGATCCTTGCTTCCTCCTTCTAGATCCTTGCTTCTCAACTTTCTAATGGTGAATTGGGAAGAATTTAGGATGAATTTGGTCGGGAATTGGAATGGGAATGGAGGGAATTTGGGAGTGAGAAATTCTAGATCTAGATTTGGAATGAGAATGAGAGGAGAGAGAAATTCCCCCCCTCTAATATAGGCCGGCCATGCCCCCTTCCCCAAGCAATTGTAAAATGTCCAATGTACCCCTTGGGGCCTCACATGAAGAAATAATTAAGGAAGGAAGCTTCTAGTCTAATCACTTAATTAATTTAATCCATCTTCTTAACTATGGGCTTTCTAAATGGGCCAAGTCTAACTATTTAATTCATGTTGCTCCATGGGTCCAAACTACACTAGTTGGGTCCACTAAAATAAGTCCAAAATAATTAAATAACATCCAACAATAATTAAATAATACAACAAAAATTATTTACCATGCACAATATTTATTTAAATAGGAAATTACTAAAATACCCTTTTTCCTAAAATGTGGTAGTGACACCTTGTATAGTTAGGGATTGATTGTAATGCTATATACTTGACACGTGCACATGTTTATGCATTATACTTGTCCTGATTCTTAATAGTGGCTCGTCGTAGCGCATACATGACTTGATTCGTGTACCTATTTGTTGTGGCTTGTTAAAGCACACTCTTGCCTTGCCTAGAATAACATGGTCATTTTTCTGTCTTGTATTTATTCTAGTGATTGTTAAATCATCGTCTAGTCTTGCATACTCCCGAGGGGAGTACCATGTATAGGATAGATTTTGCGGAATGCTACACCCAGAATCCTAAATAAAAATTTTAAGGATTAAAATAACTAGTTGATTAATTAGACATTGGGAGGGGGTAATCACCAGGTTGCCTGCAGTCCCGTTATCTAGTCATCATTCCTGGATGGATTTGGGTGTCTCCGTCTTGAGGGACACATTTCTAGCACACCGTTGAGTGGGGCATCTTGTACATGTTTATTATTTTTCTGTACATGATATTATTATTAGCTCACCGTCGTGTGGAGCAGACATGGCTCACAGTTGTTTGATGCATACCGAGCTCACCGTTGTGTGATGCCACTTCATTAGGATGCAGCTCAATTTGGTGGTGCATCTGCTATAGATACATGCTTTGTTCCCGTTGGATAGCTTAGACAGTCTACATGGCATACAAACGCATAAAAATTCTCAAATTGTATTTGTTAGTAACTAGGATATGTAATAACCCTATTTAGCTAAGGTAGCATGACATACTTCTTCATTGTCCGTGATTGATGGATGGAGTCAATTTTCCTGTTTATGTCAGTTTTTGTTCTTGTACTTGATCTTGTCTGGGTTCATATACATGTTTACTGCCTATGGCATGTTTCATGATCCAGTACTTATATGTTACTTATGTCTACTTTACATGATCATATATATGTTCATATGTTTCTCTTTACTTTATATGCTTCCAATTTTCTTTCATATTTTCTGGTACTCTTTACTATTATCATGGTTGTTACTTGGTGCCTTTCATATATCATTATCTTGCTTGCATGCTGTTTTAGTTCTTAGTTTGGCATCTTTTGTGGTACTTGCTATTGGGGTATGACCCCACTGGTTTTGTATGGCCAAATCTTGTAGCGGAACCAGAAGATCTCCCTATCTTCCACTGGATGGTGACTACCCGGAGCACCAGAGTACCCGGGTGTGTTTCTACTTCATTCTCTCACTACTATCTATACATTATTCTTTTGCGACATTTAGCCTCCGAGCACGTATTTAGCTCGTATATTTTAGACTTGACATCTAGCCTACGGGCATAACATAATTTATGCATAATCTAGACTATAACTAGAGTTGATCATGTATGACTTATTGTCATGTCTCAGTCCCAAAATACCAAGGGACTAGCCACGTGATAATGGCCAGTAGTACAGCTCTAATGGGCAAACCCAATTTAATGGACCCGTTAGAGTGTACTTAAGCTGTAATAAGTATAAATATAAGTCTACATTATTTATCTCAGTATAATTCTAATCTCATTCACAGACAACAATCACAATATGATAGACCAGTCAAGATACTAGATAACAAAAAGTTGTCCATCATCAAGTCCGAATAAGTAGTGTCTCGAGGAACAATCCGCCACAATAAAAAAAAAGAGAAATAATACCAAATACATATGTCCAGAAGTCCAAATATAAAATAAAAATATAAAATAATACTAAGCATGAATAACTAAATAGATAATTGAGTACTCAGCAGAAGTCCTCTGGCACAACCTCGTCCTCTGGTGCAAGTACCGCTCCAACGTCCGCTCATGTCCCGTAAACCTCGGGGTAACTCTCCTCTGTTACACCTGGGAACATAATCTGGATCCAGGTCCTCAAGGGACATAGCAAGGTACAATAAACACTCAAGCCAAATAAAATACAGTAAATAAAAATAGATCCTCAGGCAGGTTATGTAACCAGCTAAGTGAAATACAAATGAGAGCATCACTAGTACTCAGGATGAAACCACTAAGGCTCTGTGTCGGGAGCCCATAGCAACAAGTAGTATATCGTAGGGCCAGTAAATGTGCCAAGCTCTGATATAGAGACTATGGCACCTCTAGTAACATAGTATATATACATAATCAGCCTGTAGCATGTGTGTCTCTCCCCACCCAACGTAACCTCACGTCTCATGTCGACAATGTCCATGTCCATAACATGTAAGATCATGACCTCTAGCTAGTACAACGATTCATAATGATATCTCTATATATGCAAGTCTCATATCACGAATCCTGTAAGCCTATACAAAATTACCATGAATAACTCAAGAAATATTCTGTCACATGAAACAGTGTCAAGTGTCCTACAGTATGACGTACTTGGTATAGCAAGCACGTAAAAATAGGATCGTGTAATCAACTCTCTAAGTGACGTTACACAACTCTGCGTACGACATCGACACCCGAATCTTGTTCGGACGTTAAGCAACATCTCACGGTCCTAGGTTAAACAGGTACATCACAAGAGTATATATATATGGAAGAAACACAAGTAGATAATATAACATGATCTACTACAAGTTTCGCAAGGTACACTTGCCTGGGTTCTGAACTCTGTCAACTGCTTATGGAAAAATAGAATCTGCAAGTACGCCTCCGGATGCTAAAAGAAACATCACCAATATTTTTAGAATACATAAAATAGCTATGATTGACTACCCATAAGTCCAATTTGGACACATGGCAGAATTGACAGTTTTGGGTCAAAGCGGGGTCCACATGTGGCCCACGTCGCACCGAAAAATGTGTCAAAGTTAAAGTACTCCAAATTTATCAAACTTAGTGTCTACTAGTCTAGAACAATGATACGAACCCAACGGAACATCCAAAACCAGATTTCAATGAGTCGATCACGAAATCGCCCGTCATGTAGAACCGTGGGGCCTACGAAATGGTATTTCGTCAATGTTCTCAGATTCGAACCAAACTTGGGTCACAGGACCAGCGTAATGCTGTAATTCAATGGAACAAGTTTTGTTATAAACCAACAAGTACACACGAAGTTATGGCGAGGTGTCAGAATAGGCCGATACGGTATTTTTTGGCGGATACGCGTTGATTTCGGCGTGCACACACGTCCGAATCAAGTTCCGTAAAAACTCACACATCTGCATTTATGTTACACATCATTCAGTACAATTTTCATATGACGACATAACCTCGTTTGGCGGAACACTCCCCGTATCGAGAATTTTGGGTTTTCCGAAATCAAGTTTTTTGACAGTTTTCTATTCTAAATTAATCACAGAACAACACCTAAATAAATAAAGTATTTAAAGGATTTAAAATTTGGTTAGGTTGTTTTCACACAGGAAAAAGAATTACTTAATTCGGCATCACAGTTTGGGAGTTATTGATCTCGAAATATGGGCATTTGGGCTGTTTTGAAACTGTCGCGAAGTCAGTTTTTTGCTCGACTTTCGGGTCAACTTTCTCCGATTATAAATTACTTAAATCAAAACTCTTGAAGGGGTTTGAGGTCCTTCACATGATGAATGTATATGGACAAGAAGCTTGAGAATTGATTGAGCGAGGAGGTCGTGCTCATACCTTGAAGTGGGCCTCATGAAATGCTGCTGCTGCTGCTGCCCGTACTCGCGGTGGCTCCGATGACTCCAGTGGTCGGGCTGCTCCGATGGTCAGGCTTGCTCCGGTGGTCGTGCTTGCTCCGGTGGTCGGCCGGTGCTCTAAGGAGGTGGAAAATAAGTTCACCGTGAATGAGAGGAAGAGAAGAGGAAGAGGAAGAGGAAGAGGAAGAGGAAGAGAATAGGTGGTGGTTTCGGTTGGGGAAGAGAAAAGTTGGCTTAACCATGCATGGGGTGGGTTCTCTTAGGATTTTATTAGCTATAAGTGGTAGTAATGGAAGGGAAGATGAATAGGTTGGGAGTTTAAAAAAACCCAAGGGTCATTAGCAACTCCCCCTAGGACCCAAGCCCTCCCTCCTTGGCTGTGGTCAGCCCCCCCTCTCTATTTGAGTGTGCACATGGTACAAGTTAGTTAAGATGTTCCAAGGTTTATGCTATTAATAGGTTTATGCTGAAATTAAAATAAAAATAGCTAAAAAGTAGAATTTGGTGTGAGAAAAATGGTGTTTGGTGAATAAAAAGTGGGGAATGGGTGTATGGTGTTGTGCATGAGTTAGACAAGTTGGTTTGAGTGCTCAAGTTGGGGGTTCGGGCTCGGTCAGGTGCAATTAATCAAAATGATCATTTTTGACTAATTAAAATGCACGGTGTTTCTATATTAATTTTTAGAGCCTACGGAACTCAAATAAATGTGACACCAATGACATGTGTGTAGTTGGTCGTGTTAGGCTAGGGGATCTAAAAGCCAGTGTCAAAATTTGGGCTCATGTTGCTCATCTAAATTGACCGCAACGGAAGAGTTTCCAAGTGTCGTATTTTTGAGTCAAAAAACATCGCGGTTGTTTTGCGATCAAAATGAAGTGTAGGTTTGTAAAATTATGTAAGACATACATGCCATGGGCCTAATTTGGCTCAGCTAAGCCTATTATGCAAAGTTGGATGGAAAAAAAAGCTAGTATTGTATTCTTGACATTAAGACTACACTAAAGGGTTTCTAAATTCTAGAAATTATTTTAATGATTATAATTATAATAATATTACTAAAATAACCTTATCTAAATTTCAGGGGCTTACACTTATACTCCTGCTAGTTCTTCATTTTGTACAACTAGCTTCATGATCATTTATATACACATAGTTTGTGATGCTTTACTATTTTATGTTTGATGATCAAATGTCTTGTATCTTGTTGATTTGCTTATGATTGAGACACCTAGGATTGCCTGACCTATTATTGATTGTTGGATTGTAAGTAATCCCCATGTCTTATATAACCGTCATTGTATCTCAGGGTATTGCAGTACTCTGGTATACGTAGTTGGCCTAGCTCCATCTCCGCTCTCCTGGGGCATAACAAATATCGATTAAGAAATATATCAAAAAAGTCGACCAAATATCGACGCTCACCCTTAGTCTTCTAGTTCCTTTAGGTCTGTGAGCTATCAACCCTTAGTCAATATTTTTTTACCATTATGATAATTGGTGGTTGGACTCTGGAGCAAATGCTCACGTTTTGTTTGATTTCTCCTATTTTTAAACTATTAAAAATCATGTATAAGAGGTATAACTTTGGGAGATAGCTCAACGACATAAATTATAGGAAGAGGACGAGTAGATTTAAAGCTAACATCTTGCAAAGTTCTACCTCTTCATGATGTGCTTTATGTGCCGTCGATTAGAAGGAATCTAGTTAGTGGGCCATTTCTTGTAGCGTTAGGGTATGGTTTGTTATATTTATAGATGATTATCCAAAAGTATTGTTATACCTACTTTCTCAAGACCAAAGATGAAGTTCTTGATAGATTCAAGGCATTACAAATTTGAAGCTGAGAATTAATTAGAGAAAAAGATTAAAATACTAAGATATGATTGTGGTGGAGAGTATACATGCTCCAAATTCACCACGGTCTAACGGAGTAGCTAAAAGAAAGAATCGTACTTTGTTAGACCTGGTGAATGCCATGCTTCTCAGCTCGGGTGCTCCTAATAATGTATGGAAAGAAGTCTTGTTATCAGCTTGTTATATCCTGAATAAGATCCCTAGTAAATTAAATGAAAAGACTCCCTATGAATTATGGAAAGGTAGAACCCCTAGAACCAATTATCTTAAAGTTCAGGGATGCCTAGAAAAAGTAGAAATTTTTGAACCTAAAAAGAGAATGATTGGTTCTAAGACTGTAGATGTTGTGTTCATAGGATATGCCTTAGATAACAATGCTAATAGGTTTCTAATGACATACTCTAAAGTGAATAAAATCACAATTAACACTATTATAGAAGCTAGAGATATAGTCTATTTTGAGACATTATTCCTTTTTAAGAATATAATTTCAAATTCTTCTATCAATTATACTCTTTCACCTTCAAGTAGTTCTCAAGTTCAAACATCTATTCACATTCTGAACAAGAAATAGAACTTAGAAGAAGCAAAGGATTGAAAATAATTTAGGAGAAGGATTATTCACTTATTTGATAGAAGGCGATCCCTCGACTTTTGAAGAAGCAATATCTTCTTTAGATATTCCTTTCTAGAAAGAAGTCATTAACAATGAATATAATTCTATCATGGAAAATATTACTTTATTTTAGCTGACTTACCTTCAGACAGTAAATCCATAGGTTGTAAGTGGATCTTTAAAAAAAAACTTAGAGATGATGGTACTATCAAAAAATACAAGACTAGATTAGTAGCTAAATGTTTCACTCAGAAAGAGATTATATTATTTTGACATTACTCTCATGTAACTAGGATTACTACTATTAAAATACTCCTAACTTTAGCACACTTTCATGATATGTTAATCCATCAAATAAATGTAAAGACAATATTTCTAAATGAAGATCTAGATGAAGAGTTCTACATTGAGCAACCCGAAAGGTTTATTATTAAAGTTTAAGAAAATAAAGTTTGCATATTAGTAAATTTTTTATATGGCCTAAAATAAGCTCCTAAGCAATGCCATTACAAATTTGACAGAGTGATTTTAGAATATGGATTCATAACAAATGAGTATGATAAATGTGTATATTCTAAAACTATACATGAAAGTTGTGTCATTTTATGCCTATACGTAGATGATATTTTAAGTTTAGGATCATCTCTTGATTTCATAAATAATACTAAGAAATATTTGTCTAGTAAGTTTGATATAAAAGATTTAGGAGAAGCAAACTTGATTCTAGGAATGCAAGTGTCCATGACCAAAGAGGGTTATACCCTATCCTTAGCTCATTCCATAGAAAAAATGCTAAGAAAAATTGAGTTCTATGATAAGAAACATGTCTCTACTCATTTTGACAGTAGTATTATCCTCAAGAAGAATGATGGTTCACTTGAAGAGCAACATAGATATTCACAGATGATAGGTTCTCTTATGTATATAACAAATATGACCAGACCTGATATTACATTTGTTGCTGGGAGACTAAGTAGATATTCTAGCAATGCAAACCAGTTATACTGGTTGTATTAGAAAGAGTATTTAGATATCTTAAGGGTACTATAGATTATAAATTGTATTATACTAGACACCATGATATCATAGAAGGTCATAAAGATACAAACTGGATAACTGACTCACATGATATAAAATCCACTTTTGGATACAGTTTTACTCTAGCAGGAGCTACAGTCTCCTGGGATTTATGTAAATAAACTATCATATCTAGGAGTACCATGGACTCTAAAATGATTGCTTTAGACATTGCTTGTACTGAAGCTGAATGGATCATAAATTTTATTATGCATGTTTTATATATTCTTGTCCTATCATTTCTATAAATTGTTCTAATAAATATGTTGTAGAAGTGTTAAATCACGATTCTGTGAATTCTAAGATTAACAGACACTTACAACAATGCTTCAAGTCGATAAAAACCTAATATACAAATATGTGGTTCTTGACTATATATAGTCAGAAAAGAACCTTGCAGACTACTTGATGAAGGGTCTATCTAGAACATTAGTCCTAGAATCATTGAGGGCGTAGGGTTAAGCCTATAAGTAAGACACCATGAGTGGCAACCCAATTGAGTCTGTCTGGTGATCCCAAGAAGCCAGTTCAATGCGTAGAAACAAGTTGGACTTAGATGTATTCTATGAGGTTGATAGAGTTTTCCATGGGCGATTATAATGTCATCCTAGGAATAGATTAGTTGAGTGTTCGATACGCGATGATTGTAATGACTCGCTCTGCTCAGCCCAGAGAGCCGATTCAAAATGGCACAAGTGCAATGACCCAACCACCTTGCTCGGTGAGATAACTCGCTTGATATAAAGGCATTCAGACTTGGCTCTTCAAAATGAGTTCATACTTAGACTTTCAACGGTGCAAATGCAATTCATCGCGGGTAATGGCCTACCTGCGTCTATAACCATCGTCGTTGCATAGATAAAGAAGAGATAAATAAAAGAAAAGAATCTTGCATGGTCACGGATAACTCGTGCACGAAGTATATAGATTCCTCGGATGATCGCTGGGGCACTGGGATCGTACTGGCCTAGGAGGAATCATGGGATACAGACGACTTGTCATGGGTGTGCGGCCATGAAAGCGACGTATACTCGGTAAGTCATAGTCTATCAGGGTGTACCACACAATCACTTATAGTAGGTAGCAAAATTATGAATGCCAATATAAATTGTCCTTTATGGCTATGCCAGTGACCTTCTGTTCATATAGATTAAGTTAGCTCGATTGCGGTAATCCGCGTGCGAGTTATTGTATTAAAATAAGTAATCTAAATAATCTGAGTATAACACATCTGAAAAATTTGAGTATAAGACATCTGAGAAATCTGAGTACATTATTCACCTGAGACAAGAACACGTTCATAATACTATGTTTCGCATGCACACCCTTTCGTTTCATTTCATGTACTATATGCTAGTTTAACTTGATTTATCTTGGATATAGACGGACAAATGATAAGTTGGTAAGTCACGCCATATTACTCATATCTAACGCGATACTTGATATCTGCAACACGAGATATGCTTTATATTCATATGCCATAAAACTGACCCTAAGAAAAGATTAGAAAGACAATAAGTAATAGTGTGCACAAAACTTATATAACATGTTTGGTTTGTTGAGTAGACGAGAAGCCTCCCCACCAGTGCATTCAATATACTGATAAACCATAAGATTGTATGCAGGGTGCGGGAGTACCTTATTTGGTACAGAGTTTTCCCTCGTGCGCGCTAAGGCATAAAGCGCACTCTGGAGCCTTAGAGCGTTGTGGGCTGAGGTGAAGCACCATATACATGACGTAATATATTAGAATATTGCGTATGTATCATCCCATATTGTAATCCGCTTAGCACATTTTATTGTTTAGAGAGAAAGAGCTTGAGCAATTTGTAATCTCGACCTAGCGCTGCTTGTAACACTTTTTTATATCAATAAAGTGCGTGCCTTTTACATATACTTGTGTTTGTTTAAACTTTTGCTACATTGGGGACTAAATGTGTGACTTTGTGGCATTAGCAATCCATCGGCCATGTCGGTGCTTGCCTTGTGCGGCCGTAACTCAGGCTCGCACGATATCGCGCCCATGCGAGGACGTTCAGTTCTGCGGGACCTGGGCGTAACATTTTGGTATCAGAGCACGGCTTTACGACCTTGGTTTCGTATCAATTTTCTCAGCAATGAAATTTGTTCGTGGGTTATGTACTAATGCTCTCTCTCCTTGTCCCGTGGGATGTTCTATATAATAATTCTAACTATTTTTGAAAGTTTGTGCAAGTGATTGGTTGAACGGGATTGTTATGCGAAGGCATTTGTTCCAAGTTGTGTCAGACTTGATGCGAGTAGACTCATGCTAGAGTTAGCAACTTACGTGCGAACCAGAATAGCCTTACGCTAATGCTAGTGGGAAAGTGTGCGAGACTAGAATATCGTTTGGACGAATAGCTATGCATACAGCCTTTTGGCTAAGTCGTGCTGAGTATCGAACACCTAGACCCTTTGGTGCGAGCAAGTTGCGATCAAGATTTGGATATCGTTCAGAGAAGGATAAGCCGGTCTTAGAATGACAATCGTTAGAGATGTTTTTGGATTATCGCTAAGGCAAATATAGAGGATTGTGCTTGAATTTTGAGGAATGGTTCGGTCGGATATTCGTGTCGATAAGTTATGAATCAAAATATATTTTGTGTGGATGACTATCAATAGAGGTATTGTCACTACCACATTCTGAAAACAAGGGTATTTTCGAATTTTTTTCAATATTTAATATTATGTTATTTACAATTGATTAATTGCATAATAGTATATTGATTTAAATAATTATTATGTGTGATGTGTAATTAAATATAAATTATATGCAGTATTAATTATTTTATTTAGCTAGCAGACAGACCTAGAAGCCCAGTGGACGAACCCCTGTCCGAATTATAGAATTCTGGATTTTATTATTTTATTTAGAATTTAATATTTAGAGATTGCAATTAATTACTGTATTTTATTTAATATTTTGCGCATTGCCTTTGCTTCGATATTTGGAGCACTATCCAGACTTTTGTCTTCCAACAAATTTCACAATCTTGCTCTAGACATGCCCGCCTTCCATTCTGCTATTTTTTACAACTCATAATTTTGCTCCCTGTACATTGTTCTGGCCGCACAAAATTCGTCGCGGACGTTTATTTTTAATTTCCTATTTTGTATCGTTGTGCGTTCCAATCGAAAATTGGAGGCCATCTTGACCTATTTTTCGTGCGGCCCAAATTAGGGTAATATTCTGTTCTGAGTCTTCTTCAATATTGGTATTGATGACTTGATCTGATTTTGACCCCAAGTACTCCAAATTAATTGTTGAACACAACTTGCATTTATTTCTATTTAAATTGAGGATACTATTTTATCTGATTTTAAAATTCCAATTTAATTCCAGTGCCCTGCAAATTCAGCCCATACCCATCTTACAGTGTCCCCTGACCCTACAAAATACCGGACCCCGAATCGCTCGCCCAATTTTTGTCATTTCATGTGTTTGTGCAATTTCCCGAATTTAAGGGGCTAAGTTGCAATTATTCAATTGTAGGTGCCAGCACCTAATTATTTTAAACCAATGAGGGAATCCAATATTTTAATTAAACTCTCACCCTCAAATCCCCATGAATTATTTTCTCTTGACAAATCTGGACCACCCATTTAATTGGGTGCATCCTCACCATTGGATTCATAAACCCTCATCCTATTTAATGTATTGTACCCTCAACCCTAATCCCAAGAAACCTAGAAACCACCACCACCTCACAAGCCCCCACATCCCCTCTCCCATACGTAGGTAATTTTCTCCTTCTCTTTCTTCTTCTCATTTCCTTCTTCTCTTCTTCTCCTTCTTTCTTCTTCTTCTTCCTCTTCATTGTTTTTTTAAATTTCAAAGAGGAAGAAGGGGGGGAATACTGTTCACTTTTCCCCCCTACTGTGCAACCCCGGCGGATCTCCCCGGCCGGCGCTCCCTCCGCGGCTCCTCTTCCCAAGCAGCCGGCGGCCAGCCCCGAGACCGGCCGGCCTAGCCCGAGCCGGCGGCTGCTCCTTCCCCATTTCTCCCTCATCTCCTCCCTCTACCCTCCGGCCCCGTCCGGCGGTTCCCCGCGGCCACCTGTGCTCTGTGTTCGGCGGCAGAACCATCCCCCGGCGGCCCTTCGTGAACTCCGGCGAGTCCTCCCTCGCCGCTGCTGTTCTTCCCGGAGTCCCTCCCCGCTGGAACCGCTGCCCCCTCTGCTCTCGTGCACCCCGGCCACCTCCCTCTGCGCGGTGGCTGCCCCTCCCTCTGCTCAGCCCGACCGGCGGCTGCTCCGGCGCCGAGTCCGGCCAGTCCCCCTTCCACTGTGAGTATTCCTCTTCTTCTCCCTTCTTTCTCTTTATATATATATATATATATATATATATATATATATATATATATATATATACATATATATACACATATGTATATATGTATATACTTGAATATATATATAGGATATGTATATGTATTGTAGGCATTTAAATTTATGAAAATGTACAGTATTTATTTATTTTAATTAATTGTATGTATATATCTAATAGATATGTATATTGATGTGTATATAGTATTCTTTTATTAATTGTTTAATTAGTATATATATGATATTGGTATACGTATAAATGTATATTCTTATATACTTAATATATATTTTTAAATAGAAATGGGAATACATGTATGTATGTATATATTTTATATATATAATCTAATTAATGTTTTTAACACATAAATAGGTATAGTAATTATTTTAATTAATCGTATGTAAATAACTTGTAAAATATATTAGTGTATATATAACTATGTATAGGTATTTGTGTATATACTGATTTATGTATATATATATATATCTAATGTATATATATAAATGTTTGTTTATATATTTAGTTAATGTGAAATTAACATAGGTGTAATTAGTGTAATTAATTTGCAAATGTATATATAATAAATGTGGGGTATTTTATGTATTTAAATAAATGGTATAAATACGTATTTAATTTAATGTTAGTAGAATATGTATTAGTATATAATGTAAAGTGTATAATTGGTATATGTGTATACATGTATTACATATATATATATATATATATTTAGCATATTTTCAATATAAAATTGATTGGTAATGTATGTATTTTAAAATATGAATATCTATATATTATTTATTGATTAATATTAATTGTATAAATATAGTATCATTTCTCTAATTGCACATAAAATACGTACTATTTTGGCATATGTACAAACATATAGATGTATGTATTTTTGGAAAAGTATGAATTTAAATTAATACTTTTGTTATAAATATGTGTATGTTAATGTATACATAATCTGATATATATGTAAATGTATATATTTAATTAATGTATGTAAGTGTGGTATTAAATTTAACTAGTAAAATACACACATTTTTAGGTGTATAATTATTTTGATATATACATGTATGTATATTTGTATAAAACCTTAGCATATTTTTAATATATGTGTATACATATATTTTGTATAAGTATTTAATTTGATATGTATATTGTAATTACATATGTTAACTTAGATATGTATATTATGTATCTAGCTACTAGGTGGCCAGTATCATACCTAGAGAAGGCCCTGAATTCAGTGTTTAGACTGTGTTAGTGTAGCATCTGATGTGAATATGGTTTTGCTTGTAATGTGTTATAGGACTGTTGGTTTACCAGGGGATACTCTGGAACAGGACACCATAAATACCAGCTAAGGACCGAGGCAAGTACATTCTCTGATAATTTCCAATTCTTGATAATAGCTGTAAGTTCAATGATCTTGAAATGTTACAACTGAATCTTTGACACTGTGCTACACGGACTAGTATAGCTTGGATCTGCAGTCATGAGATGTTACCTTGATTTTCGTATCGACATTATACACGACATTTACATTGACATTGACATTTACATTAGACATTGATATTAGACATTGTAAATAATTTATTAGACATTGTACTTAATATATTAGACAATATTGTGTATTCGTGACGTGTCATGATTGGATCCACAGTACTAGTTGGGGGCGGGGAAATGGCTAGTGAGAAATGTGATCAAATACCTATTGCATAATTAAATATTATTGGTGTCAATCATACCCCCACGTATGATTAGCCAGACTGTAGCTACTGTACATGTCCCAAGCCGATCACATTTTGAAACTACTATTTCAAACACTTAGAATAGTTACAGTTCTCTATTTTAGATCATATACTACATCACCCGTATATGATACTGTTCCTTGTTCTTCTTATTTCCATACATGCACTGACTATATCATATTGCCTGTCTCTCTTAAAAAAATTGCCATTTCATTTATTTTACTGTCTTCTCAGTAGCTAGCATGACATGTTTTATTGTATTATAGACATTATCAATTAATGGAATTGTTATTTGAGATTGTGCTTTGCTCCTTCCTGACTGGAAATATTTTTCCAGACTATGCCTTAGTGGACCGCTGTCCGACACTTTATGGACCTTATGCTGAGTAGCTGCAGACTTGGTAGTAGTTGTGATTCCAGGAGGTCTAGCTGGAAATTATTATTTCTTGTTAGTTCTTTTAGTAGACTTTTTGGTACCGGATTTGTCTCCGGCATTTTGATGATTCTTGGATATTGTTAAGTTAAGTTATTTCTTGTGGACTTGTGTTGTGTTTAATTTTTAATTTCTGTTTTGAAATCTTATCGTGCTGTAATCCCGTGATTGAGTATATGTTCATCTATTTGTGTCATCCGTGCCTCCTAATGGAGTTTGGATATTTGCGTGACATTAGTTAGATAGTATCAATACCTAGACAGCGTTCTACCGCCGATGCTGCGGCGTAGGCTGGACGTACCCACGCACTCGTGCCCCTAAATCGGGTGCGGGTCGTGACACGTTTTTAGTGGTGGCCCATGCAGGTCAGACTTCGCGAGTTGTGCGATGTCGTAGTAGTGTAGCATCCTTGTTATACTACTGCGTACCTGCTATAGAATCTAGGACATAGGATACTAGGACGAGAGCAAATACTCAATCACAATTCCTTGAGAGATTCCTGGGATGACCCCTGAGAATCTTGTTAAAACTTTCAATTTAAAATCATTCCCTTGTTCTGTCCATTCTCACTTGTTGATATTGATTTGATTGTTGATTAATTAAGGTATTAAGTTAGGATTTTGGGTTTCATTGTAGGGTTGCTTTCATATTAAGAGGAATTTATAGACTGATTTATGATATTATTTGATGATGCCGTCAATGAGGACAGTGAAAAGGATTAACATTAAGAGCTATTTGACTACAGAAGGTGGATTTAAAATTTTAATTGAAGATTGAAAATGAATTTCAAATTTTAGGATTCTAAGAAGATTGAGATTGTTATTAAAATTTATTTTAGAGATTTCAATGAATTGCAAAATTTTGAAATTGAAGAGTTGAAATATGGTTATTAAAATTTTATTTTTGAGGATTCAGATTCGATTCATTAAACCTAGACAAGTCTGTAAGGATTTTGTGTGATTAAGTTTTCATTTCAGTATTTAAATAATTGACCTTGAGGAAAGTGTATACATTTACTTTAATTTTATTCGAGGAGTTAATTGAGAAATATTTATTTGAGGATAAGATTTTATAATGGGAGAGATATGATAAGTAGGTAAGATGCATGTGTAAGGATATGTTGGCTTGAGCATGATTGATATTCACTGCAAACTGACTAGGGTGTTCATCAAGGGTTGTACTAGAAAGTGCAGTACTTAGTATAGTGTATTGAAATTGATATGAATTGAGTGATAAGATTAACTAGTATTAGCGATTGCAGTAGGTAAGGAAGCTAGCAGTGAGAGTGCTTGTGATAGAACTGTGGTACCTATAAGGATAGAAGTATCAACCATGGATGCATCTTTGATCTGTGCAATCAACTAGGATTATTCAAATCTTTTATCTTGAATGTTGCTTCTTTAGAACTGTACTGTCCTCCCTTGATGATATCGCATTTTGCCTAAATTGATTCTTTGGGATCTGTCTTCAGGATGTTGCCGAAGACACTATCTACGAGAGCGGGAACACCAGCTTTAGAAGGGTCTGCCACCTCTCCACCTGAGGGACAGACAGCAGTAATTCCTCCTACATCTCCGATGCACGTAGGTGATCTTCCTTCTTCACCTGTTCAGAAGATAGCCGCAGCTGTGACGGACGACCTTCCTCCTCCACCGACTCTGATTTTCGGAGGTTTGCCCATTGACGGAGCACAGATGTTCACCTTGATCCAAGGCATGGTAGATGCCCAGAAAATGGCGGCAGATGCTCAGCGAGTTCAAGCTGAGGCTCAGAGGGTGCAAGCAGAAGCGCACCAGGCACAAACCGAGCTGATGAGAGAGAGCATGGAGAACGCTCACCAGATGGCACTACAGACAGTTGAGAGAGTTGCCCAGCAGTATCCTGGCCAGTGGCAACCGAGGGCATTTCAGTATCAACAGCAGTACCAGGCACCAGTTCCAATTCGGCGACAACCGAGGGCATTTCAGTATCAACAGCAGTACCCGGCACCAGTTCCTGTACAGCAGGATCAACGAACTTGTCACTTCTGTAAGAAGCCAGGTCACCTTTGGGAGAGCTGTAGAACGAGGCTAGGACTTTGTTTGCTTTGCGGCACTGCGGGACATCGAGTAAGGGATTGTCTTCGAGCCTCTTATCTTCCCGGCCAGCGCACAACTTCAGATTATAGAGATCCAGTTAGGCTACCTGTGGAACCGTATATTGCTCAGTACCCGCGGAGGGAACCACCCCAGCAGGACGGGCAATTGCGGTGACGGTCGAGGAGACCGATACTGCAGGTAATGTGTTAGCAGGTTCTGTTCTGTCCTTCCTTCTGTTCCTATCTATTTGATTGATTGATTGATTGCTTAGTACCGTAGCTTGCATGCATGATTCTTGTTATAATGTAGTTAGTAGTACCCCTGTTACAGAGACTGTAATACCTTGGCAAAAGACACTATGATCATACATAATTCCTTTAGGTTGCATGTTGTATGAGTGTAGGTAGAATTCTCTTAGACTTTGATTGTTGAGGATTTAACTGTAATAAAGATTAACAAAGAGGTTATGACTTGACAAAGAGAGACATGGTGCCACAATTTTGAGGAAAAATATTAAATTAAATAAAGAGTTGGGAATTTAATATGGCGTAATTGAAGTTTTTGTTAAATCATTGATTTTTAGAAAATTATGAAATGATTGAAATTGTCAGTGAATTTGAGGAATTTAAGAAGGCCATCGATATAATTGTTGGACTGCAAGTTGTGAACTTATATTTTTGAATATTGTATTGGAGGTTCCATAAGTATTGCATCGTTGCATATTATGAGAAAAAAAAAAAAATCGAGGGATAAAGAACACAAATGGATTAGTGTTAAATTCAAATTTGGGACGAGATTCAATTTTTGAAATATGCATTGAATAGAGTTCAATTAGAGGATTGAATATTAAATTCTTGTATTTCGTTATAAACTTAAAATTTTAGAGAATATTGTGATAAGAATGTGATTTGATTTATTTTTGAAGATTTTTAGGGATATGCTATTTATAGAATCTTTGAAAGAATTTATTGTGAGATAACAATATGGAGTAGTTCATGATTATATGATATAAGGAATTTAAATTTGATGGGAATAAATACATAAATAAAACCATCGAGGATTTAAAAATTCGAGGATAAACATTGATTTAAATAAAGGGTCAAGAATTTAACATGACGAAAATTATGATGTATTAATTCCAGGAAGGATTATGACATGTTTAAGTTGGTTATTAATTTGGAAATTTGGGAGATTTATCAATGTATTTATTTAGTTGCAAGTTATAAATTTTAGAACTTTATACTTGGATGTAACATTTGGAGAATCCTTAAATATCATATTGTTGAGGAGTGGATATTAAAATTCCGGGTATTGAATTATAACTCAAAACTTTCAAGAAATTTTTGATGGACTTTGATTTACTTTGAGGATTTTCAGGTTATACAATAATGTCAGATTTTTGAAATTGTGAAAGACCTTGTGGATTATTCGTGGTTGATGAATTTAATTGAGGGAATAGTAGTGTGTATGATTTAAACACTAGTATGAGAATTTTAAATTTCGAGGACGAAATTCTTTTAAGGTGGGTAGACTTGTCACTACTACATTCTGAAAACAGGGGTATTTTCGAATTTTTTTCAATATTTAATATTATGTTATTTACAATTGATTAATTGCATAATAGTATATTGATTTAAATAATTATTATGTGTGATGTGTAATTAAATATAAATTATATGCAGTATTAATTATTTTATTTAGCTAGCAGACAGACCTAGAAGCCCAGTGGACGAACCCCTGTCCGAATTATAGAATTCTGGATTTTATTATTTTATTTAGAATTTAATATTTAGAGATTGCAATTAATTACTGTATTTTATTTAATATTTTGCGCATTGCCTTTGCTTCGATATTTGGAGCACTATCCAGACTTTTGTCTTCCAACAAATTTCACAATCTTGCTCTAGACATGCCCGCCTTCCATTCTGCTATTTTTTATAACTCATAATTTTGCTCCCTGTACATTGTTCTGGCCGCACAAAATTCGTCGCGGACGTTTATTTTTAATTTCCTATTTTGTATCGTTGTACGTTCCAATCGAAAATTGGAGGCCATCTTGACCTATTTTTCGTGCGGCCCAAATTAGGGTAATATTCTGTTCTGAGTCTTCTTCAATATTGGTATTGATGACTTGATCTGATTTTGACCCCAAGTACTCCAAATTAATTGTTGAACACAACTTGCATTTATTTTTATTTAAATTGAGGATACTATTTTATCTGATTTTAAAATTCTAATTTAATTCCAGTGCCCTGCAAATTCAGCCCATACCCATCTTACAGTGTCCCCTGACCCTACAAAATACCGGACCCCGAATCGCTCGCCAAATTTTCGTCATTTCATGTGTTTGTGCAATTTCCCGAATTTAAGGGGCTAAGTTGCAATTATTCAATTGTAGGTGCCAACACCTAATTATTTTAAACCAATGAGGGAATCCAATATTTTAATTAAACTCTCACCCTCAAATCCCCATGAATTATTTTCTCTTGACAAATCTGGACCACCCATTTAATTGGGTGCATCCTCACCATTGGATTCATAAACCCTCATCCTATTTAATGTATTGTACCCTCAACCCTAATCCCAAGAAACCTAGAAACCACCACCACCTCACAAGCCCCCACATCCCCTCTCCCATACGTAGGTAATTTTCTCCTTCTCTTTCTTCTTCTCATTTCCTTCTTCTCTTCTTCTCCTTCTTTCTTCTTCTTCTTCCTCTTCATTGTTTTTTTAAATTTCAAAGAGGAAGAAGGGGGGGAATACTGTTCACTTTTCCCCCCTACTGTGCAACCCCGGCGGATCTCCCCGGCCGGCGCTCCCTCCGCGGCTCCTCTTCCCAAGCAGCCGGCGGCCAGCCCCGAGACCGGCCGGCCTAGCCTGAGCCGGCGGCTGCTCCTTCCCCATTTCTCCCTCATCTCCTCCCTCTACCCTCCGGCCCCGTCCGGCGGTTCCCCGCGGCCACCTGTGCTCTGTGTTCGGCGGCAGAACCATCCCCCGGCGGCCCTTCGTGAACTCCGGCGAGTCCTCCCTCGCCGCTGCTGTTCTTCCCGGAGTCCCTCCCCGCTGGAACCGCTGCCCCCTCTGCTCTCGTGCACCCCGGCCACCTCCCTCTGCGCGGTGGCTGCCCCTCCCTCTGCTCAGCCCGACCGGCGGCTGCTCCGGCGCCGAGTCCGGCCAGTCCCCCTTCCACTGTGAGTATTCCTCTTCTTCTCCCTTCTTTCTCTTTATATATATATATATATATATATATATATATATATATATATATATATATATACATATATATATATATACATATATATACACATATGTATATATGTATATACTTGAATATATATATAGGATATGTATATGTATTGTAGGCATTTAAATTTATGAAAATGTACAGTATTTATTTATTTTAATTAATTGTATGTATATATCTAATAGATATGTATATTGATGTGTATATAGTATTCTTTTATTAATTGTTTAATTAGTATATATATGATATTGGTATACGTATAAATGTATATTCTTATATACTTAATATATATTTTTAAATAGAAATGGGAATACATGTATGTATGTATATATTTTATATATATAATCTAATTAATGTTTTTAACACATAAATAGGTATAGTAATTATTTTAATTAATCGTATGTAAATAACTTGTAAAATATATTAGTGTATATATAACTATGTATAGGTATTTGTGTATATACTGATTTATGTATATATATATATATCTAATGTATATATATAAATGTTTGTTTATATATTTAGTTAATGTGAAATTAACATAGGTGTAATTAGTGTAATTAATTTGCAAATGTATATATAATAAATGTGGGGTATTTTATGTATTTAAATAAATGGTATAAATACGTATTTAATTTAATGTTAGTAGAATATGTATTAGTATATAATGTAAAGTGTATAATTGGTATATGTGTATACATGTATTACATATATATATATATATATTTAGCATATTTTCAATATAAAATTGATTGGTAATGTATGTATTTTAAAATATGAATATCTATATATTATTTATTGATTAATATTAATTGTATAAATATAGTATCATTTCTCTAATTGCACATAAAATACGTACTATTTTGGCATATGTACAAACATATAGATGTATGTATTTTTGGAAAAGTATGAATTTAAATTAATACTTTTGTTATAAATATGTGTATGTTAATGTATACATAATCTGATATATATGTAAATGTATATATTTAATTAATGTATGTAAGTGTGGTATTAAATTTAACTAGTAAAATACACACATTTTTAGGTGTATAATTATTTTGATATATACATGTATGTATATTTGTATAAAACCTTAGCATATTTTTAATATATGTGTATACATATATTTTGTATAAGTATTTAATTTGATATGTATATTGTAATTACATATGTTAACTTAGATATGTATATTATGTATCTAGCTACTAGGTGGCCAGTATCATACCTAGAGAAGGCCCTGAATTCAGTGTTTAGACTGTGTTAGTGTAGCATCTGATGTGAATATGGTTTTGCTTGTAATGTGTTATAGGACTGTTGGTTTACCAGGGGATACTCTGGAACAGGACACCATAAATACCAGCTAAGGACCGAGGCAAGTACATTCTCTGATAATTTCCAATTCTTGATAATAGCTGTAAGTTCAATGATCTTGAAATGTTACAACTGAATCTTTGATACTGTGCTACACGGACTAGTATAGCTTGGATCTGCAGTCATGAGATGTTACCTTGATTTTTGTATCGACATTATACACGACATTTACATTGACATTGACATTGACATTTACATTAGACATTGATATTAGACATTGTAAATAATTTATTAGACATTGTACTTAATATATTAGACAATGTTGTGTATTCGTGACGTGTCATGATTGGATCCACAGTACTAGTTGGGGGCGGGGAAATGGCTAGTGAGAAATGTGATCAAATACCCATTGCATAATTAAATATTATTGGTGTCAATCATACCCCCACGTATGATTAGCCAGACTGTAGCTACTGTACATGTCCCAAGCCGATCACATTTTGAAACTACTATTTCAAACACTTAGAATAGTTACAGTTCTCTATTTTAGATCATATACTACATCACCCGTATATGATACTGTTCCTTGTTCTTCTTATTTCCATACATGCACTGACTATATCATATTGCCTGTCTCTCTTAAAAAAATTGCCATTTCATTTATTTCACTGTCTTCTCAGTAGCTAGCATGACATGTTTTATTGTATTATAGACATTATCAATTAATGGAACTGTTATTTGAGATTGTGCTTTGCTCCTTCCTGACTGGAAATATTTTTCCAGACTATGCCTTAGTGGACCGCTGTCCGACACTTTATGGACCTTATGCTGAGTAGCTGCAGACTTGGTAGTAGTTGTGATTCCAGGAGGTCTAGCTGGAAATTATTATTTCTTGTTAGTTCTTTTAGTAGACTTTTTGGTACCGGATTTGTCTCCGGCATTTTGATGATTCTTGGATATTGTTAAGTTAAGTTATTTCTTGTGGACTTGTGTTGTGTTTAATTTTTAATTTCTGTTTTGAAATCTTATCGTGCTGTAATCCCGTGATTGAGTATATGTTCATCTATTTGTGTCATCCGTGCCTCCTAATGGAGTTTGGATATTTGCGTGACATTAGTTAGATAGTATCAATACCTAGACAGCGTTCTACCGCCGATGCTGCGGCGTAGGCTGGACGTACCCACGCACTCGTGCCCCTAAATCGGGTGCGGGTCGTGACAGGTATACACGATACTAAGATTATCGACATGACGCAAAAGGATTGTGCATGAGTTTTGAGGAACGAATTGGTTGGATATGGGATTGAGCGATGCAAAAATGATTGAGGACTTATCTGGATGACTTGATCCCAGAGTGGTATATGCGATAGCCTCGGGGACCCATAGTCGATTTGAGGATGGAGTAAGTTTTGTGGATTTGTAGAGTAGCTAGAACCCTGAGTGATGTACAGATCATCTTAAAAAATGTTCAAGCGAATCGAGGATTACGGGGTAGCAATGAGTCTATCAGCAAGCTATATGATCACGCAAAGCCTTAGAATGAGTATCACTTAGTTGGTCGTGATTTTGAGTGTCTCAAATAAGAGTGGTTTGAGCGATTGAGGACGAGTCAAAAGAAAGTTAAGGGATTATATCGGATAAAAATTCTGAGTAATAAAATTGATATCTTGGTTGAAAAAACTTAGTGGATCGTACATACGATTTTTGATTGGATCGAATGGATTAAAACTTAAGTATGAGATGGAATACTCGAGGATGCAATCAAAGTTAGCACAATTGGGAAGATAGCACGAACGAAAGATAGCTCATGGAAAATTTGGATTAAAAGATATAGAGTGACTCGGAGGATTTATTATCGATGTGTTAATTTTGAAGTTGAAGAGTTGATACGATATCGATAGTTGGAAGATAGCAATGATTGATACAAGTTAAGGAATTTGTGGTTCGATGATTTGAGTTATACGATAAGGGATTTGAACTTGAGTTGGATGAGCAATCATGAATTTAGTTAAGAAGTTAGTATTCGGATGAAATGATTGGTTTTGATACTTATGCTAAATTCTCGAGGAGATTGAAATGCGTCGAGGATAAAGAAACTTTGTCTTGATGATTTTCTAGTTGAATAAACAAAAAATAGATTGTTGATTGGATATTTGAACTTTGAACTTGGTTGTTTGAGGAATGCTAGAGGTGGACTACAAATTGATCGAACGGTAACGTTGAAGTTGGACGATTTGGCTAGATGAACGTTAATCACGACATGACTGGTTATTAGAGAAAAATGACTTGATGAACGAAGAAACACTTGAGGATGGATTTTGTATTCTATGTGATGGTGAGATAACTTGGAGAGTTCAAGGATTTTTCTAATTTAGAGTTCTATGCGAAAGCAAGTTTGAGAATACAATTGAGTCAGATATGTTTCGAGGATGAGTTAGTCTAGAATGTGAAGTGAGCTATGCTCAGTGGATTGTTATCGAATACGTTGCAAATTATTGGACGACTTAGAATTTGAATCAGGATTTGGTGACTTAGGAAATATAATATGCAGCTCATAATTTATAGTTACAAATTGGGAATTGATGACTTAAAGAGTTTGGGTTATGACTCGGTGATTGAAATCATGAACTGGACTAGTAGATGTTATCGCTTTGACTTGAGGACTAGGATGTGTGACTCGCTCAGAAGAGTGTGTCGATGATTGTATATCGAGAATTGTGTTGGAACAGACTTACCTTAGGAATGACTTTGCTAAACAGACTTGGACCCTGTGTAACGAATGTGTGATGGGAGTAGGAGGATCTAAGCTCGATATTTAGAAATATGAGTGAAACAAGCTTGGGTAGAATATCCCATACGAATGAATAATAATTTGACCTTAGGAATTGGGATGATCATCGTACAACATACTGCGCGATAAAAATCATGAATTGTACCTGTAACCTTATGAGTCGACCTAGTGGTTAGGAAGACGACCATATGCTATGAGCTGAACCGGTGTGATCGACTTTAGAGTATCGGTCGGGTAGACGATAGAACTGGGACAATAAGACTTAGAGTTAGCACTTGGAACTGGGAGTGTGCGCTAGTAAATTTATGTTTGACATGAACAAAATGAACGATAGGACTTGGAATGCTTATGATAGGGATTGGTGATGCTCAAGTAAAGTTGGGATAACAAATTAAATTATTTCTTGAAAGATGTACTTGATGGTTGTGGAATGCTTGGTTTTCAGTTGGATTGAAATTAACTTAGATTTTGGTCGACTCCGTTCGAGTTATCGTTGTGATTTCATAAAACAAGAACACTTGAGAAATGTATCGTGTCATCCCGAGGATTGATATAGACAATAATAAAATGAACTGGAGTTCGGTTTAGTCGTGTTGGAAATGATCGACGATTCGAAGGTAAGACTTTCAGGAGTAGCTTGTCCGACCTTACTATCGCTAAGCTTGATTGAAATGCATATATTTGGGAGACGCCTTAAATATGTGTACGATCCAGACTCAACGATATGCTGAACTCGAATGCAGCTGTAAGTGAATATGTTTAGATGCACATGGATGAGTATAGAGATTTGAGTAAGTTAGCCTCAGCCTAAGATTTTCGTTCACGGTGGATTATAACATACCCCGTATTGAACGACATAGTTCTGCGCTAAGACACAATATAGATCGAGTCAGATAATGCCACAATTAAGTTGGGTATAATTTGGTAGCATCGAATGATAAAGTCATTCGATGGAAATTGACTAAGGCACACACACGGTATGGATTGAGGAACGGTAGGACGAGTTTCGCTCTGGAAGTCTCGTGGACGAGACTTATTCTGAGTGGTGTATGTGAGACTCGTCTCACTGTTCTAGTATACTTACCCAGTGTATGCATATTATATATGTATAGCTTACTTATTGTTTAATTGCTTACATCTTTTTTTATGCCATTCATGCAATGTTTAGGTTATTTTTATAAATTTTCCTTAGTTGCATGCTTTGGACCGTTGGTCCCTTGATTTTTTGGGTGGGTGTCTGTGATGAACCCGGGTGAGAGGCATGGATTATGATCCAATGGCTACAATCAATCCATTGGATATATAAGCAATCCCATTCTCTTTTCTTATCTTTATTTTCCTTTCATTTCTCTTTCCTTCTTCGTTTCTTCCCCAGCAGAGAGCAGCAATCGAGCTTGGCCTTGGACGTGCATAACCTTGGTAGTATTGGGCTAGAACTTGACAGTAGACAGGTACATCTTGCCAACCGAAGGAACAACCATGGATCTTGCTTTGATTCTTAATATAACTTGTTTAATCACTTGATAGATTTTATTTGTTTAATACTTAGAACTTGTCTTCGAGATGATTTTGATTTTCTTGTATTTTTGCTCTTGGAACCCGAGAACAGTAAGTTAGAGAATACAAAGTTAGCTTGAGAATGTATCCAAAAAGTACGCAGGGAACCCTTGTCGCATAAATGAAGTTCCAATGAGCGCACTTGTGTGTTTTTCATAAATTCCTTAGAAAATATGCCAAGATATGTTAAGTACTCTGGACACACTTCTCTACTCCTATGTATGTTTTGTACTAAGGCAATTCCTTTAAAATTATGCCAAATCTCACTTGGCACACTTTTGAATGGACCTGCAAGTCATCAAGAAAGTGCACCACTGCTTAAAAACCAAGTTGGCATACTTTGCAGATATTGAAGAGTTAGTGCACTTTGGTAAAATTTTCTTAACGATGCACTTTGTACCTTTTGGAGAATGGCTCACTCTGTTGTGTGGCGCACTATGTGGCATTTTTCAGAGATGGCGCACTTTATAGCTTTTCGTATTACTTAATGACTAAGCATTGACTTTTGACCATTCTTGAGAATTATGTTCTCGACTGCAGTATTGTCTTGACTGTTATACCAAGCTTCGAGACTTGTGTTTTGTCTTTTAGTAGACCTTTCTACGCTCATTTGTGTGCCAAGACCCGTTTATGCATCAAATCTGTCTTTGGCCATTTGTGTGCCAAGACCTGTTTGTGCGACAATGGTAGTTTTTGATCCATTGTGCGCGGATCTTAGTTCTTCCCTGATTTATACGCCAACCCTGAATTCTTAATTTATGCGCTTGTATGCCAGTATTCTCTTTAGCATGCTTAACTATTAATGATTCTCTAGTTCTCTTTTATCCTATTATTTTAGTTAATCCTGGTTATTTTCTGAACCTGACATTCTTGATATTGATTTTAATTTTCTGACATGATCTAGTAATTGTACATTATAAACGAACTCCTAAATCTTGATATGAAACTGATCCTGTATTGATAATCCTGATACTGTATTGATAATTCTGATCCTGTATTGATAATTACTCCTGATCCTGGTATTCCTGATAGTGGTTCGACGTAGCACACTCCTGACTTGAGAATTCCTGTAACTGTCCTGATCAAGGCTATTAGTATCACCTGTATTGCATGACGTGTATTCCTGTGGTTGATTTTAATTGTACACATCAAGTTACTGTCCTATCTTGCATCATGTTTAAGGCAGATTCTTGAGTACCACGGTCGAAAATCCTTGATAATTGTCCATGCTAATAACTAGAATGATAATCTAGAAAGCATATAGAGAGATTTCCTAGCTATATGTAATCTCGGTATCCCAGCGACACCTGATGGATTTGGAGCTCTCCGTCGTGAGGGGCCCACTTCCAACACACCATCGAGTGTTATACTACCAGAAAAGATAAGGAATGATTATACCTGATAAATCTATACTATGTACCTGTTCTTTTGGATAACCCAGATAGTCTACAGGGCATGTGGCTGTAAGGAATCTCAAACTGCATGTGTTAGTAACTAGGACTGTGATAATTCTAGTTAGCTAATGATAGAAAGTCATATGGCATGATTAGCCGTGATTGCTTGATTTTTAGTCTAGTCTAGTCCCGTCCTAATTTATTTTTAACAACTGATCCTGAGAACATTAAAGCCTGACTCCAAATATCCATGTTTAATACTCCCGAGCATATTTAACTGTTATTTTTTACATGCTTTACTTATTTAAATGTTCCTTGTACTATTTTTTATTGATTTGTCTGCATGCTGGTTTTAGTTTCTAAGTTTGGCTCCCTTGTGGTACTTGCTATTTTGGGGTCTGACGCCACTGGTTTTGTATGGCCAGATTTTGGAGCAGAACCACAGGATCTTCCTTATTTTCCTTCTCAAGATGGTGAACACGAGGAGCACCAAAGGACATGTGTGAGTTTTCTTCTTCATTACTCATCTAATCCTGTACATTATTCTTTTGAGACGTTTAGCCACCGAGCACGTATTTAGCTCATATTTTGGAACTTGATATTCTAGCCTGCGGGCCTACATGTAAAGCATATTCTAGACTATAGCTAGAGCTGATCATGTAATATTGCACTATTGCTAGTTCTTTATTTTGTAACTAGCTTCATGATCATCTGTGTATGTTTAGTTTGGAATGCCTCACTATTATATGTTTGGTGATCATACATCTTGTAACCTATTGCTTGCTTGAGATTGAGACACCTATGATTTTTGACCCAGGATTGCCCGATGGTTTATAGAGTATGCCCTCACATGTCTAGACATTCGTGATCGTATTTTGAGGTATAGAGTACTCTGGTATATGTACCTGGCTTTGTCTGCCCCTACTCTCCAGTATTCTGGTTTTGGGGTGTGACACAGCTTTAGTGGTGGCCCATGCAGGTCTAAAAATTCAGAAGTTTAGGGGTTTTTACCAATGTGTTTATATGTCTCAATTATGCTACTTCTTGATCTCCTCCAGTACTGAATTTATATCCCTGAAATCTTGATTCAACATCTGCTTTGATCCTTGATCAATTATGTCCGTTCCTTTGATGATCCTGTGTCCTTTATCTTTTAGGGATACTGTTCCTGGTCCTTCCGATCATCCAGCCTGAGTTCCTCTAGTAGAAGGACAATATCCCGATGTCCAGCAAACCCATGAGGTTCAGCCTCAGCATTCCGGGGCCGGGTCCAGAATATCTCAAGATGAGGAACCTCAGATCCAACCAGTACCTCCCGTGCAACCAGTACCTGATGCAGGAGGGGACAACAGTGTGCTTATTGGTATCATTCGGGAATTATTGGCATCTCAAGGACATCGAGAGGAAGTACTCATTCAGTCAGTACAAGGGGATTTGGAAATAGGTGGACATCGTGCCAACAACTCGGCAAGCAACTTCAAGCTTCTAACCGTCATATTTTTATGACACCGAAGATGCTATTGCATCGAAAGCTTGGCTTCAGGACACTGAAGCTATCCTAGAAGTAGCATGAGTGCTTACAAGAGAGCAAGTGTCAGTAGTTCGACTACAGTTGTTAGACTTGGCCCGAGACTGGTGGGCAGCACAGATGATTTTACTAACAGTACCCGTCCCTTAGGATCTCTTCTCTAAAATATTTCAGACCAGATACTTTAACGCGATGTCATGTTATGATCAGCTATTAAGGTTTAACAACTTAAAGTAGATGGGAAGGACTGTCGACGGCTATGCGGCAGAGTTCTGCAGACTTAGTCGGTTTGCTCCCACCTTGGTGGCAACTGAATTGGACAGATCTAGGAGGTTCCAGCAGGGACTTCACCTGGAGATCATATTGGCGGTGGAACAACATGAGTTTTAGACTTTTGATACAGTATTACAGGAAGCAAGGAGGCATGAGTATACCTCCTAGAGAATCGTAGATAGAATTGGAGGGTGGAAGAGGACCTACACATCATGAGATTCTTACTCCCAGTCTTCAGCACAAGCCCCGACAATTAGGGCTTTAACCATTGGATCTCTGAGGAGGCCAGTTTCAACAGCCTCAGTCCACCAGACAGTACCGACTCGACCTCAATAGTAGATGACATCTTCTTCAGCAGTGTGTTCTTATTGTGGGAAACCTTGGCACGTATTTTTGGAGTGTCGTCGAGCGCAAGGATTGTGTTTAGCCTATGGAGCACCAGTCCATAAAGTGGGAACTTTCCCACATTGAGCTAGTTTATCATCATCCTCTCCGGCAGGACCACAGTATATGGCTCCAGTGCCGGTTCAGCAGATCCAAGGTCAGAGGCCTTTGTCGACCAAATCCCAAGTATTCCAGTAACAAAGGCCACATCAGTATTCGCAGGCCCAAGCTCAAGTACATGCCAGACAAGGAGGTCTGCATCAGCGAGGACCAGCACCAAGATGAGGAGACCATGCTATGGTACTCACCGTGGGGAGCAACTAGCTTCAGATGATGTGGTGGCATGTACCATTCTCGTCAACTCTTATTCGACTTCAGTATTGTTTGATTCTGGTACATCATATTTCTTTATGTCTGCACGATTTGCAGTACGAGTTGGATTAGAACCCGAATCTTTATTAGTAAGACTCAATTTACTTACTGGTAATGGTATTATACGAGTCGATAGAGTTTATATCTCGTATCGAGTCGTAGTGTGTGGACGAGAATTTCTCGCAAGACTGATAGAATTTTCTATGCGAGATTATGACGTTGTCCTAGGCATGGATTGGTTGAGTGCTCGATACGCGACGATAGATTTCCATGATGGCAATGTTATCTTTCGTATCCCCAGAGTGGAAGAATTCTCATTTTTTAGAGGCAAGATGGAGTCTCCGTCAGCAATCATGAGAATGACTGTAGAAGAAGAAGTACAATTCCCCAGAGTTGTTGATGAATTTCCAGATGTGTTCCCAGAAGAACTTCCAGGCATGCCACCAGAAAGAGAGACATCATTTACCATTGATCTACTTCCAGGAACAATACCAGTGTTAGAGAGAGTCTACATGATGGCACCATCAAAGTTGGAAGTCTTGTACCGAATGATTGAAGAATTGTGAACCAAGAGATTCATTTATGCTAGTGGGTCACCTTGGAGAGCCCCAATGCTTCTAGTAAAGTAGAAGGGTAGAACTTTTGTTTGTGTGTTGATTATCGTACCCTCAACGCAGTAACCATCAAGAACATGTATCCCTTGCCAAGTATCGATGACTTTTTTGATCATCTTAGTGGAGGAGCAGTGTTTTCTAAGATTGATTTGCGATCGGGATATCATCAGATCAGAGTCAAAGAGCAGGATATACCCAAGATGGCGTTCAGATCAAGATATGGCCATTGAGAGTTTCTACTAATGCTATTTGGAGCAACCAATGCGCCAACAGTGTTTATGGATGTCATGAATCATATTTTTATGCCATACTTGGATAAGTTCGTGATAATGTTCATTGACGATATTTTGGTGTACAGTCGAAGTGAAGCAGAGCACGAGCAGCATCTTTGCGCAGTTCTTCAAATTCTTAGAGAACATAAGTTATATGCCAAGTTCAGCAAGTGCGAGTTTTGGTTTGATCGTATTTCATACTTAGGGCATATTATTGCTAAATGAGGAGTTGAAGTGGATCCACAGAAGATAGAAGCCGTTGAGACATGGCCAGCACCTATAACAGTTGCAGAAGTTCGTAGTTACCTCGGATTAGCAGGATATTATCGAATATTTGTGTTAGACTTTGCTAGAATTTATGCGCCCTTGACACAATTGACTCATAAGGATGTGCGCTTTGATTGGACAGATGAATGTCAAACCTCTTTCGAGAAGCTCAAGCAGAAGTTGATCATGGCACATATTTTGACTCTTCTATATGGGATATGTGGTTTCACCGTATATTGTGATACGTCAGGAAAATAATTAGGATGCATTCTTATGCAGCATGACAAGGTTATAGATTATGCATCTCGGCAGCTACAAGATCATGAGAAGATTTTTTTGACGTATGACTTCGAGTTAGTTTTGAGGCAGGATATAGTTTAATCTAGTATATGGATATAGTTGATGACAAACTATGATCTAGACCTTCAATATCATCCTGGGAAGGCTAATGTCGTAGCCGATGCTTTGAGCCGGAGGGCAGGAGTTTATTTCCTTACGGTACAACAAGAGATTCTAGATGATCTTCAGGAGATGGACATAGAAGTAGTATTGCCAGGTGACACAATATTGATGGCTGGTCTGCAAGTTTAATCTAGTATATGGAGAGAATCAAGGTAGCACAAGCAACAAATGTCAAGCTTCAGCGACTCATAGCAGAGTGTGAGGCAGGACGTAGACTAGAACTGAGCATTCACAGTGATGAAACTCTCCGTTTTAGGAATCATCCTTGTGTACCTAATGGAAACATTCATCGCGAGATTATGTCAGAGGCCTATAGTTCGCAATATTCAGTGGATCCCGAGGAACAAAAATGTACAAAGACATTCGTCAATAGTTTTGGTGGAATGGAATGAAGAGAGAGCTAGCTCGATTTGTCTCCTGATGTTTGGTTTGTCAACAAGTTAAAGATGAACATCAGAGGCCCGTAAGACTTCTTCAACCTTTACCAATTCCGGAATAGAAGTGGGACCATATCACCATGGATTTTATGACCGGTCTTTCTAGATCCCCAGCTGGCAGAGATGCAATTTGGGTAATAGTGGATCGACTCACAAAGGTTGCTCACTTTCTTTCCTTCAGAGTGGGACATTCTACAGAGCAGTTAGCTCGGATGTACATGAATCAGATTATCAGACTTCATGGAGTTCCAGCCAGCATCATATCAGATAGAGATTCCAGATTCATGTCTCACTTTTGGAAGAGTCTATAGCAGAGTCTGGGTACCTGTCTGAAGTTTACTACAACTTATCATCCCCAGACATATGGTCAGTCAGAACGTACCATCCAGACTCTAGAATATATGCTTCAGTTATGTACCCTTGACTTTGGTGGGTTCGTGGGAGGATCACTTGCACTTGGTCAAATTCTCCTACAATAACAGTTTTCAAACAAGTACCTAGATGGCACCCTTCGAGGCAATATATGGCAGAAAGTGCAGATCCCCTGTAGCTAGGATAATATTTGCACGAGGAAATTACTTGGTCCCAAAATGATATCTCAGATAGTTGAAGTAGTCAACCAAGTCCGGAAGCATATCAAGGTAGCTCAAGATCGCCAAAGTCATTGGGTCGATTCGCATCGGTGACCTCTTGAGTTCTCTGTCAGCGACCATGTATTCCTTCAAAATTTTCTTACCCGAAGATTCATCAGATTTGGTGTGCGGGAAAAGCTTAGTCCACGGTATATTAGTTTGTTCAATATCCTCGAGCGAGTGGAAGATGTTTCTTATCGCCTTGTTCTTCTACTGTCGCTTCGCAAGATACACAATATTTTTAATGTATCTCAGTTACGATGGTATATACCGGATTCAAGCCATGTCCTGGATCATTCAGAATTTGTTGTTAGTACCAACCTTTCGTATGAGGAGAGACCTGTATCCATTTTGGACCGGAGGGAGAAGATTCTCAAGAATCGGACTATTCGGTTAGTCTGAGTTTCTTGGGGGCATCACTCACCGGGCGAGTCAACTTGGGAGCGGGAGGATGATATTCGTGCTCGATATCCGTATTTGTTCACTCGTGAGGTATACTTGTTCGTATATCTCATATCCTGATTTTGTCTTGTGCGTGCTTTTCTTATTCTAGGATTGTGCTTGATTTCTGTATGCCCTTACTTGCCTTGATTTCCTGTCCCAAGAGTTCTTGCTAGACCCCGTACCTTATTGAAATTTTTATGACAAAATTTTATAAAGAGGAGAGAGTTGTGAGACTCGTCTCACTGTTCTAGTATACGTACCCGGTATACGCGTATTATACATGTATAGCTTGCTTATTATTTAATTGCTTACATCTTGCTTTATGCCATTCATGTATTTTTTAGGTTATTTTTGTAAATATCTCTTAGTTGCTTCTTTGGACCATTGGTCCCTTGGTTTTTTTGGTAGGTAGCTGTGATAAACCCGGGTGAGAGGCATGGATTATGATCTAATGGCCTACAATCAATCTATTGGCTATATAAGCAATTCCATTCTCTTTCCTTCACTTTCTTTTCCTTTTCTTTTTATTTCCTTCTTCGTTTCTTCCCCAGCAGAGAGCAACAACCGATCTTGACTTTGTCCGTGGGTAACCTTGGTAGTATTAAGCTAGAACTTGACCGTAGGCAAGTAAATCTTGCCAACCGAAGGAACAACCATTGATCTTGCTTTGATTCTTAATATAACTTATTTAATCACTTGATAGGTTTCATTTGCTTATTACTTAGAACTTGTCTTTAAGGTGATTTTGATTTCCTTGTATTGTTGTTCATGGAGCCCGAGAACAGCAAGTCGAAGAATGCAAAGTTGGCTTGAGAGCACTTGTGTGTGTTTCACAAATTCCTTAGAAAATGATCCAAGATATATTAAGTACCATGGACACACTTCTCTACTCCTACGTACGTTTTGTACTAAGACAATTCCTTCAAAGTACACCAAATCCCACTTGGCGCACTTTTGAATAGACCTGCAAGTCATCAAGAATGTGTGCTGGAATACGGAGATGGACATAGCTAGCTCCCCCGTACATGGTATAGAACATCGTACGACGGTCACGGCTATAACTAGACAAGGGGGTGCATACTACAAGCAAGTCACTTAGGGTCGCATAACACATCTATTGTCTCAATCAGTCAAGTAAGGATAGTAAATATAGAACATATATGGCAAGGAAGTAAGGCATCCCACACGCCCTGCCAAAATATTTTGGAACCCAGCTGTACAAAATAAGAAAGCTGGTAGAGTAAAAAAAGTACATGACCATAATCATCTGCAGTCTGATTAATTACAATAATGTAAGGAAACTAAATGTCCAGATTTACGGCTAACAATTGCCGGTGGCAAAATGCCCAAAAGAGTAAAATATGCGATAACGAGCAGGGAAGAAGAAACATACTCGTTTCCTTCAGGGCCATCCTTCTGGTACGTGCCATTATTTAGGAGAAAGTGCACTTGATCCTTGGGTGCTGGCTCTAAACCTGGCCATACAAAACCAGTGGGGTTAGACCCCAAATAGCAAGTACCTCAAAGAAAGCACGAATAAAGAAATAAAACCAAGTTATGAAATAGATACATATATATAGCTCTGTCTCGTAGTTTCGGTTCATAGTCTATCGTGACACAATAATCTAACCCTACAACCAAACAAGGAAAATGGTTATACCATCGCACCATGATAGCCCATGCCCCTAAAACTATTTGACAACAGATACAATACACAAACAAGCTCTGTTACATAATCGGCCAATCACTTGTACGGCTTGCTTGGTGGAGTCTTGGTTATCCCAGAGATATTTGTAGAAGTATGAAATATGCTTGGGAATTGTACGCATATTATACAGTCAAAACCCCCAACATACATGAAGCACGCGTAAAACAGAGCTTCATTGCTGTATGGCGTAAAATATGACTTCAGAGTTGCCCGCGTAAAGCAGCGCTTCAAGGCTGTTGTGGCGTAAAAGGTTGTTATGCCTCCCTACAGCGTAAAATACGTTTGTCTTTAATGCAACGTAAAGTCATACGAGGAGCTCTTCGTATTCCTCGGATGAATCTGTCAGACAGAATAATGAACCTGACTCCTAACAAAAGTACTGCACTATGATCGAGAGGACGACTGTAATGATGATTCTACACAGAGGCCCAGACTGTCGTTTAGTGACATATTCTTGATACAAGTCATTTTTACGCATTCAAGGAATACGTTGCCTATTTTACACAGGCAGAGACGAGCTTTTACGCTCAAGATGAGACGAAATCAGACGCCACGTCAAAAGCTGTTTCTCATGTAGAGCTCGAGGCATATCTCGGCATTTAATGCACGATATTGAGGCATATCTCTGCATTTAATGCACGAGATTTGGTTATATCCTTTATAATTTTGTCATGAACTGGGAGAGCTAAAACTAGGGCTAATACGCTTACATCACCATCCTGGCATTTTACGCCAACCAGGCTATTTTCAACCATAGGAGCACGCCATATGCTATCTCCTCGAAATACGCCAACCAGGCTATTTTCAACTATAGGAGCACGCCGTATGCTATCTCCTCAAAATACGCCAACTCAGGCTATATTTGCAAAGGTACATGATAAGGTTATTTGGCCCAGAATACGCTCAAGACCTCAGTCAAGAAGGATAATTGGCTATTTTTACGCTGGTTATCTATTATTCGTGCAGCCTCAAGTTTTACGTACTATTTGGCTTTTACGCCAATAAGACATCTATTTGGCTTTTATGCCAACAAGACAGTTATTTGGCTTTTATGCCAACCATCTTTATGCGAGGGGTAGTTACTTACGTGGCTTGCATGCTGTGATCTTCGAGAAGCAGTTATACGCATTACCTCATAATGGGACACACGTCATACGCAGATTCAGGATATCATTCAGACGTGGGTAGCAGTTATTATAACCGCCGCGTAAAGAGTGCAATTCTCTTCACAGTTTGGCTTCTACGCCGACTGGACAGTTACTATGACTAAGCTCTATAAATAGAGACCTCCGGTCACAGGAGGTGGAGGGGTGGAAAGGATCAGAGATCAAGAGATCAGAGAGAGAAAGAGAGCACAGACAGAGAGTAGTGATTGAGGACTCTGGCAACGAGAATCCAATCCCTCCTGCAATATTTGAAGCTTCTTCTTCTTTTACAGCACTTCTTCATCATCGTGTGGTCCAAGGGACAAAGTGATCGACCGCAGATCAGACTCCTATAGCAATTTTTTCCCAGAATTATTTTTATTGTACTTAACATTCTCGTATAGGATTAATTGTACTTTACTTTTCTTGTTTGTAAACAAAAAGGTTTCGTACAAACCCTCTATTTGTTTTATCTCAAACAAAATGGCGACTCGCCAGGTGAATTTCTAAAACCTATCATGTTCATAATACCTCTGATAGTGTCTTGTATACCAGGAGAGTTTAATAGCCTGAGTTTGTAAACCAAAAGAGCTTCGTACAAACTATTTATTTGTTTTATCACCAAACACAAGATGGCGACTCTGCTGGGGACTACTTTCTCATCTGACGAGAAAGCCATTGCTCAACATGATGCTGTATCCGTCGGATCGACGAAGAAGACTTTGGTCGTCCAGTTCGACCAATCAGCTTATCATCACTTCTTCATCATTGTGTGGTCCAAGGGACAAAGTGATCGACTGCAGATCAGACTCCTATAGCAATTTTTTTCCAGAATCATTTTTATTGTACTTAATATCCTCGTATAGGATTAATTGTACTTTTCTTTTCTTGTTTGTAAACAAAAAGGTTTCATACAAACCCTCTATTTGTTTTATCTCAAACAAAATGGCGACTTGCCAGGTGAATTTCTAAAACCTATCATGTTCATAATACCTCTGATAGTGTCTTGTATACCAGGAGAGTTTAATAGCCTGAGTTTGTAAACCAAAAGAGCTTTGTACAAACCATTTATTTGTTTTATCACCAAACAAAGATGGCGACTCTGCTGGGGACTACTTTCTCATCTGACGAGAAAGCCATTGCTCAACACGATGTTGTATCCGTCGGATCGACGAAGAAGACTTTGGTCGTCCAGTTCGACCAATCAGCTTATGAAGACATGCTTCATGAAGGGGGTAGCTCTCATTCCCTCTCTGTCCAGAACAACAGGAAGTTGCGTAAAGTGTGGATACCCAAGACATCCTCTACCCTTCCTGCAAGCTCTCCTTCTTTGATCAACAAAGTTGCGCCTATATGCCTTGTGCGTAAAAATTTGTCTCCCGTCCGTGACGTGGCAGACAAAGCTTCTGGCAATGCCCCAATGCCAATCCAGAAGTCTAGAACGCGCTCTGTGTGTAAAACTGTCTCCCATCTGTGACGTGGCAGACAAAGCTTCTGGCAATGCCCCAGTGCCAATCCAGAAGTCTAGAACGCGCCCTGCGCGTAAAACTTCATCTCCCATCTATGACGTGGCAGACAAAATTTCTGACAAGGCCTTAGCACCAACTCAGAAATTTCAAACGCGCATTGCGCATAAAAATACATCTCTCGTCTATGATGAGGCAGATGGACCCTGGGATCACATCAAGGAAAAACGAGTGGCGGATCTCCCAACCGCTAGGCTTGTACGCTCACAAGAGAAGAAGTTGTCCACTCTACAGATTACGCGAACTTTCCCTATTTCACAAGAACCTATGCCAAAATCCAAAGGGAGACTCGTTTCACGGGAAGATGCGCTCCTCAGCAGGATGATGGATCATATGTGTAAACCCCCTCGATTAATTCTATAGATAGTCAGGTTTGGATTTGGAAAATTTTAGATTTTTCAGAAGATGATGAGGTTTAGAGTTGAGTCGTCCTTTATTTTATTTAAATTAAACCCTTGGCGTGCCCTATCATTGTTTGATTATTCGGAGCCCAATATCAGCCCATAAATTCTATCGGACCATTGTACTTTTGACTTGACTCGCTAATTTAGGCACTGGACTTTTTCGTCACACAAAATCAAATCCGTTGTGCCCTAAATTAATTACAAAATTTCCCGTATCCTAAAATCCGTATTTAATTCCGTGTCGGACACCTGTGTCCTTACCCTCAATTTTGAGATACCAACTTAACCCGTTGAGCCGGACCAACTAAAGGGTCCAAGACTGACTCCAAGCCTCCACCATTTTTGACCTTTGTGTCATTTTTGAATTTTGACCCCAAGTGCCCCTATTTAATTTAAAAGCGCGGGACACTTAAAATCCTATTTAAATCGAGGATACCGATTTTGCCTAATCCTATTTTAATCCCCAATTAATCCCGATGGCTATTAAATTAAACCCGTATCAAATACCCAATACCCCCTCACCATGCAAATCACCAAACTCCATTTTTCCTATAACTTTTGCGTCATTTTATGTGTTCGTGTAATTTTCCAAATTTAAGGGGCTTAGTTGCAATTTATTAATCTAGGTGTCATCACCTCATTGATTTAAACCCAAATGGAGAAGCCCCCTCTCCTTGATTGGTCAAGCCCATCCCCTATTTTTCTCTCCTTTGTATGAGTAATCCTTCATGTTAGATCCTAGCCCCTCATTCAAATGAGGATTTGATCATGACCACCCACAACCCATCACCTTTCCTTATTTAATGTCTCTATCACCACTCTTCCCCCAAGGTCGACCCTAATCCTAACACATAGAGAACCCTACCCCCCCTCTCTCTTTCCTCCCTCTTCCTACACACTCAGCCGAACTCCACATGCATTTCCTATTTTTTTTTTTCTTCTTCTTCTTCCTTCTTCTTCCTCCTTACCTCTTCTCCATATCTCCTACAACCCGACCCGACTGAGTTCCCAGCCACCCTTCTCATCTCCGGCGAGCCGGCCACCGTCCTTTATACCGAGCCACCTTCTCCGTCCGGTCAGCGCCGCACCGCCCTCGACTTCGGCAACTGTGCACCCAGCGCCGCACCGCCCTCGACTTCGACGGAGATGCAGATCCCCCTCCCGCAGCAGTTTGACAACCCCACTGCTCTCCGGTTCAGACCACCCTCAGCCAGCCGACCAACTCAGTCCGGCTAGAGAACCACCCCGACTTCGACAGCGCCGCTGCCCCGACTGTGCAGTGCACCCCGCCGCTCCGGCAGTGCATCCCGACCCTGTGCATCCCCATCCGCACCGCCTATTGCCGATATTTCCCTCCTCCGGCCAGTGCTGCCATCGACGACCCTGAGCACTGACTGCTCCGGCCAGCACGCCGCTTCACCTCCACAGCAGCTCCCGTCCGGCCGTATTCTCCATCCCCTCGTCCTCCGGCCAGTGTCATCCCCGTCGATCCGACGCAGCCGCGAGATCTCTGGCCTGCCGACTGATCATCCCTCGTCTCCGGCGACGAACCACTCTGCCCCGGCGAGCACCAACAAGAGCCGGCTTCCTCTGGCGCTGCCACGAGCTCCAGACGCAGGAAGCCCCCATCCGCCATTGCCGTTCTCCGGCGAGTACCCTCTCGATCACCACCAGCACCCTCTCAACCACCGCATACTCCCATCTTTCTTCGGCGAGCATCGCCATGAGCCGGCCTCCTGTACACTCGACCACCACCACCATCTGCCATGGACACCCTCCTCCGACCAACAACACCTCGCTAAGGTGAAATATTTCCCCCTTTTTACACTTATATATTTGTTTTATGTATTGTTAGTTTTAGGGTTTATGTTTAAGTGTTGAGGATTACTTAGCTAATATTTAGGGTTAAAATTCATAGGAAAGAAATAGAATTTATGGATATACATTGAGTTGAGGGATTAAGAATGAAACAATTTTAGTTAAGGGTTACTGATATGCATTGGGACTTTTGGAATTTATATACACATGAGAAGTTTTAGGTTAATGCATATTATAATGCCCAATTGATGAAAGTGCTAATTGATTAATTTTGGTTTAAATTGGCATTGGTGATCGTGTGTGAGAATATGAAATATATAAATAAGACTGTTGGAAATATGATAATAATGAGGATGGGTTTTAAGAGCATGAGGTAACTAGGGTGTTCGTTTTAATATATGCAAATTTTATCATTGACGATGGGCATAGTTAAATTATGGACGAATAATACTAGGATAGTAGAATATTGATGGACATGGTGGAGCAAGTGATGGATTGTGAAAAGGGTATAATATCAAATTGTTAGTCAGTGATTGGAGACTGAGAAATCATAATGAAATTAATCGAGGAGTAGTTTTAAGGTAAAATATTGATGATTGTATATTGCGGGTTTAAATAATTAATGATTAAGTTGTTCGAGGAGGATACCTGAATATGCATGTTAACGTCTGTGAAGACCCAGGGTGAAACCAAGGATTGGATCATGTGGTGGACCACGGAATATCGTGATGAACATAGTAAGATTGATGTTTGGATTGATGATATGGTACAGATGTTTAATATGTTTAGATGTGATGTACTCCGAGTCAACCTTGGTCAACCCCCTAGTGTCTTGTCCCTGTGAGTCGTAGCTGAGACTGAGTTAGGTGTAGATGTGTGTCACATCCCTATCTGTCGTGGAACAGATTATTGATTTAGCTTGTATCTCATCTCTAGGTACTACGGGACCCGCGGACTTGGACGCTGTACCGGATCCCCATCTTCAGCAGCCGAACGCAGGCAAGTGTACCTTGCCACCCTATATTTCAGATTACTGATACTTATTATTCTTTATGTACAATGTGCGCATATTTATGTTGACGTTCGATACTTCACGTCCAGATCACAACCGGGTGCTGACATTCGTCGTAACGTTTTAGAATAATTGTTAGATTCTTCGTAGCACCTCGATGCACGTACCTGAGTATATCGATACCCCAGGACACACTCATACACTGTGATCGTGCCAGATTCCTGTATCCTGATACCGACATCATGACCAGAGACTGGGACAACCTTAGGGCCGCGTCTGTTGAATTATTTCTGTGTGTCGAGACTGTAGTTAGAGGTTCAGGTTCAACGCACAATCGTTGACCGCTTGGGAAGGGAAAGACAGTTACTAGACGCTTGAGCTCCTCTGCACGCGCTTATATATATGTAGTATCTATGTAGTGATCCTGTATCTAGTGTAGTGGTATCACCCGTGTGACTCTTTGCCCGGAGCTGCGGTACGTGTCGTGTATTTTTGTGTCCGGAGCTACGGTTTTATTTTGGACAGCCCACGCATCGAACATTGTCTTTAAATTGTGTCTCACTTGTTTGGTTATGATAGAGTACCCTGTTGTTGCACTTGTACTTTTCTGTATACTTGGTATGCTGTATTTTTGTACCTTGTTACGTCCCTCTGAGGACCCGGTTCCCTGCCAGTTTTGCAGCATAGATGATTACGGAGCATTTGGAGTGGCTGTTGGAGTTGTATGTCTTGCGAGCATGGTACCAGGTACTCACATCTTATCTACCGACATTATAGTTATTTTATATTGATTATTCATCTGCTGTTGTAGCATAGTTTTTATAGACTCATACTTCTTCTCGAGTCTATTCGAGTTAGTGTGTTATTGGAAGGCTGACTCTAGCACATATAGCTCATTCTTGTATACTGCTATACATTATGGATTGAGACATAGAGGTTTAAATTTATAGGATATCTAGATAGTGCCTTTTATATTTATAACTTATACGTATTCGAGTCAGACCAGAGTCTGGTCGAATGCGTAGCTGGCGTGTCACGTATTCCTGGTCCTACGTATTTTGGGACTGGGGTGTGACAATATGCCACTCACATAGGTGGACTGCTGTATTCCTATGGCCGAGAAAGGGTTATGGTTCATAATCTCCACAAGCCCACTGATGTAAAAAGGCAAAATAAGCCTTCTTCTTCTTCTTCTGCTAATCTTCCTGATTTGCGTGATTTCTTGATCCAGAAACGCAAAGATAGGGGTCAAAACCAAGATCCAGTTCCCCTAACTACCAAGTGTGGGGAGATCATATGGGAAGTAGCGTCAACACCTAACGTCGTTATGACATATGGGCCACATGAAGAATCTGTCTTTATTGTTCCACCGACTTGCAACGATCAGCATCAAATAATCTTCGGTCGAATGCGGAATAGACCGATTGTACAAGAAGAATCTCACGAGTCTGATGTTGGGAGAATGCAAATCCACAGATATAGCCCACAAGCTTTAAAGATTATGCAAAACATGGGTTATGATTTGAAGTTGAAACAGGGCCTCAATTATGGAAAAGGCAGACGAATACTATTGCATGGTGATCCTTACTATCAACGAACTCGTTTTGGGTTAGGGTTTACCACATCTCTTGCAAACTCCAAACCTCTAGAGTCCGATCCTGTAATACCAGAGGCAGGTCCTTCTAAATCAACTTCTGTGGACGAAGGTAAACAAAAAGAAGAAGAAGAACCAGACAACGACATGTCTGGGGGTGGTCTCCCTCGACAAAATATAGCAAAATCCAAAGCTGGGGGTATAATTCCCTCTGAGTCCGAAGATGATGCAACTATGACCATCTTCCTTGAAGACCGTACGACTCAGGTATCGGAAGCTCGAAAGCCAAAGGAGACTTTCTCCTTCAATGAGAATGACATCACTGAAATCTTCAAAATATTGATGAAGGAAAACAAGCTTCGGCTACCCAACATCAGATACCCTGAGAGGGCCGGCAAGGTCGATGACCCAGATTATTGTCTCTTTTATCGGTACATTCATCATCCCACGAAGGCATGCTATGTGCTAAAAAGGAAAATCCAGGAGTTGATTGACGTCAAAGTCATCACTTTGCGTTTATAACAAGAAGATGGTGTCTCCCCAGATGAGCAACCTTCAGGACTATCCCCACTCAGAAAATTACTCCCCAGTAAATTTTTCGGACATGGGTTCACGTCCAAACTATTTTTCTCCCAGCTAAGTTTGCCATGTCCAAGTGACCTCTGAGCAAACCTTCCAGATTGTTGCTATCGATCAGTTCACATCCATATTACCTCTGAACTATGTCTCTCCACTTTCTTCAACAGAGTAAATCTATCACCACAAAAATAGTCATTCCTATATTTCCTTTGCCCTGTTTTTCTTTACCCCCACCATATCTTACCATGTCCACATTACCTCTGAGTAAGATATTTTCAGAACTTTTCCATGTCCACATTACCTCTGAGTGAAGTTCTTCTCTTCGACTTCCTACTATCACGTTCGCATAACCCCTGATAGTGCTAGTCGTTTCAACTTATTATCTGTACTTAAAGTATGCCATAGGTAATAAGCCCACCACCCAGAAGTACAAATCGACTCTTGGTTCTTCATACCCAGCAACTGCCTATGTGCAATATTTCCTCGATCGTCGAAAATTGAGAATCATATTCTATCATGTTCATAGGACCTCTGGATAGATATGTTCAGCAATTTGGCATCCCCAGTAAATGCCTATGTGCAACATTTTCTCCTTAGTTACAAAATTCTTGTAAAGAGCCATCATCCGTATCCAAAAGTCCCGGGTACGCAGTGGATGATGGGTCCTCAAAATCCCCCAGCGGAGCAATCCTTAAGTCTACTCACACACTCCCGCAATGACTATTCAAACCAGTCTCATTAGACGCTAGCCATGTTCATATTACCTCTGAGCTATTGTCCCATCAATTTCCCCAGCGGAATAACCCTTTGGTCTATCTTCATGTTGGGATAGACCACACTCAATGAATCACTACTTAATGAGTTTTTTCAGACATTAGTTCATGTTTATATTACCTCTGAACTGCTGTCATAATATTTCTCTCGGGTTGAGTTTGTCATGTTCATATTACCTCTGAACAAACCCTCCGAGTTTTGGCTATCGATTTTCATGTCCATATTACCTCTGATATCGGTTGTCATCTCAACTTAGCACCCGTACTTAACTCTAAGTACGCCAGTGGTGTTAGGTCGACAAAAAACTGCCACGTCCATATTACCTCTGGCAGGGCTTGTCTTAAACTTATTACTTGCACTCTCGTACACAAGAAGTAATGGGTCCACAAAAAATCCCCTGTGGGATGCCCGCAATGGAAACAAATTGTTCATGTTCATATTGTCTCTGAACTATCTCTCCACTATCACCACAGAGTCATATTTTACCGCTGCTATATTACCTCTGGCAAGACTTGTCTAAAACCTACTACTTGCACTCTCGTGCACAAAAAGTAATGGTTCCACAATAAAATCCCCAGCAGGATGTCTTTGCCAGCCACAAAACCTATCACCTGATTGGGCTTGTTTCAAACTTATTATTTGCACTCAATGTGCACAATAAATAATAGGTCCACTAAAGATCCCTCAGTGGGATGTCCTCAACAAACACGGTATCGTACTACGTCCATATTACCTCTAGTACGATGTCCAAAGTTCGTACAAACAATCATAAAGAAATGAAGGGCCCTTGTATGATTGCAAATGACGCTTACAGATTAGCCAAACCTAATAGAAATTTGGTAATGGCTCCTATCAACATCAAATTCCTGAAGAAGTACTACACTTGATCTCCTTTGCTTAACGGAGTATGATAAAAATCTTATTCTGACGATACCACGCACAAAGGTTAGCTGGATCATATTCTATCAGATTTATATGACCTCTTAATGGATATGCTTAACTAATTTGTAAACCTATCATGTTCATATTACCTATGATAGTGTTTGGTATACAAATTTAGTTGGATTATATTCTATCAGGTTTATATTACCTCTGAATAGATTTACATTCAGCAAAACCTTAACGAAAGTATGTCATATTAATGATACCTCTGATATCACTTTCATCTTAGCCTATCATTTATATTCTAAAAGTGATGGGTCCATAAAGTCAGAAAATGTATCTTTATTATCTCTGAGAAATTACAGGAGAAGCAAAAAAGTACATCATTGGGGAGGAGCAGTTAAATCACGGATCTGTTACGCCAAAGCAGCCATCCTCTCATTCCTGGAGTTCAAAATGTTAGTGCGAGCCAGCTCCAGCCTTGCTTCATCATTTCTCAAGAGAGAAAGAGGCGGACAATGAATATATGCCGATTTCATGCTTCTTATTCAAAGTATTCCGGACTTAGCCAAGTCCGAAAACTTTGAAGAGGGTCTTGTAGAAGTATAAAATATACTGGGGAATTGTACGCATATTTTACAGTCAAAACCTCCAATATACATGAAGCACGCGTAAAACAGAGCTTCAGCGTTGTGTGGCGTAAAATATGACTTCAGAGTTGCCCACGTAAAGCAGCGCTTCAAGGCTGTTGTGGCGTAAAAGGTTCCTATGCCTCCCTACAGCGTAAAATACGTTTGTCTTTAATGCAACGTAAAGTCATACAAGGAGCTCTTCGTATTCCTCGAATGAATCTGTCAGACAGAACAGTGAACCTGACTCCTGACAAAAGTACTGCACTACGATCGAGAGAACGGTTGTAATGATGATTCTGCACAGAGGCCCAGACTGTCGTTTAGTGACATATCCTTGATACAAGTCATTTTTACGCATTCAAGGAATACACTACCTATTCTACACAGGCAAAGACGAGCTTTTACGCTCAAGATGAGATAAAATCAGACACCACGTCAAAAGCTGTTTCTCATGCAGAGCTCGAGGCATATCTCGACATTTAATGCACGAGATTGAGGCATATCTCTGCATTTAATGCACGAGATTTGGTTCTATCCTTTATAATTTTGTCATGAACTGGGAGAGCTAAAACTAGGGCTAATATGCTTACATCACCATCTTGGCATTTTACGCCAACCAGGCTATTTTCAACCATAGGAGCACGCCGTATGCTATCTCCTCGAAATATGCCAACCAGGCTATTTTCAACTATAGGAGCACGCCGTATGCTATCTCCTCGAAACACGCCAACTCAGGCTATATTTGTAAAGGTACGTGATAAGATTATTTGGCCCAGAATACGCTCAAGACCTCAGTCAAGAAGGATAATTGGCTATTTTTATGCTGGTTATCTATTATTCATGCAGCCTCAAGTTTTACGCGCTATTTGGCTTTTACGCCAACACGACAGTTATTTGGCTTTTATGCCAACCATCTTTACGCAAGGGGCAGTTACTTACGTAGCTTGCATGCCGTGATCTTCGAGAAGCAGTTATACGCATTACCTCATAATGGGACACGCGTCATACGCAGATTCAGGAGATCATTCAGACGTGGGTAGCAGTTATTATAACCGTCGCGTAAAGAGTGCAACTCTCTTCATAGTTTAGCTTCTACGCCGACTGGACAATTACTGTGACTGAGCTCTATAAATAGAGACCTCCGGTCACAGGAGGTGGAGGGGTGGAAAGGATCAGAGATCAAGAGATTAGAGAGAGAGAGAGCACAGACAGAGAGTAGTGATTGATGACTCTGGCAACGAGAATCCAATCCCTCCTGCAATATTTGAAGCTTCTTCTTCTTCTTCTACAACACTTCTTCATCATCGTGTGGTCCAAGAAGTGATCGATCGCAGATCAGACTCCTATAACAATTTTTCTCCAGAATTATTTTTATTGTACTTAACATCCTCGTATAGGATTAATTGTACTTTTCTTTTCTTGTTTGTAAATAAAAATGTTTCGTACAAACCCTCTATTTATTTTATCTCAACAAAATGGCGACTCGCCAGGTGAATTTCCAAAACCTATCATGTTCATAATACCTCTGATAGTGTCTTGTATACCAGAAGAGTTTAATTGCCTGAGTTTATAAACCAAAAGAGCTTCGTACAAACCATTTATTTATTTTATCACCAAACAATATTATGCATATAATATGAATCCTCAGATCTAACCATGTTCTAGCATGGGCTAACCGAGCCATGAATCTTCGTATAGCACATAGTAGTATGCACCGGTCCCTCGTAAGGCCGCCATGCTAAGATTGCATAAAATACATAATACAATATAATAGTCGGATATTGTCATTCACTAATGAGAATTTAAACAATATCCATGGGGGCTAGCCTTCACTTTCTATATAACAATTGAGGGTGGCTAGTTAAGCACAATCTCAAGATTTCGTCCCTCCCAATGTTCTATATATTTTAGTTGCCTAGTTAACCCTACGGTTAGCTGGAATCACATGGCGTGGTCATATGTTACTCCCATTATATGTCGTACCATAGTACGGTTATGCTAGATACGAATCCGCTTTGTCACTTTGCAGTTCAATTTGGATTTATCCCAGCGTGATGCAACAGTCAAACAAATCCTAGCCACACTTGGTTATTGACCAACTATCATGTCCATGTTGGAGGAATTGTATCATATTACATATCGCTTAGCACGTGGGCACACCTCGGTGTGAAACATGTAACATAATCACCTAGAAGTACTTAGCACATAGGAACACATAGCACGTAGTAAGTGTATCAGCACGGATACCAATAATTGAGTCAAGTTACCAATCATTGGTAAATTACATGGGTTCTAGCACATAGTTAGGTCTAACACATGGTTACTTAGCTCACATACCTTAGCAATCATTAAAATCACACATGGAATCACAAAAATTTAATAAAGCATCCAAACCAAGCAAAACAGTAAAACATGCACATAGGCCGCATGAGGATCATGGACGTATAGAGTCAGTGCCACATATGACAGGTGCCGCATAGGAAGTCGGCCGCATATGGGTCGTTGCCATATGGGAAGTCGGTCGCATATGGGTCTGTGCCACATGGGAAGTCGGCCACATAAGACAGGGCAAAGTCCACTCCTTGGGACAAGTGTTGAGTGACGTGCATTTAATATGTGTCAGAGAAGTGACCGAAGTGATGGATGTGACCAGCCATAAAGTGTGTTAGAAAGAAAAGACAAACTCATAAAAAATATGCAAGAGCAAAATAGGGTTATGCGTCCACAAGAGAAGAGGCGCATAGCCGCTGTTGTATGCTATGCTTGCCACATAGATGTCCCTTGGACTTAGCGAATTTCTCATTCATTCAGCGAGCAAAACACAAAGAGTTATGTCACTTAGCTCTAGAATACTGTGTAATGGTCAGTCATGCTTCCAACAAAATGGATGCATGCTGGTCGGCTATGCGACAAAGTGTCCAGCCACATAAGGATTATGCCGCATGGAAGTCTTAATCGTATATTATGCTGGCCGCATGAGAACTTTGTCTTTTTCAGATAGCAAGTTCAGCCATGGCGAAAAAGCTCCAAAATCCAAAAAATACTTTCTCCATAAAAACTTTATTTTAACTCCAAATCAAGTGAACCAAAAGCCAAAACGCCTGAAATGGAATGCTCTATCAACCACAAAAACTGTTTTTTTTAAATACCATGTTTTAGTAGATCAAAATCAAGAAAAACTTTGGAACCCATAAAAAACCTTAACAAAAATGTAGATCTACACGAATCTATCTATAAAAACCAAAAACTCCATGTATTAAAAGTGTTTAGAATCGTAATGTACACATAATAGACTAATAAAATGCAAGTAAAGAGAAAGAACTAGAATCAAAGAGTTTCTCCATGTCATGTAAGGTGTACTTGCCTAGAAATGAAAGGAGAAAAATGAGAGAAATGAGGAAAGAGAGATAAATAAGTTAACTTATATAGCTAGAATTTGAGGTTTAGACCATGGGGTCAACTCATGACGAAACTTACCCAACAATTAAACCATGAGTCTAATTGAACCAAAGAATGAATCTAGTCTCCATGACATGCAACCTAATTAGCATAAAATAAATAAATAACATAGGCATGAAAAGAATACGTTTCAAATACGTATATCGGGAATGGAGAGTGACATCTCTACCCACCTTAGAAAAATTCCGTCATCAAAATTCAAATCCAATGCTAGCTAGAGAAATCAAAACAAGCACTGCGCTAACTAAAAGCTCTTCTACACATGTAATCAAATTCGAGCATAAAATAAAGAAAAGCAATGTCATATAGCATGGGTAAACGAATCACGAGATTCAAGATACGAAGGCATAAGAACGAATATACCTTCCGAGTTGAATATGTGTAGATACCGAGACCGGATATCATCCTCGCACTCCCACATCGACTCTCCCAGAGGGTGATGACCCCAAACAACCCGGACAAGATGAATAGTCCGATTCTTGAGTACCTTCTCCCTTCAGTCCAAAATGGTTACGTGTTATTCCTCATAAGACAAGTTGGTACCAATGACTAGCTCGCAATAGTCGAGAATATGACTCAGATCCGGGACATACCTATGTAATTGAGATACATAAAATACATCGTGTACCATGTAAAAGCATGAAAAACTTATGCAGGACGCATAAATGTCATGCCCCCTCAACAATCCACAAAGAAGCCACATTCGACATGAACAATCAAGCCGCAGAGAAGCCACATGTGGCCTAAACAGTCAAATCATAGAAAAGCCATATGCGGCCTGAACAGTCAAGCCGCAGAAGAGCTACATGTGGTCTGATCAACCAAATCGCAGAAAAGTCGCATAATATACTATATGCGGCCTGAACGACCACAGAGCAGGGAGATCGCATAAGGACCTCCTGATACAGATTCTCATGTCTATCAGAAGCTCTAATATATCACTCATCACTCTAAGATGCTTCGAGACTCGTGAAGACGATGACTCATAAAAAGATAACAAGTTATATCAGTGCATTAATTGCTTCAACAAACGTGCTATGCCACGTATGCGGCTACAAGACCCATGCGGCCCCGCCACTGTATGGCCAGAGCGTCCATTCGACCAAGGCCAAATGAGAGCACGTATGCGACTGTAAGACCCATGCAGCCTCGCCATCATGCAACAAGAGCGTCCAGACGACAAAAGGCCAAACAAGAGATCATATGCGACCACGATAATATGCGGCCAAGTTGCTATGCGGCTTCCAGCTCACATGATCTTCCCGTTACAATTACAGAGATCTTCGCACAGTTGGTGTTGACCACATGTCCAGCTGACCAAGTCACGCACACAACGGATTAAAAATAACTCCGAGATCTCTTTAACAACATATCTCAACCAAGACCATGTGGCAATCATTCCATGGCATACAGCGACAATTGCAATCATATTATGTTGAAGGGGCCTTATACGATTACCAAACGGAGGCATATGTGGCACCCATAGCCCATTAGCACGATGGCTATAAATAGGAGCAACTTGAATGTTATAAAGGTGGGCTTTTTTTTCTTCTGCTTCAGAGAGAAAGCATACAACCTCGACCAATACACACACACACGCACACACACGCGCGCGCGCGCACACACACACACACACACACACACACACACACACACACACACACACACACACACACACACACAGAGAGAGCATACTGAGACAAGCGAAGAGAGAACGTAAGATTCCTCACCCTGCATCGGATTATCCATGGAGTAAAGGAGATGCCATAACACTCCTTTTTTTATTTTTATATCCCAGAATCAAAAATATTGTACTTAGATTGTCTGTCCAGGACCTTTTTGTACTTTCTTTCGTTTGTTAGCTAAATCAAGCTCTTTTTAGAAATTTTGAATTTAGTGGCGAACAAGATGGCGAATCTCTTGGGGACGTCTTTATCCTCTGTTGAGAAAGCTGTGGCACAATCTGACGCAGCCAAGCTCGGGTCCACTCAAAGGATGGTAGTGGTCCGCTTCGACCATCAAGCTTTCATGGACATGCTCTCCGGGGACAGCACGAGTCCTTCTCCGAGGCAAGCAAAGCCCAAGAAGACCCCCAAGAAGCGGGTATCAAAGGCCATCATACCTCACCCAACTTTGGAGTAGGCGCTCCCTATCTCTCTCTTTCTCTACCGCAGGGACCACACATCATGCATCCACTGCTCATGCGACAGCCTCTTCCAACCAGAAGGGTGCTCACCACTTGAAGACCCACTGGATATGGGTATCAAAGGACAACATGCCTCCCCTAACTACGAATCTTGCACTCCCTGCCTCTCTCCCTGTTGCTGAAGGCGCTCACCTGGCATTCCCTCAGGCTGTCCATGCGGCATCCTCGCCTGACACAGAAAACGCTTAGTACCCAAACTCTGGCAGAGGAAAATACTAGGTTGCCAGACGTTCGGGCGCTGATGCAAGTTTTATGCGGCCAAGGAGGAGGCCGTATAAGACTCACTATGCGGTATCAGTTGGCGGCCGCAGGAAGATGGCCACATGCGACTCTGGCAGCAGCCAAACCTCTGTTTTTGACCGAATCTCACGCAGTGCTGACCCTATAAGCCATGCTAAGAATGGTAAAAACCTAAATTTGAAATCTTTGTACTACGTACCTACGGGTGCCAAGTCAAAGAAGTCTGGGGTAGTGTGAGCTCGTCATGCTCAAGCAACTGTCCATTCGGCTGACCGTCGGAGGGTACCGCTAACTGTTATCCGAGCATTTGATGGAAAGCTGTATAAGACCAACCCGTGCGTCCATCCCTTAGCGAAAAATGGACAGTGTCTATCTCAAAAGTCTTCCAATGATGATCTGGGGAAAGTTATTGTACGAACCCTAGATCAGGGAGTAAAAATAACACCCACGTACCCGTGCGCTCAGTCTATCCGTGATCACGATAAGGATCAAAGGTGAGTCAGCCCTCGCCTGACTTGCATAATGTGATCAATCACAAGCACAAGGCGAGGGAGGAAGATAAGACATGTGAAGTGTCCTCCCCAGGATATCACTGTGCCAAAATCATCATCAACTACTGCTGCAACAAAGTGGTAGTACCTACAAGAAGATAGTTGGCTTTCCAACGACTGCACCCGATGGCACCTATCCGACAATAATCCAAGGATCAAGTAAAAATACCCAAGGAGGACGAGATACCATTCGCCTCATGTTATTCTGCTCAGAAAGGCCCTTCCACCTTGGGAGGGAAGAAGTCCATCATCTCCAGTCCGTCAATCTCAACTAGCGCATTGAGAAGGCGATTACCACGAGGCCAACAGCGGGACCTGCGAAAGGAGTTTTCTAGGGCATCCGCTCAAAGAAGAAGCAATCAGCTGCTAGGGGTAGCTCTTAATCAGAACCTCTGGGTGTTACATAAGCTGGGGGTAGTAATCCCTCATACCTATACGATAATCCGGTGTTCCGAGGAGATGATGATTCCCAAGGAACGTATATTGAAGTCCCTGGGGGTAGTCACCATCGAAAAGAAGACGCTACCTCCTATGCTGGAGGTAGTACTCCCTCTGAGTTCGAATAGGGCATGACACTGCCAACCTTCCCTGACGACTATTCGTTGCAAGAGTCCGAAGCAGAAAGTGCTACATCTGCTGTCTCATCCATCTCTCCTCTTGCAAGAACGACATACATGGCGGGGGACGACCATGAAGGCTCTATTGATCGACAGCGCCTTGAGGTCCTCGAGGCCATGATGCAGACCATGAGCAAATTAATGTAAGCCTTGACCCAAGCAGTGCTAAACATTAAGGCAAGTGTAGCCTCCCAACCAGCGAGGGCTTCTAGACAAGCAAGCTTGGACTCTGGGACCAACGCGGACTCCGACGCAACTGCTCCAGCCATAGTCAAAAATTACCCTCTTTCTGGTTCATCTGCCCCTTCCACGGGAGATGAAGCTAAAGAAGCAATGAGGGAAATCCAGAAACTCCGGGCTTGCCTAGATTCTATAGAAAGTTGGGATTATCTGCGTGATCTCGGGATACGACAATCGTACCCCCACGAGGGGAGGGATGTTCCGTACCCGCCAAAGTACAAGCCCTTCAACCTGAACCCATTCGATGGAAAGACTTCTCTCCGTCAATACATGAGCTATTTTAAGATTGCAATGGAGCACCTACCTCGTAGTGATGCACTCCTCACCAAGCTCTTTATGGGGACATTATTCGGGGTCACATTCGACTGGTTTTGCGGCCTACAAGATAACTACATCTCGTCGTTTAACGACTTCAAGAGTCTTTTCCTCAAAAGATTCTATGACGAAGGAAGTGACATGACGATATCTTCCCTGATAGATATTACCCAAGGGGAAAGGGAACTGGCCCAAAATTATATGAAGCATTTATGCCAAGTAGCACTGAGGTTGCCTCCAAGCAATCCTGAGTCCACAATCATGGACATGTGTTACAGAAACCTACTTTTGGCAGTCAGCCTCTGGATGGGTGGCAGTCAATTCAAAGACTAGACATCATTCATCATCAATGCTGTCGGCGCTAAAAAAAAGGTCAAAGATCCCCGGATTCTGGGAATATAGATCCCGATTGCAGATGACATGGGAAAATGTTCCAACTAAAATAACAGCGTCAACAACAGCCGCGAGGGAAACGTGAAGCAGGCCTTGGTAGCCAACTTAACCAAGAAGTCCGAGAAAAAGCCGGCTGAGGTTCCAAAGCCCCAGGACACTCCTTCGAAAATGACGAGCTCTTGCCCATCTTCGACGTATTGATAAAGGGTGGTATGCTTCGGCACCCCGACGTCAAGTATCCTGTAGAGGCAGCCGAGATGAACAATAAAAAATACTGCCACTACCATTGCTACGTCCATCATACGACGAAGGACTGCTACACCCTCAAGCGATACATTCAGCGCCTGCTTGACACCAAGGCCCTTACCTTGGACTTCAACGATAAGACAGTTGCCGCCAACATGGTTTCCCTACAGTTCGATAACTTCCCCGCGACGGAAGCCCATGATGGAGTTATTTCGATCTCGAGGGCAACAATGGAGGTAGGCAATCTTCCACCATCTTACGACCATACAGCCGGACTGGTACCTCTTACCATACTTTGGGGCAAGATCATGTGGGTCCACCCGGATCTTGTCACATACTTGATGCAACAAGCAGCGCCTTCCGCTGTGAAGTCTAAAGCACAAAAAACCAAGTTCTGCCATATGGTTTCTCCAACTGTTGAGGAGGCCTGGGCAGGGGCAACCATCTCGGGTCTTACATACCAGCGAGATTACGAGACTCCCGATGTCAATGTACCTCCAACTACTACACCTGTCATGTTTGATCCGGGTCTATCTTAACCCCCATCAGCGAACAAGTCCAAACAGAAAGAGGTTCGCTTCGACAAGCCGTTACGTAAAAAAAATGGCTCAGGGACTAGAAAAGCCCTATAACTTTGACGTCTTGGCTTAACTCGCCAATACCCTGACAAAGTTGTCATTATTTGATCTTCTCCGACTCTCCAGAGACACCCGTAATGCTCTGAGTGAGGCATTGCAAAATACCGCTGCCTACTTGGCGTAAGTCAAGCCGTCAGTAGAGGATCCCGCCGCATGCCCCTACTACAACAATGTGACAAAATCGTACCTAACATCACATTTTTGCAACATGACATATTGCTAAAAAATAATTGGTATGATTGTCCCCTGTACTACACATGGTACATTGGTACGATCAAGGTAGACTAGATGCACATCGATCCTGGTTCATCAATCAGCATCATCCCATAGAGTCTGCTTCAGACCTTGGGCATTTCGATGCATTGCCTGACAGCCACCAATACTGCCATCACTGGCTTCAACGCAGGAAGGAGCTACCCTCTGGGCAAAATCTACCTAAAATATTAAATTGGCTACTTAAAAACCGAAGTCACTTGCTACGTCATAGACATGGACGTATCCTACAATGTCCTCCTGGGACGGCCATGGATACACGAATACATGATCATGCCATCAACCCTACACCAATGTCTAAAGTATGTGGACGATCATAGTACGATCAAGACGGAGTTCACAGATGTCGATCCTTTCAAGGGGATCAAGGCCTACTACTCTGATACACTCTTATATAAGCAAGTTCACCAAGAAGAAGGTGGCAATGATGCTGACAATAAGGCAGAGGCTGGGACAGGATCAGATGAACCTTTAGGAGTACATCAAAATGCGTGCGCTCCTGACACAACCTCTCACCTCGTTGTAAAACTGCGTAGGAAGGCACCCGATCCTCTGGTCGTTCATCTTCATATGCCAAGCCTATCACCAAAGGATGATCTGGCGTTATCTACCATGCCCTAACCTCTAGTCATTCTCCTTCATAGGCCAAGCCGATCACCAAAAGAAAATTCAGCACCATCCACTACACTCGAACTGCTGGTCATTCGCCTCCATAGGACGAGTTGACCGTCGAAGGATGCTCCGTTACCTCTTACCGTGTAAAACCCCCTTCCTAGAAAAACGTATATGCCTTTTATTTATTAATTATTAATTAAATTGTAGTAATTAGGTCTAAATAGGAGAAATAGATTTTTAAATAATTTTTATGTTAGGTGTTCAGGCACTTAGATGACTTATGGGACCATCAGAAATTTTTCAGAATTTATTCCATGTAGGAGACTCCTTGAGCTGTTGCTAGCCTAGCGATGTGCAATACCCTAATCTATAAATTTTCTTATAAGTATATATATATGTATATACAAATATATATATATATATATATATATATATATATATATATATATATATATATATATATATATATATATATATATATATATATTTTATAAAGGAAAAGAAAAGAAAGCAAAAGAATTTAATAATAAGTATAACAATAATAATAATAATAATTAACTCCTACTACTTAGTATACTATTCCCACTTCTTAAGAAAAATTCTTGCTGCAACGTGCACTTAGCAACCATCCAGCAACTTTGCTTGCTCCCAGCAACTAGTAATCAATTTGGACCCGCCCCTTTAGCAATTTGGACCCGCCCAGTTGCTTCTAGCACCGCAGTCGAACTCTTTCTCTCTCTCTTTTTTTTTTTCATACGCGACCACTCCCAACCTCTCTTCCCTATTATATATATATATATATATATATATATATATATATATATATATATATATATATATATATATATATATATAGTTAGCTCTCAAAACCCTAACCTAATTTCCAGACCTCCTATTCCCATCTAAGAGCCGTCACCGCAGCCAGAGAGCCCCACCAAGCCATCCAACCATCCCGTCGACTCCGACCTCGCGCCCTGCAGAATTCCACTCGAAGCACCTTCGCTTCGGCGTGATTTTCCGTCGACTTGCTCAACCAAATGCTTTTCTGTTTTCATAGATATGATCATCCCTTAACCCTCTCCAATATTTGTTTTATAGCCAACCTCAGAAAACGTGTGCCCCTAGGTGAAAAACAGCGTCCAAATTGGACGGACAGACCCAATTCTGGAATCGCAGAATTCCAGAATGACCACCCGTATTGCCGAGTTCGTATCTTCCACCACCGTATTGCCGAGTTCGTATCTTCCACCACAGAGATCCGAATTCGGTAATTCTTTTTGATACCTGTAGAATACCTGACCTAGTTTATTTTTTGTTAAATAACCCTATGCTATTAGTTGCTGTGGACATAGTTAAATTTGTCACAAAACTGCACGCACCCACTTTTTCCAGTTTTCCAAAAGTTGGAAAACGGAGCGCGCCCCGCCAAACGGGACCGCCCCGTAGTATGCCAAGTGTACCGAATGGTGCACGCAGCATAACCGGATACGTAAAAATTCATGGGAACTGATTCGGACGCGTGTACGCGCCGAAATCAGACGGTATCCGCGGACACATCCCGTATCGCAACTTTTGTGGAACTCGTACATATTTTGTGCACGCTTGTCAGATTGCGATGAAACTTGCGCCACTAGACTCGTGGTAACGCGCTGGTCCTGTGACCCAATTTTCACGCATTTCTGAGACGGTTGACCAAATCGCCAATTGGCGGGCCCCACAGTTGACTTTTTGGACATAATTTTGTTCGGCTCATCGGAATCCACATTTGGATATACCGTTGGGTTCGTATTTACATCTAGAGTTGTTTGACCTATAGTTTGTTCCATTTAGAGACTGTTACCCTTGGCACGCTTTTCGATGCAAAGTGGGCCACACGTGGACCCCACTTTTATCCAAAATTACCGTTTTGCCCCTGTGTCCAAATTGGACGAAAGGGATGTGCTTTTTAGCTATTTTGCTCATTCCGAAAATGTTGGTGATATTTATTTCAGCATCCGGAGACGTTTGTTCGGAGTCCTTAGTTCCAGGTTCTGTGTCCTTGACAGTTGGGCGCGTACACTTTACAGATTTCTTGCCAGGCAAGTATACCTTGCCATTGTACTGTATTTACATTTCATATGAGGCATGCATGTTTATTTTTTGTTTATTTAGTTCATTTATTTTAACTGCTATATAAACTGTGCGTCCAAGGAAACTTGGGTGCAACGACGGTGTCGTCGTACTATATTTTTATTTATGTATATGCATTAGACCTATTTTTTGAGACTACCCCATCTTCATGAGGCATTTATGTTTCATTGGCCATGACACTATTCTTACACGAGTGTGAGTCACATGTAGGACACGGACTTGCGTACTCGGCTGGCCACCGGTACGTATAGGTCGTGCGACGGATAGGGATAACTGCCAATAGAAACTTTGTATGCTAGTAGACCTGGCGGTTATTAGAGGTATTATCATGTCATGGACATGACATACTTAGAGCATTGGGTGGGGAGAACAACAAGTAAGGCATTTGGGCTCCTTTACACTTTTCCTTCTGTAACCCGGAAGCTCCGCTGGAGATACGGGCGGTGATGACCCCTATACTACTTGGTGGGCCTCTGCCGTTCAAAAGACGACATGCCTTTGAGGCCCCTGGTTCTCTGAGAGAGTCATGCCAATCCCAGTTTTCAGCCAGATAGCCCACTTGGTGGAAAGTTATTCTCAAACTGCATTCACATAGATGGTTAGGCGACCCCGTTGGATGTTTATTTTCAGTACTTTATTGGCATGTGCTTTTTGTATCTTGTTATGTCCCTCTGAGAACCTGGTCCCTTCCAGATATAGGTGAGCAGGAGTACCCGCAAGAGTATGGACCTGGACCTGACGCTACCTATCAGTCTGAGAAGATCTTACCTTCTGATTATATGTGATTTATTGCAGCTATTTAGAGATTCTAGTTGCTCTTCTTCTTCTAGACATTTATTCTTATATTGGAGTTTATTCTCTTCTCTCTTTAGTAGTTTATTATAGTTGATTTGCAGTGGATTTATTTCCACCCGACTATCACACTTTGAGATTACTATTTGAGACTGCTTCTTTGATATTCATTTATTGATTTCCATTATTCTATTATTTGTGCTGTGGATGAGATATAGAACTGCGTGTGACTTGTTGTGACATATATTACCACTGTGGATTGGATATTCATGTACAGCGTACGTGTGTATATGGTTTCCATATATTGGAGTTCGTATACATACGGCTGGCGTGTTACGTATTCCTAGTCCTACGTATTTTGGGACTGGGGTGTGACATATTTTTGTGGTGGCCCATGCAGGTCAAGAATATATTGTCTCGGTTACGTAACTGTACCGAACAAGCCTGCGTATAGGAATAGAGTATAAGGATCTCATCCACGCTTGATTGAAATTCATCCTTCCTATTTAATACTTGCATCCTGTTTGATTCCTGTACTTTTTCTAATCGTTTCGTACATCAACTGCAGAGAGATGGATTTGCAGAATGGATGTACTGCCGCCGATGGTGACACAACTTCTGGAGTCAATGGTCAGACTCAGGGAGGGACCCCAACGATTCCTAGGCTTCCGGGGCCAGATGGACAGACTCACACCCCAGTTCCATCTGATCTTCCCGCTTCACCTATTGGGAACCTTCCACCTGCCCCAGTACCGCAAGATGGCCAAGCGCAGATGTTCCAATTCTTTCAGATGATGATACAGGAACAGAGGCAGCAGGCAGCCGAGCAGAGGCAGCAGGCAGCTGAGCAGAGGTAAGAATTTTTGGCAGCACTGGAGAGGATGGCTGCACATGCTACTGTACCAGCCTAAGCACTAGCTCCAGTACCTCGAGCTAGGGTTGGATCAGTAAAGGATTTTGTTCAGATGGGTGCAAGGCAGTACAAGGGCACTGAGAGCCCGGAGGAGACCACCAGCTGGATCACTCACACGCAAAAGCTACTGGAGGCATCGCAGTTACCCACGGACCTATGGATGACGGGTGTACGGTCGCTTCTAGATGGTAATGTCCATCACTGGTGGGAATCCATGGAGCGCCAGTTGGGTACTTACCAGACTTGGGAACAGTTCTTGGAGTTCTTTGAGGAAAAGTACTTCCCGGACACTGTCAGGGACACCTTGTATGATCAGTTTCTTCACTTAGAGCAAGGGAACCGAACCGTGGACGAGTATGATGCCGAGTTTAGTCGACTCAGCAAATATGGTGCTGCTTTGATACCAAATGACTTGGCTAAGGCTAAAAGATTTCATCGAGGACTGACCCAGGAGCTGCAACATTATACAAGCTCGCAGTCCCGAGTCTCTTACGCTAAACTATTGACAGAGGCCAGATTTTAGGAAACCATTAGCAGAGGAAAAGGAGGTCAGCTGAGGACACAACAAGGATCAGCAAGGATACATCAGGGACCAGCCAGGACACAACAGGGGGGACCCATCAGACGTCCCTTGACACAGCAGCACCAGCAACACAGAGCCGGACCATACCAGATTCCAGAGAAATCCCAATATAATTATTGTGGGAAAATTGGACATATTTTAAGGGATTGTCGAGGTCGCTTGGGACAGTATTTACGATGTGGTTCCGGACAGCATTTGGCAAGAGACTGTCCAAAACAGCAGACATTGACACTACCACCGCCAATACAGAGACTAGCGCTTCCAGCACCGAAGCCAGCCCAGCAGATGACCGGACCGGGAGCACCTCGACCCCCGGCAGCAGGAGGATTTCAGAGAGGACCACCGCTACCCACTCAGGAGGAGCAGTATATGAGGACTGGACATGGACAGCCACAGAGGAACGGGCGAGCTTTTGCATTGGAGGTAGATGACCTGGATCATGAGGTGGATGTCATAGCAGGTATTACCCTTGCTTTTACTTTTCCTGCTGTGATATTATTTGATACGGGAGCCACCCACTCATTCATATCATCTAGTTTTATTGCCAAACACAACATTGCTTCTACACCATTATCTAGTTGTGTTAGGATTCTTATCGGAGGAGGAGTTGTACCAGTTAGTCGAGTTTGTAGATCGGGCCCTATAGTGATATGTGGTAGAGAGATGAATGCCCAACTCTTAGTTCTTCCTATGCCATCTTTTGATATTGTACTTGGAATGGACTGGCTAAGCAAGTACCATGCTTTCTTTGATTGCTTTGGAGAAAGCATTCTTTTTAAGGTACCAGGCCAGCCTGAACTTGAGTTTGCTCGAGGATCCACAGAAATCCTTGATGGTATGCAGCTCGCAATGGACGATGTTGTCTATCATCCCATTATTTCAGAATTTCTAGACGTCTTTCCAGAATATTTGCCAGGACTACCCCTAGACAGAGACGTAGAGTTTTTAATTGAACTAGCACCCGGAGCAGCACCTATAGCATCGCATGTTTACAGACTGGCGAAGAAGGAGATGGACGAGCTGAAGGCACAGTTAAAAGAGCTAGAGGAGAAAGGTTTCATCCGACCGAGTGCATCACCCTGGGGAGCACCAGTGTTGTTTGTACCCAAGAAGGATGGGTCAGTGCGTATGTGCATTGACTACAGGGCCTTGAATATAGTGACAGTGAAGAACAAATATCTATTGCCACGCATTGATGACCTATTTGATCAACTCAGTGGAGCTAAGGTATTCTCGAAGATAGATCTGAGATCGGGATATCACCAAGTGAAGGTACGGAAGCAGGATATTCCGAAGACCGCATTCAGAACAAGATATGGGCACTACGAGTTTTTGGTCATGCCATTTGGATTGACCAATGCTCCAGCGATCTTTATGGACTTGATGAATCAAGTCTTCCACCAGTACTTGGACCAGTTCGTGGTCGTCTTCATAGATGATATACTTGTCTATTCGAAGAGCCACGAGGAGCACGAGGAGCACCTACGGATTATTCTAGAGACTTTGAGGAGAGAGCAGTTATATGCTAAACTCAGCAAATGTGAGTTCTTCTTGGACATAATTTCATTTCTTGGACATGCTGTTACAGGAGATGGTATTTCTGTTGATCCAGAGAAGATCTCAACAGTTGAGACATGGCCTGTTCCTAAATCAGCAGCAGAGGTGAGGAGTTTTCTTGGACTTGCGGGATATTACCGACGGTTCATGGAAAACTTCTCAAGGATAGCGGCGCCTATGACTCGTTTGACTTGTAAGGATCAAGAATTTATATGGACTGACGAGTGTCAAGCAGCCTTTGAAGAGTTGAAGAAGCGACTGACTACAGCACCAGTATTGACAATTCCGTCAGGATCAGGAGGTTACGTGATCTACAGTGACGCATCAGGAAAAGGCTTGGGATGCGTATTGATGCAGCATGGCAAGGTGATTGCATATGCATCTAGGCAGTTACGAGTACATGAGAAGAATTATCCGACTCATGACTTGAAACTTGCAGCCGTTGTATTTGCTCTGAAGCTATGGAGACATTACTTATATGGGGAACGAGTGGAAATCTATATAGACCACAAAAGCCTTAAGTACGTCTTCACGCAGAAGGAGTTAAATATGAGGCAATGTCGTTGGCTTGAGTTGATGAAAGATTTATAGATAGAGCTACATTATCATCCAGGCAAGGCTAACGTGGTAGCAAATGCGTTAAGCCGGAAGCCAGCAGCTTACTTCTTGACAACACAGAGGAAACTATTGGAGGACTTGCAAGAGCTTGGCATTGAAGTGATACTACCCAGAGCAGATGGGACACTAGCCAACTTGCAAGTACAATCATCATTGGTAGAGAGGATTAAGGCAGCTTTGCCTACAGATGCTAGATTCAGGAGACTAAAGAAAAGGACAGAGGCCGAAGAGCAGACCAGATTGCACATTCATGAGGATGGGACATTACGATGTGGTGATCATCTTTATGTTCCAAATAGAGAGATTCGACAGGAGCTGATGGCAGAGGCTCATAGTTCAATTTATTCTATTCATCCTGGAGACACCAAGATGTATCGCGACTTACGACAATACTTTTGGTGGCATGGGATGAAGAGAGAGATAGCTCGCTTTGTAGCTAAATGTCTGGTATGTCAACAAGTGAAGGCGGAGCACCAGAGGACAGCAGGATTATTGTGACCACTTCCGATTCCAGAGTGGAAGTGGAAGCACATCACTATGGACTTTGTCACGGGTTTTCCCAAGAGTCCAAGTGGGAGAGATACAGTATGGGTAATAGTGGACCAACTCACCAAGTCAGCCCATTTTATACCTTTTAGAGTAGGTCAGTCTACAGAAGCTTTAGCTGATTTATACATGAGGCAGATCGTGAGATTATACGGCATACCAGTCAGCATTGTATCGGACAGAGATTCGTGCTTCATATCGCACTTTTGGAGGAGCATGCAAGAGAGTCTTGGTACTCGTCTGAAGTTCAGTACATCTTACCACCCACAGAAAGATGGGCAGTCAGAGCGTACTATTCAGACCTTGGAGGACATATTGAGGGCTTGCATGTTAGACTTCGGAGGATCATGGGAGGACCACCTACATCTTGTAGAGTTTGCTTACAACAATAGCTATCAAGCGAGTATTCAGATGGCTCCGTTTGAAGCATTGTATGGAAGAAAATGTAGGTCTCCTGTGTGTTGGAGTGATGTAGGAGAACATTAGATTCTGGAACCCGAGTTGGTGGTCAACACCGTAGAGACAGTCAAGAAGATTCAGGGACACTTGCGAGCAGCGCAAGACAGGCAGAAGCAGTGGGCAGACCTTCATCGTCGTCCCTTGGAGTTCAAAGAGGGCGATCACGTCTTCTTGAGGATATCACCGACCAGAGGCACCATCTGATTCGGAGGGCGCGGCAAGTTGAGTCCAAGGTATATTGGACCATTTGACGTGCTCGAGAGAGTTGGAGAGGTGGCATATCGACTTGCGCTACCACCTTCACTGGAGGGAGTACATGACGTATTCCATGTGTCGTAGCTCAGGCGATATGTGGCAGACAGCAGTCATGTTCTTGACCATTCAGAGATCACCATTGGGCCGAGCTTGTCATACCAAGAGCAACCCGTGGAAATCCTTGATCGTCGAGAGAAGGTATTGAGGAACCAGTCTATTCCCTTGGTTCGCGTAGCATGGAGGCATGGCGCGCCAGGAGAATCAACTTGGGAGCGCGAGGACGACATGCGCAAGCGTTTTTCGAACCTATTCGCAGACCAAGGTATGAATTTACATTTTTAATTTATATCTTATACCATCCTTGCATTCTATCGTGGCTTAATTTTAATTTCGAGGACAAAATTTTTACAAGTTGGGTAGAATATAAAACCCCCTTCCTAGAAAAATGTATATACCTTTTATTTATTAATTATTAATTAAATTGTAGTAATTAGGTCTAAATAGATTTTTAAATAATTTTTATGTTAGGTGTTCGGGCACTTAGATGACTTATGGGACCATCAGGAATTTTTCGAAATTTATTCCATGTAGGAGACCCCTTGAGCTGTTGCTAGCCTAGCGATGTGCAATACCCTAATCTATAAATTTTCTTATGAGTATATATATATATATGTATATACAAATATATATATATATATATATATATATATATATATATATATGTATATATATATTTTATAAAGGAAAAGAAAAGAAAGCAAAAGAATTTAATAATAAGTATAACAATAATAATAATAATAATTAACTCATACTACTTAGTATACTATTCCCACTTCTTAAGCAAAATTCTTGCTGCAACGTGCACTTAGCAACCATCCAGCAACTTTGCTTGCTCCCAACAACTAGTAATCAATTTGGACCCGCCCCTTTAGCAATTTGGACCCGCCCAGTTGCTTCTAGCACCGCAGCCGAACTCTCTCTCTCTCTTTTTTTTTTCACACGCGACCACTCCCAACCTCTCTTCCCTATTATATATATATATATATATATATATATATATATATATATATATATATATATATATATATAGTTAGCTCTCAAAACCCTAACCTAATTTCCAGACCTCCTCTTCCCATCTAAGAGCCGTCACCGCAGCCAGAGAGCCCCACCAAGCCATCCAACCATCCCGTCGACTCCGACCTCGCGCCCTGCAGAATCCCACTCGAAGCACCTTCGCTTCGGCGTGATTTTCCGTCGACTCGCTCAACCAAACGCTGTTCCATTTTCATAGGTATGATCATCCCTTAACCCTCTCCAATATTTGTTTTATAGCCAACCTCGGAAAACGTGTGCCCCTAGGTAAAAAACAGCGTCCAAAGTGGACGGACAGACCCAATTCTGGAATCGCAGAATTCCAGAATGACCACCCGTATTGCCGAGTTCGTATCTCCCACCACAGAGATCCGAATTCGGTGATTCTTTTTGATACTTGTAGAATACCTGACGTAGTTTATTTTCTATTAAATAACCCTATACTATTAGTTGCTGTGGACATAGTTAAATTCGTCACAAAACTGCGCGCACCCACTTTTTCCAGTTTTCTAAAAGTTGGAAAACGGAGCGCGTCCCGCCAAACGGGACCGCCCCGCCGTGTGCCAAGTGTACCGAATGGTGCACGCAGTATAAACAGACACGTAAAAATTCATGGGGACTGATTCGGACGCGTGTACGCGCCGAAATCAGACCGTATTCGTGGACACATCCCGTGTCACAACTTTTGTGGAACTTGCACGTATTTTGTGCACGCTTGTCAGATTATGACGAAACTTACGCCACTGGACTCGTGGTAATGCGCTGGTCCTGTGACCCAATTTTCACGCATTTCTGAGACGGTTGACCAAATCGCCAATTGGCGGGCCCCACAGTTGACTTTTTGGACATAATTTTGTTCGGCTCATCGAAATCCACATTTGGACATACCGTTGGGTTCATATTGATATCTAGAGTTGTTTGACCTATAGTTTATCCCATTTAGAGACTGTTACCCTTGGCACGCTTTTCTGTGCAAAGTGGGCCACACGTGGATCCCACTTTTACCCGAAATTACCGTTTTGCCCCTGTGTCCAAATTGGACGAAAGGGATGTGCTTTTTAGCTATTTTGCTCATTCCGAAAATGTTGGTGATGTTTATTTCAGCATCCGGAGACGTTTGTTCGGAGTCCTTAGTTCCAGGTTCTGTGTCCTTGACAGTTGGGCGCGTACACTTTACAGATTTCTTGCCAGGCAAGTATACCTTGCCATTGTACTGTATTTATATTCCATATGAGGCATTCATGTTTATTTTCTGTTTATTTAGTTCATTTATTTTAACTGCTATATAAACTGTGCGTCCAAGGAAACTTGGGTGCAACGACGGTGTCGTCGTACTATATTTTTATTTATGTATATGCATTAGACCTATTTTATGAGACTACCCCATCTTCATGAGGCATTTATGTTTCATTGGCCATGACACTATTCTTACACGAGTGTGAGTCACATGTAGGACACGGACTTGCGTACTCGGCTGGCCACCGGTACGTATAGGTCGTATGACGGATAGGGATAACTGCCAATAGAAACTTTGTATGCTAGTAGACCTGGCAGTTATTAGAGGTATTATCGTGTCATGGACATGACATGCTTAGAGCATTGGGTGGGGAGAACAACAAGTAAGGCATTTGGGCTCCTTTACACTTTTCCTTCTGTAACCCGGAAGCTCCGCTGGAGATACGGGCGGTGATGACCCCTATACTACTTGGCGGGCCTCTGCCGTTCAAAAGACGACATGCCTTTGAGGCCCCTGGTTCTCCGAGAGAGTCATGCCAATCCCAGTTTTCAGCCAGATAGCCCACTTGGTGAAAAGTTGTTCTCAAACTGCATTCACATAGATGGTTAGGCGACCCCGTTGGATGTTTATTTTCAGTACTTTATTGGCATGTGCTTTTTGTATCTTGTTACGTCCCTCTGAGGACCTGGTCCCTTCCAGATATAGGTGAGCAGGAGTACCCGCAGGAGTATGGACCTGGACCTGACGCTACCTATCAGTCTGAGGAGATCTTACCTTCTGATTATATGTGATTCATTGCAGCTGTTTAGAGATTCTAGTTGCTCTTCTTCTTCTAGACATTTATTCTTATATTGGAGTTTATTCTCTTCTCTCTTTAGTAGTTTATTATAGTCGATTTGCAGTGGATTTGTTTCCACCCGACTATCACACTTTGAGATTACTATTTGAGACTGCTTCTTTGATATTTATTTATTGATTTCTATTATTCTATTATTTGTGCTGTGGATGAGATATAGAACTGCGTGTGACTTGTTGTGACATATATTACCACTGTGGATTGGATATTCATGTACAGCGTACGTGTGTATATTGTTTCCATATATTGGAGTTCGTATACATACGGCTGGCGTATTACGTATTCCTAGTCCTACGTATTTTGGGACTGGGGCGTGACATACCGCGTCTGAGCCTATGGTAGTAAATCTATGCAAAAAACCTTACTTCATGAATAAGTTGCATACATAAGCACACGTAGCTGCTCACGCATACGTCCCTTCCCTCGATGATATAATTTCTGGAGAAAAGATACCTTACTTCATGAATAAAGGGCTATCTTTGAACTATTCTAAAGTTGCATACATAAGCACACTATACTCAATGGAGCATGGTCTGGGCCTGCACCTACAGACATAGGTAACTACCACCCATGTTGTAAACTGGGTTCATCCCAGCCAAAACTCTCACTTTCTAGTCCCAGCCAGGAAGATGGGGGACAGACTCATTATCTTCGGCAGAGTAGAATGCCCTTAATCCTTCGTCCTTGAAGAACTAGATCTAGAGCCCGATACCGGCAAGATGTCACTCCACCGGTATAGCTCTCAAGCCAAGCACCTTATCCAGAAGATGGGGTACGATCTGAAGGCAACTAAATACTTAAACTACGGCAAAGTCCGAAGGCTGTCTCTGCGTCTGCCTACTCCTACAGGCAAATTCAAGGACTACTACCATAAGACCAAGTATGGCTTAGGTTATGTAATGCCTCCCACAACCCCGAGGGTTCAAATGAAGGATACGAGGTATACTTTCACTCTTCGCAATCTTTCATTTGGGACTTCGATATTAGTATCGGGAAGATTCTTAAGCAAACATTATCTGCCAACATGGTGTCAGCTGACCCTGAAAAAAATGACGAGAATCTACCGGAACTCTTTAAAGTAGAACCGTGGGCCTAATGCCTAGACGCACAATGGGAGATCCGGTTTGAACAACGAGAACCTCCTACCGAGGACGAAGTCGTACAAGTCAATCTGGACGACGAATCCTCCCCCAAACCTATCTTCATCAGCAAAAGTCTGACTGATAAGGATCGGGAATCCCTGCTATAGCTCATCAGGGAATACATTGATGTCTTTGCTTGGAGCTACGAAGACATGCCAGGACTGGACCCCCAAATCATGGTCCACAAGCTCAACATCTTGCCGAACGCTAAGCCTGTCAAGCAGCAGCAACCGCAGTTCTGGCCAGACATAATGAACGCTATCTAAGCCGAAGTCAACAAACTGATAGCTAGTTGCTTCGTCCGCGAAGAACAACATCCAGATTGGGTAGCCGACATCGTTCCCGTCGTCAAAAAGAATCGAAAGATTCGAATCTGCATTGACTTTCGTAATATAAATGTGGCCTGTGCCAAAGACAAATTTTCTCTTTCGATCATAGACATAATGATCGACAATACTTGCGGCTTCGAGCGCATGTCCTTCATAGACGGATTCTCAGGCTACAATCAGATCAAGATGTCCCCTGACGATCAGAAGCATACATCGTTTCGAACGAAGATAGGAGTATACTACTACACAGTCATGCCATTCGGTCTAAAGAATGCATGTGCTATATACTAGCAAGCTATGAGAACCGTCTTCCGTGAGCATCTACGTAAGTAGGTCGAGTGTTACGTCGATGACATTGTCGTTAAAAGTCACTCCAAATGTGATTATCTCAGGGACCATCTCAGGGACCTGAAGACTGTGTTTGACCTCATGCATACACACCAGGTCAAGATAAACCCTACCAAATCCTTCATGAGAGTCTCCAGCAGCAAATTCCTGGGTTTTATCATCACTTCTCAGGATATTCACATAGACCTCGACAAAACTAAAGCAATCCTTGAGATGAACTCGCTGAGGAACCTCCGTGAGCTCTGCGGCTTTCAAGAGAGATTGGCATACATCAGGAGGTTCATATCAAACCTCTCTAGGTATTATCGGACATTCACCCAGCTCATAAAGAAATGTGTCTTCTTTGTCTGGAATAAAGAATGCCAATGTGCGTTCGACGATATCACGTGAAACCTATCAAACCCTTCAGTGCTGATAGCCCTGGTCTTGGGGAAGCCTTTTCTTTTTTATGTACGTGCGATGGATCACTCCCTCGGTGCTATATTAGCCCAAAATAGTGATGCAGGCCACAAGCAAGCCATATATTATCTCAGTCGGATGATGGTTGGTGCGAAGCATAGGTACACGCCCGTCGAGAATGAATGCCTTGCTCTAATATTTTCTCTCCAGAAGACTCGGAGTAATCTCGTGAGTCAATCCCCTCAGAGTTCTCATGACCAAATCAGGGGCGCTCAGTTCCCGCCTTGCTACCTGGGTGATACCACTGTCTCCTACGGCATAGTATTTGTCCAACAGAAAGCCGTCAAGGGTCAAGCACTTACGACTTTCTGGCATCACATCCGATGCCAGAAACCACAAAACTCTACGACGAGATTCCAAACAAAGTGGCGGACTCAAATGTAACTTCATACGAGACTGTTTGGTGAATGTTCTTTGATAGTACTTCAAGAATAAGGCCCAATGGCGATATCATTGTGGGGGTCGGGATAGTGCTAATCTTCCCATATAGTCTGGTCATCAATCGGGCCTACTCTCTTACAAACTCATGCTCCAACAATGTGGCAGAGTACAATGCCTTGGTCATTGGACTACAACTACCCAAACAAGTAGGAGTGGAGTATCTGGTGGCCTACGATAACTCCAAATTAATAGTCAGTCAGGTCCGGGGTGAGTACGAAGTCCGGCACGAAGACATGATTCCTTACTACCAAGATGAGCTTGGCGTCATCTCAACCTTCGAGGGATTCTTCATTGAGCACGTCCCTCGGCTGCAGAGGGTCGAGGATGATGCCCTTGCTGGCCTCACTGCCTCCTTGGCAGTTCCAGACAACACCAATCAGCTAGTTACAATAATCGGTCGAAAGCTGGTCTTCCCAAAGAATAACCTCAGCCTGTGTCTGAGCTACATGGTGAAAGTACATACTGACGTCCAGGATTGGAGGCTTCCATTTATTTACTACGCGGTCTATAAAATTCTCCCCGAGAACCCAAAGGAGGCCACATCAATCAGAAGGCGTTCCCTCCGGTTCTATTATGATACATCTACCAAAATATTGTATCGTCGGTCCTACGATGGCCTTATGTTATGATGCCTATCGAATACAGAAGTGAAGTAGGCCCTCGCAAAGTTCACGACGGCATCTGCCACGCACACCAACTCGGCCCAAAGCTACAGGACCGTCTTCGTAGAATAGGATATTACTGGCCGACGATGGTAGTAGAGGCCATTGAGTATGCGAGGAAATGCCAGACGTGCCAAATCTATGGAGACTTCATCCACCAGCCCTCATAATTTCTGTACCCAATGGTCGCATCTTGGCCATTTGAAGCGTGGGGGATAGACATTATCGGACCAATCAGTCCACCTTCTTCTAAAGGGCATCGGTTCATCCTGGCTATAACCGATTACTTCTCCAAATAGGCGAAAGCTGTCCCACTCGCTGAAGTAAAAACCTCGAACATGATTAGCTTCGTCAAGCATCACGTCATATACCGCTTCGGATTGCCACAAAGGATTATCCACAACAACGATCCAGAGTTCGCAAGTCATACATTCTACCAGTTTTGCGATAAAAACCAAATTCAGAATATAGCATCAACCACCTATAACCCGGCATCAAATGGTTTGGCGGAACCCTTCAATAAGACCATCATAAAGCTGCTCAAAAAGTTTGTCTTTCGATAAGCGCGACTGAAATAAGAAGCTGGGTGAATGTCTCTGGGCCAACCACACGATGGTCCGGAAAGCTACTGGCAACACGCCTTTCTTTCTGGTGTATGAAAGCGAAGCGATCCTCCTGCTCGAGATCAAAATCCTTTTACTTCGAGTTGCCCTCTCCAACCAATTAACCGTCGACAACAATAACCGCCGACGGCTACAAGAGTTAGAAGCACTCGACGAAAAATGTCTCTTAGCTCAACAGTGCATTGAGCTATACCAAGCGCGTCTCTCAGGAGCCTTCAATGGACGGGTCAAGAAGAGAACTTTCCAAGTGGGAGACTTAGTCCTGACCGTGAGAAGACCGATGGTCATGAACCACAAGACGACCGACAAATTCTAGCCTAAATAGGAGGGCCCGTTCATCGTAGAGTCCATATTCTCCAACTGCGCCTACCGGCTATTGAAACCCAATGGTGACTTGCTTATGATGCCTATCAACGACAAGTTCCTAAAAAAGTACTATGTCTAAACTAGACTTGTACTCCTCTTATCCCTAGCGGAACAACCCAAATTTACATCTCTACGCTCTTGGTTCTTTATCCCTAGCAAGTGCCTATGTGCAACATTTTTTCCTTCTTTACAAATTTCTATAAAATCTATTATCTGTATCCAGGAGTCCTGGATACGCAACGGATGATGGATCCTCAAAGTCTCCCCAGTGGAGCGATTCTCAGGTCCACTCGCACACTCCCGCAGTGACCACGCTAAAACAAATCTCGTTAGACGCTAGCCATATCCATATTACCTTTGAGCTATCGTCCCACCAATCTCCTCAGCGGAGCAATCCTCAGGTCTATCTTCATTTTTGGGTAGACCACACCCAGAAAATAACTCATTAGTGAGTATCTTGGACATTGGTTCACGTCAATATTACCACTGAACTACTGTCCTAATATTTCTCCTCAGTTGAGTTTGCCATATCCATATTACCTCTGAGCAAACCTCCCGAGTCTTAGCTATCGATCATCACATCTATATTACATCTGATATCGGTTGTCATCCCCAGTTACCACCCATACTCACCAAGGTACACCAGCGGTTTTAAGTCTACAAGCACTGCCACGTCCATATTACCTCTGGCAAGACTTGTTCCAAATTTATTACTTGCACTAACATGCGCAAAAAAGTAATGGGGCCACAAAAATTTCTACGTCCATATCACCTATGGCAGGGCTTGTTCCAAATCTATTACTTGTACTAATATGTGCAAAAAGTACTGGGTCCATAAAATCTATCACGTCCATATTACCTCTGATAGGGATTATTTTCGAACTTATTACTTGCACCCTAGTGCGCAAAAAGTAATAAGTCTACCAAAGATCCCCAGTGGGATATCCTCAACAATTATGGTGTTATACTACGTCCATATTACCTTTAGTACAATACCTAAAAGTCCACAATATACAAAATTCTAAAAAAGGGGAGACTTTATTGATTAATATTCAAGATCATGAGTACATATATTGGAAATCCATTACATTCAAGGGTTTTTTATTAGTATTCAAGGTCAAGAGTACACATGATGGAAACCTATTTTAAAGGGTTTCTATGAAGTCTCGCTGATACAAACATTTTTCATTAGAAGCGCCCCTCCGTGCTGTCGTTGCTACTGACACAAGTCAAGCCTGCAACAAAACTCAATACTTTCTGGATCATCCCTCCACAGTGAAAACCTCAGTATATGGAAAAGAATCTATACCGACTGATAGAAAGGGAAGAGCAGGAGCAGACACTCTATAATCATGCGAAAAGATCGACGACAGAAATGGCAATAATCTAAATCCTGTCATCGACCCCGCAATCTCCTGGCCGATAGCAAACAACATAAAAGGAAGAAACGCATCTAGCATGCTCCATGAACAAGGATATTTCAGCGCACGATGCAGGATATTCATCCTCGTCTCCTGGATTAGTTCTTGCCAAACTGTCCTCGTCTCTTGGACCAGTTCTTGGTGAACCGCCACATAAAGTTGGTCTTTACCCAGAACAACGGGTGTTATGATATCCTTTCATGCTCCATCATGAGCCGCGCGAGGGGGAACAAAGCCTGCACAAGGAAAACATATTACATCAGCATACAAAGACAAAGTTGATGATTATGAGGCAGAGCCTAGTCGATGCATGAGATATCTTCCATGCGGTAGAGCCATGGTGGTCGTATGTCCGAATGGAACTTTCATTCATGCGACAGAGTCATGGCTGCATCATGTCCAGGTCAAGCATTTATCTATATGGCAGGATCTTAGTTGTTGCATGATGGTTGCCCATCCATGCGACAGACTAATGAAGAAAGCCTGCACATTTTCGTGATAATCTCTCATCCATGTGGCAAGGCTGTATTAAAAGTCTGTGCGTGTTTTAAATGATTTCTTATCCACACAGCAAGACTGTGCATGGGTATCTTTGTGTCCATGGAAGCCCGACACGAAGAACATGGTGCTCCCCTACCTCCGCGTAAAGCATTGGAATCATGGGGCCAAGGATCAAGACCGCCCTTTAGAAATTCCTCAGCAAGGAGAGCCGCAACTGTGAGCATCCTTCACAAAGAAGAGAAAACGAAGCAAGTAATGAAGCTCTCTCTCTCTCCTCCTAACCGCCTATTTATAGGCTTCAAAAGCTGCGGGAAGAGATCTGTCACGCCCCGATCTCCCGCAGGCAATCGGCCGTTCCCGCTAGGCGGGAATCACCCTCGCCAGCGCTCCCGCGGAACGATCGTTTAACCCATCCGGGCGTGATGCCGCACGAGCGTGATCCACGCCCGTGCAAGGCCATGGTTCATTGGCTGGCGGCAAGAGTTCTAAGCCACAGAGTCGCACAGATTATCCGAGTGCAGCGGAGTCATGAACGCATAGGCGATCGGTAACAGGTTCACTGAGTCGGCAAATATAGCGGAAGCATAGAAACACAAGTTGAGGTAAAGCAAGCTCCTTTATTGATATAAACTTGTGTTACAGGTGGCGTATAGCCGAGATTACAAGTCGCTCAAGCCTCTCTCTCTGAAATGGTAAAAGCGTGCCAAGTGGCTACAACAGTGGAATGATTGTACAGGTGATGGTCAGGCGGTGTTCACAACATTATGTCTTGTATATGCGCTTCAGTCCCGGACGCACTGTTGCAAGGCTTCAGAAGGAAACTCCTGGCCTTAGCACGCACGAAGGAGGCATCCGCACCGCACGAGGTTCTCCCGCACCCTGCATACAAACTGGTGGATTATCAGTACATTGAATGCACTGGTGGGAAAGCTACTCGCCCGCTCGACAAATCCAAACACGTAATACAGGTTCCGTGCACAACTATTAAGTTGTCTTTCTAGTTGCCTTAGGATCAGTTTCATGCAAACATTGAATAGCTTAACATGTCGGGCAGTGCGTTGTGCGATGTTTGAGGAAACACGACGAGACTTACCAACTTACCATTTCTCCTTCCCTGTCCAAGGCAAACATGATTAATTCAAGCACGGGCAAGTATAAGCATTCAGGAGCATAGCATATGCAACATGCAACACGAGAGTTATTGAACGGGACAGTATTTGGTGTGCTCAGTTGTACTTGATGCGATGCAGTAACTCGCACGCGGATAGCCGCTAAGCGAGGATGACTTATCTATATGAACATGAGTCGCTGGCAAAACCATAAAGGACTAATCCCAGACGAGAGTGGAACGCAACGAGAGCACACGATGCGCTACGAACCATCTCGCCCGTACACGATGGATTGTATATGTAGTCCAAGGCCAAGATGGAATGCAACCAAGTACACGATATATTGCAAACCATCTCGCCAGCACACGATAGACTACACATGATGTGGTCCTAGGCCAAGTGGAATGCAACCGAGTACACGATATGCTGTAAACCACTTGCCTGCACACGATGAACCACACTTGAAGTTCCATCCGGATCAGAGCGGCCCCAGTGCCCCGGTGACCGTCCGTGGAACTATGCCTCGTTTCCGAGTTGTTCGCGACATGCACTTCAGGGTTAACCAATCTCAGGCAACACGATTTAACCAATCTTAGGCAACACGATTTAACCAATCTCAGGCAACACGATTACACGAGATACACGAGAACACGCGTACACTAGAACACGAGAATACGAGAACACGAGTGCACGGGAACACGAGTACACGAGTATACGGGATACTTGAATCTTGGTTCTGTACAATAACTTGTCTTGATGCATTCCCCTGGTTCGGGGCTGCCTTGATGACCTAACGGTCCCGGATACTTGCAGGTTCGTTCAGGCACGGAACGACTACGTAGTAGTCTTCCGGGGTTTGGATGAAAATACGGTAACTATCAAGCAGACAAGCATGCATTTCTAGGAACATAAGCAGGCACGTTGCTGGGGCCCGAAGGTAGTCCGAGAGATGAAACCGTTAAGGGACTTAGCATGTGAGGATCTGAACATATATAAGCAGTATTTTATTTTCCATGTTCTAGCATAGCAATACAGGTTGGGATTATTCTCTTAGCTAGGTGTATTGGATTTATTAGCATGCAGGGGTGAATTACCTAGCGACTAGCATAAATATTCCAGATTTTATGTGTGCTGGCTAAGCAAAGACAAGTTCACCGTAGCCACCCACATTAGCGATGATTCGCCTCGGTAAAGCGATACGTCTGAGCGAGCCTCTGAAAGTCCAAGCCGGATTCCTGTAGGAACAAGTCTGGATATCCTTTGCTTCTTGATCGAGGCAAAGCAGGTCGGGACAGCTGCACGATTGCCGATTGAGACGGCAGTCCGCTTGAGCGGAACAGGGTGTTACATCCTACCCAACTTAGAAAAAGTCTCGTCCTCGAGACTTACTAAGGACAAGCAGTAATCTAGGGTTGATGCAATCCTAGACAAGTCGTTTGTACTTGTTCATTTGGATCTTCACTTGCACAAGCTTCGAAATCAGCATATCGCTTAGACTGGATCGTGCGCACTTTCGAAGTGCACTTCTAGCGTGAACACGTCAACCAGCTCAGTGATAGCGAAGTCTTAGCACTCGAGTTTCACCTTTTCTTAAGTCTTGGATGGTGCACTAGTTCAAGGCGTCCCTCGAATAGATACATTCAACCAAACTTAGGGTTAGTAAAAATCGGACAAGCTACTAGCGATACACTCGATGAGTCCGCACAGGTTGGCACAAAGGCCACTCGCAGCATACAACCAGACAAGCAAGCATAACATTCAAAATGCATTTTGAAAGTATTTAGACTTATTGTTGGAATATCCCATCGAGGCATTGAGAGAGAGCGTGCACATAACCCACGAACGAGCTTTCAAAACAGAGATATCCAATTGAGGACAAAGGCGTAGAAGCCAGGCTCTGATACCAACATGTCACGCCCCGATCTCCCGCAGGCAATCGGCCGTTCCCTCTAGGCTGGAATCACCCTCGCCAGCGCTCCCGCGGAACGATCGTTTAACCCATCCGGGCGTGATGCCGCACGAGCGTGATCCACGCCCGTGCAAGGCCATGGTTCATTGGCTGGCGGCAAGAGTTCTAAGCCACAGAGTCGCACAGATTGTCCGAGTGCAGCGGAGTCATGAACGCATAGGCGATCGGTAACAGGTTCACTGAGTCGGCAAATATAGCGGAAGCATAGAAACACAAGTTGAGGTAAAGCAAGCTCCTTTATTGATATAAACTTGTGTTACAGGCGGCGTATAGCCGATATTACAAGTCGAGCCTCTCTCTCTGAAACGGTAAAAGCGTGTCAAGTGGCTACAACAGTGGAATGATTGTACAGGCGATGGTCAGGCGGTGTTCACAATATTATGTCTTGTATATGCGCTTCAGTCCCGGACGCACTGTTGCAAGGCATCAGAAGGAAACTCCTGCCTTAGCACGCACGAAGGAGGCGTCCGCACAGCACGAGGTTCTCCCGCACCCTGCATACAAACTGGTGGTTTATCAGTACATTGAATGCACTGGTGGGGAAGCTACTCGCCCGCTCGACAAATCCAAACACGTAATACAGGTTCCGTGCACAACTATTAAGTTGTCTTTCTAGTTGCCTTAGGATCAGTTTCATGCAAACATTGAATAGCTTAACGTGTCGTGCAGTGCGCCGTGCAATATTTGAGGAAACACGGCGAGACTTACCAACTTACCATTTCTCCTTCCCTGTCCAAGGCAAACATGATTAATTCAAGCACGGGCAAGTATAAGCATTCATGAGCATAGCATATGCAACATGCAACACGAGAGTTATTGAACGGGACAGTATTTGGTGTGCTCAGTTGTACTTGATGCGATGCAGTAACTCGCACGCGGATAGCCGCTAAGCGAGGATGACTTATCTATATGAACATGAGTCGCTGGCAAAGCCATAAAGGACTAATCCCAGATGAGAGTGGAACGCAACGAGAGCACACGATGCGCTACAAACCATCTCGCCTGTACACGATGGATTGTATATGTAGTCCAAGGCCAAGATAGAATGCAACCAAGTACACGATATGTTGCAAACCATCTCGCCAGCACACGATAGACTACACATGATGTGGTCCTAGGCCAAGTGGAATGTAACCGAGTACACGATATGCTGCAAACCACTCGCCTGCACACGATGAACCACACTTGAAGTTCCATCCGGATCGGAGCGGCCCCAGTGCCCCGGTGACCGTCCGTGGAACTATGCCTCGTTTCCGAGTTGTCCACGACATGCACTTCAGGGTTAACCAATCTCAGGCAACACGATTTAACCAATCTCAGGCAACACGATTTAACCAATCTCAGGCAACACGATTACACGAGATACACGAGAACACGCGTGCACTAGAACACGAGAACACGAGAACACGAGTGCACGGAAACACGAGTACACGAGTATACGGGATACTTGAATCTTGGTTTTGTACAATAACTTGTCTTGATGCATTCCCCTGGTTCGGGGCTGCCTTGATGACCTAACGGTCCCGGATACTTGCAGGTTCGTTCAGGCACGGAACGACTACGTAGTAGTCTTCCGGGGTTTGGATGAAAATACGGTAACTATCAAGCAGACAAGCATGCATTTCTAGGAACATAAGCAGGCACGTTGCTCGGGCCCGAAGGTAGTCCGAGAGATAAAACCGTTAAGGGACTTAGCATGTGAGGATCTGAACATATATAAGCAGTATTTCATTTTCCATGTTCTTGCATAGCAATACAGGTTAGGATTATTCCCTTAGCTAGGTGCGTTGGATTTATTAGCATGCAGGGGTGAATCACCTAGCGACTAGCATAAACATTCTAGATTTTATTTGTGCTAGCTAAGCAAAGACAAGTTCACCGTAGCCACCCACCTTAGCGATGATTCGCCTCGGTAAAGCGATACGTCTGAGCGAGCCTCTGAAAGTCCAATCCGGATTCCTGTAGGGTCAAGTCTGGATATCCTTTGCTTCTTGATCGAGGCAAAGCAGGTCGGAACAGCTGCACGATTGCCGATTGAGACGGCAGTCCGCTTGAGCAGAACATGGTGTTACAAGATCGAGGCTGTTATGAAATAAATCTGATGCCTCGATTTGTGGGATTTACTTTAAATCTCCTTGGAAACTGACGTCTCGAGCTCCGTGTCAGGAGATGGTGCAGAATCCCAAGAGATCCGATCAAAGATCAAAGCAAACCTTCTCATTTAATGATCAAACAGCCTGTCAAAGACGGCTATACAGCAACGAGACGAGGCTATGCTATATGACCTGTATATGCGGCCAATAGCGCTCGTCCATGCTTCTTTCAAAGTATTCCAAACTTATCATTTTGGAAACTTTGAAGGGGGTCTTGTAGAAGCATAACAAAATTATGCAGGCCGTATAAAGGTCATGTCCCCTCAATAAGACGCAGAGAAGCCACATACGACCTGAAAAATCAAGCCGCAGAAAATCTACATGCGGCCTAAACAGTCAAACTGCAGAAAAGCCACTTGCGGCCAGAACAGTCAAGCCGCAGAAGAGCCACATGCGGCCTGATCAACCAAATCACAAAAAAGCAGCATAGTATACTATATACGGCTTGAACAACCACAGAGCAGGGAGGCCGCATAAGGACCCCCTGACATAGATTATGATGTCTGTCAGAAGCTCTGACACATCACTTATCACTCAGAGATGCTTCGAGACTCGTGAAGGCGACGACTCAGGAAATGATAATAAGTCACATCAGTGCATTAATTGCTTCGACAAATATGCCATGCCACGTATACGGCTATGCCCTGTGCGGCATCGCCAATATGCGGCCAGAGTGTCCATTCGACCAAGGCCAAACAAGAGCGTGTATGTGGTTGCAAGACCCATGCTGCTCCGCCACCATTCGGCCAGAGCATCCATTTGACCAAGGCAAAACGAGAGCATGTGTGTGGCTGCATGACCCATGCGACCTCATCATCATCCGGCCAGAGCGTCCAAACAACCAAAGGCCAAACGAGAGCTCGTATGCGACCGGGATAATATGCGATCAAGTTGCTATGCGGCCTCCATCTCATAATATCTTTTTATTACATCTGCAGTGATCTTCACACAGTTGGTATTGACCATGTTTCCAGCTGACCAAGTCACACACCCAACGGGGTGAAAACAACCCCGAGATCTCTTTAACAATATTTCTCAACCAAGACCACATAAAAATCAGCCTATTGCATGCGACAACCGCATTCTGTTGAAGGGGCCTTATGTGGCCACCAAACAGAGGCATATGTGGCACCCATAGCCCATCAGCATGATGGTTATATATAAGAGCAACTTGAACATTCTAAATACAGGCTTTTTTTTCTGCTTCAGAGATAAAGCATACCACCCCCGGCCAATACAGAGAAAGAGCATACCGAGACGAGCGAAGAGAGAACGTAAGATTCCTCACCCTATATCAGATCATCCATAGAGTAAAGGAGATGCCATAGCACTCCTTGTCCATCGCCATACCTCAGAATCAAAAATATTGTACTTAGATTGTTCGCCCATGACCTCTTTATACTTTCTTTCGTTTGTTAGCTAAATCAAGTTTTTTTTAGAACTTTTGAATTTAATGGCGAACACACCTCACGTAGCGAAGGCGGAAGGGCTTGACGATAAGCAACATCGCCCACCTGTTCGAGGATATCGAACGGACCGACGTATCGTGGACTAAGCTTCCCGTGAACCCCGAATCTAATAACTCTATGGGTCGGCAAAATCCACAAGAACACGTGGTCGCCGACACAAAACTCTAAAGGCCTACGATGCTGATCTGCCTAATTTTGATGCCTATCTTATACAACCTGAAGTCGCTCTCTGATCTACTTAACAACTTATACTGTCTGTGTGATCATCTCTTGGCCTAGAATCTTTCGCTCACCTATATAATCTCATGCCAATGGTGACCTATACTTTCTCCATATAACGCTTCGAAGGGTGCCATCTGAATACTTGTTTGATAACTGTTATTGTATGAGAACTCAACGAAATAAAGGCCATCTTACCAAGACCCTCCAAAATCTAAGGTACAAGCTCTCAGCATATCTTCCAAGGTCTGGATGGTTCTCTCTGATTGCCCGTCCGTTTGAGGATGGTAGGTGGTAATGAATCTCAACTTGGTGCCCAAACTCTGGTGCAAGCTCTTCCAAAAAATTAAAGTGAATCGAGTGTTTCAATCTGATATAATACTCACTGGGATGCCATACTGTCTTACTATCTGTCGCATGTATATCTCTGCTAACTGCTCTGTGTATTGCCCTACTCAGACAGGAAGAAACTGAGCTACTTTTGTGAGATAATCTACTATTACCCAAACTGTATCACGACCAGTCGAGGATCTAGGTAAATCGGTCACAAAGTCCATCGTGATATGTTCCCACTTTTACTCCAGAATAGAAAGTGGCTGCAATAATTCTGCTAGTCTCTGCTGGTCGGCCTTCACTTATTAACTTACCAAACACCGGAAAATGAATCGTGCTATCTACCTCTTCATTCCATTCTACCAAAAATATTGTTTGATGTCTTGATACATCTTGGTACTTCTGGATGAGTTAAATACTGGGAACTATGCGCCTCGGTCATTACTTCTTGTCGGATTCTCCACTTGGTACACAGAGACAGTTTCCAAACCTAAGAGTTCCATCTTCATGAATCGTCAACTCTTTTCTGAGACCAGACTCACATTCCGTCCGAAGCTTCTGAACTTTTGAATCCTCCGCCTGAGCTGCCGTATTTCTCTCAACCAAGGTAGACTAAATCTGTAAACTAGCCAATACTCTTACGTCCTATGGAAGTACTATCTCTACACTCATCTCTTGAAGATCTTCTAAGATATGCAGCTGCGATGTCAACATAAATATACTACCTCTCATGCTAAGAGCATCTGCTACCATATTTTTCTTGCTTTGATGGTACTGAAGTTCCACATCATAGTTCTTTATCAATTCTAGCTACCTCTTCTGCCTCATGTTCAGGTCCTTCTGGGTGAATACATATTTTAAGCTCTTGTGATCCATAAATATCTCCACCCGATCACCATATAATTAGTGCCTCCACAGCTTAAGTGCAAATACTACCACCGCCAACTCCAAATTGTGAGCCAGATAATTATTCTCGTGATCTCGAAGCTGCAGCGATGCATAAGTTATCACTCTTCTATGTTGCATCAATACATACCCAAGTCCTTTGCCTGACGCGTCACAATACACTGTAGACCATCCAGAACCTACTGGAAGCATAAGAATCGGAGCTAAAATCAATCTCTTCTTTAATTCTTTAAATGATGTCTGGCACTCTGCTGACCAATCAAATTTAGCTTCATTACGTGTCAATCGAGTCAACGGTGCTAAAATTATTGTAAAGTATGCCATGAACCTTCTGTAGTATCCTGCCAATCCCAGGAAACTATGCACTTTAGCTAATATCTTAGGAACTGGCCAACCCTCTATAGCTTCAACCTTCTTCGGATCTACTTCCACTCCTGCTCCCGAGATGATATGACCCAAGAATGATACGTGATCCAACCAAAACTCATACTTGCTGAGCTTTGCGTATAACTGGTATTCCCTCAAAATTTGTAAGACCTTTCGAAGATGCTCTTCGTGTTCCTCTTCACTACTGGAATAAACAAGAATATCGTCTATGAAAACCACTACGAACTGATCTAGATATAGCATAAAAATATGGTTCATCAAATCCATAAATATTGCTGGTGCATTAGCCAGTCCGAATGGCATAACTAAGAATTCGTAATATCTATATCTTAACCTAAATGTTATCTTGGATATGTCTTGCTCCCGAACTCTTACTTGATGATACCCTGATCGAAGATCGATCTTGGAGAAAACCTTGGCCTTACTCAATTAATCAAAAAAATCATCGATTCTTGGTAATGGGTACTTGTTCGTCACTGTTACTGTATTCAATTGTCTGTAATCGATACATATTCGTGATGACCCATCCTTCTTCTTCTTCACTAGAACCACTAGTGCTCCCCAAGGTGATCCACTGGTTCGGATAAACTTCTTTGCCTTTAGTTCTTCTACGTGTTGGTATAACTTATCTAATTCTGATGGTGCCATTTGGTAAACTTTGTAAGATATTGGCCCTGCTCCAGGGATCAACTCTATGCAAAACTCTACATCCCTTACTGGTGGTAACCCTAGAAGTTCTTCTGGAAAGACGTCTAAGAACTCCTTGACTATCTCGTAAAGTTGTTCTTCTACTATCACTGTCGCTGCGATCCTCTCTTCATGCTGGTCTCCCATAGATATATCAAAGGCAAAACCTTCCGTGCCCGGGATAATAAATAATATCGTACCCTTATGGAAATCTATCATATCATGACTGTTTCTCAGCCAGTCCATGCCTAAGATAAAGTCAAAGTTACCCATAGGGAACTCGATCAATTATGTTGGTAGTGAACGCCATCACGCTATAACCGAAAATACTATACATACTCTACTAACTCCTACGAGCCCATTACCAGTGAGTATATTCAACCTCTTTGGCAACGCCTCAAACTCTAATCTAATACGTGTTACGAATCAGGCAGATACAAATGAATAGGTGCACCTGAATTAAATAATGCTACTGCAGGATAATATGCAACAAAGATGTTACCTGCCACTATGTTTCCAGATGCCAAAGCCTCCTCCAGGGATAAAATGAAAGCTTGCCCTTGGTCCTGCTGGGCTTCTAGCTGTTGCCTCCCTTGGACACACTGTTGTGGCCTCTGCTGGCCCTGCTACTAATTCTGCTGCTGTTGGTATATCTGAGATTGCGTCGGTAGCCGAAACTGAGCTAATAGCCTCACTGCTATTGCTGGCCCTCTCTGCTGGACTGCCCCTGGTGCTTGCAGAGCTAGTAACTATTGGACTGAACCTCCTGGCCTCTACATCATCGGACAATTGGCAATCTGGTGATCTAGACTTTCATACCTCATACACAACCCATTGGTTGCCCTAAACACATCTCTAGTGTGGCCTTCCTTACCACAGTAAGTGTAACCCACCGGTGCTCCCTTGCGCTATTGCCGTTGTTATTGTCTCGGCTGCTGCCAAGCCGGTACTATCACCGTCAAAATTGCCGCCCTCCTCGATGCTGAATCATGGATATGAACGCCAGGTGATGGTGCTAACATCCGAGTTACTCCTCTACCTCCTCCTCTACTCTGAGCATGAGACCTCTTCTGGCCTCCTGTCCTTGCCGATAAGCTCTACATGGTAAGCTCGTGCCTCTGAGCTGCTATCAGTACATCTTCATAAGTCTGGTAGTCGTGCCCCTCTACCAGTTGTCAAATCTCCAGATGAAGTCCTTGCTAGAACCTCATTGCTCTATCTGACTCAGTAGGTACCATAGTCAGAGCGAATCTACTCAGCCTACAAAACTCGGCTGCATATCCATCCACAGTCCTACCGACATGCTTGAGGCCGATAAATCTCTGTTGGAGCTCATACTGAGCTATGACTCCAAAATATTTAGCTCTGAATCGAGCCCTAAAACTGTCCCAAGAGATAGGACACCTCAAGCCAACCTCTACTGACGCCTACCAATCACGGGCAAGGTCTTGAAGCTGCAATCGAACTTGATCAACTTGTTCATCCGTTGGAACCCTTGATATTGCCAGAATAACCTCAATATATTGCAACCAGGCATCTGCTTTGATGGCGTCCTCTGGGCCATCGAAGTATCTTGGATTAAGTCAGCAAAATCTAACCGACGCCCCCAAATCATTCCTCCCGCCTCTTTACAGATCCGTTTGTAAACCCTGACTCAACAAAATATTCTGCTCTTGTTGTTGAAACTATTGATATTGTTGTACCGCCATCTGGTGTTGCTGCGTAGCCATTATTCCCCGGAGGATTTCTAACAATGCTTGGGTGTCAAGTACTGCTGGTACTGCTGGTACTACTGGCGGTACGGGGATCTCACGGGTTGGTTCATGTCATGCCCCAGTCCCCAAATACAAGGGGACTAGCCACGTGGCAATGGCCAGTAGCATAACTCCAATGGGCAAGCTCAATTTAATGGACCCGTTAGAGTGTACTTAAGCTGTAATATATATAAAATGATCTATAAATACCTGTCACAGTTTATATATCTAATCTCATCTACAATAAGTAACAAAATTACAAAAAGATAAGTCCAGTCAAATAATATAAAATAATCTGTCCAATCAAAGCAATATAAATAATGTCATGGGGAACAACCCGTCATCAAAATGGAAAATAAAAATAACTCTAATTACAATATGCAGAAGTCACTACAAGATCAAATATCTAAGAACACTAAGCATAATAAAAGAATGGTGAGAATACTGTGTGCTCGAGAGAAGTCCTCCCGAACAACCTCGTCATCTGCAACATGTACGTCTCCAATAGTAATACCTGCCCCGTAAACCTCGGGATAGCTCTCTCCATCTATACCTGGGGACATAATCCGGATCCAGGTCCTCAGAGGACATAGCAAGATACAATAAACACTCAAGCCAAATAAAATGTAGCAAGTAAACATAAACAAATCCTCAGGGAAAGCTATGTAACCAGCTAAGTGAAATGCAAATGAGAGCATCACTAGTACTCAGGCCGAGACCACTACAGGCTCTGTGTCGGGGAGCCCATAGCAGCAAGTAGTATCACGACTCCAGTATATGTGCCAAAGATCTAAGACAGAGTCTAAGGCACCTCCAATAGTATATATATAAATAATCAGCCTGTAGCCTGTGTGTCTCTCCCCACCCAATGTAATCTCATGTCTCATGTCCACGACATCTCATGTCCATAACACGTAAGATCATGACCTCTAGCTAGTACAACGAGTCATAATAATATCCATATAATATGCAAGTCTCATGTCACGAATCCTGTAAGCCTATACAGAATCACCATGAATAACTCAGGAAAGATTTTGTCACATGAAATAGTGTCAAGTATCCTACGGTATGGCGTACTTGGTAATGCAAGCACGTAAAAATATGATCGTGGAATCAACTCTCTAAGTGACGTTGTACGACTCCGCGTATGACGTCGACAACCGAATCTTTTTCAGACACTAAACAATATCTCACGGTCCTAGGCTGAGCAGGTACATCACAAGAGTATATATATATAAAAAGAACAACCAGATAATATAACAGGATCGTTGCAGGTTTGGCAAGGTACACTTGCCTGGGTTCTGAACTCCGTCAACTGCTCCTGGAAAAGTAGAATATGTATGTACACCTTCGGATGCTGAAACAAACATCACCAATATTCTCAAAATATTGGAAATAGCTAGTATTGACGACCCATAAGTTCAATTTGGATACAGGGACAAAATTGACAGTTTTGGGTCAAAACGGGGTCCACATGTTGCCCACTTCACACAAAAAATATGCCAGATATAAAGTTTTCCAAATTTGTCAAACTTAGTGTCGACGAGTCCATAACGACGATACAAATCCAACGGAACATCCAGAACTGGATTTCGATGAGCCGATCACGAAATCGCTCGTCATGTGGAACCGTGGGGCCCAGGAAACGGTATTTCGTCAACGTTATCAAAATTGAACCAAACTTGGGTCACAGGACCAGCATAACGCTGTAAATCCAATGGCATAAGTTTTGTTACAAATCGACGAGTACACATAAAGTTATGGCGAGGTGTCGGAATAGGCCAATATGGTATTTTTCGACGGATACATGTTGATTTCGGCGTGCACACACGTCCAAATCAAGTTTTGCGAAAGCCCACACGTCCGCGTTTACGTTTTGCGCCTTTCGGTACAATTCGCACACGACGACGTGGCCTCATTTGGCGGGACTCACCCCGTATCGAAGATTTTGGGTGTTTTAAAAATAAGTTTTTGGTCGTTTTGGAACCAGAATAATTTTACCATTAAGGCAAACTAATAAAAACTAAAAGAACAGTAAAATTTTTGGTTATATTGCGAAGAAGTTTATTCAATTATATTTTGAAATTAATTAACGAGTTGGTAGAAAATTGGACATGAATAGGGGTACTTGGACTGAATTTCTGAACTGTTTTTGAATATTTTTTCGGCCAACTTCCGGTCAATTTTTCGATCAAACCCGGGTGCCTAAATTCGTTCCACTTGAAGGAAATCCAAAGGGCTGCAAAGACGGGACATAAAACGGACGAATGAGGAGGGCGAAATCTTCGCGCAAAGGGGAGGCAGCATAGTTGTGCGCGTGGGGGGGATCTGCGGCGGTCGGCGACTCCGGCGGTGGTCAGGCGGCGGCGCACAGTGATCGGGGTCGGCGGCAAGGGCAGGGTAGAGTTAGTGCTTAAGTTTGGAGGAAGAAAATTAGGGTTAGGGTTTCGTTAGGATGATACACACACACACACACACACACACACACACACACATATATATATATATATATCGCAGATTAGGGGGGGGGCAGGTTTAGATGGTTAGGTTTTATTTTTATTTTTTACTTTTACTTTTAATTTTAATTTTATTTTTAATTTAATTTTTAATTTTAATTTAATTTTAATTTTAATTTTAATTTTAATTTTAATTTTAATTTTAATTTTAATTTTAATTTTAATTTTAATTTTAATTTTAATTTTAATTTTAATTTTAATTTTAATTTTAATTTTAATTTAATTTTAATTTTAATTTTAATTTTAATTTTAATTTTAATTTTAATTTTAATTTTAATTTTTATTTATTCATAAATCTATATAGAAAATTCTCAAGAAAATAGTTAGGCATATGAAAAAATTGTAAGAAATTTATATTTCCTCCAACAAATAATTTACAACCAAATTTATATCAATTCAAAAGGTATTTACTAAATATTAATGAATATTAAATTAATTAAATAAATTCATAAATTCTATTTTCTACTTAATATTATATTGGGAGTATACGGGGGGTTCGGTTAACGCAACTCGAGTGTCATGTGCGTAATAGGACTAGTTAGGCTCATAATATAGATTTAGTTTGAATTAATGGGTTGGGATGGCGTGTTAAAATCATACGCCACGATAAAATGGTTAATTTGATCATCGTTTTCTCGTAATTATGTCGCATAAGTTGTGCAACCAAAATAAGGCATGGGATTACAAATTTATGAGGGACAGTCATGGCAGGAGCCTAATTTGACTTATCTAAGACGAGCACGCTAGGTTAGTTGGAAGGGAAAGGCTAATGTTGCACTTAAGATCTTAAAACCATGGGAGTTGGTTTCCAAAGTTCAATTAAATTATCGAATAAATATTTAAAAAATAAAAAAATAATTGTTAATTATCGAACTAATCCTATGTAAAAATTAGGGTGCTCACAGTTCATCAACATGCCCAACTTCTGGTTCCACTGTGCCAGCTTGCTCAACTACTGGCTCTATCCGGATCTGACTCTGAGCATGTGCTACTCCCCATTGTTGCCCAGGGAAACCCTGTCCCGTTATGCCTGCTGCTCCCACAACTGAAGAAGCCCTATAGAAAAGGACAAGAAATATCAAGAACAAGACGGGAAAGATTAAAGAGGCAAGCAGTTTTAAAGGTTCAAGCATTGGTACCGAGGAAGATGAAACAAGATATCAAAGGGAACATATTTGATTGAGACTCTTATGACTGTAACCCCCCACAAGTCTGAAAATACGGACCTGCATGAGCCACTACTAAAACTTTCTCATATCCCAGTACCGGAATACAGAAACGGACATGGCCAGCTCCCCGTACAAGGTATAGAACATCGTACGGTGGTCATGGCTGTAACTAGACAAGGGGGTACATATTACAAGCAAGTCACTTAGGGTCACACAACATATCTATTGTCTCAATCAGTCAAGTAAGGATAATATAGAACATATATGACAAGGAAGTAAGGCGTCCCAAATATCCTGTCAAAATATTCTGGAACCCAACTATACAAAATAAGAAAGCTGGTAGAGTAGCAAAAGTACATAACCATGATCAAATGCAGTCTAATTAATTACAATTATGTAAAAAAACTAAATATCAAGATTTACGGCTAACAAGTGCTTGTGGCTAAATGCCCAAAAGAGTAAAATATGCGATAACGGGTAGGAAAGAAGAAACCCACTCATTTTTCTCAGCGACCATCCGTCTGGTGCGTGCCATTATTCGGGGGAAAGTACACTTGTCCTCGGATGTTGGCTCTAAATCTGGCCATACAAAACTAGTGGGGTTAGACCCCAAATAGCAAGTACCTCAAAGGAAGCACAAATAAAGAAATAAAACCAGGTTATGAAATGGATACATATATATATTTCTGTCTCATAGTTTTGGTTCATAGCCTATCGTGACACAATAATCTAACCCTACAACCAAACAATGACAAGGGTTAGACCATCGCACCACGATAGCCTATGTCCCTAAAAGTATTTGACAGCAGATACAATCCACAAATAAGATTCGTTACATAATCGACCAATCACTTATACGACTTGCTAGGTAGAGTCTGCGTTATCCCAGAGGTATTATGCATATAATAGGAATCCTCAGATCGAACCATGTTCTAGCAGTGGCTAACCGAGCCATGAATCACCGCATAGCACATAATAGTATGCACCGTTCCCTCGTAAGGCCACCGTGCTGAGATCACATAGAACAAATAGTATAATATAATAGTCGGATATTTTCATCCACTAATGAGGATTTAAACAATATCCATGGGGGCCAGCCTTCACTCCCCATATAATGATTGAGGGTGGCTAGTTAAGCACGATCTCAGGATTTCGTCCCTTCCAATGCTCTACATATTTTAGTTGCTTAGTTAACCCTACGGTTAGCTGGAATCACATGGCGTGGTCACATGTTACTCTCCTTATATGTCGTACCATAGTACGAGTACGCCAGATACGAATCCGCTTTGTCACTTTGTAGTTCAATTTGGATTCACCCCAGTGTGATGCAATAGTCAAACAAATCCTAGCCACGCTTAGTTATTGACCAACTATCATGTCCATGCTGGAGGAATTGTATCATATCACATGTCGCTTAGCACATGGATATAACATAATCACGTAGAAGCACTTAGCACGTATGAACACATATCACGTAGTAAGTGTATCAGCACGGATACCAATAGTTGAATCAAGTTACCAATCATTGGTAAATCCTATGGGTTCTAGCACATAGTCATGTCTAACACATGGTCACTTAGCTCACATATATTAGCAATCATTAAAATCACACATGGAATCACAAAAATTCAATAAAGCATCCAAACTAAGCAAAACAATAAAATATTCACATAGGCCGCATGAGGATCAAGGATGCATAGAGTCAGTGCCACATAGGACTGGTGCTTCATAGGAAGTCGGCTACATATGGGTCGGTGCCGCATGGGAAGTCGGCCGCATAAGACATGGCAAAGTCTACTCCTTGGGATAAGTGTTGAGTGATGTGCATTTAATATGTGTCAGAGAAGTGACTGAAGTGATGGATGTGACCAGCCATAAAGTGTGTCATAAAGAAAATACAAACTTATAAAAAATATGCAAGAGCGAAACATGGTTATGCGTCCACAAGTGAAGAGGCGCATAGTCGCTGCCGTATGCTATGCTTGACGCATAGATGTCTCTTGGACTAAGCGAATTTCTCATTCGTTCAGCGAGCAAAACACAAGAAGTTCTATCACTTGGCTCCAGAATACTTTGTGTATTGGTCAGTCATGCTTCCAATAAAATGGACGCATGCTGGTCGGCTATGTGACAAAGAGTCCAGCCGCATAAGGATCATGCCTTATGGAAGTCTCGGTCGCATATTGCGCTTGCCGCATGAGAACTTCGTCTTCTCTAGACAGAAAGTTCAGCCATGGCGAAAAAGCTCCAAAACTCAAAATTTATTTTTTCCATAAAAACTTTATTTTATCTCCAAATCAAGTTAACCAAAAGCCAAAACTGGTTTTTTTAAAATACCATGATTTAGTAGATCAAAACCAATACAAACTTTGGAACCCTTGAAAAACCTTAGCAAAAATATAGATCTATACGAATTTATCCATCAAAACTGAAAACTTCAAGTATTAAAAGTATTTAGAATCATAATATACATATAATAGACTAATAAAATGCAAGTAAAGAGAAAGAACTAGAATCAAAGAGTTCTTCTTGTCATGCAAGATGTACTTGCCTAGAAATGAAAGAAGGAGAAAAATAAGAGAAATAAGGGAAGATAGAGAAATAAGTTAGCTTATATAACTAGGATTTGAGGTTTAGACCATGGATTTAACTCATGACCAAACCAAGCCAACAATTAAACCATAAGTCTAATTGAACCAAAGAATGGGTCTAGTCTCCATAACATGCAACATAATTAACATGAAATAAATAAATAACATAGGTATGAAAAGAATACATTTCAAATACGTATATCGGGAATAAAGAGTGACAATAACTCAGGCTTGTGCAATATCAAGCCCATACGAGGACGTTCGGTACCGCGGGACCGTGGTGTGATAATGATAGATTACAATATTGGCAATGTTACCTTCGTAACCCCTAGTTCTGAGTGGTGTATAATGTAACAATCCGCTCCGCTCAGCCTGGAGAGCCGATTCAAAATGGTGCAAGTGCAATGACCTGACCGTCATGCTCGGTGAGATGACTCGCTTGATGTAAAGGCATTCGAACTTGGCTCTTCAAAAGAAGTTCAGACTTAGACTTTCAAAGGCGCGCTCGGAGTCTCGTTCGGCCGATGCGATTCATCGCTAAGGTGGGTAGCTCCGATGAACCTATCTTTGTCTCACCTTTATACTTAAAATATGAAGGATACATGCTAGTCGCTAGGCAAATTACCTATCGGGGACATGTAGTGGGGCTCGCTACCCGTGCTGTATGGAGCACTTCCAACCCAGTCTATAATCCAAGAATCGTTCGGGATAACTTATAGCGAGTAATGGCCTACTTGCGTCTATAACCATCGTCGTTGAACAGATAAAGAAGAGATAAATAAAATAAAAGAATTTTGCATGGTCATGGATAACTCATGCACGAGGTATATGGATTCCTCAGACGATCATCGTGGCACTGGGATCATACCGGACCAGGAGGAATCATGGGATACGGGCGACTTGTCATGGATGTGCGGCATGGAAGCGACGTATACCCGATAAGTCATAGCTTATCAGTATGTATCGCACAATCACTTATGGTAGGTAGAAAAATTATGAATGCCAATATGAATCTTCCTCTATGGCTATGCCAATGACCTTCTGTTCATATAGATTAAGTTAGCTCGACTGCGATAATCTGCGTACTGAGTCATTGTATTAAAACAAGTAATCTGAATAATCTAAGTATAACATATCTGAATAATCTGGGTATAAGACTGTAGAAGCAGAAAAAAATATGCGCCTACACAGATGTCGCACTCTCCGTAAATAGCCCAACAAAAGAAATACGCGCTTTCTTAGTTCTCAGCAATATGGTGCACTTTATTAATGTGGCGCACTATCTTAATGCTACGAAGATTGGCACACAAAGTCCATACCCCGCTCTCAGCATTTAATGTAACAGACTGACAGCTAACAGTTGCAGAAATCGAAGAGATCAATTCATTTATTGAAGAAGATCTTCGACACGCAGACCCAGTTTATCATTTAGCGACCCATCCGTATGAACTTCTTTAAAAGTGCGCCATCAAGGCCAACTTCTTTAAAAGTGTGCCATCAAGGCAAACTTCTTCAAAAATGAGCCATATGGCTAACTTATTCTATAGTGCACTTACAATCCTAACTAGCAGAGAGGAGTATGATTACGGATCTTACATGACATATTTTTTGTGAAATGTGCACAAATAACGGTCACATAACCCATGCTTTCCTCGTATAGGAAGCCACGTGTCAAGCAGGCATTATCTTGTGCATCCACTCACCAGACCGTGAGATGTCACCCATTAAAAGTGCTTGTATGCAGACTGTCCAAAGTGCACGCACATGATCGTAACCGCTCTCAAATCCTACAAATATAGGATCATTATGTCCATTAAAAATGGGCTGGATATTTAAGTCTTTTCTATCCAAGAACAGAAAGTGAGAAACAGAAGCTTGAGTTGTTGCCAAGGCTTTCTCGTTTCCCAACTCTTCAAATTGTTCGTAGTATTCTTGCTTTTATTCTTCACCATCGTGTGGTCCAAGGAGTAAAGTGGTCGTCCGCTATCAGCCCCCTTTCCAGGTACACTTTGGTGCATATTGTTATTGGCACACTTTGGCGCATATTGTTTGCTAGCCCGGCCATTGTTTAGATCGAACCCGAGAGTTGTGGAGAGAGTGGGTTTTGTTGGGTTGGTGGCATGTGTGGCTTGGATGGGTTTGAATGATCCAACGGTCCACATCTCAAATCTAAGCCTATATATTCCTATTTCTCTCTCTCTGCTCATTATTTCCTTTCTATTTTCTCTCTCCCTCCGTAGGCAAGTATATCTTGCACAAGAGAAGAACCATAGATTTATGCATGCTTTTAGTTCTTAATATTTTTTATTTATTTCTAGCTCATATTATTGGGATCGAACACCCCTTCATCTTTAATACTTGTTCTTGATTTTCTTGGTTGGAATTGTATGGACCTGAGTTTGGGCCTATGGGTTCACTTTTGTTTTCTTGGAATTTGATCTCCTAAAACTGTATTTTACAAAACTAATTAGCTCATAGTGTAAAGACTATATTTATGTAACTTTGCTTTTGGCTGTGCTTGATTTTGAGTCCAGCTAAGTTCAATGTTGAAACTTGATACCATATGTATACCAAAATGGCTGACTAGAGAAGAAGAACAGTGCTATGTGAAGAGTATGCAAGACACCCCCTTTGGCGTAGAAATATGTATGTTTCACTTTGGATGCATTGGTGTGCTGTCCCAACTCTATGTGCGTACTAATCATACTGTACTAAATCTTCTAGAAAAAGTGCATACTAATCATACTGCACTCAGTCTCCTAGCAAAAGTGCGCCAGTCACACTACTTGAGTCAGTGGCGCACTTTCGATAGGAAACTCAATTGGCGCACTTTGGTGCGTATTCAATCAAAATTCTTCCTGCGAAACCAAGAGAAAGTGTGCCATAGTCAGTCATCGCACTTTTTTGCGTTTGGCAATCTGGCGTACTTTTCCTATATTTTGTCAGCCGGCGCACTTTTCTTATATTTGGTCTGCTCGCGCACTTTTTTCCCTCTTTGTTTCCTTATGGACAAAGCTTTGGTTGGTTTCTCAATTTTTATATTATTGATTTGTGTGCTCCTCGACTGACGAGTTTCTCGATTGTCGAGCTTTGACCTCTAGCTTGCTCGCTCACTTTCTTTGAAAGCACGTCTTATTCTTACCCGCACACTTTTGTCAAGTGCGTCGTGTTGGTTAACTTAAAAAAGTATGCCACCCCTTTGTAGCACGCGCACTTTATGCACCCCTGACTTCATGAGACTTTATGCGCCTCTGACTTCATGCGATACCTTGAGCATGCGCTTGTTTGGTTCATGCGCCTGACCTTTTGCGTACAATTTCATATGTTTGTCATCCTTAGTGACTCCATGCGTGCACGCAGAACTTTTATTATGTGTTCACTTATTTTATTTGTAATGTTTCTCATCATCTTTTATGTGGTTAATCCTGGTATTGCTTGTGTTATTGACTCTAGGGGAGAATGGACTCAGTAACCCTACCAAGTGCTAGAACGCATGCTTACGATCTTGGTAATTGGACTCAAATACTGTATCCGTGCAGATACCATTATTGCATGATATTGTTCATGATCTAATGTGCACCAAGGTGCGACATACCGTGTTACGTGTTAAGTAATTTATATTTGGGATGTGCATCGAGAATGCCTCTAAATTTCTGAATGCGTGATACTATAAATATACTTTCCCCCAACATAGATATGATATGCGAGTTAAGTACCAAAGCGTGGCTCAAATGTTAATTTATTAAATATTGCGTACATGCTTGGGTGAATCCAGATTGAAATTCTATGGATTCGTATCTAGCGTGCCCATACTTTGTACGATATCTTAAAAAAAATTCTTATGTGGCCACGCTTTGAGATTTTAAAATAATATAGGGTTAATTAGGCAACTAAAAGTGGTAGTAACATTGGGAGAAAACGGTATCCCGAGATCATGCCAACGAATCTTTCCACAAAGATTCATTCTAGAATATTGTGGGCTGGCCACCACATATACTGTATATCTTCCGCCTTAGTGGAGTAGTATTTGACCTATTATAAATGATGCCAGCCACTATTTTACTATAGGAACATTGTAACCGCTAATACCGTGATTTAGAGCAGTGGCCCTACTAGAAACTGGTGTAATTCGTAAAGTGCCTGTATATTCCTCTATTTGGCTCGGTTATATTTTCTGCGATAACCTCAAACTCCATAAATAGTAAGCCGTACAAGTGATTGGCCAATTTTTTTAATTGGACTTGGTTGTGATTGTATTATTCTGTTAGTAGCCTAGAGAAATGGACTATCATAGTGTGATTGATTCAACCATTATCCTTGTTTGGTTGTACAGTTGGGCCTTTGTGCTAGGATATACCATGGACCTAAGTTACTACGCATAACCATTATATATTATTATATTTTATTGCTTGGGTTTTTGGTTCTCCTTTTTGTGTTTCTTTTGTGGTACTTGCTATTTGGGATCTAACCCCATTGGTTTTGCAAGGCCAGGGTTTGAACCAGCACCCGAAGATCCAGCATAATTTCCCCCGACTCATGGTGCGTACCAGGAACATGGTCGTCGAGGATAACGAGTGGATTTTCTTCTTTCCTGCTCATCATTGTACATTTTATCTTTTGGACATTTAGCCATCGGCATCTGTTAGCCAGCACATTTGGACATTTAGTTTCTTTACATGATTGTATTAAATCAGACTGTAGATGATCACTGTCATGTACTTTTGTTACTCTACCAGCTTCTTATTTTGTTAAGCTGGTTTCCAAAATATTTTAATAAAAGTATTTTGGATGCCTTATTGCTTTATCATATATGCTCTATAATTAATGTTTCTTGTTTGATTGATTGAGACATAGATGTCCATGTGACCCTAAGTGACCTAATTATAGCATGTACCCACTCGTCTAGTTAGAGCCATGATCGTCGTACGATGTATAGTACCTTATACGGGGTAGCTGTTGTAGAAGCAAGAAATATGCTGGGAAATTGTACGCATATTACATGAAGTTCGCGTAAAACAGAGCTTCAGAGCTGTTTGGCGTAAAGAAGAGCTTCAGAGCTGCCCTCGTAAAGTAGCGCTTCAAGGATGTTCCGCGTAAAAGGTTGCTTTACCCTCCTGCATAAAGTTTAAAAAATACATTTGTTTTTAATGCAGCGTAAAGTTGTACGAGGAACTCTTCGTATTCCTCGGATAAATTTGTCAGACAAAGCAGTGAACCTGACTCCTGACAAAAGTACTGCACGATGATCGAGAGGACGGCTGTGATGATGATTTTGTACAGAGACCCAGGCTGTCATTTAGTGACATATTTTTGATACAAGTCATTTTTACACATTCAAAGAATACGCTGCCTATTCTACATAGGTAGAAATAAGTTTTACGCTCAAGATAAAGACAAAATCAGACGCCACGTCAAAAGCTGTTTCTCATACAGAGCTCGAGGCACATCTCTGTATTTAATACACGAGATAGAGGCAGATCTCTGCATTTAATGCACGAGATTTTGTTCTATTTTTTTAAATGACTGGGAAAGCTAAAACTGTGACTAATACGCTCACATCATCATCCTTGTATTTTACGCCAACCAGGCTATTTTCAACTATAGGAGTACACCGTATGCTATCTCCTCGAAATACGCCAACTCGCTATATTTGCAAAGGTACATGATAAGGCTACTTAGCTCAGAATACGCTCAAAACCTCAGTCGTGATGGATAATTAGCTATTTTTACGCTGATTATCTATCATTCATGAATCATCAAGTTTTATGCAGAGATTGGCCTTTACGCCAACAAGATAGCTATTTGGCTTTTACGCCAACAAGACAACTATTTGGCTTTTACGCCAACCATCTTTACGCAGGGGTAGTTACCTACATGGCTTGCATATCGTGAACTTTGGAAAGCAGTTATACGCGTTACCTCATAATGGGACACGTGTCATACGCAGATTCAGAAGACAATTGGAACGTGGGTAGCAGTTATTATAATCGTCGCGTAAAAGATGCAACTTTCTTCATAGTTTGGCTTCTACGCCAACGAGACAGTTATTTAACTAATCTCTATAAATAGAGACCCCTGATCACAGGAAAGAGGGGTCAGAATCAAGGATCAAGAGATCAGAGAGAAAAGAGAGCAAAGACAAAGAGTTTTTGGCAACGAGAATTCAATCCCACTTGCAACCTTTGAAGCTTCTTCTTCTTCTACAACACTTCTTCTTCATCGTGTGGTCCAAGGGACAAAGTGGATCGACCCAGATCAGACTCCTATTGCAATACTTCTCCAGAATCATTTTTTATTGTACTTAACATCCTCGTATAGGATTAATTGTACTCTTTTTCTTGTTTGTAAGCAAAAAAAGGAAGGTTTCGTATAAACCCTCATTCTCTTCTTTGTTTATCCAAACAAAATAACGACTCTGCTGGGGACGACTTTCTCCTCTGACGAGAAAGCAATTGCTCAACACGATGCTGTATCCATTGGATCGACGAAGAAGACTTTGGTCGTCCAATTCGACTAATCTGCTTATGAAGACATGCTTCGTGCAGGGGGTAGCTCTCATTCCCTCTCTGTCCAGAACAACAGGAAGCTGCGTAAAGTATGGATGTCCAAGACGTCCTCTACCCTTCCTGCAAGCTCTTCTTCTCTGATCAACAAGGTTGTGACAACACAACCTACAGGCCTTGTGCATAAAAATTTGTCTTCTGTCTATAATGTGGCAGATAAGACTTCTAGCAATGCCTCAGTGCTAACCCAAAAGTCTCAGACATGCCCTGCGTGTAAAACTTTGTCTCCCGTCTGTGACATGGTAGACAAAACTTCTGGCAATGCCCCAGTGACAATCCAGAAGTCTAAGATGCGCCCTGTGCGTAAAACTTCGTCTCCCGTCTGTGACGTGGCAGACAAAATTTCTGACAAGGCCTCAGTGCCAATTCGGAAATTTCAAATGCGCCTTGCGCATAAAAATACTTCTCCCATCTATGATGAAGCAGATGGTCCCTTGGATCACATCAAGGGAAAACGAGTGGCGGATCTCCCAATCTCTAGGCTTGTACGCCCACAAGAGAAGAAGTTGCCCACTCTTCATATTACGCGTGACGCTGGAGGCCGTTTGAGGACTTTTTCTATTTAACGCGAACCTGTGCAAAACTCCAAATTATGCCAGGATAAGTCTGTCCGCGTAAAGAAGACTCGTTTCACGAGAAAATATGCTCCTCAGACGGATGATGGATCGTATGCTTCTCACATGAGTGAACTGCTGTATTCTTATGGCATAGAGAGGGTTGTGGTTCTCAATCTCCACGTTTCTACTGATGTAAAAAGGCAGAATAAGCCTTCTTCTTCTTCTTCTTCTGTTAATTCCCCTGATTTGCGTGATTTCTTGATCCAGAAACGCAAAGACAGGGGATCTCCTAATATGTCTATTATACCCCCTAGGGAACATTGTTGTAATAGCCATAAGGTTGTAATTAACTACTGCTGTTCTAAGGCAAAACGGTCAGTTTTTGACCTGTTGAACTACTCTTTGTCCTTACAGGAAGAAGAACCGATATTTGCGTCAGTAAACATGGCTTCGCATATTCCTAGAGGAAGGTCAAGTTCAAGACGTCATCCCTCTAGAACTCCAAGCTAAAGGAGATTTGACAGGCTGATCGAGACTTTTGAAGAAGGTATTTTTCGAAACACTCGCTCGAGGTCTCGACAATCGGCTTCATATTCTTCTGATTTCGACACTGGGGGTCGCCAGCTTTCTGAATTTGATGCTGAAAGTATAGACTCAATCTCTACAAAGATCTATACTAATCCCTCAGTGGCTTCCAAAGAAATAGGAGTTTACGCCGTTGGAGATGAACATGAAGAGGCTTCCCCATCAGGAAGTACTGAACATCGCATCGTTGTATTGGAAGCATCGCTTAAAGAGATACATACCATGATGGAGAGTATGTGCCAAATGATGGTGACCCAACATGCAGCTGCAATGGCTCAAACACCAATTCCTCCGACGTAACTACGTGTGGGAGTAGATATACCATCAGCCAATGCAAGCCATGAGCCTGTTCAAAATTAAGAATCAGCTGCTCCTCAACCTCTCAACCCGGAGAATGTATTACCTCCTGTTGGAGTTATAATACATCATATCTCTCACCTCTCTGTTGTCCCTTTCCCAACTGAAGATCCAATACAGGCAGTTCGAGAATTAAAGGCCCAATTTGATGCCTTAAAGCATAAAGATCAGCTCAAGAAGTTGGGAATTAACAAGCCATATCCAGCCGTCTGGGATGAGATCCCTTTCCCGCCAAAATATAAACCACAGGCTATGGTTTTGTTTGAGGGAAAGACGTCGCCAAGCCAGTATATGAACTACTTTAGCATGATGACGGTGTTGTTGCAGGGGAATGACGCCCTTCTCACTCGAGTGTTTAAAGGCTGTCTGTCTGGAGTAGCCTACCAATGGTACTATAGTTTAGCGGACAACTGCATTACTTCTTTTGAAGATTTCAAGACTCTATTCTTCGCTCGATTCTACGAGGGAGAAATGGACATGTCTATGTCATCAATCATCGAAGTAAAGCAGAAGGAAAAAAAGAAAACGTTCGTACTTTTATTGAACGTTTTTGTCAGGCTACTTTGCAGATGCCTCCTGGAGTTCCGGATTCAGCCTTGGTGGCCATTTGCAGGAAGAACCTTCTCCCACTGATCTCAGTATTCACAGGACGATATTAGTTCCATGATTGGTCCTCATTTATCATATCAGCGGTAGCTGCTGAAGATAACAGTCGGAAGGCTCATGACAATGGAATCATGATCTCTACCTCTGATAGAGGAAAGCGTTCATCTTCCAATAATGACCATACTCGTAGTTCAAAAGGAAAGGAAGCCCTGGCAATCAACACGTCCAGGCAAAATACTCAGGTAACTATGCAGACGAATCCTGGGACTTCCAGGCCTAAAGAAGAATATTCTTTTGACGACGACGATATTCCGAGCATATTCGATTGTCTAGTCAAAAGTGGCAAGCTTACTCTCCCCGAGATAAAACGTCCAAATGAAGTCGACAGTACAAATAATCCTAAGTACTACATTTTTCCACAGGTACATACATCACCCCACAAAGGCATGCTATGTACTGAAAAGGAAAATCCAGGAGTTGATCGACGCCAAGGCCATCACTCTGCGTAATAGCGAGAAGACGGTCACTGCCAACATGATCTCACTCCAATTTGGCAATCTGCCCCCTCAAGAAGAACCGGATGGTGTGGTACCTAGATGAACATTGTTAATCTCCCTCCAACCAGGGGTCAAAATCATGACTTAGTGCCCCTAACTACCAAGCATGGGGAGATCATGTGGGTTTACCCTGATCTGGTATCAAAAATTGAGGAAGAGACTCAAGCTGCTAAAGCTAAGTCTAAAAAGAACTCAAGATGTAAACCATGCTATATGGTTGCAATATCCCCAACATCAGAAGAAGATGCTTTGACAACCGAAACCCGGTCAGGGAAAACCTACCTCAAAGACTATAGAGGGAACCCGGAGGAAGCAACAGCAGACAGTTCAGCTGCCAAACCTCCAGAGCCTGAACCTGTTATGCCAGAGGCAGGTCCTTCTAAACCAACTTCGGTGGACAAAAGCAAGCAAAAAGAAGTTTATTTCGATAAACCTTTGAAGAATATTCAAAACAAAGGTTTAGAAAAACCATATAACTTTGACATCTTGGCTCAGTTGGCTATTACTCCGGCCAGATTATCCATTTTTGAGTTACTTAGGCTATCCAAAGACACTCATCAAGCCTTGAGTGAAGCATTAATGCAGGCAGAAGTATGCTTGACTTAGCTCAAGTCCCCTGATAAAGAGCCTGTGGTGTGTCCTCAATGCCATAGTGTGATGGAAGTGGTCCCTAACATCACTTTCACTCAAGAAGACATGTTGTTAAAACATAACAAACACGACAGGCCTCTTTATTACACTGGATACGTCGGCTCCGTTGAGGTAGACCAGATTCACATAGATCCGGGATCGTCTATCATCATTATCCCTCATAGTCTGCTAAGACCATTGAGAATTCCTACCAGTGAACTGGCTTACACTACCACTACAATCGTGGGCTTCAATGCCAGGAAAAGCAGACCGTTGGGGAAGATTCGTCAGAGAATCCAGATTGGTGACCTTAGATCAGTGGCTACATGCTATATCATTGATTCAAATGTGTCTTACAATATTTTATTGGGCAGACCATGGATCCACGATCACAATATTGTTCCTTCAACGCTACATCAATGCTTCAAATATGTAGACGTCCAAGGGACAGTAAAAACAGATTTTGTTGATCTCAATCCGTTCAAAGGGGTTGAATCCTACTATTCTGATGCCATGTTGTACACCCAAGACTACATGAAGGAGGTGTCAGGCAAGATGAAGGAGGAATCCCACCGGGAGCCAGGAGAACCATCTGCTGAGCAACCTTTGTCAATCCAGGTGAAAGGGCGGACTACCTGTCCGAAAGTCATGGAACCTATGACTATTCACTTGGGCAAAACAAAATCGGGAGGAGGAAATGATCCTCTAGTGATCAATCTGAACAAGAAACCTCCACCTTTGGTCATTGACCTTAGGCGCAACAAGCAGTCGGCTGATATAAATATAACCGGGAACGTGGTTTCTGATGATAATAAAGATTCTCTTTTCTAATATATTGACGCCCAATTTCCTAATCAAGAATTTTCTCCTCATGAAGATATAGAACCCATAGCACAAAAATTCTTGGAAGCTATGTACTTCTATCATCCATATGTGTGGGAAGTAGCGTCAACTTCTAATGTCGTCACGACATATGGGCCACATAAAGATTCTATCTTTATTGTTCCACCTACTCACAACGATCAGCGTCCAATAGTCTTTGGTCAAATATAGAATAGACCGATTGTACAAGAAGATTATCACGAATCTGATGCTGGGAAAATGCAAGTTCACAGATATAGCCCACAGGGTTTGAAGATTATGCAAAATATAGGTTATGATTTGAAGTTGGAGCCAGGCCTCAACTATAGAAAAGGCAGACGAATGCCATTGCATGGTGATCCCTACTGTCAACGAACTCATTTCGGGTTAGGGTATACCACATCTCTTGCAACTTCAAATAACTCTGAGTCAAGTGAGGAGATCATTTCCTCTTCTCAAGATGATTCGTCGTCCTCCGATTCAGATGATGAACTCGAACGGGCACTATCAGTAAATATGGTGTTGACAGATTCCCTTGAAACAGAGGAACAAGAATCTGAACCATTTGAAAATGAATCCTGGACACAGCAAGTGGATACACAATGGGAACTCCGATTCGAACAAAAAGAACCTCCCACTGAAGACAAGGTTATCCAAGTCAATATTGGGGATGAATTTTCACCAAAGCCGATATTTATCAGCAACAATCTTTCTGAAGAAGAAAGAGAAAAAATGATCCAGATGATAAAAGAATATATCGATGTCTTTGCTTGGAATTATGAGGATATGCCAGGTCTTGATCCAAAAGTGGCTACCCATAAACTCAATATATTATCCAACTCAAAGCCTGTAAAGCAACACCAACGTCGGTTCTGCCCTGATATGATGGATGCCATTGAAGCTGAAATCAAGAAACTAATAGCCTGTGGGTTCATCTGGGAAGAACAATATCCCGACTGGGTCGCTAACGTTGTCCCAGTTATGAAAAAAAATAGAAAAGTTCGTGTTTGCATCGACTTCCGAGACCTAAATGTGGCCTGCCCTAAAGATGAGTTCCCTCTTCTTATTACAGATGTCATGATCGATAATACGTGCAATTTTGAGCGCATGTCCCTCATGGACGGATTTTTAGGATATAATCAAATTAAGATAAATCCTGAAGATAAGAAGCATACTGCCTTTCGTAAACCATTAGGGGTATATTGCTATACAGTCATGTCTTTTGGATTGAAGAATGCTGGGGCTATATATCAACAAGCTATGAGTAACATATTCCATGAGCATTTATGTAAAAAAATGGAATATTACGTAGATGATATTGCTGTCAAAAGCCACCTTAAGGATAATCATATCCAAGACTTGAAGACAATATTTGAATTGATACGCCAACATCAACTCAAAATAAACCCTACAAAGTCCTTCCTTGGTATATCCAGTGGCAAATTTCTGGGATTTGTCATTACTGCTAAAGGCATTCAAGTTGACCCTGATAAAGTATAAGCTATCCTAGAAATGCGACCACCCCGTAATCTCAGAGAACTCAGGAGATTTCAAGGTCGTCTAGCTTATATCAGGAGATTCATATCCAATCTCTCTGGAAGATGTCAACCTTTTTCTCGTCTAATGAAGAAAGGTGTGTCATTTGTATGGGACGAAGCCTGTCAGCAAGCGTTTAACGACATCAAACGCTATCTTACTAATCCTCCAATTCTGGTGCCTCCTGTCATAGGAAGACCATTTTTGCTGTATGTTCGAGCAATTGATTATTCTTTAGGGGCTCTTCTCGCACAGAAGAACAATGAGGGTCATGAACAGGCTATATACTATCTAAGTAGGATGATGGTCGGAGCAGAACACAGGTATAACCCAGTGGAAAAAGAATGCTTGGCCCTAATATTTGCCATTCAGAAGATACGACATTACGTGACGAGCCAAACTATTCATATCATCTCCAGAATCAATCCACTTCGGGTATTAATGAATAAGCCAAGTATTCTTAATTTTTGACTCGTGACTTGGACAATACTACAAACACCGTATGATATGGTGTACGTCCCTCAGAAGTCCATGAAAGGTCAAGCCTTGGCTAATTTCTTAGCTGCCCATCCAATTCCAGAAACCTCCAAATTATACGAGGATATTCCCGACGAAGTTGCAGAATGTAATTTAGCAATGGAAGGAGATACATGGCAGCTATTCTTTGATGGTGCTTCCAGGACTGGTCCCAAGGGAAATATGATTTCAGGAGTAGGAATTATTCTGGTGACTCCTGATAAACTCGTCATCTATCGAGCATATTCTCTTAGTGAACCATGTTCTAACAATGTGGCAGAGTATAATGCTCTACTAATCGGGCTTCAAGTGGCTAAGGAATTGGATGTTGAATATTTGGAAGCTTTTGGTAATTCTCAGCTGATCGTCAATCAAGTCAGAGGAATATATGAAGTTCGTAATCCAGACCTCATTCCTTATTACTAAAAAACGATCGAGATATCAATGTCTTTTAAAGGATTCTTCTTAGAACATGTTCCTCGATCTCAAAATTTGGAAGCTGATGCCCTGGCCAGTCTAGCTACAGATTTAGCTATTCCTATAAGAAGACAGAATTCGGTGATTTTCTTAACAAAGATTTATTTTGTGTGAAAAATAATTTTTAGAAAGAACGCAGCTATGCTATAAATATGGATCTTCCTAAGAGAGATTGGAGAAGTCCCTTTATAGACTTTGTGTCATACGGAATCTTACCAGAGGATCCTAAAAAAGCAGTATCTATCAAAAGCCGATCACTATATTTCTATTTTGACGCTTCTTCACAAAGTCTATATCGCCGGACATATGATGGACTTTTGTTACGATGTCTCTCTGATGATGATGCAAAGCGGGTTATCCGAGAAGCTCATGATAGAGTATGTGGAGCACATCAACCCTGTCCTAAGTTACAGGATCGTATCAGGAGGATGGGATACTACTGGCCTACCATGATTGCAGATGCCGTGGAATATGTAAGAAAATGCAAAGCCTGTCAGGTTCATACAAATTTTATACATCAACCTTCTGAGTATTTATATCCTACTATTGCATCATGGCCCTTTGAAGCATGGGGTATGGATATCATTGGTCCTATTCATCCTTCATCTTCTAGAGGACATCAATTTATATTTGCCATCACTGATTATTTCTCCAAATGGGCGGAGGCGATCCCTCTCGCTGAGGTAAAGACATCCAATGTGATCAGCTTTATCAAGCATCATGTAATTTATTGCTTTGGGATACCCCGAAGGATAATTCATGACAATGGGCCTCAATTCATCAGTCAAGCGTTTCACCAATTTTGCGATAAGAATCGGATAACAAATATGGCCTCAACGGCATATAATCCTGCTGCTAATGGTTTAGCGGAAGCCTTCAACAAAACCATTATCAAACTCTTGAAGAATTTTGTCTCTTCGAACAAAAAAGATTGGAACGAGAAGTTGGGATAATGTTTGTGGGCATATCGCACAACGGTACGAACACCAACGGGTTGTACCCTATTTTTATTGGTTTATGGGTGTGAAGCAGTTCTCCCTATTGAAATTCAAATTCCATCACTCAGAATAACAGTGGCTAATGAGCTGACTCAGGAAAATAATGATCGTTTAAGACTTCAAGAGATAGAAGGGTTAGACGAGAAACGCCTTCAAGCTCAACAACGCATCGAGTTCTACCAAGCACGCATCTCCAGAGCTTTTAATCAAAAAATGAAGAAAAGAGTGTTCAAAATTGGTGAGCTAGTTTTAGCTGTGAAGAGGCCAATGATCATTACGCACAAAATTAAGGGCAAGTTTCAGCCCAAATGGAAAGGCCCTTATGTGATTGAAACAACATTTTCGAATGGCGCTTACAGATTAGCCAAGCCTAATGGATATTTTGTAAACTCTCTCACCCAAAATAGGTATTTGTGCATATTTTATATTATTATATTTATTATAGATGTTGAATTTATTTAGAGTATTATCTTAGTTAATTAGAAAATAATTTTTTTTAGTATATTTACTTATATAAATATTTATTTAGAATTATTTTTAGGCTATTTTAGATTATTGGGATTTTTCCGTAATTTTTAGTTAATTAAAAACTAGTAACACTAATTTTTTAGGACTTTAAAGAATTTATTTTATGTTCAAACTTAATTAAAAATATCCCAAAATTTTATTTTAGGTTCTAAATAATAAAATATATTTTCTAGAAATTTTTGGGAATTTTTCGATTATTTTTAGCATTTATTTTGTGTTAATTATGAAAAACTGAATTAAAAACTAATTTCTGAAAAAGAAAACCCAAAAAGTAATTAATTCTGCCCAGTCAGCAAACAGGGGGCCCACCTGTCAGCCTCCAGCAGTGAACAGTGCTGGGCCTGCCTGTCAGTGACCGCTGAGTGGGTGCGAGCCGAGCCGACCTCGAGCCGAGCCGAGACCGAGTTCGACTCGGACTCAGCTGAGCCGAGCCGCATCGAACTGCGACCGTTCGATCTGTGCGGGGCTGCACGGATGGCTTCCACGTGGCGCGCTGTGAGCCGCGGCTGCACTTTCTCTCTCCTATATATATATATATATAATAGTTTAGATATTAATTTCTAGGGTTTTTCTTCAGCCGATTTTTGGAGAATTATCATCTAGGGTTCCTTCATCTTCCAGAAGCTATTGCGCATAGCTCCGGACTCCAAACGAGGTCTAGTTTTTTTTGTTAGAATGATAATGAGGTTAGCTTTCTGATTATATAAATTGTTTTTCTAAATTATTAGTATTAAATTCTGGAAAATTCGTAGAACACAGCATGTCCGAAAATAGACGTATTTTGATGTTTTCGCAATTTCGGGAGAACGCGGAATCAGAATCATGAACCGTTTAAAGTTTCGGAAAGCTAATGTCGAAATCATCGACATATATTTTTTCCAAAATTTAATTCGAAGTATTTATATAATGATAATTCTGTAGAACTTCTAGGTTAGAATTTAACCATCGGTGCACAATACAAAATTTGTATGTACCATAATTTCCAAACGAATTTGAATTCGGATGAGCCGTAAATTCCAGCATGTTTTTGACGCTGAAATCTACAGGAAATCATGCATGAAAATTGAGTTTGTGTCGGTTGACTTTTTGGTCAACAGATCGCCTCGATTTGCGTGCCATGAGTCTCGAGTTGATAAAATTCAGTTTCTTTGGACAAAATTTAGGAATTAACATAAAAATCAGAATAATAAGATTAAAATAAGATTTTAGAGTAATTATTCCAGAATTAAATAAATTAAAATAAATTATCTTTTGACGTGATAAATTTGTAATACATAGGCTATTTGGACTGTGACTTGGACTCTGATTCATACCAGCAGCAGGACCCCAGGCAAGATACCTTGCCAAATTATTTATGGTACTTTGCATGCTATTTATATTTCTTTTTATTTATTTCATTTCTGTATAGTTCTTGCATGTGTAGTTTTTCTTCAGTCATTACTATGTATTAGATATGTTGACACACACATGGCACCTAGTATCATGGGAGGACAATCATTAGGCGTATGGGCTTTTAACCACTCTGGTAAACCGTAGTATATAGTTTGCACTACGGGCGTGTGTCGCGCTGGTCGCTACCCCAGAGGTATGTCGATTTCTGTAGAGTTGCGCTGGTCGCTACCCCAGAGGTATGTCGATTTCTGATATTCTAGACGGGTGTGTGAGTTGTGAGGCTTAGATCGAGTAGACTACCCTTGCCCATACGTCGAAAAGTTGTCCTTATTTGCATTCATATAGATTGTCTTGTACAGCGTACTTATTTATTTTCAAATTATATGCATGTTTACTGTATTCAAGTTGGCTCATATTTTCTGTATCTTATTACGTCCCTCTGAGGACCTGGTCTGCTGCCAGGTGTATCTGTTCTTGAGTATTTGTAGGAGCGCAGATTTGGATGGTTGTATATGCTTAGTGGATGTCTTCTCTTCGAGCCGTGATCGATAGCTCGTATACTTATATTGGGTTTGATTGTGTTGTACTTATATTGTATTTACCTTTCCTATTCGAGTTGGTAGTAGATTTGTTTCCATCCAACTATCATCCTAGATACTTCTTATTGAGATCTAGTTTCATCGATACTGTTTATTTATTTCTATATGATTTTGGTGGATGAGATTTAGATTTTATCATGTGACTTGTATTACAGTTATACCACTTGTGGATTTGATATTCATATTACAGCGTACGTGTGGATTTGGTTTCCATATATTGGAGTTGCCATATCCATGCGGCTGGCATGCTTACGTGTTCTAGTCCTACGTATTTTTGGGACTGGGGCGTGACATATTTTTGTGGTGGCCCATGCAGGTCGAGATTATATTGTCTCGGTTACGTTACTGTACCAAGCAAGCCTGCTCCTAGGAATAGAGTATAGGATCTCATCCATATTTGACTATGACTCATCCTTCCTTCCAATCTGTTCTATTTGAATAGCCGCATCCTACTCGATTCATGTACTTCCCTAATAGTTCTTTAAGTATAGCCTTCTCCTATAATATAGAAGTTGCTGTTGTTATATGATAATTAGAGTAGCACACCTATTAAGAATACAACGAGAATATAGACACACCACTAAGTTTAGAATATCTAGTGAACCCTAGAATTCCTTATCTTTAGATTGGTATACCATTACCCCTTGATGTATTAAGAAGACTTGAGAGTAGTATAGACACTACTAGAGTTAGTTAGAAATTTTACCATAATGTTTGACACCTAGTATCATATAGTCTTTTGACCTATTAATGGAGTGTGATTGAACAACATTAATTGCATTCTAGCAAAAGACGACAATGTTTATTTAGACGATAGAATTTAGAGGTCCTTGCCCCTATTTGGTCGACTAGCGACTTAGACAAGGAGGTTGTATGATAACTGTAAAGATTGTAGAGTCTTTTATTATTGTTGTTTAGTTGTTTTTGTTTTTGTGAACTTGAATTAAATTGTACCTCCTTTCATCATCATCTAGCGTACTTATATTTGCTGTACTACCTTGACTTATGCTGCTATTATAGCCTAGTTTTTGCAAGCTTATTCTTTATCGAGCTTGTTCATGACATATGTATGATTGGGGAGGCCCACAATAATATAATTCAGAATCAGTGTATTACGGTCTGATCAACCATAGTGCGCTTGATTCGCCCTTCGCAATAATATTTTACGTGGATTGAGATATATAGTTGACTAGTAGACACATGTACTTGCCCTCTAGATATGTCTAAGCATATTGTATCCGTTACATAACTGTACCGATGCGAGCATGTGGATAGGCATTACCAAAATAGGACTTCAATCCACAACTGCTTTGACAATTCCTATTTGAATTCTTTAAACGCCTTGATCCCGATACTTCTATTCTATTACCTCGCCCTTGAACTCTTTATTATTGATCTCTGTCTTCCCTTATTTCGGAAAGACGAAACCTCATGCTTGGTATAAGTTTAATACACAGAGAGTACTAGATATACCCCGTAGGCCGATCACATACTTGAGGATTATTCTTTTGTAATTAAGGATATATCATATATGATATAATCGGCGTTGAAGTTTTGAGGATTGAATGACATGAGTAAATAAATTAAGTAATATTTTTCTTAAAGTATATAGCCTTCTGTGATAGATGGATAAATTCTAAGTTGGGTAGCAGTGCATTGTCAACTTGAGAGGAATTTCTTTTAGATTGTGATCAAGTAAGATTAGATTGGGAGATTCAAGTCATTTTAATTTTGAGAAATTTTAAAAGAAGGATTAAGATAATAAGGATTTAACGAATTTTAAAATCTTGATATTGCGGACCAAATATTTATACTTTGAGCACATGATTTAAATTTTGAATATTGAAGGATGAATCATCGATTTAAATTTTGAGGATAAATATAGAATTTTAGACTTGAACAATTGGTTAATTAGATTTAAATTTTATAATTTGATGATTTGAATGAAAAGTTCAATTTTGATTGTTGGGTCACCTATTTAAAATATTGAGGATGTAAATTGAGTTTAAATATTTGAATAGTATAAAATTCTTAAGTTAAGAATAGGAATAAGATTTGATTAGAATTGTTTATTGTTCAAAGTCTAGAGGAGATTATGATAGTTGAAAATTATGATATAAATTTTGATGTGGGATATCATATAGACTTGAGTTAGATTTGGATGTTGATTATTTAAAAATCGAGAAGAGATTACGACAGGTTGAATTTTGATTTAAACAGTGGTTATCTTAATTTTGAAGTGATCGCGATAGATTTGAATAGATTTTGTTATTTAAATTTTTGGAAGAGATTGCGATTGACGTACCTTATGTACGAATGTGAAGGATTTAAAAAATTATGCCTTATTTTAATTTCGAGGACGAAATTGTTTTAAGTTGGGTAGATTGTAAACTCCCTCACCCAAAATAGGTATTTGTGTATATTTTATATTATTATATTTATTATAGATGTTGAATTTATTTAGAGTATTATCTTAGTTAATTAGAAAATAATTTTTTAGTATATTTACTTATATAAATATTTATTTAGAATTATTTTTAGGCTATTTTAGATTATTGGAATTTTTCCATAATTTTTAGTTAATTAAAAACTAGTAACACTAATTTTTGAGGACTTTAAAAAATTTATTTTATGTTCAAACTTAATTAAAAATATCCCAAAATTTTATTTTAGGTTCTAAATAATAAAATATATTTTCTAGAATATTTTGGGAATTTTTCGATTATTTTTAGCATTTATTTTGAGTTAATTATGAAAAACTGAATTAAAAACTAATTTCTGAAAAAGAAAACCCAAAAAGTAATTAATTCTGCCCAGTCAGCAAACAGGGGGCCCACCTGTCAGCCTCCAGCAGTGAACAGTGCCGGGCCCGCTTGTCAGTGACCGCTGAGTGGGTGCGAGCCGAGCTGAGCCGACCTCGAGCCGAGCCGAGACCGAGTTTGACTCGGACTCAGCTGAGCCGAGCCGCATCGAACTGCGACCGTTCGATCTGGGCGGGGATGCACGGATGGCTGCCATGTGGCGCGCTGTGAGCCGCGGCTGCACTTTCTCTCTCCTATATATATATATAATAGTTTAGATATTAATTTCTAGGGTTTTTCTTCAGCCGATTTTTGGAGAATTGTCATCTAGGATTCCTTCACCTTCCAGAAGCCATTGCGCATAGCTCCGGACTCCAAACGAGGCCTAGTTTTTTTTGTTAGAACGATAATGAGGTTAGATTTCTGATTATAAATTTTTTTTCTAAATTTTTAGTATTAAATTCTTGAAAATTCGTAGAGCACAGCATGTCCGAAAATAGACGTATTTTGATGTTTTTGCAATTTCGGGAGAATCCAGAATCAGAATCACTAACCGTTTAAAGTTTCGGAAAGCTAATGTCGAGATCATCGACATATATTTTTCCCAGAATTTAATTCAAAGTATTTACATACTGTTAATTCTGTAGAACTTCTACGTTAGAATTTAACCATTGGTGCACAATACAAAATTTGTATGTGCCATAATTCCCAAACGAATTTGAATTCGGACGAGCCGTAAATTCTAGCATGTTTTTGACACTGAAATCTACAGGAAATCAGGCATGAAAATTGAGTTTGTGTCGGTTGACTTTTCGATCAACAGATCGCCTCGATTTGCGTGCCATGAGTCTCGAGTTGATAAAATTCAGTTTCTTTGGACAAAATTTAGGAATTAATATAAAAATCAGAATAATAAGATTAAAATAGGATTTTAGAGTAATTATTCCAGAATTAAATAAATTATCTTTTGACGTGATAAATTTGTAATACATAGGCTATTTGGACTGTGACTTGGACTCTGATTCATACCAGCAGCAGGACCCCAGGCAAGATACCTTGCCAAATTGTTTACAGTACTTTGCATGCTATTTATATTTCTTTTTATTTATTTCATTTCTGTATAGTTCTTGCATGTGTAGTTTTTCTCCAGTCATTACTATGTATTAGATATGTTGACACACACATGGCACCTAGTATCATGGGAGGACAATCATTAGGCGTATGGGCTTTTAACCACTCTGGTAAACCGTAGTATATAGTTCGTACTACGGACGTGTGTCGCGCTGGTCGCTACCCCAGAGGTATGTCGATTTTTGTAGAGTCGCGCTGGTCGCTACCCCAGAGCTATGTCGATTTCTGATGTTCTAGACGGGTGTGTGAGTTGTGAGGCTTAGATCGAGTAGACTACCCTTGCCCATACGTCAAAAAGTTGTCCTCATTTGCATTCATATAGATTGTCTTGTACAGCGTACTTATTTATTTTCAAATTATATGCATGTTTACTGTATTCAAGTTGGCTCGTATTTTCTGTATCTTGTTACGTCCCTCTGAGGACCTAGTCCACTGCCAGGTGTATCTGTTCTTGAGTATTTATAGGAGCGCAGATTTGGATGGTTGTATATGCTTAGTGGATGTCTTCTCTTCGAGCTGTGATCGATAGCTGGTATACTTATATTGGGTTTGATTGTGTTGTACTTATATTGTATTTACCTTTCCTATTCGAGTTGATAGTGGATTTGTTTCCATCCAACTATCATCCTAGATACTTCTTATTGAGATCTAGTTTCATCGATACTGTTTATTTATTTCTATATGATTTTGGTGGATGAGATTTAGATTTTATCCTGTGACTTGTATTACAATTATACCACTTGTGGATTTGATATTCATATTACAGCGTACATGTGGATTTGGTTTCCATATATTGGAGTTGCCATATCCATACGGCTGGCATGCTTACGTGTCCTAGTCCTACGTATTTTTGGGACTGGGGCGTGACAGATTTAATAATGGCTCATATCAACGACAAATTCCTGAAGAAGTACTATGCTTGATCTCCCTTACTAAACAGGGTATGATGAAGATCTCATTCTGATAATACTACATACAAGGATTGGTTGGATCATATTCTATCATGTTCTTATGACTTTTGAATAGATATGATTAACTAATTTGAAACTTCAAAACCTATCACGTCCATATTACCTCTGATAGTGTTTTGTATAAAAATTTAGTTAGATCATATTATATCATGTTCATATTACCTCTGAATAGATATATTCAGCTAAACCTTACCGAAAGTATATCATGTCTATATTACCTCTGATAGCACTTTCATCTTAGCCCATCATTTATATTCTAAAGTGATGGGTCCACAAAGTCAGAAAATATATCTTTATTATCTCTGGGAATAATAAATTACAAAGGAGCAAAAAAGTACATCATTGGGGAGGAGCAGTTAAATCGCGGAGCTGTTGCGCCAAAGCAGCCATCCTCTCATTCCTGGAGTTTAAGATGTTGGTGCGAGCCAGTTCCAGCCTTGCTTCATCATTGCTCAAGAGAGATAGTTCGGACAGAGAATCAACAAAACTTGCGTGGATGACACCCACATGTGTCAAGTTCTGTTGAGCTGTATCCACTTGGCCCTTCAATACATCATGAACTAGCGATGCTTTGAGAAGCCTCTCCTTGGTTTGAGCAAGTTCAGCTTCCAATTCTTGAACCCTCACTTCATATCCCTCATATTCGGCACTGCACTGAGCCAGCTGAGGAATATTCTCCACCAATACTGCTTGCTCTTTTTCCATCTCTTATTGAAGTTTCCGGATGGATTCGTTTAAAGTTTCTGTCCTCTGAGCAAATTTAGCAGTTAGGGAGTCGTACTCAGCCTGAACCAAGTCATCGATGCTGCCTCGGGATAGTTGCAAATATTCGTTAATGGGTTATTCTAAACCATTAACCATTTGCTCTAGCGTATTAGCTCTTTCAGCATCATTAAAATTTCTAATCGGCGCTATAGTGAGCTTGGAGGATGACTTCCGAGCATCAAAGCCTAAATTCTTCTCCAGCACCATGGATATCAATTCTTTCAAAGTAAGGTAGAATATGCTAGTGTATTATTCAACTAGCGTAGCATAGATCGAATGTACGCTGGAAGTGGCCGCAATATAGATAAATCTCCTATCTAAATTGACTGCAGAGGATGTTGCCACAGTCGTTACTTCAATAGATGGCGCGACAAAAAAGAGACACCAACAACAGTTGAAGTTGCTGGCATGCTCGACGAAGGAGGCACAGTCGAGATGGTGGGTTCATCCACCTCTGATGTTATTTAAACTGCTATTGGTAGGATTATTTCTGAGAATGATGCGGATGAAAGATCAACGGCTTCAAGATATGCTTCTTCGATGGTGGTCACCGCTGTTTCATTAGCTGGATCCGCAACAAAATCAGATGTTTCAGCTCCGCCCTCCCCAAAAATATCTTTGCCTGAAACTAAGATAAGAGAAAGTTAATATCAATTTGATGTTAAAATTCCCTGAAAAAAGTGTGAAGACAATATTTACCCATGGCCGATGGTATGTATATGGCGTCTACAGCCTGTATAGCTAAATTATTTCTTAATGATGCTAAACAAGCTGTCATACCTGGAGATGAGGGTACACCAACTAATGCTTGAAGGTAGTCATCCCAGTCATCACCTAGATCTACTCGAGGCTCATTGAGTGGAATCTCGCTTACAGGTGAAGGAGGGGCTAGCCCCATTATTTATCTTGGTAAAGGTATACTGACTCTTATTAAGCTCGGCCTCGAAGGAGATCTAGAAGTACTACCAGTAATGGTGGTAGTGGCAGTAGTCGTGGGCAAAGAATCTCCAGCACTTTCAGCTGGAACTGTGGAGGCTCCCTCTCTAAAAGGCGAAGGATCCCTAATCAAAGAATCATCCCCAACAGGGAAAACAATAGGCTCACTCCTAGAAGAGGCCCCCTTAGTGAAAGTCTTTTTAGGACCTCCGATATTCTTCTTCTTCTTGCGGGGGGGAAGGCTCTTTCAGAGTAGAAGCCTTTCGTTTGTTGGAAATAATGAGAGGCTCTGCTGGCGGAGCTATTACGCCTCTCGGTAAAATCAACAAAAAATTATCTACACCAGTAGCTTCATCACCTTTATCAGAGGAGACAGATGGTATCTCCTCTCTTCCAGTGGACTTATGGGAGGGCATTCTGAAACTTTCATGTACATCAAAATCATGATGGAAGGTATTGATGGACACATAAAACTGTGCGTATGAATGAAGAATGCGCAACTCCATGGAGAGAGAAGTCACGGGCACAGCAAAGGTTGCTCCAGTACAACCCACGATGAAATACCGCCATCCTCTAGCTCCATCAATAAGCCCACCTTTTGAATTTGAAGCTGGTAATGGGATTTCCCACGTGCAACTGATCATACCCAAATTGCCTGGCAAAACGACTAGACAGATAAGGCTCTAAGTAGTAGTGGTCCTCACTTCTGTACAACAGGTGGGAAGGTCTAATACAGACCAACCAGTAAAAGACTTTAGGAGAAAGAATAGTCTTCCCCTGACCTACATCCTGAAGTTTAGTCCCCTGTTGATTGATATGTATAGGGGGGACGGTACAGAAGAATTTCCAACTATGGGCAAAATTTAGTGCTAGTCGATAATCTATGACGCTAGTCACATTCCAAGAAGAATTCTTGTAATTCAACAAGAAGTTATTGCCCGAACCACTAGCAGACCCAGGAGACCTCACCCTGGTGTTGTGAAGGATTAACCATCTCATCAGATATAAGAATGGCAATTCTACTCTGGGATATCCTTCACGTTGTGTAGTATCAGCCAGTAGCACATCAGTAATAGCCCTCAGGCCAGCTTGTATCCTGCATACCATGGCAGGAAGCAGGATTAATCTTGCTCCAAATACCAAATGCACTGCGGGCCATAAGGTATTGCGATGAATGCGATCCGCAGACGCGATGCCAGGCACCACCCATCGGCGTATCCAAATAGAAAGAAAGCCAGCCAGTTGAGCTTCTCTTGACAGAGGCTTTTGGCAATGCCTCATATAACTGTAGGCTTTGGTTCCTGCAGGATAACCCCCTATCTCTTCATTCAGAACATAATCTGGAGCCTCTGCATCTTCAATGAGATCATCAATTGTGTCGGCATTAAGAATGCTCAGAGGGTTCAAAGTTTTGTCTTTGCTATCTACAACCTTGTCCTGCTTGGCGTTTCTAGCCTGATAGAAGAAGAGGTAGGATACCCATTTGTTAATATGGGCTAAGTCAGAAGGCTCTCCGTAAAAGGTGGTGCATGCAAGATAGTGGCTCATCAGCTCTTGGTACACTGCCACTACCCGAGGGTTGGTATCCTTCAACTCTCTGTTGGTGGGGACGTATTCTTCATAAGGAATGTCTCCCATTGGCAGCTTTGAGATGTCTGCCATCTCATGAAGGGCTAAGTCCAACTCACCTATCAGAGTAGTGAAAGTCCCGGTGAGCGAGTTATATCTCTCCATCAAAGCTAAAAATAAATTGGGGTTGATAGGTAGCCCAACACTAGTAGCACCGACAACCTCAAGTAAGTTAATACTTTCCAGCTCCATCTGAAAGTGCTTCAGGGCCCATGCAGTTAAACTGGCCCATCGAAGATTATGGGGGCTAAGCCATCCACTGGTGCGAGGGTTAACCTTGGGATATACTCCTCCCTGTCCCATGAATTTATTACAGAAAGTTGCCATTTGAAATGGCTGGATCAAAGAGGAGTCCCCACTAGGGACGCTGCCCGGTAGTAATCCTCTGAAGGGCATGACAGAGTTGGAGGGACTACTTACAAAGGATCCTCGGTTTAATCCTTTCTTATAAAAGATCTTCCCCGGCTGGCCATGAAGATCAGGAGTCAGAGTCCATACCATCTTTCTGGGATGTGGGGCATGGAAGAATGCATAGATAGGATAATCTCTAGGCATCTTTGGCAGATACATGACCGTGCCCTCAGCAGAAAATATCCAATCTTCCTTCTTGGGCTTTGTCTGGGATTGTTTATCAATAACATCCCCAAATAAGAAAGCTGATTTCTTATACTCAGTGCTGTCTATGTACGTCAAGGGTTCCCCACTGATCATACTCAGCAACATTCTTTCTCCATGGGCCGAGATCAGAGTTCCCCTTTCTTGAGGATACTCATTTTCAGAGATGGAGAAAGTCACATGGGACAAATCCTCCAAGTAGTTGGAATTCAGCATTCCAGCAGTAGAGCCCATCACTTTATCCAGAGGGGGGATCTGTTGGTCCACTGCAAACAAGCAAGAGAATAAGTCAGTTTTTACGCTGGAATTTACTTTCAGTACATAAAACGTAAGGTGCTACACTCTTACAGTATACGCCAAAACTTGACAGTCTGAGTTTTTACGCCAGACTGCAAAAATCTGGGTTTTATGCTAGAATTTACTTCCAGTGCGTAAAACTCAAGGTTTGCAGTATACGCCAAAATTTGACAGTCTAAGTTTTTACGCCAGACTGCAAAAATATAGAGTTTTACGCTGACTCATTAAGAATATGGACATATTTGCGCATACACGTACAACGTATGCGGAGGGTTGTTATTTCTCTCGAAGTTTTACCTGTGATGCCCGGTGCACAGCTAGACGGTGGAGCACTTCGTTCAGAACAAGGCTCGCTTGGCCTAGTAGGATTCGCTCGTGCTTGAGCAGTGGAGCGAGATGATGAAGCGGCTTTCTTTTCCTTAGCGATGGAGGACTGTTTTGGTGCCATGGCGAGTCTGAGATCTTTTTTAGAAAGAGACGAAGAGTTTTCAGAAAGAGACGAAGGTTTTTTATAGAGAAAGATGAAAGGTTTTTCTCTCTCATGACCTAGACATATTTATAGAGTTCAAATGACTCCCCGAATCCTTAACCAAATCCTATTTTTAATAGTCGGTTATGATTTGGGACCACGTCAGCCGATCATTTGAAAAGGAAGACAGATAGTCACGCTGCATAACGGATCCCTGATTTTATGCTCAGATTTTTACGCTCAGAAGTTACAGATCTACGATTTTATGCTCAGAAACTTTTACGCTCAGAAGCTACAGATCTACGATTTTACGCTCAGAAGCTTTTATGCTCAGAAGCTACAGATCTACGATTTTTTACGCTCAGAAGCTTTTATGCTCAGAAGCTACAGATCTATGATTTTACGTTCAGAAGATCAAAAGCTACAAATCTATAATTTTACACTCAAATGCTATAGATTTATGATTTTATGTACATCTTAAATTACGCAGAATGGATCAGTTAGCAGAATATGCGTATATCTTGATAATTTGGGTTTTACGATTGAAAAAGCCAGTTACAAGAGTTGACGCAGAAAATGCTCTTCTTTCTCAGTCGAAAGGACTTCATTAGATGAAGGGCCAAGGAGTTCCCTAAAAGTGTTTGTCTTTACTGGAAGGGGACTTTTCTTCCTTGGCCATTGATAGTTTAGTCGAAGTTTAGCCAGAATCTAGTTCAGGGATGGCCTGTTTGGCGGACATTTCTTGCCCCTGTCTCGAGAATCTTTCGAGAAGCCATTTTCGAAGATGATGTTCTGAATAGATCTTCTTCACATTTCGAAGGAGAAAGAACAGTTCAGAATTTTATGTGACTCCTCGTCAAAAATAGCATGACAATTGGATCTTCAAGTCAATTTAATACTAAAAAGCCTTTTACGCATCTTCCTTTACGCGTAAAAGTTGGAACGTGACTGGAGGCATATTTGTCAGAGTCAGCATAAAAATTACTCAAGCATGTTGAAGCTGCGTATTATCAGACCTCCTCACAGCAATATGGCAAATCAATAGTGCGTAAAAGAAGACAAGTTTATTAATCATGATTACATATGATGGAAATCTATTTTTTACAAAGGATTTTTTATTAATATTCAAGATCACAATTACATATGACGGGAATCTATTACGCTAGGTTCTCGTCTAACGGAGATCTTCATTTCTTCTTCTACAGTACTTCGTCAGCTTCTTCGGCCGGGGGCCAAGAAAATGATTAATGGCTGGAGGATACAGAACTGGGCCTGTATTATTCAAGCCCACCTTCCATACGTCATCGGCGGCCATGCTCAGAATTGTGTTAGGGATTCAAACCCAACACAATACTGGAAGACACGGCCAAGCTGCCCACCAGGGTCCAGCTTCATAATAGGGGAAAATACAGCTAGCAAGCTGTGTGGTCTAATGCGACCATTCCTCTCTCTTTGACGAATCACCATATAAAATTGCTGATTATCTCAAGCAAAGGAAGCTATGATATCCTTCCATGGTCCATCGTTGCAGAGAATATTTGCTCGAAGGCATCTCTTTTTACGGCTCCTTACGTGTTGGAAGGGCATAATCTTCTTCTTTCTCGGTTCAGCCCGATGAATCTCAGCAACCATCTTTTTGGTGAAGAAAGTATAGAAAAACAAGTTCATTTACTTGCCCTTATATAGGCAGAAGAGAACATACAAAATCCCAACAACTTCTTAAATATCACTGCAGAATCAGCCTCAAAGAACGAGTCAAATTTGACCATTTCATGCTTCATTCAAAGTATTTTAAATTACGAGGAATTTGAAAACTTTGAAGGGGGTCTTGTAGAAGCATGAAATACACTGGGAAATTATACGCGTATTACATGAAGTCCGCATAAAATAGAGCTTCAGAGCTGTTTGGCGTAAAGAAGAGCTTCAGAGCTGCCCGCGTAAAGCAGCGCTTCAAGGATGTTCCGCGTAAAAGGTTGCTTTACCCTCCCGCGTAAAGTTTAAAAAATACGTTTATTTTTAATGCAGCGTAAAGTTGTACGAGGTACTCTTCATATTCCTCGGATGAATTTGTTAGACAAAGCAGTGAACCTGACTCCTGACAAAAGTACTGCACGATGATCGAGAGGACGACTGTGATGATGATTTTGCACAGAGACCCAGGCTGTCGTTTAGTGACATATTCTTGATACAAGTCATTTTTACGCATTCAAAGAATACGCTGCCTATTCTACATGGGTAGAAATGAGTTTTACGCTCAAGATAAAGACAAAATCAGACGTCACGTCAAAAGCTGCTTCTCATACAGAGCTTGAGGCATATCTCTGCATTTAATACACGAAATAGAGGCAGATCTCTGCATTTAATGCACGAGATTTTGTTCTATTTTTTTAAATGACTGGAAAAGCTAAAACTGTGCCTAATACGCTCATATTACCATCCTTGCATTTTACGCCAACCAGACTATTTTCAACTATAGGAGTATGCCATATGCTATCTCCTCGAAATACGCCAACTCGACTATATTTACAAAGGTACGTGATAAGGCTACTTAGCCCAAAATACGCTCAAAACCTCAGTCGTGATGGATAATTGGCTATTTTTATGTTGGTTATCTATCATTCATGAATCATCAAGTTTTACGCAGAGATTGGCCTTTACGCCAACAAGACAGCTATTTGGCTTTTACGCCAACAAGACAGTTATTTGGCTTTTACGCCAACCATCTTTACGCAGGGGCAGTTACCTACGTGGCTTGCATGCCGTAATCTTCAAAAAGCAGTTATACGTATTATCTCATAATGGGACACGTGTCATACGCAGATTCAGAAGATAATTGGAACGTGGGTAGTGGTTATTATAACCGCCGCGTAAAAGATGCAACTTTCTTCACAGTTTGGCTTCTACGCCAACGAGACAGTTATTTAACTGATCTCTATAAATAGAGACCCCTGATCACAGGGAAGAGGGGTCAGAATCAAGGATCAAGATATCAGAGAGAAAATAGAGCAAATACAGAGAGTTTTTGGCAACGAGAATTCAATCCCACTTGCAACCTTTGAAGCTTCTTCTACAGCACTTCTTCTTCATCGTGTGGTCCAAGGGACAAAGTGATCGACCGCAGATCAGACTTCTATAGCAATACTTTCCCAGAATTATTTTTTTATTGTACTTAACATACTCGTATAGGATTAATTGTACTCTTTTTCTTGTTTGTAAGCAAAAAAAGGAAGGTTTCGTATAAACCCTCATTCTCTTCTTTGTTTATCCAAACAGCTGCCGTGTCCGTCTCCGTATTCTGGTACTGGGACATGACACCCGCAGATCAGATCTCCATATCTATACTTTCCCAGAATCATTTGTACTTAGATTCTTGTCTAGGATCTTTCTATATTTTTTTGTATAATAGTTTATAATACAAAGTTTTGTATAACTTTTGTTCATAGCAAACAAGATGGCGACTCTGCTGGAGAAAATTTTCTTCTTCAACGAGAAAGTGATAGCTCAACATGATGCTGTGTTGAACAGCTCGATGTAGAAGACTTTGATCGTGAAGTTCGACCAGCAAGCATATGAAGAGATGTTTCATTCTGGGGGTAGTGCTCACCCCTCATCCGTGCCTAAGACGAGGAAGACTCGCAAGGTGTGGGTGCCCAAGCCCCGCTCCATACATCCTGAAGATGATGTCTACAACAACAAAAGTATTCTGATCGACAATAACTCCCTCGTCAACTCTGTCAACAAAGCTCCAGTCAAAGACTTGGAAGACAACACCCTTGTGTTAACCAAGGGATGCAAATCGCATAACTTGCGCAATAACAAGCAAAGAGTGATCCACACCCGAGCTTCTAATTCCTCGTGCATTCATTGCAATGAGCAGGGCAAACAAATCGTGGATACTAAAGTCCAAGCCAATCTGTGTACATGCGCACTCTTCAAGCCCTTAACAAAGATGGACACAAGTTTTGCCAGAATCCAAGCTAATAGAAGAAAAACAACGACAGACACACTAATAAACAATTAGTCGTGGAAAATTATCCCCCTAATATCATGATCATGCGCACAATTGAGGGAAAGTTATGAGCCACTCGTTATGAACCTTCTATTGGTGCACCAAGCCAAGACCTACATACAAAATTAAATGCACATAGTCAAATTGTGCCAACTCTTCATGCGCCACAGAATATGTGCCAAACAGGTCCAACATCCTTACGATACGCTATTTGTGCGCATGTACCTTCGAAGAATATTCAAAAAAAATTCTTCTCTGTGAAGAACAAGAGTACGAGAGATGATGGATCATACGCCAATCAAGTAAGTACCTCACTTTACATGCAGGGAACTAAAAAGGTGCATAGGAGGTTTAATGTATCTCATATAAAGAGGCAAAGTCAGCCCTCCTCCTCCTTGTCTTTTCCACCTTTTGACTTACACGAACTTATTATACAAAAGCGCAAGGAGAGAGATCCCTTTAACCTTGCAATGGTGTTTTCTAACGAACATCATTGCAATTATCATAAAGTTGTAATTGAAAGTTGTTGTGCACCGGCAAAAACAGTCTATGTTTGACCAGTTGACTTATGCTATGTCTCATAAATCCCGACATGCAAAGCGAACTGACAACCGGGAGCATGACGATGATGAATTACTCTTTTCTCAGTATACATGGCCTCGCATCTCCCCCATAGAAGAAGGCATCTGAGACGAAGTTCTTCAAAGACACCTAGTCAGAGGAGGTTTGACCAACTCATTGACTCCTTTGAAGGGGTATACCAAAATACCCTCTCTCGAAGATAGGAGCTCCCCCTTCATGAAAATCTCCATTCCTCAGAATCTGAGGCTGGGGGGTAGCAATCCCCCTGAATCTGAAACTGACAGTGTAGACTCCAACTACATAGTTCTTTCTACTAGCCCCTCTGTTGTACACAGAGAGATCAGCGTCTACGCTATCTGGGTCAAACAAGATGCTTCTCCATCAGGAAATACCGAGTAATGCCTCAACTCATTAGAGGATGCAATCAAAGACATGCACACCATGATGCAGAACATGCAACAAATAATGGCGGTCCAATATTCTGCTATGCCAGCTCCTGTCCAGGTGATTGCATTCATGCCCGTACAACCTACTTCTAGAACAACACTTCCTCAAGGCAATACAAATCCAAAGACAGTTCTAAACCAAGAGTCAGCAGCACCGACTTTTAACCTTCCCAATATTGGGGGTGGACCTCCGCCAGTAGTAATACATATTCAACCAGCTTCTTTCCAGTCAGCTGCACCACTCCAACCAGAAGATCCCCTTGAAGCTATCCAACGATTGAGTACAGAATTTAATGCTTTAAAGAATAAAGACCAACTCCACAAGCTAGGGATGAAGCAAACTTATCCTCCTTATTGGGATAATATCTTCTTCCCTCCTAAATACAAACCCCAATCGATAGTCTTATTTGAAATCAAGATATTGCTGAGCCAATATATCAACTACTTCAATATGATGATGGCTCACCTCCAGAAAGAGGATGCTCTCCTTACCAGGTTGTTCGTGGGATGCTTGGCCGGCATAGCCTACGATTGGTATCGTAGTCTGCCTGATAACTGTATATCATCGTTCAATGACATGAAATATATTTTACTTTCATGATGCTACGAGGGAGAAAGGGACATGACTATGTCTTCACTCATTGATATCAAACAAAAAGAGAAGAAATTCGCTCTTTAATTCATAGAGCATTCCAAGCAAGCAACTATGAAGTTGCCCCTTGGTATTCCAAACTCTGCATTCATCGATACTTTCAAAAAGAACCTACTGCCTATAGTAGGGCTCTGGACATGTCCAACTCAATTTCAAGACTGGATGGTATTCATCATAGGAGCCGAGGCCGCTGAAGGTAGCGCGAAGGTGGCACATAATTTGGGATTATAAATGCCCAATACAGAAGCTAAAGGGAAGCACCCCTCCAACAACAACAACAACAATGTGAATAATCGCAACAACAAAGAAAATAAGGCCTTAGCAATAAATCTATCAAAACGACCTACCTCTCCTCCAGCACAAAAGCCTCCGGAGTCTTCTAGGCCTAAGGAAGAATATTCTTTTGACGAGAGCGATATCCATAATATTTTTGAATGCATGATAAAAAGTAACAGGTTGCAGTTGCCTGATATCAAGCGACCAGATAAGGCTGGTAAAATAGATGACCCAAAGTATTACTTATACCACCGATATGAATATCACCCTAACAAGGCTTGTTATGTCTTAAAAAAGAAGATACAACAGTTGATAGATACTAAATCTATAACTCTTTATAATGATGATAACATGATCACTGCTAATATGGTGTCTCTTCAATTTGACAACTTTCCAGCAAAAGAAGTCCCAGACGGCGTCATTCCAATACCTCGAACTACGATAGAAGTAGTAAATCTCTTGCTCGCTCGAAGTCAGACAAAGGTATTGGTGCCTTTTACCACAAATTACGATAACATTATGTGGATCCATCCTAACTTGCTGCCAGATTGGGACCAGGGAGTAACATCTTCTAATTCAAAGTCCAAGAAAAAAAACCAAAAAAGTAAAACATGCAACATAATTTCCTTGGATCATCACTCGGACAGGGACCAAGATCAACGTCGAGAAAATATACTTCTAGAAATCAGATTTGAAAATCTGAACATAGCCCCATCAAGCTCTACTCGCAAGCATAGCATGACCCGTCAGTAGGAGAAAAAGACGGGCAACACCCCTTTGTTTAGGGCACATCAAATCGGGACTATGCCGACCCTTCACTCAGTTAATGAAGAAAGGCGTATCCTTTTTCTGGAATGAAGCATGTCAACGAGCATTCGACGACATCAAACAATATCTCACAAATTCACCAGTTCTTGTGTCTCCGATCATAGGGAAGCCCTTCCTGCTGTATGTTCGAGCAATAGATCACTTCCTAGGATCTCTTCTTCCACAGAAGATTAATGAAGGCCATGAACATGCAATCTATTATCTCAATCGCATGATGGTCGGTGCCGAGCATAGATATAATCTTGTCGAAAAAGAATATCTCGCCTTGATGTTTGCAGTTCCAAAGATGCGACAATATGTGATGGGATAAACTATTCATGTCATATCTAGGGTGAATCCCCTCCGAGTATTGATAACCAAGCCAAGCATACTCAATTCTCGTTTAACTACATAGGCAATGTTGTTATCGCCTTATGACATAGTGTATGTCCTACAAAAAGCAGTGAAACGTCAAGCACTAGCTGACTTTATAGCAGCTCATCCTGTACCAGAAACCTCCAAGATGTATGATGATATCCCCGATGAAGTATTAGAATCTAATATGACAATGAGAGATGACACTTGGCAACTATTCTTTGATGGTGCGTCAAGAATAGGACCCAAAAGCAACATCGTAGCCGAAGTAGGCGTAGTCCTAGTATATCCTGACAAGCTACTCATTCATCGCATATATTCTCTTAGTGAACCATATTACAATAATGTAGTAGAATATAATGCTTTGCTCATTGGCCTCCAACTTGCTAAACAATTAGACGTAGAGTATCTTGTATCCTACGGAGATTTTAAGCTAATAGTCAATCAGATTAGGGGAGAATATGAAGTTTGACATGAAGACCTCATCCCTTATCATTAGGCAGTACTGGAGTTAGCTTTTACCTTCAAGGGGTTCTCCTTCGAGCATATACTGCGATCACAGAATATGAAAGCAGATGCCCTTACTAGTTTAGTAGCATCATTGGCCATCCCTCTGAAAAGACAACATTCGATCACATTGACGAGTCAAGAATTTTTCTGTACCAAGAACAATATGCACATTGAGAAGAGCTACGTCATAAAGTCAACCTCCGCCGATGAAGATTGGAGAAGCCCGTTTATAGACTATGCAGCCTATAGGATCCTACTAGAAAATCTGAAAGAAGCGACTTCTATTAAGAGATGTTAACTCTGTTTCTATTATGACGACTCGTCCAGGACATTATATCACCGTTCATATGATGGACTACTATTACGTTGTCTCTGTAATATTAAAGCTAGGCAATCACTTTGTGAAGCTCATGATGGCGTCTGTGGAGCACATTAACCAAGTCCTAAGTTAGAGGATCATCTCAGAAGGATGGGTTACTATTGGCCTACTATGGTGGAAGACGCGATAGATTATGCTCGTAAATATAGAGCTTGTCAGATCCATGCCAATTTTATACACCCGCCTTCAGAATTCTTACATCCTACGGTTGTATCCTGGCCCTTTGAAGCATAGGGAATGGATATTATTGGTCATATCAACCCACCTTCTTCTAGGGGACATCGGTTCATACTTGAAATAATCGATTACTTTTCTAAGTGGGCAGAGGCAGTTTTGCTCATCGAGGTGAAGACGTCTAATGTGATCAGTTTTGTCAAACACTATGTGATATATTATTTTGATTTTCCCTGAAGGATAATATACGACAACGGACCACAATTTGCTAGTCAAGCATTTTATTGGTTATGTGACAATAATCAAATCCAAAATATAGCCTCTACGACTTACAACCTGGCAGCCGACGGTTTAGTAGAAGCCTTCAACAAAACTATAATCAATCTACTTAAGAAATTTGTCTCATCCAACAGGCACGATTGGAATGAGAAGCTCGGAGAATGCTTATGGGCTTATCGCACGACAGACCAAGCTCCAACTGGTTACACACCATTCTTCTTGGTCTATAGATGTAAAGCGGTCCTTACACTCGAGATCCCGATTCTCTCTCTCAGGGTAGCTATTGCTAATGAACTAACAGTAGAGAATAATAAACATTTGAGACTTCAAGAGTTAGAAGCCTTAGATGAAAATTGTTTACACGCTCAACAACGTATTGAGCTATATCAAGCACGCATTTTCAGAGATTTTAATCAAAAAGTGATGGAAATAATATTCCAAGTCGGTGAACTGGTCCTTACAGTGAGGAGACCTATGATTACAACCCACAAGTGAAAAGGCAAGTTTCAAGCTAAATGAGAAGGTCCTTATGTGGTGGAGACAATATTCTTCAATGGTGCATGTAGGCTCTCTAAGCCTAATGGAGATTTGATAATGATGCCCATCAATGACAAATTTCTCAAGAAGTATTATGTCGAAATGCGATATATTCTTCTCTATCTCCAGTAGAGTAAAATAAGATATTCGGCGAGTGCATTTTATCCAAGTCCCCGACAAGTCTAACTTAAATATGCAGCATTTGTATTTACATCTTCGGTTACCTACATGATACCCGAACTATTACCTATATTCAACCTTGAAAAAGACATAGGTAATGGGTCCTCAAAGTTCCCCAATAGGACAGTCCTCATATCCAACGAAACATTCTCTTTGAGATTATCCAAACAATTCTCTCCAGCAAAATTATCCTATTCTTAAAACCAGTCATTTTAAGGATGTCATATTCCTAATACCCAGTTGGATTAGGTATAATCTCACGTGTTTCCTCATCAGTCAATATGAATAATGTGATTCATGTCCATATTACCTCCGAATCATATTCTATTCATCATCCCCAAATAGAGAAAATAGTAGTTCACCTTCGAACTATTATTTTCTTATTTTTCTCCAGTTGTTGTCACTACCGCTTTTCCAGAGAGAAGTATTTTTGTCTTTTCCTATTATTGGTAATATTATTAATATTTGTATTTTAAAATTATTGTTTTGAGTGATATTTATTTTTCAAAAACTAGTATTATATTTTTGGACTATATTTTGTCACTACCACGTTCTAAAAATGGGGGTATTTTTGACTTTTATAATATTTAATATTATGGTAGTTATAATTAAGTAATTGCATGATAGTATATTTGATTTAAATAATTATGTGATGTGTAATTAAATATATAATTATTACAGTGTTCATTTATTTGAGCTAGCAGACTGGACCTAGAAGCCCAGTAGGTGAACACCTGTCCAAATTATGGAATTCTGTATTTAATTATTTTATCTAGAATTTATTTATTGGAGATTTTAATTAATTATCGTATTTATTTAATTATTTGTGCATTGCCTTTGCTTCGATATTTGGAGCGCTACCCTGACTTTTGTCTTCCAACAAATTTCACAATCTTTCCTAGACATGTCCGCCTTCCATTCTGCTATTTTTGCAACTCATAATTATGCTCTCTGTACATTAATTCTAGCCGCACAAAAATCATCGCGGACGTTATTTAATAAATTCCTATTTTGTATCGTTGTGCGTTTTAATCGAAATTGGGGACAATATTGACCTATTTTTCGTGCGGCCCAAATTAGGGTAATATTCTGTTCTGAGTCTTCTTCATTATTGGTATTGATAACCTGACCTGATTTTGGCCCCATGTACTCCTAACTAATTTTAGAACACAACTTGCATTTATTTCTAATTAAATTGAGGATACTATTTTAACCGATTCTGAAAATCTTAATTTAATTCCAGCGCCCTGCTAATTGAGCCCATACCGAACATACAGCGCCCCCTGACCCTACAAAATACCAGACACTGAATCGCCCGCCAAATTTTTATCATTTCATGCGTCTGTGCAAATACCCAAATTTAAGGGGGCTAATTTGCAAATTTATATTTTGGTGCCAACACCCATTTGTTTAAACAATGAGGGAGCCTAATAATATTTAATTAGCCTCTCACCCTCATTCCCACATGAAAATCTCCATGTCAAATCTGGACCACTCATTTAAAGGGGGTCAATCACTACCCTTGATTTCACAACACCCTCTCTCCCTTATTTAATATCATGTCCCATCAAACCCTAATCCCCAAAACAAGCCCCCACATTCTCCCTCAAGCCTCCACAACCGTAGCCCCCTCATTCTAATTTTTCTCCACTTCTCTTCTTTTCTTCTTCTCTTTCCTTTCTTCTTCTCCTTTTTCCTTCCTTCTTCTTCTTTATTGTTTTTTCTTTCTTCTTTCATTTGAATTTAAATTCAAGAGAGGGGGGGATACTGTTCACCCCCCCGCACCTACTATTCACCCGACCATTCCCTGCTGTGCACTCGGCGGGCCTTTGCTCCTCCGGCGGGCTGGTCAGCCAGCCCCGATCCTCCGGCGGCCGCTGCGACTCCCCCATTCCTCCCTGCTGTCAACTCCGGCGGCCCCCTCACGAGTTCCTCCTCCCGCAGCTCCCGTCCATCTCCCCCACCGGTCAGCAACCCGAGCTTCCTTCCTCCGGCGGCCGAGCCCCACCCTGCTGCTCCGGTCAGCCATTGCTCAGGCACCCCCTGCTGCTCGACAACCCAACTCCCCTCCCTCTGCTGCTTTCCTCAACTCCGGCGAGCAGCCGAGCAGCAAACCCCGCTGCTCAGCCACCCTGGCCTGTCCCCAAGCACCGACCCCCCGCTGTCCTGCTCCTTCCCTCGCCACCCGCAATTCTTCTCCCCTCCTGCCGTACTCCGGCCGGCAAGCCAGCCCTCCCCGGCTGTGAGTTTCCTTCTCCCCCTCTTTCCTTCTTCACATATATATATATATATATATATATATATATATATATATATATATATATATATATATATATGTAGCGAATGTAATGTATATGTACATATATGACTAATGTATCTGTATTTGTATGTATATAATTAATGTGTAGACATATACGTATATACGTATGAGTATATATTAATATATATATATATATATAGCATTTATTTAATTAATATTTAATACACATAATGTATAGTATATATATAATGTATGTATAGTATGTATTTAAATAAATTGTATAATTATAGTATGTATAATTGATTGTATAAGTATAGTAGGTGTTTAATTAATTGTATGAGTAAGTATGTATTTAATTAATTGTATAAGTATGTATTTAATTAATGCATATGTATATGTATGTATATTGGGTATTTTTATATGGTATAAATTTAATTTGGAAAATTAATATTAGTATGTTTAAGAATGATGTTGACAATATATATATGTATATTCTAAAAATATACTTTTGCACATATATGATATATATGTATTTTGGTATATAAAATATAATAGTATACGTACTATTTTGGTATAAATATATATATATGAACGTATTGGTATACACATATATATGTATATGAACGTATTTGGTATATGTTAATATATAAATGTACGTATTTTGGTAAATATACAACTATAGCAAGTATAATTTATATTGGTATATATTTTAGATATATATATATATTATGTTAAATTCTTTTAGTATGTATACAAATATGAATACGTATTCCTTTCCATGAACTATGTTATATATATATATATAAGTATTATTTATTTTAAAGTATATATTTTTACATATATCTATTATTGTAATTGATAGAAATTATATATATGATTAGTTAATGAGATGTATATTTATGTATATGCCTACCAGATGACCCTAGTTGACTAGTGTCCTGCCTGGCATGGCCCTGAGGCCAGTGTTTTTGACTGTGTGTTAGCGTAGCATCTGATGCAAGTGTTGTTATTATATGTCTATAAGACTGTTGGTTCACCCAGGGGATACTCTGGAACAGGACCCCGGTATTCACCAGCTAAGGACCCAAGAAAAGTACACTCTCTGATAATTTCCAATTCCTTAATAATTTCTATAAGTTCAATAATCATGAAATGTTACATCTGAATCCTTGACACTGTGCTACACGGACTAGTACAGCTTGGATCTGCAGTCATGAGATATTACATTGATTATCGTATTGACATTGTACACGACATGTATATTAGACATCGTACATGATAGATTGGACTTGCTCGTGTATCGTGACGTGTCATGATTGGATCCACAGTACTAGTTGAGGGCGGGGAAGTAGTTAGTAAGAAATGTGATCATACCCTTTTTACAGTATAGAACAATGTAAGTATTAATCATGCTCTTCACTCATGATTAGCCAGGCCCTATAGCTATCGTACATGTTCCCAAGCCGATCATATTTTGAAACTACTATTTCAAACACTTAGAATAGATTACAGTTCCCTATTTAAATCATATACTACATCACCCGTATATGATACTGTTCCTTGTTCTTTTCATTTTCATACTGACTGTATCATATTGCCTATTGCCTGTCTCTTTACATTGCCTGTCTCTTTTTAATTGCCATTGCATTTATTTTACTGTCTTCTCAGTAGCTAGCATCACATGTTTATTGCTTTGTAGTCCTTATCAATTTAATGGAACTGTTATTTGAGATTTGTACTTTGCTCCTTCCTGACTGGAAATATTTTTCCAGACTATGCCTTAGAGGATCGGTGTCCGATACTTTATGGACCATATGGTGAGTAGCTGCAACTTGGGCTTGATAGTTTAGTTGTGATTTCGGGAGGTTTAGCCGAAATTACTATTTTTAGTTAGTTCTTTAAGTAGACTAATTGGTACCGGATCTGTCTCCGGCATTTTTTGATGAGACTTGGATATTGTTGAGTTTGATTATTACTTTAGACTTGTGTTGTATTTAATTTTTGTTCGCTATCTTATCGTGCTGTAATCCTGTGATTGAGTATGTGTTCATTTTATTTGTGTCATCCGTGCCTCCTTATGGAGATTGGATGCTTGTGTGAGATTGGCTAGATAGTATCAAGACCTTGACAGCGTTCTACCGCCGATGCTGCGGCGTAGGCTGGAAGTACCCGCGTACTCGTGCCCTAATTTCGGGTGCGGGTCTTGACACGTTTTTAGTGGTGGCCCATGCAGGTCAGACTTCGCGAGTTGTGCGATATCGTAGTAGTGTGGCATCTTTGTTACACTATTGCGTGCCTGCGATAGGATCTAGGACATAGGATACTAGGACGAGAGCGAATACTCAATCACAATTCCTTGAGAGATTCCTGGGATGACCCCTGAGAATCTTGTTATAATTTCCAATTTAAAATCATTCCCTTGTTCCGTCCATTCTCACTTGTTGATTGTTGATCAGGTATTAAATTAGGATCTTGGTTTCATCATATAGTTGATTTCATATCAAGATAAATTTGCAGACTGATTTGTGGTATTATCTGATGACACACGTCGATGAGGACAGTGAGAAAATTAACACTAGGGCTATTGGACTACTAGATATGGATTTAAATTATAATTTGAAGATTGAAAATGAATTGCATTTTTGAATTTTGAGAAGTTGAGATATTATGTTATTAAAATTTTATTTTTGAGGATTCAGATTCGATTCAATAAACCTAGACAAGCTGTAAGGATTTTTAAGTAATAAAATTTTGTTTCAGTATTTAGATAATTGATCTTGGGGGAAGTATATGCATTTTTACTTTAAAATTTATTCGAAGAGTTATTTTGAGGAATTTTATTTGAGGATAGGATTTTATAGTGGGAGAGATATATTAGCATATAAGTAGATGAGATGCATGTGTAAGGATATGTTGGCTTGAGCATGATTGAGATTTCACTGCCAACTGGCTTAGGTGTTTATCTAGGATTGTATTGGAGAGAGAGCAGTACTTAGTATGGTGTGTTGTATTTGATATGCACTTGAGTGATAAGGATAACTAGTATCAGCGATTGTAGTAGGTAAGGAAGCTAGCAGAGAGTATGTTTCTAGTAGAACTAGGTACCTAGGGGATAGAGGAATCAAACCTTGGATGCATCTTTGACCTGTGCAATCACAACTAGGGTTTATTTCTAATCGTTTATCTTGAATGTTGCTTCTTTAGAACTGTACTATCCTTCCTTGATGATATCGCATTTTTGCCTAAATTGATTCTTTGGGATCTGTCTTCAGGATGTCGCCGCAGACACGGTCTATGAGAGCGGGAACATCAGCTTTAGAGGGGCCTGCCACCTCTCCACCTGAGGGACAGACCGCCGTAGTTCCTCCTACATCTCCAATGCACGTAGGTGTGTCTGCACTTTTCGGGGATCCTCCTCCCCTACCTGTTCAGAAGATTGCCGCAGCTATGACGGACAACCTTCCTCCTCCACGGACTCTGATTCCCGGAGGTTTGCCCATTGATGGGACGCAGATGTTTACCTTGATACAGGGCATGGTAGATGCCCAAAGAGTGACGACAGATGCTCAGCGAGTTCAAGCTGAGGCTCAGAGGGTGCAAGCAGAAGCGCACCAGGCACAAACCGAGCTGATGAGAGAAAATATGGAGAATACTCATCAGGTGACTCTCTAAGCTTTGGAGAGAGTAGCACAGTACCAGCAGTTTCCTGGCCAGCAGCAGCAAAGATCAGGCACTATAGTGGATTTCAAGAGGATGATGCCTCGAGAGTTTAAAGGCACCGAAGGGATACTCTACGATGACGACTGGCTAGAGGATATAGAAAGGAGCCTGCGATTGACCCAGATTCCGGAGAACTTGCAGATAGAAGCCGCTGGCAGTTAGATGTTCGATATCGCACTCACGTGGTATCGCACAGAGCCGAGAATTACTGCACAAGGACTTACTTGGGAGACCTTCAAGGAGCTCTTCAAGGAGAAGTTCTTTCCCGACGTGGCATTGGGAACCTTGGAAAGTCAGTTTCATGACTTGGTTCAAGGAAACATGTCGGCCGACGAGTACGCTGCAGAATTCTGTAGATTGAGCCGTTTTGCATCGTCTATGATTCGGGACCCAGGAGATCGAGCCCAAAAATTCAGAAAGGGACTGACGAGAGAGATTAGGTCGCGCACTTCTGGTTGTCGTACCGCTACCTTTGAGGCTATCTTGATGGATGCTAAGATTGTAGAAGAGGATCTGGATCTCAGGCCTAAGAGGAGTCACAATACTTTTGGAGATACGAATGGTAGCACAGGACCAGCCAAGCATCCCCGTATTCAGCACCAACAGCAGTACCAAGTACCATTTCATATTCAGCAACAACCATAGATATTTCAGCATCCACAGTAGTACCTAGCACCAGTTCCTATCCAACAACATCCATGGGTGTATCAGTATCAACAACAGTACCAGGCACCAGTCCGTGTTTAGCAGAATCAGCAACAGCCTCCGAGATAGACACAGCAGACTTGTCATTTCTGTAAGAAGCCAGGTCACCTTTGAGAGAGCTGTAGAACGAGACTAGGACTTTGTTTGCACTGCGGCACTGCGGGACATCGAGTAAGGGATTGTCTTCTAGCCCCTTATCTTTTCGGCCAGCGCGCAGCTTCAGATTATAGAGATCCAGTTAGGCTACCTGTGGAACCGTATATTGCTCAGCACCCGCAAAGGGAACCACCCCAGCAGGGCGGGGCATTTGCGATGTCGGTCGAGGAGACCGATACTGCAGGTAATGTGTTAGCAGGCTCTATTCCTTCCTCCCTTTTGTTCCTATCTACTTGATTGATTGATTGATTCCTTAGTACAAGTTGTATCCATGATTTCTTGTTATAATGTAGTTAGTAGTACCCCTGATACAGAGACTACAATACTATGACAAAAGACACCATGACCGTACATATCCCCTTAGGTTGCATGTTGTATGATTGTAGGAAAGATTTTTCTTAGACCATGATTATTGGGGTTTGACCATGACGAAGATTCATGAAGGGGTTATGACTTGACAAAAGAGACAAGATGATTAAAATTCGAGGATAAACATTGATTTAAATAAAGGGCCAAGAATTTAACATGGCAGAATTTATGATTTATTAATTCCAGGAAGATTTTGACAGGATTAAATTGGTTATAAAAAATTTTGAAATTTTGGGAGATTATCAATATATTTAGTTGATTGCAAGTTATGAATTTTAGAATTTTATATTTGGATGTTGCATTTGGAGAATCCTTAAGTGTCGCATTGTTGAGTATTTTGAGGAAAGAGGAAATCGAGGAATAAAATTTTTGATGGATTAATATTTAAATTAAATTTTTGGTACGAGATTTAACTTATATATATGTGCATTGATAAAAATCAAATTAGAGGAGTGAATATTAAATTCCTAGTATTGAATTATTAACTAAAACTTTCAAGGAAAATTTTGATAAAAATGGACTTTGATTTCATTCGAGGATTTTTTGGAATACAATAATTTCAGAATTTTTGAAAATTGTGAAAGGACATTGAGGATTATTACCTGATTTCATAGATGATGAATTTAAATTTTGAGGGAAATGATAATGTGTATGAATAAACGCTACTATGAGGATTTTAAATTTTGAGGACGAAATTCTTTTAAGGAGGGTAGACTTGTCACTACCACGTTCTGAAAACGGGGGTATTTTTTACTTTTATAAATTTTAATACTATGGTAGTTATAAATAAGTAATTGCATGATAGTATATTTGATTTAAATAATTATGTGATGTGTAATTAAATATATAATTATTACAGTGTTCATTTATTTGAGCTAGCAGACTGGACCTAGAAGCCCAGTAGGTGAACACCTGTCCAAATTGTGGAATTCTGTATTTAATTATTTTATCTAGAATTTATTTATTGGAGCTTTTAATTAATTACCGTATTTATTTAATTATTTGCGCATTGCCTTTGCTTCGATATTTGGAGCGCTGCCCTGACTTTTGTCTTCCAACAAATTTCACAATCTTGCCCTAGACATGCCCGCCTTCCATTCTGCTATTTTTGCAACTCATAATTATGCTCTCTGTACATTAATTCTAGCCGCACAAATATCGTCACGGACGTTATTTAATATATTCCTATTTTGTATCGTTGTGCGTTCCAATCAAAATCGGGGACAATATTGACCTATTTTTCGTGCGGCCCAAATTAGGGTAATATTCTGTTCTGAGTCTTCTTCATTATTGGTATTGATGACCTGACCTGATTTTGGCCCCATGTACTCCTAACTAATTTTAGAACACAACTTGCATTTATTTCTAATTAAATTGAGGATACTTTTTAACCGATTCTGAAAATTCCAATTTAATTCCAGTGCCCTGCTAATTGAGCCCATACCGAACATACAGCGCCCCCTGACCCTACAAAACACCAGACACCGAATCGCCCGCCAAATTTTCATTATTTTATGTGTCTGTGCAAATACCCAAATTTAAGGGGGCTAATTTGCAAATTTACATTTTGGTGCCAACACCCATTTGTTTAAACAATGAGGGAGCCTAATAATATTTAATTAGCCTCTCACCCTCATTCCCACATGAAAATCCTCATGTCAAATCTGGACCACTCATTTAAAGGGGGTCAATCACCACCCTTGATTTCACAATACCCTCTCTCCCTTATTTAATATCATGTCCCATCAAACCCTAATCCCCAAAACAAGCCCCCACATTCTCCCTCAAGCCTCCACAACTGTAGCCCCCTCATTCTAATTTTTCTCCACTTCTCTTCTTTTCTTCTTCTCTTTCCTTTCTTCTTCTCCTTTTTCCTTCCTTCTTCTTCTTTATTGTTTTTTCTTTCTTGTTTCATTTGAATTTAAATTCAAGAGAGGGGGGGATACTGTTCACCCCCCCGTACCTACTGTTCACCCGACCATTCCCTGTTGTGCACTCGGCGGGCCTCTGCACCTCCGGCGGGCTAGTCAGCCAGCCCCGATCCTCCGGCGGCCGCTGCGACTCCCCCATTCCTCCCTGCTGTCAACTCCGGCGGCCCCCTCACGAGTTCCTCCTCCCGCAGCTCCCGTCCATCTCCCCCACCGGTCAGCAACCCGAGCTTCCTCCCTCCGGCGGCCGAGCCCCACCCTGCTGCTCCGGTCAGCCATTGCTCCGGCACCCCCTGCTGCTCGACAACCCAACTCCCCTGCCTCTGCTGCTTTCCTCAACTCCGGCGAGCAACCGAGCAGCAAACCCTGCTGCTCAGCCCCCCCGACTTGTCCCCGAGCACCGACCCCCCGCTGGCCTGCTCCTCCCCTCGCCACCCGTAGTTCTTCTCCCCTCCTGCCGTACTCCGGCCGGCAAGCCAACCCTCCCCGGCTGTGAGTTTCCTTCTCCCCCTCTTTCCTTCTTCACATATATATATATATATATATATATATATATATATATACATATATATATATATATATGTAGCTAATGTAATGTATATGTACATATATGACTAATGTATCTGTATTTGTATGTATATAATTAATGTTTAGACATATACGTATATACGTATGAGTATATATTAATATATATATATATATATATATATATATATATATATATATATATATATATGTATAGCATTTATTTAATTAATGTTTAATACATGTAATGTATAGTATATATATAATGTATGTATAGTATGTATTTAAATAAATTGTATAATTATAGTATGTATAATTGATTGTATAAGTATAGTAGGTGTTTAATTAATTGTATGAGTAAGTATGTATTTAATTAATTGTATAAGTATGTATTTAATTAATGCATATGTATATGTATGTATATTGGGTATTTTTATATGGTATAAATTTAATTTGGAAAATTAATATTAGTATGTTTAAGAATGATGTTGACAATATATATATGTATATTCTAAAAATGTACTTTTGCACATATATGATATATATGTATTTTGGTATATAAAATATAATAGTATACGTACTATTTTGGTATAAAAATATATATACATATATATATATATATAAATGTATTGGTATACACATATATATGTATATGAACGTATTTGATATATGTTAATATATAAATGTACGTATTTTGGTAAATATACAACTATAGCAAGTATAATTTATATTGGTATATATTTTAGATATATATATTATGTTAAATTCTTTTAGTATGTATACAAATATAAATACGTATTCCTTTCCATGAACTATGCTATATATATATATAAGTATTATTTATTTTAAAGTATATATTTTTATATATATCTATTATTGTAATTGATAGAAATTATATATATGATTAGTTAATGAGATGTATATTTATGTATATCCCTACCAGATGACCCTAGTTGACTAGTGCCCTGCCTGGCATGGCCCTGAGGCCAGTGTTTTTGACTGTGTGTTAGCTTAGCATCTGATGCAAGTGTTGTTATTATATGTCTATAGGACTGTTGGTTCACCCAGGGGATACTCTGGAACAGGACCCCGGTATTCACCAGCTAAGGACCCAAGGCAAGTACACTCTCTGATAATTTCCAATTCCTTGATAATTTCTATAAGTTCAATAATCATGAAATGTTACATCTGAATCCTTGACACTGTGCTACACGGACTAGTATAGCTTGGATCTGCAGTCATGAGATGTTACATTGATTATCGTATTGACATTGTACACGACATGTATATTAGACATCGTACATGATAGATTGGACTTGCTCGTGTATCGTGACGTGTCATGATTGGATCCACAGTACTAGTTGGGGGCGGGAAAGTAGTTAGTAAGAAATGTGATCATACCCTTTTTACAGTATAGAACAATGTAAGTGTTAATCATGCTCTTCACTCATGATTAGCCAGGCCCTATAGCTATCGTACATGTTCCCAAGCCGATCATATTTTGAAACTACTATTTCAAACACTTAGAATATATTACAGTTCCCTATTTAAATCATATACTATATCACCCGTATATGATACTGTTCCTTGTTCTTTTTATTTTCATACTGACTGTATCATATTGCCTATTGCCTGTCTCTTTACATTGCCTGTCTCTTTTTAATTGCCATTGCATTTATTTTACTGTCTTCTCAGTAGCTAGCATCACATGTTTATTGCTTTATAGTCCTTATCAATTTAATGAAACTGTTATTTGAGATTTGTACTTTGCTCCTTCCTTACTGGAAATATTTTTCCAGACTATGCCTTAGAGGATCGGTGTCCGACACTTTATGGACCATATGGTGAGTAGCTGCAACTTGGGCTTGATAGTTTAGTTATGATTTTGGGAGGTCTAGCCGGAATTACTATTTTTAGTTAGTTCTTTAAGTAGACTAATTGGTACCGGATTTGTCTCCGGCATTTTTTGATGAGACTTGGATATTGTTGAGTTTGATTATTACTTTAAACTTGTGTTGTATTTAATTTTTGTTCGCTATCTTATCGTGCTGTAATCCTGTGATTGAGTATGTGTTCATTTTATTTATCTCATCCGTGCCTCCTTATGGAGATTGGATGCTTGTGTGAGATTGGCTAGATAGTATCAAGACCTTGACAGCGTTCTACCGCCGATGCTGTGGCGTAGGCTGGACGTACCCGCGTACTCGTGCCCCAATTCCGGGTGCGGGTCGTGACATATTTATTCCAATATTGGTATGGTTATATATATTATATATAGTTAATGGTTAGTTGTTAGACTTTAGGTAGACTAGTTGTTAGTAAACCTAATTGGACCCAACTAGACTTGTCATGGACCAAATTTAAGTTAGAGACATGAGCCTAATATTTAGTCATTTTTATTAAGTTAAGTAATTTAATTAGCCAAACCATTAGGAATAGAAGCTTCCTTCCTTAATCATTTTCTTCATGACAAGACCCAAGAGATAATTTGGACTTTGCACATTTTTTGGAGAGGGGGTTAGTGGTCGGCTTACTTATTTGGGTGGTTTCTCTCTCATCTTCTCTTATTTTATTCCATTTAGATCTAGAATTTGTTCATCCCCAAATTCGCTCTTTTCTCCACCAAACCTACACCAAATCTCAACCAAATCCTTCCAAAATTTATTCCTACTTCACCATTGGAGGCTCTATAAGCAAGGAGGAGGCAACGAATACAATTTTGAAGGAAATTGCACAAGTTGAGGCTTCTTTGTGTTCATTGGAGACTTTCATTGGAAATTTATCTCCCAATAGGTACAATTTAGTTTTTTTCTTTCTAATTATACTCCAAATCTATAGTTTAATCATTAGGAACCCTCCCACGTACTAGGGATACCTATAGAAAGAAGAATTGACTACTATGGACCCTTATTTTGGAAGTTACTATATATTTTGTGTCAATTTTGGAGAAAATCCGAAATTGGCATACCAAGTGTTTGTCGATATATTAGAATGATGATTTGGTGTTTGTTTTAGTATTGTGATTCTAGTGTCATATCCACAATTAGATACGTGTAGGCCGTATCATGAGGATTTGATGATACAGATTGATTGAGGGTTTTTCCTTCGACATGGGTGCTATACACATGTAAAATATTGCCATGAAACTTGGATTGATGTATTAGCACTTAGAATATATTCTAGTTGCTAATTAGAACTTGTGGTTATAAGTTGGGTCGAGTTTGGATATGTTTGGAGTGCGTATCATGAGTATATCATGGCGTATCATGAGATGCATGCCAAGTGTTTGTCAAAATAACATTTTGGTCATTCTTGGCCTTGTTATCAGTTTTGCCCTTGAATACCTATTGTTAATAATCATTAGAGATATATATATTTAGTTCTTGAGTGTTTATATATATATATATATATATATATATATATATATATATATATATATATATATATATAGTGTGTGTGTGTGTGTGTGTGTGCCTATACATTATTATGTATAGATTGTTTTATATATTAGTGTTATCATTATATATATATATATATATATATATATTTATATTATGTGTGATATTTTGGAAGGAGTAGTATGTTGTGCTTGCGAAGATATGGAGGGGGTTCAATACCTGTCCAGTTATGAACTGAACACAGGTTTCAGTTGGCTAAGGGGACAGTCGGGTAGAGCAGTGTGCAGGCAGACATCAACTGCTGTATGCACCTGTACAATAGTATGCAGTAGGTTGATCTATATCCAAGAAAGAAGAGGGGAGTTCAGGATCTTGGGGTAACAACAGAAAACAGCAGCAACAGTGTCAACACCTCATGTAACTGTTGCTTGAGCAATCAAGCTCAACAATATCTCTTATTTAGATATAGTAGCAGCCGATCACCTTAGTTCAGGTGCAATTCTTGCCTCTAGCAGGCAGTGTATTGGTAGGGAGAGTGTGTGGCACTATATTAAGGAGGAGAAGGCAAGTCTACAATATGTGCTATAAGGGAGGTCCTGGTATTGGAGATTGAACTAATAGTGTTATACATGTGTGTTTTTGTGTGACTAGTAAAAGTGTTTGAGTATAGGATATTAGAATGAGTAAAGTAAATTGTGTCTAGTGTTAGTAAAGAGAAGGTATAGAGGGGTGTAAATGTCTGATACTTGAAAGTATCAGTGGGGTGCATAAGTTAGTTTGGTAAGAATGGAAGATAGTTAAGGCTTAGTAGTTAGATGGGAGGGAAACTGTGTACAGGTTGCTTGCCATGGGTGGCAACAACAACACAGGTACTATTGTACCTGTGTGGTATTACTGCAGTAGGTAAGAGTGAGGTACAAATGTGTGTGTGGTTGTATATGCAGACCTAGGCATTGATCTTCAGGTGTGCACAGGCAAGGGTAGGCCATATATCAGACAGAAGCAATAGCAGCTAGGTGAGTATGCAAATCAGAGTTCAGTTGGGGGCTTGGCCTGCAGTTGTAGTGCCATGCCCCAGTCCTAAATTACCGAGGGACTAGCCACGTGGCAATGGCCAGCAACACAACTCCAATGGGCAAACCTAATTTAATGGACCCATTAGAGTATACTTAAGCTGTAATAAATATAAATAATCACAAAATAATTCTAATCTCATCCACAGAAAGAAGCATAACTAAATATGATAGACTAATCAAGATAATAGATAAAAAGAAATATAGTCTATCAATAAGTCCAAATAAATAGTGTCTCGGGGAACAACCCAATAAAATAAGTTAATACATAAATCCAAGAGTCAAGATATGAAATAACTAGAAGCAGAAATAACTGAGATGTAACAAAATACTCAGGAGAAATCCTCTGGCACAACCTTGTCCTCTGGTGCCAGTACTGCTCCAGCGTCAGCTCTTGTCCCATATATCTCGAGGTATTCCTCCTCTGCTATACCTGGGGACATAATCTGGATCCAGGTCCTCAGGGGACATAGCAAGGTACAAGAATAACTCAAGCCAAATAAAGTACAGTAAATAAAAATATATCCTCAGGGCAAGCTATGTAACCAGCTATATAAAATACAATTTGAGAGCATCACTAGTACTCAGGCTGAAACCACTACAAGCTCTGTGTCGGAGAGCCGATAGCAGTAATATCACGAAGGGCCAAATATATGTGCCAAAGGTCTGGTACAGAGACTAAGACACTCTCCAGTAATATAAGTATATATATATATATATAATCAGCCTGTAGCATGTGTGTCTCTCCCCACCCAATGTAACCTCACATCTCATGTCCATAACACGCAAGATCATGACCTCTAGCTAGTACAACAAGTCATAATGATATCTATGTATGCAAATCTTATGTCACGAATCCTGTAAACCTATACAGAATCACCATAAATAACTCATGAAAGATTCTATCATATGAATAGTGTCAATTGTCATATGGTATAACGTACTTGGTAAAGGAAGCACGAAAAATATGGGATCGTGGAATCAACTCTCTAAGTGACGTTACACGACTCCCCGTACGGCGTCGACACCCGAATCTTATTCGGACGCTAAGCAACGTCTCACGGTCCTAGGTTGAATAGGTACAACACAGAAGTATATAGAAATAATACAAGCAAATAATAGCATAGGATCTTCTGCAAGTTGGCAAGGTACACTTGCCTGTGTTCTGAGCTCCGTCAGTTGCTCCGATAAAAGTAGAATCTTCAGGTACGCCTCTGGATGCTAAAACAAATATTATTATTGCTCTCAAAATACTTGAAATAGCTAGGATTGACTAACCATAAGTCCAATTTGGACACAATGGGAGAATTGACAGTTTTTGGTCAAAGCGGGGTCCACTTGTGGCCAAATTCGCATTGAAAAATGTGTCAGAGATAAAGTTCTCCAAATTTGTCAAACTTAGTGTCTACAAGTCTAGAACGATAATACAAATCCAACGGAACATCCAGAACTAGATTCCGATGAGCCGATCACAAAATTGCTCGTCAAGTAGAACCGTGGGGCCCACGAAACGTTGTTTCGTCAACATTCTCAGAATTAAACCAAACTTGGGTCATAGAACCATTGTAACGCTATGAATCTGATGGCACAAGTTTATTTGCAAAATGACAAGCACACACGAAGTTATGACGAGTGTCAGAACAGGTCGATACGGGACTTTTTGACTGATACGCGTTGATTTTGGTGTGCACGCACATCCAAATCAACTTTCGCAAAATCTCACACATCCGCATTGATGATACGCGCCTTTCGATATAATTTGCACATGATGAAGTTGCCTCGTTTAGTGGGACGCGCCCTGTTTCAAAAAAATTTAGGTTTAGAAAACTAAGCTTTTGGTCAATTTCAACCGCGACAAATTAAAATAAACTAATTAAAGAGATTAAATCTCGATTATATTGTCTAAATTACTGTTTAAGTAAAATTTAAAAATATTAACTAGGTTGGAAGAAAAACAACCTTGAATATGGGTGTTTGGGACAGTTTCTGAACTACAAAATTGTGTCATTTTTTTCTGTTTAGCATCGCAAATTGCGACCGACACAGGACACAATACACCGAACTAATTATACAGGGTTCAAGAGGGTCATGTGGTCTTCACATAGAATTTGATGAGTCAATATTTGGATTAATGTGGAGGGAGATACGAGAGTGGGAAGTAGAGTACCTCGTTACTGCTGTGCTCGGGATATTGGGTGGCCTATCTTCGCGGCGGTGGTGCGCGGTGGTCCGGCGGCTGACGGCGATGGCGATGGTCGAGAATTGAAGGGGAGATGTTGGTGGTGGGGGTGATATGCTCTAGACTTATATAGGATAAAGGGGTGGAAGGTTACTGGAAGAGGAAGAGGAGGGGGTCGTCGGTTCTGAATAGGAACGGGGTCGGGGCTGCAGGGTTTCCAGGGAGAGAAAAGGTTGTGAGTATGGGTAGGTTTAGGGTTTCGGGTAGGATATTCGATTCAGTTAGTTAGGTTTGGTTTGGGTTGGTTTGGGTTGAGTTGGTTCACTCTTGGTTGGTTTAATTATAACAATGCATATATGGCCATAAAAAAATAGTTTTGGGTCCTAATAAATTCCAGAAAATTACACAATATCCTATTTTTGTTATACACCCAAAAATATAATTTTTGCGATATTTTAATAATCAATTTAATACCAAAAAATATAAATCCATGAACGAACATTTATTATAATTAACTAAAAATAATGAAAATTTCTATAATAATAATTAATAATTTTTTTAAATTAAATTCTAAAAATCAGGGTATTTACAATCTACCCACCTTAAAAGAATTACGTCATCGCAATTAAAAAATATAAAACATAACCGGTTAGGAAAGGTTCTGCTCCAAAAGAGATGATATGGTTGCAAGACATTTGTTGAAGCACGACACAAAGAATAAGGAACCATGAACAAGGAGAAATCGAGATGAAGGGTGAGATTTTGTTCAAGCAGAACACGTAGGAAAGAAATAAAAACTTTTTTCTAGGCAATTAGAGATAAGTAACTCAAAAGTAAAGGAGCCTGGTTAGAATGAAGATCAACTACAGCTTATGGAAACTTGGGTACCACTAACATATTACGAATCTATACTAACAAGTTCATGCTAACATAATACTAGGTTTAGGCTAGGGAATGGAACTAACAGGAACATGCTAAAGTATTACTAGGAATATAACTAGCTATGATAAAACTGAATCATACTCATATTCGCTACTCCTCGAGTCTGTAACTCATCTACTGTCATTGCAAAAGCCTGTCCACGTCCCTGTGGTGGTGCCCTCTGCTGTTGCTAGACCTGCTGGAAGAGTGCTGCCTATGGTGCCAAGGGTGGCCTCGATTGATATCCTCCCAGTGCTGATGGTCTGACTCCTCCAACTTCCATCTATGGGGCTCCTAGTGCTGGATAATCTGGTCTATGTGGCTGCTGGACTGGTCTCGGTGCTGGTAAAGCATGTCGGTGTACCATCAGTGCTCCTTCTCGATGCTCAGGGCAATCCCTGGCTGAATGCTGGCTGGATCTGCAAGCTAAACATAATTCCCATTTGCGTCTGTATTCCTTCTCAATATGGCCTACCTTGCCATAGTAGTAACAAGTAGGAAGGACTAGTGCTAGTGGTGTAAATACTCTCTATGATGGATTCATCTGTGGCCGCTTTGTAGCTCCTCACTGCTGTGCTCGGTCTGGTGCTAGTACATACGGCCGCTTCTGGCTGGACTCTCTCCTGATGATGCATTTCATGCATCGGGTTGCAGCAAGGACGTCCGTATAAGAAGTAGATGCGACAGAGCCAATCTGTCTCTGTAGCTCAAAGTTTAGTCCGTCAAAGAATTTCTCAGCCTTCTCTTCTTCTGTCGGAATTAGTGTAGGTGCGAAGCGGCTCAAACGGATAAACTCCGCATTATACTCTTCTATTGTCATGTTGCCTTGAGTGAGGCGATTAAACTTGTCCCAAAGTTTCGATCGAGCAATAGATGGAATGTATATCTCCTGAAAGAGTCTAGAGAACTCCTCCCAAGTGACTCGGTCTGGTCCGAGCCGTCTCTCCTCAAATATCCACCAGTGATGTGCATTGCCCGTCAACTGCATTCTGACGGCAGTCATCCAACGCTCCCTTGGAAGCTCAGCTGCTTCTAATTGGTGTTGAGTGGTTGTGAGCCACTCATGAACTTCAGTGGGCTCCTCCTTGCTTGAAAAGGTACGGAGCTTCAGTTTGCGAAAATCAGTGATATATCCCGTTGATGGCCGTCTAGCTGGTGGGTTCACCTACTCTAGTGCGGTCACTATACTGTTTCTCAGGTTCTCTGACTCGTGTCGCTGAGCCTCTTGATGAACCTGCTGTTGGGATTGCATCATTGCATAGAATATTTGGAACATCTATTATCCGTCCATAGGTTGTCTTATTGGAAAAAGGGCATCGGTGGAGTAAACTGCGGTAGTGGTAGAATGTCGTCTCGCCGAAACCTCGAGGCATGATGATCTGCTTGATTGCTTTATTGAGTGGAGGAATCTCCACTAAATGGTGTTATCCCACCATCGTAAGTAATCACAGCACCTTGTGGTGTACCCACGGGAGTTTTGTCACTGGCTCGTGGATCCATTACTCTGCATACAAAGTAAACTATGAGAGGCGCACAGAGGAATCAAGACAGGATACAAGTCAAGAAATTATCTTGAAGTCGATATAGAGGTCAAGAACGAATCAATCAAGTGGATGAGATCCTATTATTCATCCTATCCTAATTGTAGGCTTGCTCGGTTCCTTAGTTAAAACCGAAGCAACATAGTCGTAGACCTGCATGGGCCACGACAAAAATCATGTCACGCCCCAGTCCCAAATTATCAAGGGACTAGCCACGTGGCAATGGCCAGCAGCATAACTCCAATGGACAAACCCAATTTAATGGACCCGTTAGAGTGTACTTAAGCTATAATAAATATAAATACAGTCTACACCATCTATCACAAAATAATTCTAATCTCATCCACAGAAAGAAGCATAACTAAATATGATAGACTAATCAAGATAATAGATAAAAATAAATATAGTCTATCAATAAGTCGAAATAAATAGTGTCTCGGGGAATAACCCAATAAAATAAGTTAATACATAAATCCAAGAGTTAAGATATAAAATAACTGAAAGCAGAAATAATTGAGTATGTAACAGAATACTCAGAAAAAATTCTCTGGCATAACCTCGTCCTCTGGTGCAAGTACTGCTCCAACGTCAGCTCTTGTCCCATATATCTCGGGGTATTCCTCCTCTGTTGTACCTGGGGACATAATCCGGATCCAGGTCCTCAGAGGACATAGCAAGGTACAAGAATAACTCAAGCCAAGTAAAATGAAGTAAATAAAAATAGATCCTCAGGGCAAGCTATGTAACCAGCTATGTGAAATATAATTTGAGAGCATCACTAGTACTCAGGGTGAAACCACTACAAGTTCTGTGTCGGGGAGCCGGTAGCAGTAATATCACGAAGGGCTAAATACATGTGCCAAAGCTCTGGTACAGAGACTAAGACACTCTCCAGTAACATAAGTATATATATATATATATATATATATATATATATATATATATATATATATATATATATATATTTATATATATATATATATAATTAGCATGTAGCCTGTGTGTCTCTCCCCACCCAATGTAACCTCACGTCTCATGTCCATAACACACAAGATCATGACCTCTAGCTAGTACAATGAGTCATAATGATATCTATGTATGCAAACCTTATGTCACGAATCCTATAAACCTATACAGAATTACCATAAATAACTCAGAAAAGATTTTGTCATATGAATAGTGTCAAGTGTCCTATGGTATGACGTACTTGGTAAAACAAGCACGAAAAATATAGGATCATGGAATCAACTCTCTAAGTGACGTTACACGACTCCACGTATGGCGTCGACACCCGAATCTTGTTCAGACACTAAGCAACGTCTCACGGTCCTAGGTTAAATAGGTACAACACAGAAGTATATAGAAATAATACAAGCAAATAATAGCACAGGATCTTCTGCAAGTTGGCAAGCTATACTTGCCTGTGTTCTGAGCTTTGTCAGTTGCTCCGATAAAAGTAAAATCTTCAGGTACGTCTCCTGATGCTGAAACAAACATTATCGTTGCTCTCAGAATACTTGAAATAGCAGGATTGACTACTCATAAGTCCAATTTAGACATAGGAAAAGAATTGACAGTTTCTGGTCAAAGCGGGGTCCATTTGTAGCCCACTTCGCACCGAAAAATATGTCAAAGATAAATTTCTCCAAATTTGTCAAACTTAGTGTTTACGAGTCTAGAAGGATGATACGAACCTAACGGAACGTCCAGAACTGGATTTTGATGAGCCAGTCACAAAATTGCCCGTCAAGTGGAACCGTGGGGCCTACGAATGGTGTTTCGTCAACGTTCTCAGAATCAAACCAAACTTGGGTCACATGACCAGTGTAACACTAAAAATCCGATGGCGTAAGTTTCGTTGTGAAACGACAAGCACACACGAAATTATGACGAGTGTCAGAATAGGCCGATACAAGACTTTTCAACGGATGTGCGTTGATTCCGGTGTGCACGCACATCCAAATCAACTTTCCTAAAATCTCACATGTTCGCGTTGACTATACGTACCTTTTAATATAATTTGCACACGACGAAGTTGCCTCATTTAGTGGAACGTAACCCGTTTCAAAAAAATTGGGTTTAGAAAACCAAGTTTTTGGTCAATTTCAACCGCAAATAAAATACAACATACAACGAATTAAAATAAACTAATTAAAGAGATTTAAATCTCGGTTATATTATCTAAATTACTGTTCAAGTAAAATTTAAAAATATTAAATAGGTTGGAAGAAAAATAGCCATGAACATGGATGTTTGGGACAGTTTCTGAACTACAAAATTGTATCATTTTTTTTATTTTATGTCGCGAATTACAACTGACATAGGATACGATACACCAAAATAATTATACAGGGTTCAAGAGGGTCATGTGGTCTTCACATAGGATTTCGACGGGTCAATATTTGGATTAATGTGCAGGAAGATACGAGGGTGGGAAGTTGAGTAACTCGTTACTGCTGTGCTCGGGATGTTGGGCGGCATGTCTTCGCGGCGGTGGCGAACGGTGGTCTAGCGGCTGACGACGGCGGTGATGGTCGGGATTTGAAGGGGAGAAATTGGTGGTGGGGGTGATATGCTCTAGACTTATATAGGATGAAGGGGTAGAAGGTTACTGGAAGAGGAAGAGGATGGGGGTTGTCAGTTCTGAATAGGAATGGGGTCGGGGCTGCGGGGGTTTCCAGGGAGAGGAAAGGTTGCGGGTATGGGTAGGTTTCGGGTTTAGGGTTTAGGGTTGGGTATTAGATTCAGTTAGTTAGGTTTGGGTTGGGTTGGTTTGGGTTGGTTTGGGTTGAGTTAGCTCGGTCTGGGTTGGTTTAATTATAACAATGCATATATGGCCATAAAAAAATAGTTTTTGGTCCCAATATATTTCAGAAAAATTACACAATATCCTATTATTAGTTATACACCCAAAAATATATTTTTTGTAATATTTTAATAATTAATTTAATACATAAAAATATAAATCTATGAACAAACATTTATTATAATTAACTAAAAATAATAAAATTTTCTACAATAATAAATAATAAAACTTGTAAATTAAATTATAAAAATTAGGGTGTTTACATGCAGGCCAGTGCAAATGTGGTTACGCATGTTGTAAGTTAAGGGGGTGACTGTGTTCAGTAGATGTAGATAAGAGTGTGTTAGGGTGCATCCTCACTCCAGATCATAGGTATAGGTGTTTGGGGCTTGGAAGTTCATGTAATTGATTGTGTGAGCACTCGGGTGATTAAGTAGTAGCAATTAGTATAGAGTATTGAATCAGTTATGTATATCAATTAGTTAGTGTGTTAGTATATAGTATTTTGATATAAGTTATTTATATAACACTTAGTAGTGTATAAGTAAGTTAAGTATCAGTGTTAGTAATATATATAAATGATGTTAGTATTAGTTATGTATATTAGATATAGGTATGTATCAGTAAAGTATTAGAGTTAAGTCATCATTAGTTGTGATATCAGTTAGTGTGCATTGAGTTTATATATATATTATAAGTTAGTATCTATTTTAGTATTGGTTAGTATTAGGATTGATGCTAGCTACTAGTATTAACTTGAGATAAGCCAAGGTAATGCTAAGGTATATGTCATATCTCTAGTATTTGGTATAGGATACCAAGATAGTAGATACATATTGACACCCAGTTGGCTCAAAGCCAAGGTAGTCGATACTAAGTTAGTACTAGCTAAGGATAACAAGTATTATATATATATATATATATATATATATAAGTACTACCTATGGATACTTGGTATCTTGTATTAGCCAGTCTAACCTAGATAAGTAAGGTATGGACCCAATAACCTAGATATGGACTCATGCAACCTAGAAATAGCTAGTTTGACTTAGTGTTGACCTAATTTGACTATTTTGACCTAGAAATGGCTTAATGGCCTAAATTTGAACTAGTTTAACTTTCTTTCCAAAATCTTGTATTGATGTAACTTTTCATATTTAGGTCTTCGTAGCACCATTTTGGATACGAATTGATACTTTACCACAGATTTTAGGCGAGTACATCTCTCTATTAGTTTTTATTTCATGATAGTGTATATATCACATATTCTAGAACTGTTTACTTGATTTTGACACAGTGGCTACACGGACTGGTACTAATTAGATCTTATCATGAGATATTATCTCCTACCATGTTCAGCGGATACTCCTTCACATATATTTTATCGTGTGTATCGGGTATTGATTATCGTGTACTTGTGTACACATACTGCTCGTGTTCAGTGTGCTCATATTCGTGTACACACACTGCTCGTGTTCAGTGTGCCCATATTCGTGTTCGTAATGTGTCATGATTGGATCTATAAGTATTGGTTGGGGATGGGGGAGTAGGAGTTGGTTATGTGAACAAGCTAAGTGTATTCATGTACATATCGATTACATATCACACGTGTAATCGAGTTACTATATTATATTCATGTTCAACCCAAACTGATCAGATAATGAACTTGTACTCTATGGTACATTAGCTAGTATATCTACTTTTATCACTTGCAGCTATTCATATTGTCTATTCTTTACTTTCCAGTACATTACATGTTCACTCCGGTTTATTATCATTTCCTGTTGCTAGTTATCTTGTATTCTTTTCTATTATTTGTTATATATGCTCTATTATATTTCTAAAACTGCTTTCAGAGGGATGTACTTTGCTCCTTTCCTGATTGGATAAAATTTTTAAGTGATGGTTGTGCTCTCCATTCCGGGATCTCAGAATGGTGCTTAGACTGGACTGCTTTTACCATGTGGACTTGAGGTGACTATTGTAGAGATCTAGTTTAGTGCCCATTTCCATTTTTTCTAGTTTTATTTCTTTTAGAAATGTCTATTTGAGTTATCTATCATGATTCATTTTTCTTTTAGATTATTGTGATTGAGTACATGATAGCACTAGCTGTATAACTATGATTGATAGTTAGATAGTGATGACATCGACAGCGTTCGACCGCCGGTGCTGTGGCATAGGCTGGACGTACCCACGTACTCGTGCCCCTATACCGGGTGCGGGTCATGACAGTTGCCTTACAATCTATCATATCCATATTATCTCTGATAGTGTTTCATTCTCAAACTTATTAACCATACTTAGTATAAGTATGCTACGGGTAACAAGTCCACCATAATAATCTCCATTAAAATATTTTGCCATATCTACATCACCTCTGAGCAGATATATACAATGGGATTTTATCTAAAAAATCTATCATGTCCCTATTCTTTTTGATGGTATTGTTTATTCTAACTTATTATCCATATTTTTCGTTAAAATACACAATTGATAATGGGTCCACTAAAATATTATGACATTGTTGATGTCATCTTTTAAAACCACAGAAATAAATAAGCTTCTTCATTTATAAAATAAAGAAAAAAGGACAGCAGTACAACTTTTAGGGAAAATCAAGGTCCTCCTAATTACTATTGTTCATAAAAGTTGTAAGAGCATGTAGAATGCAGACATCCGAGTATGCAAATGATCGACGGGTGGCCTCCACTATGGCTAGTTCCTCTTGTCCCCCTAGGTAAGCAACAGAACCATCAAGACCACTAACTTCATTTTGGAGTGGGGTGAATCCATCCGACGAACGAGGTGAATCCATCCGACGAACGATAAAGGGAATCCTGAACGAGTTCTGCACGTAGTTGACCTAAAGGCGTTTCCTTCTTCTCTTCAGTAAGTGGCGGCACAAGAATGATAGGAGTGTTACCAAAATTAGCCTTGGTCAGAGAAAAAACAGTTACCATGTTTGTTTCCCTTGTACTATTCTTCAAAGTATCCTGGGAAGCCATCAGCAAGTTCGGATGAAGAATGTTGAATGGAGTAGCCGACTCTACTCTTTAAAAGAAAGAGGACAACGGTTCGAATTTCCACATGTGATTCTTCAGTGAAAGAGGCCAACGGTTCAAATTTCCACACATGATTCATCAGTGAATAAGGGTGACGGTTCGATGATTCATCAGTCAAAGAAAATGATGGTTTATTTTCCTAAGCAAAGGACCGTACACAGAATTCAAAGTGAGACTGTTGAGATTTTGCATTTTTCTAAGCTCTCTCACATATGAGAAAAGAATGTTTGGATAATACGCTTACTAATCAGTTGTCAAAAAAGGACTATATATTGCACACAATGTCCAATCCTCCCTAAACATGCATAGTTAATTCTTTCTTTCTCCTGAGTCAAGACAAAGATTGATCAACCAGCAACACGGACAACAAAGCAAGAATAATATAAAAATTTGGCGTACAAATAATGATTACATATGATGGAAATCCATTACCCCTGGGTTTTTATTCTAAAAATCTTGATTACATATGATAGAGATCAATCGCATGATCATATCCATCATTCTAAGGCCAATGTTAGGAAGGACAATGGTGGACGTGTTCTCGCTCCTTAACATTGAGTGCAGTGATAATGGCAGAAGGATACAAAACTAGGCTTGTATCAATTTTGTAAGCCCAAAGAAGCTAATCCTCCATCTCCACCAAGCACCACCGACAAATTTTTGATCGGGACTCCGTCCCAATTTGACAGCCAAAATCGTGTCCCAGCTGCACCCTAGTGGCAAGCTTCATTACGGGAAAAAAATACAGCTAACATGTTGTATGGACTATGACAACTTTATTTGCCTCGAGCAAAGTCCTTCCTTATTTTATGGCAAGTGGCTACGATATGTTGCTGATCATCTAGAACGAGGAGAACTATGATATCCTTCCATGCTTCATCGTGAAGAAGCAAGCTGTGAGCCATGCACAGGAAGAGCATGATATCAGTATTTGACTAGAAAAGAAGTGCTTATAGGAATATAAGAGTGAGCACACTCATCGAGTTTGTCAAAACTCAAAAAGTGCGCCAGATGACAACTTTCAGAAGAAAAGTATGCGAGTTGTCTAATTTATCCAGAAAAAGATAAAAATGGGAAAAATGGTAACAGAGGAATATTATTATCTCACCCAAAGAGCGTCGCCTCCTTCGACTACTTGGATGCTTGCAATGCCCTGACAAGGGTATCATCTTCTTCTTCTTCTCCGACTTGATCCTAAAGACAGCTGTGCTTATCCTCATGATAAGAAGAAAGTCTGAAGGATTTTGCTGAGGATTTTGTTATGATGAAGGCTCTATTTTTAGGGAGGTTTTTTGCACTTATATAGATATGAGAAGAGAGATATTCCGAGTTCACAGTGGTCCTTCAAAATGGCACAATGTGCATCACCTTGAAGACTGCTTCCAATCAACAACTGAGTCAAACTGCTGCTATAAAGATCGCATTAAAATCGATGAACAAGTCAAGCCCATGTCTAATGCAGTCACGTCAGCAATCTATTGGTATTATGCCTAAAATATGCGCACAAGATATCTCAACAACTTTTTCATGCTTCTAATTCAAAGTATTTGAATTCATCTGAACGAATTCAAAAACTTTGAAGGGGGTCTTGTAGAAGCACAAAAAAATGTGCACCTACACAGATGGCACACTCTCCGTAAAGAGCCCAACATAAGATAGACGTACTTTCTTAGTTCTCAGCACTATGGTGCACTTTCTTAATGCTACGAAGATTGGCACACAAAGTCCCTACACCGCTCTCAGCATTTAATGCAATAGACTGACAGTTGACTGTTACAGAAACCAAAGAGATTAATTCATTTATTGAAGAAGATCTTCGACATGCAGACCCAGGTTGTCATTTAGCGACCCATCTGTTTGAACTTCAAAAGTGCGCCATTAAGGCCAATTTTATCAAAAGTGTGCCATCAAGGCCAACTTTTTCAAAAGGGCATCAACAAAGCCAACTTCTTTAAAAGTGTTCCCTATAGCCAACTTATTCTATAGTGTGCCTACAATCCTAAATGACAGGGAGGAGTTATGATTACGTATCTTACATGTCATATTCCTTATGAAACATGTACAAATAACTGTCCCATGACCCACACTTTCCTCATATAGGAAGCCACGTGTCAAGCAGACATTAAGTTGTGCATTAAGTCACTAGATCATGGGATGTCATCCCATTAAAAGTACACGCATAATGGCAATACAGTACAGACTGTCTAAAGTGCGTGCACACAGTTATAACCGCTCTTAAATCTTATAAATATAGGATCATTATGTCCATTAAAAAGGGGGCTAGATTTTCAAGTCTTTGTTATCCAAGAACAGAAGGAGAGAAACAAAAGCTTGTTGTGTCATTGTTACCGAGGCTTTCTTATTGCCCAACTTTTTAAATTATTCGTAGCATTCTTGTATTTTTTTCTTCACTGACATGTGGTCCAAGGAGTAAATTGATCGCCCACAGATCATATCTCCATAGGTATACTTCCCCAGAATCAATTGTACTTAGATTATTATCTAGGATCTTTTGTATATTTTCTTTCTATATAATAGTTTGTAATACAAAGTTTTGTATAACTTTTGTTCATCGCAAACAAAGACATCTAAGAAATCTGGGTACATTATTTACCTGAGACAAAACACGTTCGTAATACTATGTTTCGCATGCACACTCTTTCATTTTGTTTCACGTACTATATGCAAGTTTAACTTGATTTATCTTAGACAGGGACGGACAAATGGTAAGTTGGTAAGTCATGTCGTATTACTCATATCTCATGCGACACTTAATATCTGCAACACGAAATAGGCTTTATATTCATATGCCATAAAACTGACCCTAATGCAAGATTAGAAAGACAACAAGTAATAGTGTACACAGAACTTATTTAATGTGTTTGATTTTGTTGAGTGTGCGAGAAGCCTCCCCACCAGGGCATTCAATGAACTGATAACCCACCAGATTGCATGCAGCGAGTACCTCGTTCGGTGCAGAGTTTTCCCTCGTGAGAACTAAGGCATAGAGCACACTCTGGAGCCTTAGAGCGTTCAAACAGAGCTGAAGCACTATATACAGGATGTTGCGGATAGAGCATTGTGAACATCACCTATGTATCATCCCAAATTATAAGCCGCTTGGCATATTTTATTATTTTGAGAGAGAAAGCTTAAGCGATTTGTAATTTTGGCCTAGCGCCGCTTGTAACACTTCTTCCTATCAAAAAGAGCTTGGTTTTTACTTATACTTGTGTTTGTTCAAACTTTCGATGTACTGGGGACCATATGTGCGACTCTGTGGCATTAGCAATCCATCGGCCATTTCGGTGCTTGCCTTGCACGGGCGCAACTCAGGCTTGCACGGCATCATGCCCAAGCAAGGACGTTCGATCCTGCGGGACTGGATCATAACAATGATAGATTGTCATGCTTGCAATGTTAACAAGTATGATTTCTTGCTAGATCATATTTCCTTCTTGGGGCATATCATTGCTAGAGGTGGTAAAGAGATGGACCCCAAGAAGGTAGAGGCTATCGAGAGTTAGCCACTGCCTAATATAGTTGCAGATGTACACAGTTTTCTTAAATTGACAGGGTACTACTATCATGCACCGATCTTCCGTGGTCCCGATCGTCCCCGCTGGGCGTGAGATTACCACGCCAGCGCTCCCGTGGGACGATCGTTCCCATCGGGATGTCATGTCGTACGAGCCTAGAGTTGCGCTCGCACAAGGCAATAACGTTAGTCATCTTGGTTATCATCGAACTGATCGAGTTTGCAGTGGAGAAGCAGTGTTACAAATAACAATCCATCTGAGTATACGAAGAAAAGCTTAAGGCACGAGGTTCTCTGAATACAATGACATCGTTCCATACATTATGTCCCTCTATACAAAAGTAAAACATACAAGTACCTGCGAACAAGCAAACTGGTGGGGGGTCAACACATAACATAACTCGATACAGCTCAAGGCATCGACTCCTGATCTGCGGCTCCTGAAGATGAGGCTCAGTTATCGCTTCTTCGGATGATCCAGTACCTGCGAACAAGCAAACTGGTGGGGGGGTCAGCACTTTGGGGAAAGTACTATTGAGTATAAAAGTAACGAACAAAAGCAATACTCTCTAAAACCAATACTAAGAAAGCATGTGATAAAGTATTATATTACTAGTGATCTTGCTACTTTTTACCTAAGTTTATTTCATGCAGCATAAAATTAGAGTCAGTTTACTAGTTTAAAAAATATATCTTTGAAAATGGTTTGCATAATTAATATATTTAAGCATACAATAGGGGCAGTTTTCTATCGTACAGTGTGCAGCATGTATCATGAGCCATATTCATTAACTCTTAGGTACATAAGCTATCTCTAGTGGACCATTCATCTCAGTTCAAGACATAGTGCATCTAGTGGACTTATTCAATTCAGTTCAATGGACAGTAGCATATTCAAGTAAAACATGCAAGTCTAGGGGCAGTACACAATTCAAATTATAATCAGAAATCAATATATTACTTATTCAGTAATTCTTACCCTTCGTCGAACGATTATCCCTATAACAGACATACAAGTTAGTAATAATTTGTATATATAAATGAGTGCCATTTTTATAGAAGCATAAAAAATATGCATCCATGAGTCTAATAACCATGCGCCCTAAAGTAAAAATCAAAAGAGATTGAGCCGCAGAATCACCCTACGGTCCAATAAGGCAACATCCATGCGTCCCAATCAGCCGAAGACGCTTTGGCCGCAGATGGACCTAACGTGGCATCCTAGCAACGTGATCTTCTCTGACACAGAATCCTGACGAAGAGGATTTTTTGAATACCTCAAAAGAAGTAAACACACTAAACGACAGATGTCTCACGTCAGCACAGAACTTTACTTTCAATGGATGTAAAGCCCCACATGTACAGCACAACAAGGACCCCATGCGTCCCAGACTCCATATGTTCCATGCATCTCTGGCCCCATGCATCCCAGACCCCATGCGTTCCATGCATCTCTAGCCCCATGCGTCCCAAACTCCATGCGTTATATGCGTCTCTAACCCCATGCGTTCCAGGATCCATGTATTCCATGCGTCTTTGTCATGCCCCAGTCCCAAAATACCGAGGGACCAGACGCGCGGCAATGGCCAGCAGCACATATTGATGGACAACCCAATTTAATGGATCCATCAGGGCAAACTTAAGCTGTAATGTAACAATCAGTAGGTCCAATGATCCAAGTCACAGTCTATACTAATCTCATCCATAAACAGATAATCACAGATCAAATGTCAGAATAATGCAAATAGAAATAAACTAGCATATCTCAATAAAGGTGTCTCGGAGAACAATCCGAGAATAAGTCTGATACATCAATGAAATAGACTAGAAAGAAAATAACTAGAAACAGAAATAAATGAATATCTCACGCCAATACTCAGGAGAAGTCCTCTGGTACAATCTCGTCCTCAGGTGGTGGTATAGCTCCTGGATTAGCTCCTGCTGCGGTCCCGTATACCTCGGGAAAGATCTCGTCTGTAATCCTGGGGACATAATCCGGATCCAGGTCCTCAGGGGACATAGCAAGGTACAAAAAATACAAGCCAAAATAAATACAGTGCAGCAAATAATGCAATGAATAGGGTAAGTATGTAACCATCTATGTGAAAATGCAAGTGAGAGCATCACTAGTTCTCAGGCCGAAGCCACTACAAGCTCTGTGTCGGGGAGCCGGTAGCGGTAATAACCGGTAGTGGGCCAAGCTCGGCTTCCGAGTCTTGTGCCTCTCAATAATAGGGGTTATATATATATATATATATATATATCAGCCTGTAGCCTGTGTGTCTCTCCCCACCCAATGTAACCACGAATATCATGACCACAATGTCTCATGTCCATGTCAAGCGGGATCATAGCTAATGCAACAAGTCATACAATATCTAAGAATATAATGTCCATATCCTGTATCCTATACAGGATTACCACGAATATCTCGGGAAAATCCTGTCTCATGAATAGTGTCAAGTGTCCTGGGTCATAGTGTACTTGGTAAGACAAGTACGAGAGTATAAAGTGTCACGTATGTCCATCTCTAGATGACAGTACCCAACGCTGCATACAGTGTTGGCACCCGACTGATAATCGGATGCTAAGTACTTCACACGGTCCTAGGTTAAGCATGCACAACAATATAATGAAGCAAGAAAAATATATAACAATACTGCAGAGTTTGGCAAGGTACACTTGCCTGGGGTCCTGGCTCCAACTGTAGCTCTGGTCTCAGGGTGATCTGCTGCTACTACTCCGGTTGCTGAAATAAACATCACTATTAGATTCAGAAAATATCAAATAGCTAGAAACGCCTGTCCTTGAGTCTAATTTGGAGACAAGGACAAAAATGACATTTCCGGGTCAAAGCGGGGTCCACACGTGGGCCACTTTGCACCGAAAAATGTGTCAGGGTCAAAGGTCTCCAAATTCCTCAAACTCAGTGTCTACAAGTCAGGAACGATGATACGAATCCAACGGAACTTCCAGAATTGGATTCCGATGAGCCGTTCACAAAATCGCCCGTCAAGTAGAGCCTGTGGGGCCCACGATACGCGATTTTGTCAACGTTCTCAGAATCGAACCAAACTTGGGTCACAGGACCAGCGTATTGCTACGAGTCCGATGGCGCAAGTTTCTTCTTGATCCGACTTGTGTACACAAAGTTACAGCGTATTCCAGAAAGGTCGGATACGGGGTGTCGTCGGCGGATACGCGTTGATTCCGGTGTGCACGCACATCCAAATCAACTTCTGCGAAATCTCACACGTCAGTATCAACGTCGCGCATATATCGGTGAAGACCGCACGCGACCAAGTCGTCCCGTTTGGCGGGGCGTACTCAATTCTGAGGTGGAACAGGGCGTTGTTTTTCCTATTTTTGGATCGCGGTGTGCGATCACCACAGGACGCGATGCACCGAGCGGGTTGCACGGGCACCGAGAAGGTCATACAGTCTACGCGACGCAACTGACGGAATTAAAAACGGAGTTGTGAGGTGAGAGGAAACGTTACCTGAACAGGACTCTGTGAAGACCGATTTCCCGTGTCCGAGGGGGTCCTGTGTCTGAGTCCACGGTTCTGTTGCTGTGTCCGACACGAACTGTATCCTGTCATGCTAGGGTTCAGGCGGCCAGCGACAGAGGCTTCGCCAGAGGGAGCCGGGCTCGGGGTCGACGAGGTCGGCTAGGTCTGCGGCGGCTGAGTTCAGTAGGTCAGGGAATCGGCTCCGTCGTCGGTGCTATGGCCCTCGGGTGGCGCTGGGAAAGATGGAGGAGAAGAGTGGGAGGGATTCGTCGGCGCAGTGCTCTTCGACGGGGCAGCGGCACAGCGGGGCGACCTGGTCTCTCGAGGCTGAGGAGACGGATGGGTTGGAGAGTTGCTGGCAGAGGCGCAAGGCGGCGGGTCGAGGGCGGTTAGGTCTCTGTGAGCGGGGAGGCGATAGGCGGAGAGGGGATCGGGGTGCGTCCGGGCAGCGCGAGGTGGAGGTTAGGACGGAGAAGAGGGAGTCATCGGCGGGGAGTGGTTTGACGGCGAGGGGTCAGCGGCTCGTCTAGGGCTCCGGCAGCGGGGGAACAGGGTGGAGGAGATTGTGAGGATGGTTAGGGTTTTGTCGAGCGGGGACCGGAGGGTGGTGGTCGACGGCTGGGAGATTGGGGGAGAAGAGGAGATGGGGATAGGGTTCAGGCTGGAGTGATCAGCTCCGGCGGGGGTGGCCTTGGTCGGCGGAGGGAGCAGCCAGGGTTAGGGTTAGGTTTAATTAGGATTAGGGATTTGGGGATTAGGAATTTGGGATCTCTTTCTTTTTATTTTTCTTTATGGAAAAAACTTAGGGAATTATGTATTTATACATACATAAATTGGAATAGGGTTTGACCTAGGATTTGGGCTGGGTCAACGCTCCTTGGGCTTGGCGTCTGCTCTCATGGGGTGTTGGGCGTTTGGCACGGGTTAAATTCGGTTTAATTCTACATCGGTTCCTAGGGCTTTAAACGGGTTTCCGGAGTCCAATAAATTCACGAAAAATTACCCTATGTCCGGTTTTCCATTTTACACCATAAAATATTATTTCCATAATATATTAATATTAATTAATTGCAATTAAAAATCATTAAATTGCCAAAGGACTAGGTTTTAATTACAGAGAATCCCGAAAAATTCCAGAAAATTGATAAAAACCCAAATTAGAAATTCATGAAAATCAGGGGGCTTACAATCTACCCAACTTATAAAAATTTTGTCCTCAAAATTAAAATATGGTAGGGTTCTCTCTATCAAATCTCACTTGATTATAGTCTAAAGGATTCCTCTCAAGTGAACATTGCGGTCTCTACCCAACTTAGAATTTACCCATCTATCATCTAAGACTATACATCTAATAAAGCTATGTCCCAACTTATTTAATCATGGTATTGAATCCTCAAGTCTTTAACACCAAACATATCACCTATGATATGCCCTTAATCATATATAAAAGGGTCATCAACAATGCGACCGGCCTGAGGGGTATATCTAGTACTGTATATATATAAAACTTATACCAAGCACGAGATTTCATCTTTCCAAATTAAGGGATGACGAAGATCCATAATAAAGAGTTCAAGGGTGAGGTAATAGAATAGAAGTATCAGGATCAAGGCGTTTAACGAATTCAAATGGGATTTGTCAAGACAATTATGGATTGAAATCCTATTCTGGTAATCCTTTGTTCGCATGCTCGTATTAGTACAGTTATGTAACTGATACGATATGCTCAGACATATCTAGAGGGCAAGTATACTAGTCAACTATTTATCCCCATCCACGTGAAGTAGTCATGTGAAGAGCAAACCAAAATGCACTAAGGTTGATCAGACCGTAATACACTGATTCTGAATAGACAACTGTATTAGTGTACATGTCCACTAATAAATATGTCATGAACAAGCTCGATAAAGAATAATCTTGCAAAACTAGGCCATAGAATAGCAGCATAAGTCAAGGTAGTACAACAAATACAAGTACGCTAGATGATGATGAAAAGGAGGTACAACTTAATTCAAGTTCACCAAACAACACAAAATAAGCACAATAACAAAAGGCTCTATAATCTCTATAGTTATCAGTTATAAGCAAGTTCAAAATTATATAGGTTAAGGCTGAGGTCATGAACCAATAGGCACGAGATAAAACAAATCTATAAACAGGTAACTACGAGGAATTATGCGCTTTAGGTATTCCATGGGTCTGTGCGTCTTCCAAAGTCATCAATGGAGCTTGTTCACGTTCTTGCAGTTGGTTCTTCTGCTGCTATTGAGCCTGCTAGAAAAGTATTGTTTGTGGTGCCAAGGGTGGCCTCGGCTGATTCCCTCCTGGGGCTGATGGTCTGACTCCTTGAACTCCCGTTTGTGGTACTTCCGATGCTGGAGAGGTTGGCCTTGGTGCTGGTGACATTAGCGCTCTTTCTCGACGTTCGGGGCATTCCTTTATTAAATGCTGACTGGATCCGCAAGCTAAACATACTTTCCTTTTTCGTCTGCACTCGTTCTCTACATGGCCTCGCCTACAACAATATGGACAGACAGGTATTTCTTAAGGAGGTGCTTCTGGTGGCTGGTGCATGTGTGACTTCCTTGCAATTTCTTCCTGTGATGCTCCGGCTGGTGCTGATGTGGCTGGTTGATGAATCATTAATGCTTTCTCTCGATACTGAGAACAGTCCTTAGCTAAGTGTTGACTGGTTCCGCAAATCAAGCATAATCCTAACTTGCGTCTGCATTCTTTTTCAATATGGCCTATCTTGCCACAATAGTAACAAGTAGGAAGGAATGAGGCTCTGGGTGCTGCTCTTGGTGGTGGATTAATCTGTGGTCGCTTTGCAACTCTTTTTTGTTGTGCTTGGTCTGATGCTGATGTATACGGCCGCTTCTGGCTGGACCCTATCCTTGTGTTGCACTCCATGGCCTGTGCTGTAGTAAGAACATCCTCGTCTAAGGTAGTTGCAGCGGGGCTGATTAACTTTCGTAACTCTGAGCTGAATCTATCGATGAACTTTTCTACTTGGATCTGCTGAGCTTCTTCCTGAACCTTCTGATGGGCTTGCATCATCGCGTAGAACATTCGAAACATTTGTTGTTCGTCCATATCCTGCCCTTGTGGAACGGTAGGCATTGGTGGAGCCAACTGCGTCGATGGTGGAACGTCATCTTCCTGGATTCTCGAGGCAGGCTGACTTGCTTGCTGTGATGATGGACCTTCACTAACTGGTGTCACTTCATCTTCGTCGGTAACCACAATACCTTGTGGTGTTCCTGGATGAGTCTCTTCGTCGACTTGGGGATTCATTTCTCTACAACCAAAATAAACTATAAGGGCGTTCAGAAATCAAGGCAGGATACGAGTCAAGAAATTAATTTGAATCCGATATAGATATCAATAACGTTTCAAGCAAGTTGATGAGATCCTAAAAACTTATCCTTTTTTTTGTAGGCTTGCTCGGTCCCTAAGTTAAAACCGAACAATTTAGTCGTTGACCTGCATGGGCCACCACAAAAACCATGTCACGCCCCAGTCCCAAAATACCGAGGGACCAGACGTGCGGCAATGGCCAGCAGCACACACTGATGGACAACCCAATTTAATGGATCCATCAGGGCATACTTAAGCTGTAATGTAACAATCAGTAGTTCCAATGATCCAAGTCACAGTCTATACTAATCTCATCCACAAACAGATAATCACAGATCAAATGTCAGAATAATGCAAATAGAAATAAACTAGCATATCTCAATAAAGGTGTCTCGGAGAACAATCCGAGAATAAGTCTGATACATCAATGAAATAGACTGGAAAGAAAATAACTAGAAACAGAAATAAATGAATATCTCACGCCAATACTCAGGAGAAGTCCTCTGGTACAATCTCGTCCTCGGGTGGCGGTATAGCTCCTGGATCAGCTCCTGCTGCGGTCCCGTATACCTCGGGAAAGATCTCGTCTGTAATCCTGGGGACATAATCCGGATCCAGGTCCTCAGGGGACATAGTAAGGTACAGAAAATACAAGCCAAAATAAATACAGTGCAGCAAATAATGCAATGAATAGGGTAAGTATGTAACCATCTATGTGAAAATGCAAGTGAGAGCATCACTAGTGCTCAGGCCGAAGCCACTGCAAGCTCTGTGTCGGGGAGCCGGTAGCGGTAATAACCGGTAGTGGGCCAAGCTTGACTTCCGAGTCTTGTGCCTCTCAATAATAGGGGTTATATATATATATATATATATATATATATATATATATATATATATATATATATATATATATATATATATCAGCCTGTAGCTTGTGTGTCTCTCCCCACCCAATGTAACCACGCATATCATGACCACAACGTCTCATGTCCATGTCAAGCGGGATCATAGCTAATGCAACAAGTCATACAATATCTAAGAATATAATGTCCATGTCCTGTATCCTATACAGGATCACCACGAATATCTCGAGAAAATCCTGTCTCATGAATAGTGTCAAGTGTCCTGGGTCATAGTGTACTTGGTAAGACAAGTACGAGAGTATAAAGTGTCACGTATGTCCATCTCTAGATGACAGTACCCAACGCTGCGTACAGTGTTGGCACCCGACTGATAATCGGACGCTAGGTACTTCACACGGTCCTAGGTTAAGCATGCACAGCAATATAATGAAGCAAGAAAAATATATAACAATACTGCAGAGTTTGGCAAGGTACACTTGCCTAGGGTCCTGGCTCCAACTGTAGCTCTGGTCTCAGGGTGATCTGCTGCTACTACTCCGGGTGCTGAAATAAATATCACTATTAGATTCAGAAAATATTAAATAGCTAGAAACGCCTGTCCTTGAGTCTAATTTGGAGACAAGGACAAAAACGACATTTTCGGGTCAAAGTGGGGTCCACACGTGGGCCACTTTGCACCGAAAAGCGTGTCAGGGTCAAAGGTCTCCAAATTTCTCAAACTCAGTGTCTACAAGTCAGGAACGACGATATGAACCCAAAGGAACTTCCAGAATTGGATTCCGATGAGCCGCTCACAAAATCGCCCGTCAAGTAGAGCCTATGGGGCCCACGATACGCGATTTTGTCAACGTTCTCAGAATCGAACCAAACTTGGGTCACAGGACCAGCGTATTGCTACGAGTCCGATGGCCCAAGTTTCGTCTCGATCCGACTTGTGTACACAAAGTTACAGCGTGTTCCAGAAAAGTCGGATACGGGATGTCGTCGGCGGATACGCGTTGATTCCGGTGTGCACGCACATCCAAATCAACTTCTGCGAAATCTCACACGTCCGTATCAACGTCGCGCACGTATTGGTGAAGACCGCACGCGACCAAGTCGTCCCGTTTGGCGGGGCGTACTCAGTTCCGGGGTAGAACAGGGCGTTGTTTTTCCTGTTTTTGGATCGCGATGTGCGATCACCACAGGACGCGATGCACCGAGCGGGTTGCACGGACACCAAAAGGGTCATACACTCTACGCGACGCAACTGACAGAATTAAAAACGGAGTTGCGAGGTGAGAGGAAACGTTACCTGAACAGGGCTCCGTGAAGACCGATTTCCCGTGTCCGAGGGGGTCCTGTGTCTGAGTCCACGGTTCTGTTGCTGTGTCCGACACGAACTTTATCCTGTCGTGCTAGGGTTCAGGAGGCCAGCGGTGGAGGCTTCGCCAGAGGGAGCCGGGCTCGGGGTCGACGAGGTCGGCTAGGTCTGCGGCGGCTGAGTTCAGTAGGTCAGGGAATCGGCTCCGTCGTCGGTGCTATGGCCCTCGGGTGGCGCTGGAAAAGATGGAGGAGAAGAGTGGGAGGGATTCGTCGGCGCAGTGCTCTCCGACGGGGCAGCGGTGCAGCGGGGCGACCTGGTCTCTCGAGGCTGAGGAGACGGATGGGTTGGAGAGTTGCTGGCGGAGGCGCAAGGCGGCGGGTCGAGGGCGGTTAGGTCTCTGTGAGCGGGGAGGCGATAGGCGGAGAGGGGATCGGGGTGCGTCCGGGCAGCGCGAGGTGGAGGTTAGGGCGGAGAAGAGGGAGTCGTCGGCGGGGAGTGGTTTGACGGCGAGGGGTCAGCGGCTCGTCTAGGGCTCCGGCAGCGGGGGAACAGGGTGGAGATGATTGTGAGGATGGTTAGGGTTTCGTCGAGCGGGGACCGGAGGGTGGTGGTCGACGGCTGGAAGATTGGGGGAGAAGAGGAGATGGGGATAGGGTTCAGGCTGGAGTGATCGGCTCCGGCGGGGGTGGCCTTGGTCGGCGGAGGGAGCGGCCAGGGTTAGGGTTAGGTTTAATTAGGATTAGGGATTTGGGGATTAGGAATTTGGGATCTCTTTCTTTTTATTTTTCTTTATGGAGAAAACTTAGGAAATTATGTATTTATACATACATAAATTGGAATAGGGTTTGACCTAGTATTTGGGCTGGGTCAACGCTCCTTGGGCTTGGCGTCGGCTCTCATGGGGTGTTGGGCGTTTGGCACGGGTTAAATTCGGTTTAATTCTACATCGGTTCCTAGGGCTTTAAACGGGTTTTCGGAGTCCAATAAATTCACGAAAAATTACCCTATGTCCGGTTTTCCATTTTACACCATAAAATATTATTTTTATAATATATTAATATTAATTAACCGCAATTAAAAATCATTAAATTGCCAAAGGACTGGGTTTTAATTACAGAGAATCCCGAAAAATTCCAGAAAATTGATAAAAATCCAAATTAGAAATTCATAAAAATCAGGGGCTTATAGTCTTTGGCCCCATGCGTCCCCGACTCTATGTGTCACATGCATCTCTGACTACATGTGTTTCAGAATCCACGAAGACCAAATCTTGTTGTTACAACATGAGTGATTCTCTCCAACTAAGTGTGGACCATGTGTCAATCTGACCAAGTCATGCCCATAAAGGACGAGAACTACCCAGATCTTTAGCAACAAAAAATTCTAACAAATGCCCTCGTGACAGCCGGGTCCGCTCACGGTTATAGCTACACCCTGTTAAGGAGGCACACATGGCACCCTCTAGCATCCATGCGGCCCAACATATGCATGCCCAAGGATGACTATATATACCCGGGTGGCCAGCCCAAACAGGGGGGACGGAGAGACATGGGTCGCCAATATAGAGAGAGAACATACAGAGACAATAATAGAGAGAACATAAGCTACTTTACCCTGCATCAGATCATTAACGGAGCAAAAGAGTCGCTGCACTTCTCAACCTCCATCGTCACACCCCAGATCAAAATATTGTACTTAGATAATTCTGTTTAGGATTCTTTGTACTCTTTTTCGTTCCTTAAATACAAAGTTTGTAAGAACTCATTTAATGGAGAATAAGATGGCGACTCTGTTGGGGGCTTCTTTCTCCTCTGATGAGAAAGTTGTGGCGTAATCTGACGCAACCTAGATCAGATCAACTCAAAGGATGCTGGTGGTCCGCTTCGACCAGCAGGCTTTTGAGGAGATGCTCTTGGAGGGAAGCGCTAGTCCTTCGTTAAGGCTAGAAAAGCCCAATAAGACCCGCAGGACGTGGGTAGCAAAGTCTGTTGCACCTCACCCAACTTTGGAGCCTGCGCTCCCTGTCTCTCTCCCTGATACTGAAGATGCACATCATGCGTCCACTCAGGATATCCCCGCTCATGCGGCCTCCTTGCCAGAAAAGGAGAATACTCAGCACCCGAACTCTGGAGAGGAAAATAATACGATGGCAAGAGTTTCAAGGTTGATGCACAGCCCATGCGGCACAATAAAGGATGTAGAAAAGAAAATAGTATGCGGCTTCCAGCTCAGCCGCATGCATCTCTAACACCCCCAGAAGCTCTGTCTTTGACAGACTCTCATCCAGCCATACTTTCATACACCGCTTTGAAGAAAGTCAAAACTTGGACTTTTTGTACTATGCACCTATGCATGCTAAGTCGAAGAAGTCTAGGGCAGTGCGAGCTCGTCAAGCTCAAGCAACGGCCTATTTGGCTGGCCGTCAGTGGACACCGCTAACCGTTATGCGGGCCCCTGATAGAAAGCTATATAAGACTGCCCCGTGCGTCCAGCCTGCAGCAGCAAATGGGTAGGGTGTCATGCCCCGATCTCCCGCAGAATCGACCGTCCCCGCTAGGCCCAAATCACTGTGCCAGCGCTCCCACAGGATGATCATTTCCATCTGGACGTGATGTTGCACGAGCACAAGCTGTGCCCGTGCAACGCCATGATCTGAACAGTTGATAAAATGACTAAGCCAGAGAGTCACACAGATAGTCCGAATGCAGCGGAATAAGAAATAAACAGGCGATTTGTAACAAGTTCACAGAGTCGTCAGAGCAGAAGTTTTGAATAACACAAGTATGAAAGTAAAATAAGCACTTTATTGATATTGAATCATTGTTACAAACGGCGCTAGGACAAGATTATAAGTCGCTCAAGTCCTCCCTCTCGAAATAATAAAAGCGTGCCAAGTGGCTACAATTGTGGAAATTATACATAGGCGATGTTCCAACATTATGTCTTGTATATATGCTTTAGCTCCTGACGTAACGCTCCAAGGTTCTAGAATGAACTCCATGCCTTAGCTCGCACGAAGGGATTTTTGTACCAAACGAGGTTCTCCCGTACCCTACAAACAATCTGGTGGGTTATCAGTACATGAATGCACTGGTGGGGAGGATTCTCGCCCGCTCGGCAAATCCAAACACGTTATATAGGTTTCGTGCACCATATATTAAGTTGTCTTTCTAGTCTTGTCTTAGGATTAGTTTTATGGCATAATGAAAAGCCTAACTCGTGTGGCAGTGCATCGTGCGATATAAGAGTAACATGGCGAGACTTACCAACTTACTATTCATCCTTCCTTATCCAATGATAAAATTAAGTTAAACCAAGCAAGAATGTATATATATGAAATCCAAGTCAAATTGCATAAGCAAATACGAGTGTCATGAGCGGGGTTCTGTTTCAGGTGCACGAGTTATACGGATTATCCAGAAGTATTGCAGAAGATAGTTTAAGTGTTCAAATATCTAATACTCATATATGTTCAGGTATTTCAAATTACTCGATGCGATGCAATGACTCGCACGTAGAATGTCGCTAAGCGAGGATGACTTATCTATATGAACATAAGTCGTTGACATAGCCATAAAAGATGAGTTACAGTCTTAAACGAGGATGGTATGTAATGAAAGCATATGAGGCACTACAAGCCATCCCGTCCAGCATGTGAGACTATCATCCTTTGAGTGAGAATTGCGCGACGAGAGCATAGACGTTATCCTGCTCACACATGAAAGGCTGTGGCGTGAGTTCCATCCGGATCGGATCGGCCCCGGTGCCTCGGAGACCGTCCGTGGAATAATATTCAAAAATCTCCCTTGTTCAACAAGTTGTCCGCGACATGCAAGTCTTGGATCTTCCAGATTTAAAATATGACATAATTCTTGTTCTAAACCATTATTGCTCCACGAGCTGTGATTCTTGCTTTACTTGACATGATTCTCGTTCAGAGTTCAACTTGACTTGATGCATTCCCCTAGTTCGAAAACTCCCTTGGCGACCTAATGGTCCCGAATACTTACAAGTTCAAATTGCACAGAAAGACTATTTGATATACTTTTGGCAAACTAGATGCATGGACAATATGGATAGTGTGACATGATCGTGGCATAAAATTATATGACAAGCATTAAAATGAGACAAATGAGCACAAGTTATAATGTAAGCAGGCAAGCATTGCATTTGTTGGAAACATAAGCATAAGAAAACATATTGTATAGTCTACCTTAGAACATAAGACTTTATGTTAGCACGGGTCTAAGGGGTAGTGCGAGGAGTAAAACCGTACAGGGATATATCGGACGACATAATCCCTAAGGCGAGCAGTGTAAACAAGTGAAGCAGTGCACTACGAAGAGTATATAATGATCTACTCGAAGCATTAGCAGAGTCTACTTGCACGAAGCTAAGGTAGCATGCGAGGGTCCAACTATAAGCCAAATTTTATTTTTATGTTCTAACACAAGCAATACAAAATAGAATTATTCCCTTAGCTAGGTGCGTTGTATTCTTTATTAGCATCCAAGGGGTGATTCACCTATCGACTAACATATATCGTCCAGATTTTTATGTGCAGGCTAAGCAAAGACAAGTTCATCGTAGCCATCCACCTTAGCGATGATTCGTCTCGGTCGAGCGATACTCCAAGAGAGCCTTTGAAAGTCTAAGTCTGAACTCTTGAAGGGCCAAGTCTGGAATTATTTGCCTCAAACGAGTCTTCTCGCTGAGAAAGGTGGGTCAGATCGTTGTACTTGCGCCATTTGAATCGGCTCTCCACTTAAGCGGAACAGGTCGTTATATTATACACCACTCAGAAAAAGTCTCGTTCTCGAGACTTCCTAAGCGCAAATTGTTCTATCGTATACTATCGAATCAATCTATCTAAAGCATAACAATCAGTATCAATAGATCCATTAGAACACAACTTCCTACTCGTTCCTTATACCGTGTCACGTGTATGTTGGGTCTGTCTCAATGAATGACTCTATCATTCAATCCAAGCCCTGACTCGGTCTCTAATGCGCCTTACCGTGGAACAGATTGCTTAACGCGGGGTACATTATAATCCATCTTGAATGACGATCTAAGGCTGAGGCAAACTTATCCAAATATTTATACTTGTCCATGCGAATCTAACACATTTACTTGCACTAGCATTTGAGATCAGCATATCGCGAGTCTGGATCGTGCACATATTCAAGGCATCCCTCAAACATATGCATGTCAACCAACTTAGCGATAGAGAATTCTTTGCACTCGAGTTCAACATATCACTGAGTCTTGGATCGTGCACACGTTCAAGGCATCCCTCAAGCATATGCATTCAACCAAACATAGCGATAGCGAAGTCGGACAAGCTACTCGCAAAAATATCTAGGGTTCTCTTTTGTGGTTCATCATGATTCCTCCATCGGGGTCAATCAAAATCCAAGTCATTCAAATCCTACTCAAACCAAGCAATACACTACCATCAAGCATAATCTATCTGATCTACCGACTAGCGTCTATGCCTTATCGTCCATTTAGTTTGTGTCAAACATAGCACACACTTACCGTTCCAAGTCTAACTCTAAGTCTTATTGTCCCAGTTATATGGCTTGCTCAGGCAATACTCTAAATTTGGTCACACAAGTTCTTTCACTCGGCACAGGGTCATGTGCCTAATTACTAGGTCAGCTCACAAGGTCATAGGTACAGTTCCTGCTTACGATTCATCGTGCTAATTTGTCGCATGATGCTCACCCCAATTCCTAAGGTTAAACCATTGTTTATTTGCACAGGGTATTCTACCCAAGCTCGTTTTACTTAAATTTTTAAACATCGAGCACAGATCATCCTACTCATATTAACACATTCGTTTGTACAGGGTTTGAGTCGGTTTAGTCAAATACATGATATATCCATGTCATACATCAAGTTTAGCAATTTGTGTAGTCTATCTCCTCAAACAAGTTTGATAGAACCCATATATCCAATCTAAGTCTAGACCACCAAGCCATGATTAAATTTTCAATCACCGATCTCAATAATAAACTCTAAGTCATCTAATAAGATTCATATTTTCGTTCACGAAACCATCAAGCGTGTCTTACTGAATGTTCTAGACTAACTCATCCTTGAAATACTTTTGATTCACTTGTATTCTTAAAACTTGTCTTATCGTGTCAAACCATAAGTCAAGACGATCCTTCAATTATCACACTCCGGTCTTCCGTAAGTTCGATCATCCTTGCTGGATGTGAGATCACCACGCTAACGCTCTCACTGGATAATCGTCCTAATCCGGGTATGACGCATGTACAAGCATGGAGTTACGCTCGCACAAGACAAGAACGTCGAACATTATGGTTATCAACAAAATGATCGAGATACCTTATTATTTTACTTTGCTCCATCCAATATATATATAATCCTTCAAGTCATGTCCGTTCATGCCGTGATCAAATTCGTCTGGCCAAATCGTCCAACTTCAATGTTACCATTCAATCAATCCGTAGTCTACTTCTAGCATTCCTCAAGACAAAGTCTATCCACTTTCTTACGTTTCATTCGTCGAGTTCGTTTGAATAATCATCGAATATGTTCCTGCGAGTTCGATTATCCCCGCTGGACGTATAATCACCACGCCAGTGCTCCCGCATGATAATCGTTCTCGGCCGGGACTGATTGTCGAAGGCTATCTTTCGAATTAGATTTAAGATCGTTCTTCCAAACTCCAGATCGAATTCGTTTTTTCTTACCTCTTCATTGAACCACAATATTCCCTTACTTGTATCAATCCATGCTATCTTCTAACTATTGATACCATATCAAGTCTATTAATTTGAAACCATAATATTCATTCTCAGGCTAACTTCTATGGAGCGATATTCTACTCAAATTTAATCTGTTTGATTCAATTCAAAACTGCACGTACGATCCATTAAGTTTCCGCCAAGTTTTCTCGACCAAGATATTGATTCCATTACCTTGAATTCCTATTCGATATAAGCCTTATCACTTGTTCAACACATTCTCAAATCGTTCAACCCAACTATCGTACGATATCTATGAATTCGCTCGAACATTTCTAAAATGATCCATACATCACTCAAGAATCGAGTCATCCAATTAAATCCTCTATCATGTTCGCATCAGTCGCTAACATATTAACCAAGTCGTTCCTTAGAATTCCTATACGATAACAAGCATCGTTACGATAAATCTTAGTCTCGTTTATATCCTTGTTGATTGTCATCCAAGTAAACCATATTTAATTTGTATCTGCCGACACAAATATCGTCCAAGCTTTTTCTCAAAATTGAAACACGATTATCTATATTCGCCTTAGTGATAATCTGATAATGTTCTATCAATTTCCATTCTAAGTATGACTTATCTTTATCTGAATGATATCCCAATCTTGCTTGCAAACTTGCTAGCACCAAAGGGTCTTGGCGTACGATACTCTACACAACTTAGCCGAAAGGTTGTGTGCATACCTAACCATCCAAACGATATTCTATCATGTACACTAACCAGCTTGAAAATTATGTATAGGTATTCGGATTTGTGCATAACTTCTACACGAGTCTATTCCCACAAAGTCTAAAATAGGTTGAAACAAGGGTCTTCGCATAACTATCCAGTTCAAGCAATCATATCATTCACATACAGTTTTAAAATTATTTAGACTCATTATATGGAACATCCTAATGGGTCAACGAGAGAGATAGTATGCACATAACCCACGAACGAGCTTTCAAAACAGATAAAATCGATAAGAAGTCCAAAGACGTAAAGTCGATACCCTGATACCAATATGTCATGCCCCGATCTCCCACGAAATCGGCCGTCTCTGCTAGGCGCGAATTACCGCACCAGCGCTCCCGCAGGACGATCGTTCCCATTTGGATGTGATATCGCACGAGCACAAGCTGCGCCCATGCAAGGCCATGATCTGAATAGGCGATAAAATAACTAAGCCACAGAGTCACACAGATAGTCCGGATGCAGCAGAATTAGAAACGAACAGGCAATTGGTAACAAGTTCACAGAGTCGTCATAGCGGAAGTATTGAATAACACAAGTATGGAAGTAAAACAAGCACTTTATTGATATTAAATCATCGTTATAAGCGACACTAGGCCGAGATTATAAGTTGCTCAAGTCCTCTCTTTGAAAACAATAAAAGCGGGTCAAGTGGCTACAATTATGGAAATTATACATAGGCGATGTTCCAACATTATGTCTTGTATATGTGCTTCAGCTCCGGACGCAATGCCCCAAGGCTCCAGAGCAAACTTCACGCCTTAGCTCGCACGAAGGGGTTTTCGTACTGAACGAGGTTCTCCCGTACCCTGCAAATAATCTGGTGGGTTATCAGTACATGAATGTACTGGTGGGGAGGCTTCTCGCCCGCTCAGCAAATCCAAAAATATTATATAGGTTCCATGCACCATCTATTAAGTTATCTTTCTAGTCTTGCCTTAGGATCAGTTTTATGGCATAATGAAAAGCCTAACTCGTGTGGCAGTGTGCCATGCAATATAAGAGTCACGACGAGACTTACCAACTTACCTTTCATTATTCCCTGTCCAATGATAAAACCAAGTTAAACCAAGCACGAATGTATATATATTAAATCCAAGTCAAATTGCATAAGCAAACACGAGTGTCACGAGCGGGGTTCTATTTCAGGTGCATGAGTTATACGGATTATCTAGAAGTATTGCAGAAGATAGTTCAAGTGTTCAAATATCTAATACTTATATCCGTTCAGTGTTCCAAATTACTCGATGTGATAAAATAACTCCCATGTGGATTGTCGCTAAGCGGGGATGACTTATCTATATTTATATGAGCCACTGGCAAAGCCATAAAGGACGAGTTATAGTCTTGAACGAGGATGGTATGCAACGAAAGCACGTGAGGTGCTACAAGCCATCCCATCCAGTATGTGAGACTATCAGCCTATGAGTGAGAATGCTGTGGCATGAGCGGAGATGCCATCACGCTCGCACATGAAAGGCTGCTGCATAAGTTTCATCCAGATCGGATCGGCCCCGGTGCCCCAGAGACTGTTTATGGAATGAGATTCAAAAATCTCCCTCGTTCAACAAGTTATCCATGACATGCATTTATTGGGTCTTCCAGATTCCCAATATGACATGATAATTCTTGATTCTTGTTCTAAACAATTATTGCTCCACGAGCTATGATTCTTGCTTTACTTGAAATAATTTTTATTCAGAGTTCAACTTGACTTAATACATTTCCCTAGTTCAGGCACTGCCTTGGTGACCTAACGGTCCCGAATACTTGCAGGTTCATATTGCAAGACTATTTGATTGTCTTCTGGCTAACTAGATGCATGAACGATATGGATACTGTTACAGGATTGCGACATAAAATTATGTGACAAGCATTAAAATAAGGCAAACGAGTACAACTTACAATATAAGTAGGCAAGAATTGCATTTGTTGGAAATATAAGAATAAGAAAATATATTGTATAGTCTACCTTAGAACATAAGCATTTACGTTAGCACAGGTCTAAGGGGTAGTGCGAGAAGTGAAACCGTACAGGGACATATCGGGCGACATAATCCATAAGGCGAGCAGTGTAAACAAGTGAAGCAGTGTACTACGAAGAGTATATAATGATCTACCCAAAGTATTAGCGGAGTCCACTTACACGAAGCTAAGGTAGCATGCGAGGGTCCAACTATAAGCTAAATTTTATTTCCATGTTCTAACATAAGCAATACAAGATGGGATTATTCCCTGAGCTAGGTGCGTTGTATTCTTTATTAGCATGCAAGGGGTGATTCACCTAGCGGCTAACATATATCATTTATATTTTTAAGTGTGCAGGCTAAGTAAAGATAATTTTATCGTAGCCACCCACCTTAGCGATGATTCACCTCGGTCGAGCGATACTCCAAGCGAGCCTTCGAAAGTCTAAGTCTGAACTCCTGAAGGGCCAAGTCTAGAATTATTTACCTCAAACGAGTCTTCTCGCTGAGCAAGGTGGGTCGAGTCGTTACACTTGTGCCATTTGAATCGGCTCTCCACTTGAGCGGAACGGATTATTACACAGGATGCATCTCAAAATTCTTCTACTAACGATCTAGAAAAATTCTTGTACGAACCCTAGATCAGGGAGCAAAGGCAACACCCACACACCCGTGCGCTCGGTCTACCTGTGCTTACGAAAAGGGTGCAAAGGTAAATCATCCCTCGCCTGACTTGCGCGACATGATCAATCACAAGCGCAAGATGAGGGAGACAACTACGGTATATGGAGTGTCCTCCCTAGGACATCACTGTGCCAAAATTATCATCATTTTTTGCTGCAATAAAGTGGCATTACCTATAAATAAGCAGTCGGCATTCCAATAACTGTATCCAACGGCACCTAGCAGACAACAACCCAAAAATCAGGTGCAAACACCAGAGGAGGAGGAGCTACTATTTGCCTCATGTTACTCTACTCAGAAGGACCCTTCCTCCGAGCGAGGAAGGAAGTCCAGCACCTCCAGTCCGTCACTCTTAACCAGCGCATTGAGAAGGCGACTATCCAGGAGGACCAACAGTGGAACCTGTGAAAGGTGTTTTCCAAGGTACCCTCTCAAAGAAAAATCTATCAGCCACTGGGGGTAGTTCTTCCTCAGGACCCCTGGGGGTTGCACAAGCTGGGGGTAGTGATCCCCCGGACTTATACAATAACCTAACGTTCCTATAAGGCAGTGATTCCTAAGGAACAGACTGACTCTGATGTCCCTGGGGGTGGCACCCTCGTCAAGATGATGTAGCCTCCTACGCTTGGCGTAGTATTCTCTTCGAATTCGAGGAGGAGGTGACGCTACCTAATGACTACTCCCGGCAAGAATCTGAGATGGAAAGTGCGGCATCCACTGCCCCGTCCATCTCTTCCCATGTGAGGATTGTATACATGGCAGGGGACGATCACGAAGGCCCCATCGATCGACAATGCCTCGGGGATCTTAAGGCCATGATGTAGACGGTGAGTTCATCAATGCAAGACCTAACACAGGCAAAGCTAGAAATCAAAGAAAATATTGCTTTCCAACCAGCAAGGGCTTCTGGACAAGTAAGCTTGGACCCTGGGACCAATGCGAACTCTGACACAACCGCTCCACCCATAGGCAGTAATCACCCTCTGCCTGGCTTATCTGCCCCTTCCCTCGGAGATGAAGCTAAAGAAGCAATGAGAAAGTCCTGAAACTCCGGGCTCGTCTAGATTCCATGTGCAGCAGGGACTCACTGCGTGAGCTCGGGATACGACAACCATACCCCCGCGAGTAGAGAGATGTGATGTACCCGTCCAAGTACAAGCCTTTTAACTTGAACCCATTCGACGGAAAGACTTTCCCCGTTAATACATGAGTTATTTTGAGACTACAACATGGCACCTACCCCGTAGTGACACACTCCTCACCCCTCTTTGTTGGAGCATTATTCGGGGTAGCATTCGACTGGTTTTGCAGCCTATAAGATAACTGTATCTTGTCGTTTGACGACCTCGCAGTTCCATGTATATTGACAAAAATTATAATACAGTGTAAAGAAATACAAGATAGATATGAATACTGGCAATAAGAAATACTGGAATAATGAGATACTGGAAATAGAAATACTAGAGCATATGTCATCATCAATGGTGCACTAGCAATGAACAAAAATATAAGTATATACTAGAACCATGAACTGGAATATCGGTGGATGCTAGAACAATAACTAGAATATAAGGAATGCTAGATCAATATACTAGAGATACATGTCAAGAACTTCTAGCTAAGTGTGTGAAACATTAACATATCATGTGATCGGCTTGGGACTGATCAGGCTTGCTATGTATGACTAGCTATGATTCATGTAAGGTCAGGCTAACCATCCGGATAGCTATGATGCAAGCAATAGTCAGGCTAATTATACATAATAGACTATGAGGCATGTAATGGTCAGGCTACACCGACGTGAGATATAGGTGAGCTATGATGCAAGTAGAGTTGGGTATGATCACATAATCTACTAATATTTCTCTGTTTTCCCAGCTAGCACGATGGATCCCAATCATGACTCCTCGTGACAGGTCTCGATGATGCCAACTCGTGTATACAACAGTGTCAGAATCATGTACGCTATACAACTAGAATTATAGAGATAATCAACATAATAAAAACTGTCAGAGAATGTACTCGTCTGGGGTCCTGCTGCTGCTATGAATCAGAGTCCAAGTCACAGTCCAAATAGCCTATGTATTACAATTTTACCATGTCAAAAGTTAATTTATTTTAATTTATTTAATTATAGAATAATTACTCTAAAATATTATTTTAATCTTATTATTCTAATTTTAGGTTAATTCCTAAATTTTGTTCAAAGGAACTAAATTTTATTAACTCGAGACTCATGGCACGCAAATCGAGGCAATATATTGACCAAAAAGTCAACATACACAAAGTCAACTTTCATGCATAATTTCCTGTAGATTTCAGCGTCAAAATATGCTAGAATTTATGGCTCGTCCGAATTCAAATTCGTTTGAAAATTATTGCACATACCTAAAATCGTATTGTGCAACGGTGGTTTATTGTTAACTTAAAAGTTCTACAGAATTAACAACACAAAAAAATTTCGTATTAAATCCTGCAAAAAATATATGTCAATTAGCTTGAAATTATCTTTTCGAAACTTCAAACGGTTAGTGATTCTGATTCCTGGTTCTCCCGAAATCGCGAAAACATTAAGACGCGTCTATTTTCGGACATATTGTGCTCTCCGAATTTTCTAGAATTTAATATTCAAAATTTCATAATTCAATTTTATATTCAGAAACCTAACCTCAATACGGTTTTAATGCAAAAAACTGGGCCGCGTTTGGAGTCCGGAACTATGAGTAATGGCTTCTGAAAGATGAAGGAATCCTAAATGACAATTCTTCAAAATCTCTCTCTCTCTAAAATAATGGAATAATTAAAGTTATTAATATATATATATATATATATATATATATATATATATATATATATATATATATATATATATGTGTGTGTGTGTGTGTGTGTGTGTGTTTAGCGGCTGAATGAAAAGTGATAGGATGACACGTGTCACAATCTGATTGGATTATTTTGTTTATATTATTGGTTTTTGATTTGTCTTTATCAAAACATTATTTAAGTCGTTTTAAATCTAAATAACTCAAAATAGAAAATAAAAATAATCTGAAAAATATGAAAAAATTACAGAAAATATATTTTGAACCTAAAAATCCTAGAAAAATACTTGGAACAATTTTATATTCATAGGTTTCCTACTATAATTAGGAGAAGCTCTAAAAATTAGTTTTACCTATTTAAATAAAAATAAATATTAAAATATTTCAAAAATTCTGAAATAATTTCAAAAAATATATAATAATATTATAAATACTAGAATTTTTTTTGGATTGATTCTATATTCTTGGTCTTGCACAATAAATTCTAGAAGTCGTAAAAATTAGTTATTAGCCTAAATAACTCCCAATAAATATTAAAAATACTCAAAAAATTTCCAAAAAAATCTAGAAAATATATTTGATTATTTGGAACCTAAAATAATAGTTTTAAATCTTTTTAATTATGTTTGACACTAAAATAAATTCTTAAAAGTTCTAAAAATTTATTGTTACTAGTTTTTAATTAACCAAAAATTGTGAAAAATTTTAATAGCCCCAAATTAACCTAATAACAACATTTAAGCACAAATTTCAGGATACGGATGTTACAAGTCTACCCACCTGGAAAAAAAATTCGTCCTCAAAATTTAAAATTCTCAATAGTCTTTTATTTTATCAAACCATATAATCATGAAGTAAATTCATATTGTTATATCAAAAAAATTTCAAAATTCTATAAATATCATATTCCTAAAAATCTTCAAATTTGAAATCAAATTCCATTCTTATCACAATCTTCTCCAAAACTGAATACAAAAAATTTAATATTCAATCCTCTAATTGAAATCCAATCAATGCATATTAAAAAAAATCTCATCCGAAAAGTTTGAATTTCAAACACTAATCCATTAATCATCTTACTCCTCTAATTTAAGTCTAATCGATGTGTATTTATAAAATTTAAATCCTCATCCCAAATATTTGAATTCAACACTAATCCATTAGTGATCTTATTCCTCGATTCTTTTTCCACACAATACTCAAACAATGTAATACTTACGAAGTCTTCAAATACAATATTCAAAATAATTTTTAAATTTATACCTTGCAGTCAAATAAATATAATGATAATCTTGTTAAATTCCTCAAATTTTAATCACAAATTCAATTATATCATAATCTTCATAAAAATCAATGATCTAACAAAATCGTCAATTCTGCCATATTGAATTCTCAAATCTTTATTTAAATTAATGCTTATCCTCGAAATTTAAGGCACATTGTCTCTCTTTGTTAAATCATAATCTCTTCATTAATCTTTACTATGGTCAAACCCCCAACAATAAAGGTCTAAGAAAATCCTATCTACCGTCATACAATATGCAATCTAGAAAAAATATACATGGTTACGGTCACTTTTGTCATGGTATTGCAGTCTCTGTCAGGGTGTACTACTAATTACATTCTAGCAAGAAATCACTGATACAAGCTATGGTACTAAAAAATTAATTAATCAATCAAATAGACAAAAAGAACAGAAGGAAATAACAAAACATAGCTTTCTAACACAACCATAGGTTTAATGATGCATCCAAAGTTTGATACATGTATCCCTTTAGGTACCACAGTTTCTACTACAAGCACACCCACTGCTAACTCTCTTACCTACCGCAACTGCTTATACTAGTTGTTCTTATCACTCAAGTGCACACCAAGTACAACACACCATACTAAGTACTACTCTCTCTAATACAACTCTAGATGGACACCCAAGTCATTTTGCAGTGCCATCTCAGGCATTCTCAAGCCAACAGATCCTTACACATGCACTTCATCCACTCATATACTAATATACATTTCTTACCCACCATAAAATTTTATCCTCAAAATAAAACCATCAAAATTTAACTTCTCGAACAATTTAAAATAAAATGCATATACTTTCCTCAAAAGTAAAATATTCAAATATCGAAATAAAATTTTTAATCACTTCCAGAAATCTTTATAGTTTTGACTATGTTTATTGAATTGAATTTCAATCCTCAAAAATTTTAATAACATAAAATCTCAACTCCTCAAAAATTCTTAAAAATTAAAATTTATTTCTAATCTTCAAATTATAAATTTAAATTCATATCTATCTAAGTATACATATAAATACCCACAGTCTCTGACACACAAGATACACACAAATATGCCAATTGTCTACAGCTCTCAACTGTGTACTAAAATTTGCACTGCCCGAATTACTTGTACTATTACTTTCAATGATTTTCTATCCATATTAACTGTTATATCAATCTAATATTATCACACGAGGTACTTACTGTTACTAGCACAATTCTTAACTAATCCTTGATATAGAAACACTAGCACTATTGGTATGGTAACACTAATTTCATCATTAGATCACCTCATCAAACTTATTAGAACTCACGATCATTCGTACTAGTTATTAACTTATATAATACACATGCTCTAATTCACTCTCAAAGGTAGGCCTATGGTTCCATATCTCAATTGATGTATAAGTATCTCCCTTATTAATCTTTTACAGACTGTTACACTAATCTGTGATACACTTCATACCTTTCATGATCAATCTTGATATTCCTCTACCTATGGCACACTCATTAATACCCTTTTTATGCGTATACATTCATTTACTCTTGACACACCCAAGTGTCAATCATCAAATTGAACATCATGCTCCATTAATCTTCAACACAATTCCTTGATACTTAATTGTTTACATGGATCACCCAACTACATAAATTTATGACTATCCAGGACTGGCATGCTGACTCTGATACTAACTCCTGGAACCTTCACTGATACTCTTTACTCCCTCTTATATCTATAGTGCCAATACTAACTATAATAACACCTATTATAAAACTATTGCTACAGGGTACTACGCTACGGGTTATCTCTAGATTATTGCCTACTGCTCACATGTCCAATCAAGAAACACTTACAACTCACAAGCCACACTCAGTCAATACTGATACAAGACACAGACATAATTGCAAGTCACCAATTATCACACTAACAAGGATCCTTAAAGAATTAAGGCTAAAAAAAAAACTGGGTTAAGGATTGAAAGTATCACTACTGCTAGCAAAGGAATGATGGAACAAAGTCCTAAAATAACAGAAGTAGATAAGTATTGAGATGATACTTTAAGAACCAATTTAAGATACAACCTGATAATCATACACGTCTGTCCGAAATTATGACACTCAGAATCCTCGCCATGCCAGTAAGCATAGCTGCAATAAACGATAGATTCCATAACTAAGGTATGTAACTCTATAATCACGTCATCTAGAATCCTCGCCACGCCAACCGGTATGGCTGCGAGAAACTCTAAATTCATAACTAAGATATGTACATCCGAAGTTAGGTTCCTACGTTTCCGCCACAACAGCTAATGTGGCTGCGATAAACTCTAGGCTCCATAACCAAAGTAGACGTTTTACCTTTCTCACTGTCCTCATCAACATATATCATCAGATGATACCGTAAATTTTAGTCCGTAAAGTTTATCTCGATATGAAATCAAACTCAACAACGACACCAAGAATTAAATTTAACAACTGATCAACAAGAATCAAGTTCAAAAAGTGAGAACGGACGGAAACAATAGAAAGATTTAAATTGGAAATTATAATAAGATTCTCAAGGGTCATCCCAGGAATCTCTCAAAAATTTGTGATTGAGTATCCTCTCTCATCCTAGTATCCTATGTCCTATATTCTATCGCAGGCACACAGTAGTACAACTAAGACGTCGCACTACCACGACATCGCACAACTTACGAAATCTGACCTGCATGGGCCACCACTAAAAATGTGTCATGACCCATACCCAAAATTTGGGATACGAGTACGTGGGTACGTCCAGCCTACGCCGCAGCATCGACGGTAGAACGCTATCTAGGTCACAATACTAGCTAATCACTATCACATAAATATCCAACTCCATAAGGAGACACAGATATCACAATATAATATGGAATACTCAATCACATAAACTAGAGCACGATGAGATATCAAAGAAAACAAATAAAATACAAGACAAGTCTAAACAACAAATGATCTAACCTACAAACAATAACATCCATATCTCCAAGTATGCTAGAAACAAGTCCTCTATGTCACAGTCTGGAAAAAATATCCAGTCAGGATTGGAGCAAAGTACAAGCACTAACAGCAGTTCCATGTATATTGACAAAAACTATAATACAGTGTAAAGAAATACAAGATAGATATGAATACTAGCAATAAAAAATACTGAAATAATGAGATACTGGAAATAGAAATACTGGAGCATATGTCATCATCAATGGTACACTAGCAATAAATAAAAATACAAGTATATACTAGAACCATGAACTGGAATATCAGTGGATGCTAGAACAATAACTAGAATATAAGGAATGCTAGATCAATATACTAGAGATACATGTCAAGAACATCTAGCTAAGTGTGTGAAACATTAGCATATCATGTGATCGGCTTGGAACTGATCAGACTTGCTATGTATGATTAGCTATGATTCATGTAAGGTCAGGCTAACCATCCGGATAGCTATGATGCAAGCAATAGTTAGGCTAATCATACATAACAGGCTATGAGGCATGTAATGGTCAGGCTGTACCGACGTGAGGTGTGGGTGAGCTATGATGCAAGTAGAGTTGGGTATGATCACATAATCTACTAATATTTCCCTGTTTTCCCAGCTAGCACGATGGATCCCAATCATAACTCCTCGTGACAGGTCTCGATGATGCCAACTTGTGTATACAACAGTGTCAGAATCATGTACGTTATACAACTAAAATTATAGAGATAATCAATATAATAAAAACTGTCAGAGAATGTACTCGCCTGAGGTCCTGCTGCTGGCATGAATCAGAGTCCAAGTCACAGTCCAAATAGCCTATGTATTATAATTTTACCATGTCAAAAAATAATTTATTTTAATTTATTTAATTCTAGAATAATTACTCTAAAATCTTATTTTAATCTTATTATTCTGATTTTAGGTTAATTCCTAAATTTTATCCAAAGAAACTGAATTTTATTAACTCGAGACACATAGCACGCAAATCGAGGCAATTTTTTGACCAAAAAGTCAACCGACACAAACTCAACTTTCATGCATGATTTCTTGTAGATTTCAGCGTCAAAATATGCTAGAATTTATGGTTCGTCCGAATTCAAATTCGTTTGGAAATTATTGCACATACCTAAAATCGCATTGTGCAATGGTGGTTGATTGTTAACCTAAAAGTTCTACAGAATTAACAGTAGAAAAATATTTCGTATTAAATCCTAAAAAAAACATATGTCAATTATCTTGAAATTAGCTTTTCAAAACTTTAAACGATTAATGATTCTGATTCCTAGTTCTCCCGAAATCGCGAAAACATTAAGACGCATCTATTTTCGGATATGTTGTGCTCTACGAATTTTCTAGAATTTAATATTCAAAATTTCGTAAAACAATTTATATATTCAGAAATTTAACCTCAATATGGTTCTAATGCAAAAAACTGAGCTGCGTTTGGAGTCTGGAGCTATGAGTAATGGCTTCTGGAAAATGAAGGAATCCTAAATGACAATTCTTCAAAATCTCTCTCTCTAAAATAATAGAATAATTAAAGTTATTATAATATATATATATATATATATATATATATATATATATATATATATATATATATATATATATATATATATATATATATATGTTGAGCGGCTGAATGAAAAGTGATAGGATGACACGTGTCACAATCTGATTGGATTATTTTGTTTATATTATTTGTTTTTTATTTATCTTTATCAAAATATTATTTAAGTCATTTTAAATCTAAATAACTCAAAATAAACATTAAAAATAATCATAAAAATCTGGAAAAATTACAAAAAATATATTTTGAACCTAAAAACCTAGAAAAAAACTTGGAATAATTTTATATTCATAGGTTTCCTACTATAATGAGGAGAAGCTCTAAAAATTAGTTTTACCTATTTAAATAAAAATAAATATTAAAAATATTCCAAAAATTCTGAAATAATTTCATAAAATATAGAATAATATTATAAACACTAGAAAATTTTGTGAATTGATTCTACATTCTTGGTCTTGCACAATAAATTCTAGAAGTCCTAAAAATTAGTTATTAGCGTAAATAACTCCCAATAAATATTAAAAATACTCAGAAAATTCCCAAAAAATTCTAGAAAGTATATTTGATTATTTAGAACATAAAATAAAAGTTTTAAATATTTTTAATTATGTTTGACACTAAAATAAATTCTTAAAAGTCCTAAAAAATTAATTTTACTAGTTTTTAATTAACCAAAAATTATGAAAAATTTTAATAGCCCCAAATTAACCTAATAACAATATTTAAGCACAAATTTCAGGATACGGAGGTTACAATACCTCATCCAAAAGATAGGTTATGATCTTAAAAGCAACCAAAGTCTGAATTGCGGCAAAGGTCGACGACTGCCCTTGTGCCTCACCGCTCCGGCAGGCAAATACGAGAATTACTACCATAAGACTAAGCATGGATTTGGGTACGTTATGCCTCCCATAACCCCCGAAGGCTCGGATGAAAAAGATGAGTAACACTCTCACTCTTCAGAGTCTTCCTCTTGGGACTCCGACGTTAGTATCGGGAAGATGCTCAAGCAAACATTGTCTGCCAACATGGTGTCAGCTGACCCTGAGAAAGACGACGAGGATCCACCGAAACTCTTTAAAGTAGAACCGTGGGCCCAACACCTAGACGCACAATGGGAGATGCGATTCGAACAACGAGAACCTTCTACCGAGGACAAAATCATACAAGTCAATCTGGGTGACAAATCCTTCCCTAAACCAATCCTCATCAGCAAGAGTCTGACTGATGAGGATCGAAAATCTCTGTTATAGCTCATCAGGAAATACATTAATATTTTTTCCTCGAGCTATGAAGCCATGCTAGGACCGGACCTCCAAATTGTGGTCCATAAGCTCAACATCTCGCCAAATGCTAAGCCTGTCAAGCAATAGCAATGACAGTTCTGGATGGACATTATGAACGCCATCGAATCTGAAGTCAACAAACTGATAGCTAGTAGCTTCGTCTGTAAACCCCCATTCCTAAAAATCGTATTAGTTATTATTTAATTAATTATTTAAACTATTTATTAAAGTATAATTCCTATTATACCAAACCCGCAACCCGTTAATCATCCCAGCGTAAACCTCACTTAGCGAAAACCCTACAGAACTCTTTCATGCATAAAAACCCAACTTGCCCAAATCCCTTTCTCTACGCACAAAACCAATTTCGCACGTAAAGTAAGGAATTAACATCAACAGTTCACATCGCGTAAAACAGTCAAATAGCAAACTCATCACCATACCGCGTATATTTTCTCTGTGCATAAATATCAAAAGCAATAGCAAACTACCCAGCATAAACCACTGCCGCAGCAGCAGTAACTAAACCATCGCTTATTTATCCAGCGTAAACTCTTCTTTTCTTCCCTCTGCGTAGAATTCAACCACAAATCATTAAGAAAGAAATATCTGTATCAGAAGCAAAACTCAACTTTGCTTTGCTTTTTTCTTTTACACGTGTAAGTTTCTCATTCCACCACTCTTTAGAAAATATCTACAGCCGCACACATAAACCAATAAGAAGAGAACAACAGCAAGAGTTTTCTTAACCATTAAGTAAATTCCACCGCCCCCTATTCCTATATATAATTAATTACAAAGCAATAACTCCTTTCTCTGATCACAGTAATAACTTTGGACGTGCACTTTACTTGGCAATTATACCTTGCCATAATACTGTTATTTTACCTTTCATATTGGTACATGCGTATTTTATTCTGCCTATATAGATGTATATTTTGTAGATTTATGACCTAATTATGAGACCACCCAGTATTAAAAAGCATCATTAGGTTCATTAACCATGACACAGTGGTTTATACGGGTGTATGTCTCATATAGATCATGGACGGCATGACAGGGAAGACCTCCTGTACGCATGGCCGTGCGTTAAGAATGACTGCTGATAGAAACTTTGTATGCTAGTAGACCTGGCAGTTATTTAGGGTATTAGCATGTGGTGGAGGCAACATGCATAGATCATTGGGACAGGGAGGACAACTCATAAGTGTACGGGACACCCACTTTCTTATGTAGTTATTAATCTTGTTTACCGTATGCCCCTGGGATGGGGGACATATGTGGCATATACTAGCCAGTTGTCACGATTGGTGAATTACGTCAGCATATGTCTAGCCTACACTTTCTCTTACACTCAAAGTTGTCCTCAAACTGAATTCACTTAGATGGTTAGGCGACCCGATGGATGTTTATATTTCAGTACTTATTGGCATACTTCTATGTATCTTGTTATGTCCCTCTGAGGACCTGGTCCCTTTTCAGATATGGACGATCAGGAGTTTCCACAAGAGTATGGACCTGGACCGGATGCTACTTACGAGACTGAGGAGCTCCTACCAACAGAGTTTCTGTGATTATGATCACTTTTTTAGGGATTTTTGTGTCTACTTTAGTATAGTCATTTTGTAGTAAATTTATTTACACCAGACTATAGACTCTATACACTTTGATATCCAGTTATATGTCAGTTTTGCTCCCACTGAGTATTTTGTGCTGTGGATGAGATATAGATGGTGTGTGACTTGTTATGACAGTATATTACCACTGATGGATTGCATATTCATTTACAGCGTACGTATGTATATGGTTTTCCATATACTGGAATTTATATACATACGGCTGGGCGTATTACGTATTCCTGGTCCTACGTATTTTGGGACTGGAGCGTGACATCGTCCGCAAATAATAACATCCAGATTGGGTAGCCAACATCGTGCCTATCGTCAAAAAGAATGCGAAGATCAGGATCTGCATTGACTTCCGTAATCTAAATGCGGCCTGCCTTAAGGATGATTTCCTCTTTCGATCACAGATATAATAATCGACAACACCTGTGGCTTCGAGCGCATGTCCTTCATGGACGAATTCTCAAGCTACAATCAAATCAAGATATCTCCTGACGATCAGAAGCATGCATCATTTCCAACGCCGATAGGAGTATATTGCTACACATTCATGCCCTTCGGTCTGAAGAATGCAGGTGATACATACCAATAAGCTATGAGCACCATCTTCCATGACAATCTCCGTAAGACGGTCGAGTGTTACGTTGATGACATCGCCATCTAGAGTCGCTCCAAAGATGACCACCTTAGGGACTTGAAGGCTTTGTTTGACCTCATGCGTACGCACCAGCTCAAGATGAACCCTACCAAATCTTTCCTATGAGTCTCCAACAATAAATTTTTGGGTTTCATTCTAACTTCGAAGGGTATCCACGTAGACCCTGACAAGACCAAAGTGATCCTTGAAATATAACACCCCGTTCTGTTCAAGCGGACTGCTAATTCAAACAGCAAAAGTGCAATATTCTGACCTACTTTGCTCAGGCGAGAATACTCGTTTGAGGCAAAGGATATCCAGACTTATCCCTACAGGATTCCGACTTAGGCTTCCAGAGGCTCGCTTGACGTATCGCTCAGCCAAGGCGAATCATCGCTAAGGTGGGTGGCTACGGTGAACTTGTCTTTGCTTAGCCAGCACACATAAAATCTGGAACGATACATGGTAGTCGCTAGATGAATCACCCCCTGCATGTTAATAAGAATACAACGCATATAGCTAAGGGAATAATCCCAACTTGTATTGTTTGTACTAGAACATGAAAATGAAATATTGCTTATATTCAGACCCTCTTATGTTAAGTCCCTTACGGTTTCATCCATCGTCTTACCTTCGGGTCCGAGCAAACGTGTCTGCTTATGTTCCTTAGAAATGCATGCCTACCTGCCAAATATATTGCCTCGTTCGATGCTTGTTGCATAAAATGTGCCTCAATTGTGTAATACTGTGCATGTCATGCATTCATCTAGTTTTCTTCGAAAGACTATATAATAGTCATTCCGTGCAAGAATGAACCTGCAAGTATCCGGGACAGTTAGGTCACCAAGGCAATCTTTGCCCCAGGGGAAATGCATCAAGGCAAGTCATTCACTGAACAAAGAATCAAGTTTCAAGCACTTCGTGTACTCGTGTTCTCGTGTGCTCGTGTATCTCGTGAAATTGGAAAGACCAATAATTGTATATCGCGGACAACTCGGAAACGAGGTACAGTTCCACGGACGATCATCGGTGCACTAGGGCCACTCCGATTCGGATGGAACTTCACGTGTAGTCCCCTCGTGTGCAAGGCGAGATGGTTTGTAGCGCCTCTTATGCTTTCAGTGTATTCCACTTGGCCTAGGACTACTTCATGTGCAATCCATTTGGACCACTTCATGTGCGATCCATCGTGTGCAGGAGATGGTTTATAGTGCATCGTGTACTCTCATTGCGTTCCATTCTCGTTTGCAGATTGGTCCATTATGGCTATGCCAGCGACTCATGTTCATATAGATAAGTCATCCTCGCTTAGCGGCATCCGCGTGCGAGTCATTGCATCGCATCAAAGAACAACTGAACACCTGAACGATCATGACTCTCGTGTTTGCATATGCTATTGCCTTGGTTTTTATTACGAATGTCCCTAAATTTTTATACCTGCTCGTGCTTGAATTAACAATGTTTGCCTTGGACAGGGAAGGCCAAATGGTAAGTTGGTAAGTCTCGTCGTGTTTTCTCTTATATCGCATGGCGCACTTCCACACGAGTTAGGCTATTCAATATTTGCATAAAACTGATCCTAAGGCAACTAAAAAAATATCTTAATAGTTGGTGCACGGAACCTATATTACGTGTTTGGATTTGTCGAGCGGGCGAGTAGCCTCCCCACCAGTGCATTCAATGTACTGATAACCCACCAGATCGTTTGAAGGGTGCAGGAGAACCTCGTTCGGTGCGGATGCTCCTTCGTGCGTGCTAAGGCGTGGAGATCACTCCGAAGCAGCGTTGCATCCAAAACTGAAGCACATATACAAGACATAATTTTGGAACGTTGCCTGAACATCGCCTGTACAAATTATTCCATAATTGTAGCCACTTGGCACGCTTTTATTGTTTCAAAGAGAGAGGCTCGAGCGACTTGTAATCTCGGCTATACGCCGCCTGTAACACTTGTTTATATCAATAAAAGAGTTGATTTACTTCAACTTATGTTATTTAATGCTTCTGCTATATTGTCGACCTAGTGAACTTGTTACTAAATTACTATGCGTCTATGACTCCGCTGTACTCGGACAATCTGTATGACTCTGTGGCTTAGAACTCTTACCGCCAGCCAATGAACCATGGCCTTGCACGGGTGTGGCTCACGTTCTTGCGGCATCATTCCCGGATGGGTCAAAGTGATCGTTCCGCAGGAGCGCTGGCGCGGTGATTCTCGCCTAGCGGGAATGGCCGATTTAGCCTGCGGGAGATCGGGACATGACATGTTGGTATCAAAGCCTGGCTTATATGCCCTTGGACTTTATTTGATTATTACAGTTTCGAAAGCTCGTTCGTGGGTTATGTGTACGCTCTCTCTCAATGTCCCAAACAGAATGTTCCAACAATAAGTCTAAATACTTTCAAAATGCGTTTTGAATGATATGATTGCTTGTATGATATTGTGCTGTGAGTGGCCTTTGTGCCAACCTGAGTAAGAACCCTTGAGATTAACACAAGTAGCTTGTCCGATTTCACTATCTCTAAGTTTGGTTGAATACATATGTTTGAGGGATGCCTTGAACTTGTGCACGATCCAAGACTCAAGAAAATGTGAAACTCGAATGCTAAGACTTCACTATCGCTAAGTTGGTTGGCGTGCTCATGCTAGAGGTGTACTTCAAATATGTGCACGATCCAGACTAGAGATATGCTGATCTCGAACGCTTGTGCAAGTGAATATCCAAATGAACAAGTACAACAACTTGTATAGGTTTGCCTCAGCCTTGTATCGTTAAATCAAAATTGATTGAAACGTACTGCTTGTCCTCAGTAAGTCTTGAGGATGAGACTTTTTTTGAGTTGGGTAGGATGTAACACCCCATTCTGTTCAAGCGGACTGCCGATTCAAACGGCAAAAGTGTAATGTCTCGACCTGCTTTTCTCAGGCAAGAATACTCATTTGAGGCAAAGGATATCCAGACTTGTCCCTACAGGATTCTGGCTTAGGCTTCCAGAGGCTCGCTTGACGTATCGCTCAGCCGAGGCGAATCATCGCTAAGGTGGGTGGCTACGGTGAACTTGTCTTTGCTTAGCCAACACACATAAAATCTGGAATGATACATGCTAGTCGCTAGGTGAATCACCCCCTGCATGCTAATAAAAATACGATGAACCTAGCTAAGGGAATAATCCTAACTTGTATTGCTTGTGCTAGAACATAGAAATGAAATATTGCTTATATTCAGACCCTCGCATGTTAAGTCCCTTACGTTTTCATCCCTCGACTTACCTTCGGGTCCGAGCAAACATGTCTGCTTATGTTCCTTAGAAACGCATGCCTGCCTGCCAAGTATATTGCCTCGTTCGATGCTTGTCGCATAAACTATGCCTCAATTGTGTAATACTGTACATGTCATGCATTTATCTAGTTTTCCTCGAAAGACTATCTAGTAGTTGTTCCGTGCAAGAATGAACCTGCAAGTATCCGGGACCATTAGGTCACCAAGGCAATCTCCGCCCCAGGGAAAATGCATCAAGGCAAGTTATTCACTGAACAAAGAATCAAGATTCAAGCATCTCGTGTACTCGTATTCTCGTGTATCTTGTGAAATTGGAAAGACCAATAATTGCATGTCACGGACAACTCGGAAACGAGGTATAGTTCCACGGACGGTCATCGGGGCACTGGGGCCGCTCCGATCCAGATGGAACTTCACGTGTAGTCCCCTCGTGTGCAAGGCGAGATGGTTTATAGTGCCTCTTATGCTTTCGTTGCATTCCACTTGGCCAGGGACTACTTCATGTGCAATCCAATTGGACCACTTCATGTGCGATCCATCGTGTACAGGAGATTGTTCGTAGCGCATCGTGTACTCTCATTACGTTCCATTCTCGTCTGCAGATTGGTCTATTATGGCTATGCCAACGACTCATGTTCATATAGATAAGTCATCCTCGCTTAGCGGCATCCGCGTGCGAGTCATTGCATCGCATCAAAGAACAACTGAACACCTGAACGATCATGACTCTCGTGTTTGCATATGCTATTGCCTTGGTTTTCATTACAAATGTCCCTGAATTTTTATACCTGCTCGTGCTTTAATTAACAATATTTGCCTTAGACCGGGAAGGCCAAATGGTAAGTTGGTAAGTCTCATCGTGTTTTCTCTTATATCGTACGGCGCACTGCCACACGAGTTAGGCTATTCAATATTTGCTTAAAACTGATCCTAAGGCAACTAGAAAGACATCTTAATAGTTGGTGCACGGAACCTATATTATGTGTTTGGATTTGTCGAGCGAGCGAGTAGCCTCCCCACCAGTGCATTCAATATACTGATAACCCACCAGATCGTTTGTAGGGTGCGGGAGAACCTCGTTCGGTGCGGATGCTCATTCGTTCGTGCTAAGGCATGGAGATCACTCTAAAGCAGCATTGCGTCTAAAACTGAAGCACATATACAAGACATAATATTGGAACATTGTCTGAACATTGCCTGTACAAAGCATTTAACAATTGTAGCCACTTGGCATGCTTTTATTGTTTCAGAGAGAGAGGCTCGAGCGACTTATAATCTCGGCTATACGCCGCCTGTAACACTTGCTTATATCAATAAAAGAGTTGCTTTACTTCAACTTGTGTTATTCAATGCTTCCGCTATATTATAGACTCAGTGAACTTGTTACCAAATCACTATGCGTCTATGACTCCGCTGCACTCGGACAATTTGACTATGACTCATCCTTCCTTCTAATCTGTTCTATTTGAATAGCCGCATCCTGCTCGATTCATGTACTTCCCTAATAGTTCTTTAAGTATAGCCTTCTCCTATAATATAGAAGTTCCTGTTGTTATATGATAATTAGAGTAGCACACCTATTAAGAATACAACGAGAATATAGACACACCACTAAGTTTAGAATATCTAGTGAACCCTAGAATTCCTTATCTTTAGATTGGTATACCATTACCCCTTGATGTATTAAGAAGACTTGAGAGTAGTATAGACACTACTAGAGTTAGTTAGAAATTTTACCATAATGTTTGACACCTAGTATCATATAGTCTTTTGACCTATTAATGGAGTGTGATTGAACAACATTAATTGCATTCTAGCAAAAGACGATAATGTTTATTTAGACGATAGAATTTAGAGGTCCTTGCCCCTATTTGGTCGACTAGCGACTTAGACAAGGAGGTTGTATGATAACTGTAAAGATTGTAGAGTCTTTTATTATTGTTGTTTAGTTGTTTTTGTTTTTGTGAACTTGAATTAAATTGTACCTCCTTTCATCATCATCTAGCGTACTTATATTTGCTGTACTACCTTGACTTATGCTGCTATTATAGTCTAGTTTTTGTAAGCTTATTCTTTATCGAGCTTGTTCATGACATATGTATGATTGGGGAGGCCCACAATAATACAATTCAGAATCAGTGTATTACGGTCTGATCAACCATAGTGCGCTTGATTCGCCCTTCGCAATAATATTTTACGTGGATTGAGATATATAGTTGACTAGTAGACACATGTACTTGCCCTCTAGATATGTCTAAGCATATTGTATCCGTTACATAACTGTACCGATGCGAGCATGTGGATAGGCATTACCAAAATAGGACTTCAATCCACAACTGCTTTGACAATTCCTATTTGAATTCTTTAAACGCCTTGATCCCGATACTTCTATTCTATTACCTCGCCCTTGAACTCTTTATTATTGATCTCTGTCTTCCCTTATTTCGGAAAGACGAAACCTCATGCTTGGTATAAGTTTAATACACAGAGAGTACTAGATATACCCCGTAGGCCGATCACATACTTGAGGATTATTCTTTTGTAATTAAGGACATATCATATATGATATAATCGGCGTTGAAGTTTTGAGGATTGAATGACATGAGTAAATAAATTAAGTAATATTTTTCTTAAAGTATATAGCCTTCTGTGATAGATGGATAAATTCTAAGTTGGGTAGCAGTGCATTGTCAACTTGAGAGGAATTTCTTTTAGATTATGATCAAGTAAGATTAGATTGGGAGATTCAAGTCATTTTAATTTTGAGAAATTTTAAAAGAAGGATTAAGATAATAAGGATTTAACGAATTTTAAAATCTTGATATTGCGGACCAAATATTTATACTTTGAGCACATGATTTAAATTTTGAATATTGAAGGATGAATCATCGATTTAAATTTTGAGGATAAATATAGAATTTTAGACTTGAACAATTGGTTAATTAGATTTAAATTTTACAATTTGATGATTTGAATGAAAAGTTCAATTTTGATTGTTGGGTCACCTATTTGAAATATTGAGGATGTAAATTGAGTTTAAATATTTGAATAGTATAAAATTCTTAAGTTAAGAATAGGAATAAGATTTGATTAGAATTGTTTATTGTTCAAAGTCTAGAGGAGATTATGATAGTTGAAAATTATGATATAAATTTTGATGTGGGATATCATATAGACTTGAGTTAGATTTGGATGTTGATTATTTAAAAATCGAGAAGAGATTACGACAGGTTGAATTTTGATTTAAACAGTGGTTATCTTAATTTTGAAGTGATCGCGATAGATTTGAATAGATTTTGTTATTTAAATTTTTGGAAGAGATTGCGATTGACGTACCTTATGTACGAATGTGAAGGATTTAAAAAATTATGCCTTATTTTAATTTCGAGGACGAAATTGTTTTAAGTTGGGTAGATTGTAAACTCCCTCACCCAAAATAGGTATTTGTGTATATTTTATATTATTATATTTATTATAGATGTTGAATTTATTTAGAGTATTATCTTAGTTAATTAGAAAATAATTTTTTTAGTATATTTACTTATATAAATATTTATTTAGAATTATTTTTAGGCTATTTTAGATTATTGGAATTTTTCCATAATTTTTAGTTAATTAAAAACTAGTAACACTAATTTTTGAGGACTTTAAAAATTTTATTTTATGTTCAAACTTAATTAAAAATATCCCAAAATTTTATTTTAGGTTCTAAATAATAAAATATATTTTCTAGAATATTTTGGGAATTTTTCGATTATTTTTAGCATTTATTTTGAGTTAATTATGAAAAACTGAATTAAAAACTAATTTCTGAAAAAAAACCCAAAAAATAATTAATTCTGCCCAGTCAGCAAACAGGGGGCCCACCTGTCAGCCTCCAGCAGTGAACAGTGCCGGGCCCGCCTGTCAGTGACCGCTGAGTGGGTGCGAGCCGAGCTGAGCCGACCTCGAGCCGAGCCGAGACCGAGTTCGACTCGGACTCAGCTGAGCCGAGCCGCATCGAACTGCGACCGTTCGATCTGGGCGAGGATGCATGGATGGCTGCCACGTGGCGCGCTGTGAGCCACGGCTGCACTTTCTCTCTCCTATATATATATATAATAGTTTAGATATTAATTTCTAGGGTTTTTCTTCAGCCGATTTTTGGAGAATTATCATCTAGGATTCCTTCATCTTCCAGAAGCCATTGCGCATAGCTCCGGACTCCAAACGAGGCCTAGTTTTTTTTGTTAGAACGATAATGAGGTTAGATTTCTGATTATAAATTTTTTTTTCTAAATTTTTAGTATTAAATTCTTGAAAATTCGTAGAGCACAGCATGTCTGAAAATAGACGTATTTTGATGTTTTTGCAATTTCGGGAGAATCCGGAATCAGAATCACTAACCGTTTAAAGTTTCGGAAAGCTAATGTCGAGATCATCGACATATATTTTTCCCAGAATTTAATTCGAAGTATTTACATACTGTTAATTCTGTAGAACTTCTACGTTAGAATTTAACCATTGGTGCACAATACAAAATTTGTATGTGCCATAATTCCCAAACGAATTTGAATTCGGACGAGCCGTAAATTCCAGCATGTTTTTGACACTGAAATCTACAGGAAATCAGGCATGAAAATTGAGTTTGTGTCGGTTGACTTTTCGATCAACAGATCGCCTCGATTTGCGTGCCATGAGTCTCGAGTTGATAAAATTCAGTTTCTTTGGACAAAATTTAGGAATTAATATAAAAATCAGAATAATAAGATTAAAATAGGATTTTAGAGTAATTATTCCAGAATTAAATAAATTATCTTTTGACGTGATAAATTTGTAATACATAGGCTATTTGGACTGTGACTTGGACTCTGATTCATACCAGCAGCAGGACCCCAGACAAGATACCTTGCCAAATTATTTACAGTACTTTGCATGCTATTTATATTTCTTTTTATTTATTTCATTTCTGTATAGTTCTTGCATGTGTAGTTTTTCTCCAGTCATTACTATGTATTAGATATGTTGACACACACATGGCACCTAGTATCATGGGAGGACAATCATTAGGCGTATGGGATTTTAACCACTCTGGTAAACCGTAGTATATAGTTCGTACTACGGACGTGTGTCGCGCTGGTCGCTACCCCAGAGGTATGTCGATTTCTGTAGAGTCGCGCTGGTCGCTACCCCAGAGGTATGTCGATTTCTGATATTCTAGACGGGTGTGTGAGTTGTGAGGCTTAGATCGAGTAGACTACCCTTGCATATACGTCGAAAAGTTGTCCTCATTTGCATTCATATAGATTGTCTTGTACAGCGTACTTATTTATTTTCAAATTATATGCATATTTACTGTATTCAAGTTGGCTTGTATTTTCTGTATCTTGTTACGTCCCTCTGAGGACCTAGTCCACTGCCAGGTGTATCTGTTCTTGAGTATTTACAGGAGCGCAGATTTGGATGGTTGTATATGCTTAGTGGATGTCTTCTCTTCGAGCTGTGATCGATAGCTGGTATACTTATATTGGGTTTGATTGTGTTGTACTTATATTGTATTTACCTTTCCTATTCGAGTTGATAGTGGATTTGTTTCCATCCAACTATCATCCTAGATACTTCTTATTGAGATCTAGTTTTATCGATACTGTTTATTTATTTCTATATGATTTTGGTGGATAAGATTTAGATTTTATCCTGTGACTTGTATTACAATTATACCACTTGTGGATTTGATATTCATATTACAGCGTACATGTGGATTTGGTTTCCATATATTGGAGTTGCCATATCCATGCGGCTGGCATGCTTACGTGTCCTAGTCCTACGTATTTTTGGGACTGGGGCGTGACAGATTTAATAATGGCTCATATCAACGACAAATTCCTGAAGAAGTACTATGCTTGATCTCCCTTACTAAACAGGGTATGATGAAGATCTCATTCTGATAATACTACATACAAGGATTGGTTGGATCATATTCTATCATGTTCTTATGACTTTTGAATAGATATGATTAACTAATTTGAAACTTCAAAACCTATCACGTCCATATTACCTCTGATAGTGTTTTGTATAAAAATTTAGTTGGATCATATTATATCATGTTCATATTACCTCTGAATAGATATATTCAGCTAAACCTTACCGAAAGTATATCATGTCCATATTACCTCTGATAGCACTTTCATCTTAGCCCATCATTTATATTCTAAAGTGATGGGTCCACAAAGTCAGAAAATGTATCTTTATTATCTCTGGGAATAATAAATTACAAAGGAGCAAAAAAGTACATCATTGGGGAGGAGCAGTTAAATCGCGGAGCTGTTGCGCCAAAGCAGCCATCCTCTCATTCCTGGAGTTTAAGATGTTGGTTCGAGCCAGTTCCAGCCTTGCTTCATCATTGCTCAAGAGAGATAGTTCGGACAGAGAATCAACAAAACTTGCGTGGATGACACCCACATGTGTCAAGTTCTGTTGAGCTGTATCCACTTGGCCCTTCAATACATCACGAACTAGCGATGCTTTGAGAAGCCTCTCCTTGGTTTGAGCAAGTTCAGCTTCCAATTCTTGAACCCTCACTTCATATCCCTCATATTCGACACTGCACTGAGCCAGCTGAGGAATATTCTCCACCAATACTGCTTGCTCTTTTTCCATCTCTTATTGATGTTCCCGGATGGATTCGTTTAAAGTTTCTGTCCTCTGAGCAAATTTAGCAGTTAGGGAGTCGTACTCAGCCTGAACCAAGTCATCGATGCTGCCTCGGGATAGTTGTAAATATTCGTTAATGGGTTATTCTAAACCATTAACCATTTGCTCTAGCGTATTAGCTCTTTCAGCATCATTAAAATTTCTAATCGGCGCTATAGTGAGCTTGGATGACGTCTTCAGAGCATCAAAGCCTAAATTCTTCTCCAGCACCATGGATATCAATTATTTCAAAGTAAGGTAGAATATGCTAGTGTATTATTCAACTAGCGTAGCATAGATCGAATGTACGCTGGAAGTGGCCGCAATATAGATAAATCTCCTATCTAAATTGACTGCAGAGGATGTTGCCACAGTCGTTACTTCAATAGATGGCGCGACAAAAAAGAGACACCAACAACAGTTGAAGTTGCTGGCATGCTCGACGAAGGAGGCACAGTCGAGATGGTGGGTTCATCTACCTCTGATATTATTTAAACTGCTATTGGTGGGATTATTTCTGAGAATGATGCGGATGAAAGATCAACGGCTTCAAGATATGCTTCTTCGATGGTGGTCACCGCTGTTTCATTAGCTGGATCCGCAATAAAATCAGATGTTGTTTCAGCTCCGCCCTCCCCAAAAATATCTTTGCCTGAAACTAAGATAAGAGAAAGTTAATATCAATTTGATGTTAAAATTCCCTGAAAAAAGTGTGAAGACAATATTTACCCATGGCCGATGGTATGTATATGGCGTCTACAGCCTGTATAGCTAAATTATTTCTTAATGATGCTAAACAAGCTGTCATACCTGGAGATGAGGGTACACCAACTGATGCTTGAAGGTAGTCATCCCAGTCATCACCTAGATCTACTCGAGGCTCATCGAGTGGAATCTCGCTTACAGGTGAAGGAGGGGCTAGCCCCATTATTTATCTTGGTAAAGGTATACTGACTCTTATTAAGCTCGGCCTCGAAGGAGATCTAGAAGTACTACCAGTAATGGTGGTAGTGGCAGTAGTCGTGGGCAAAGAATCTCCAGCACTTTCAGCTGGAACTGTGGAGGCTCCCTCTCTAAAAGGCGAAGGATCCCTAATCAAAGAATCATCCCCAACAGGGAAAACAATAGGCTCACTCCTAGAAGAGGCCCCCTTAGTGAAAGTCTTTTTAGGACCTCCGATATTCTTCTTCTTCTTGCGGGGGGGAAGGCTCTTTCAGAGTAGAAGCCTTTCGTTTGTTGGAAATAATGAGAGGCTCTGCTGGCGGAGCTATTACGCCTCTCGGTAAAATCAACAAAAAATTATCTACACCAGTAGCTTCATCACCTTTATCAGAGGAGACAGATGGTATCTCCTCTCTTCCAGTGGACTTATGGAAGGGCATTCTGAAACTTTCATGTACATCAAAATCATGATGGAAGGTATTGATGGACACATAAAACTGTGCGTATGAATGAAGAATGCGCAACTCCATGGAGAGAGAAGTCACGGGCACAGCAAAGGTTGCTCCAGTACAACCCACGATAAAATACCGCCATCCTCTAGCTCCATCAATAAGCCCACCTTTTGAATTTGAAGCTGGTGATGGGATTTCCCACGTGCAACTGATCATACCCAAATTGCCTGGCGAAACGACTAGACAGATAAGGCTCTAAGTAGTAGTGGTCCTCACTTTTGTACAACAGGTGGGAAGGTCTAATACAGACCAACCAGTAAAAGACTTTAGGAGAAAGAATAGTCTTCCCCTGACCTACATCCTGAAGTTTAGTCCCCTGTTGATTGATATGTATAGGGGGGACGGTACAGAAGAATTTCCAACTATGGGCAAAATTTAGTGCTAGTCGACAATCTATGACGCTAGTCACATTCCAAGAAGAATTCTTGTAATTCAACAAGAAGTTATTGCCCGAACCACTAGCAGACCCAGGAGACCTCACCCTGGTGTTGTGAAGGATTAACCATCTCATCAGATATAAGAATGGCAATTCTACTCTGGGATATCCTTCACGTTGTGTAGTATCAGCCAACAGCACATCAGTAATAGCCCTCAGGCCAGCTTGTATCCTGCATACCATGGCAGGAAGCAGGATCAATCTTGCTCCAAATACCAAATGCACTGCGGGCCATAAGGTATTGCGATGAATGTGATCCGCAGACGCGATGCCAGGCACCACCCATCGGCGTATCCAAATAGAAAGAAAGCCAGCCAGTTGAGCTTCTCTTGACAGAGGCTTTTGGCAATGCCTCATATAACTGTAGGCTTTGGTTCCTGCAGGATAACCCCCTATCTCTTCATTCAGAACATAATCTGGAGCCTCTGCATCTTCAATGAGATCATCAATTGTGTCGGCATTAAGAATGCTCAGAGGGTTCAAAGTTTTGTCTTTGCTATCTACAACCTTGTCCTGCTTGGCGTTTCTAGCCTGATAGAAGAAGAGGTAGGATACCCATTTGTTAATATGGGCTAAGTCAGAAGGCTCTCCGTAAAAGGTGGTGCATGCAAGATAGTGGCTCATCAGCTCTTGGTACACTGCCACTACCCGAGGGTTGGTATCCTTCAACTCTCTGTTGGTGGGGACGTATTCTTCATAAGGAATGTCTCCCATTGGCAGCTTTGAGATGTCTGCCATCTCATGAAGGGCTAAGTCCAACTCACCTATCAGAGTAGTGAAAGTCCCGGTGAGCGAGTTATATCGCTCCATCAAAGCTAAAAATAAATTGGGGTTGATAGGTAGCCCAACACTAGTAGCACCGACAACCTCAAGTAAGTTAATACTTTCCAGCTCCATCTGAAAGTGCTTCAGGGCCCATGCAGTTAAACTGGCCCATCGAAGATTATGGGGGCTAAGCCATCCACTGGTGCGAGGGTTAACCTTGGGATATACTCCTCCCTGCCCCATGAATTTATTACAGAAAGTTGCCATTTGAAATGGCTGGATCAAAGAGGAGTCCCCACTAGGGACGCTGCCCGGTAGTAATCCTCTGAAGGGCATGACAGAGTTGGAGGGACTACTTACAAAGGATCCTCGATTTAATCCTTTCTTATAAAAGATCTTCCCCGGCTGGCCATGAAGATCAGGAGTCAGAGTCCATACCATCTTTCTGGGATGTGGGGCATGGAAGAATGCATAGATAGGATAATCTCTAGGCATCTTTGGCAGATACATGACCGTGCCCTCAGCAGAAAATATCCAATCTTCCTTCTTGGGCTTTGTCTGGGATTGTTTATCAATAACATCCCCAAATAAGAAAGCTGATTTCTTATACTCAGTGCCATCTATGTACGTCAAGGGTTCCCCACTGATCATACTCAGCAACATTCTTTCTCCATGGGCCGAGATCAGAGTTCCCCTTTCTTGAGGATACTCATTTCCAGAGATGGAGAAAGTCACATGGGACAAATCCTCCAAGTAGTTGGAATTCAGCATTCCAGCAGTAGAGCCCATCACTTTATCCAGAGGGGGGATCTGTTGGTCCACTGCAAACAAGCAAGAGAATAAGTCAGTTTTTACGCTGGAATTTACTTTCAGTACATAAAACGTAAGGTGCTACACTCTTACAGTATACGCCAAAACTTGACAGTCTGAGTTTTTACGCCAGACTGCAAAAATCTGGGTTTTATGCTAGAATTTACTTCCAGTGCGTAAAACTCAAGGTTTGCAGTATACGTCAAAATTTGACAGTCTAAGTTTTTACGCCAGACTGCAAAAATATAGAGTTTTACGCTGACTCATTAAGAATATGGACATATTTGCGCATACACGTACAACGTATGCGGAGGGTTGTTATTTCTCTCGAAGTTTTACCTGTGATGCCCGGTGCACAGCTAGACGGTGGAGCACTTCGTTCAGAACAAGGCTCGCTTGGCCTAGTAGGATTCGCTCGTGCTTGAGCAGTGGAGCGAGATGATGAAGCGGCTTTCTTTTCCTTAGCGATGGAGGACTGTTTTGGTGCCATGGCGAGTCTGAGATCTTTTTCAGAAAGAGACGAAGAGTTTTCAGAAAGAGACGAAGGATTTTTGTAGAGAAAGATGAAGGGTTTTTCTCTCTCATGACCTAGGCATATTTATAGAGTTCAAATGACTCCCCGAATCCTTAACCAAATCCTATTTTTAATAGTCGGTTATGATTTGGGACCACGTCAGCCGATCATTTGAAAAGGAAGACAGATAGTCACGCTGCATAACGGATCCCTGATTTTATGCTCAGATTTTTACGCTCAGAAGTTACAGATCTACGATTTTATGCTCAGAAACTTTTACGCTCAGAAGCTACAGATCTACGATTTTACGCTCAGAAGCTTTTATGCTCAGAAGCTACAGATCTACGATTTTTTACGCTCAGAAGCTTTTATGCTTAGAAGCTACAGATCTATGATTTTACGTTCAGAAGATCAAAAGCTACAAATCTACAATTTTACACTCAAATGCTACAGATTTATGATTTTACGCACATCTTAAATTACGCAGAACGGATCAGTTAGCAGAATATGCGTATATCTTGATAATTTGGGTTTTACGATTGAAAAAGCCAGTTACAAGAGTTGACGCAGAAAATGCTCTTCTTTCTCAGTCGAAAGGACTTCATTAGATGAAGGGCCAAGGAGTTCCCTAAAAGGGTTTGTCTTTACTGGAAGGGGACTTTTCTTCCTTGGCCATTGATAGTTTAGTCGAAGTTTAGCCAGAATCTAGTTCAGGGATGGCCTGTTTGGCGGACATTTCTTGCCCCTGTCTCGAGAATCTTTCGAGAAGCCATTTTCGAAGATGATGTTCTGAATAGATCTTCTTCACATTTCGAAGGAGAAAGAACAGTTCAGAATTTTATGTGACTCCTCGTCAAAAACAGCATGACAATTGGATCTTCAAGTCAATTTAATGCTAAAGAGCCTTTTACGCATCTTCCTTTACGCGTAAAAGTTGGAACATGACTGGAGGCATATTTGTCAGAGTCAGCATAAAAATTACTCAAGCATGTTGAAGCTGCGTATTATCAGACCTCCTCACAGCAATATGGCAAATCAATAGTGCGTAAAAGAAGACAAGTTTATTAATCATGATTACATATGATGGAAATCTATTTTTTACAAAGGATTTTTTATTAATATTCAAGATCACAATTACATATGACGGGAATCTATTACGCTAGGTTCTCGTCTAACGGAGATCTTCATTTCTTCTTCTACAGTACTTCGTCAGCTTCTTCGGCCGGGGGCCAAGAAAATGATTAATGGCTGGAGGATACAGAACTGGGCCTGTATTATTCAAGCCCACCTTCCATACGTCATCGGCGGCCATGCTCAGAATTGTGTTAGGGATTCAAACCCAACACAATACTGGAAGACACGGCCAAGCTGCCCACCAGGGTCCAGCTTCATAATAGGGGAAAATACAGCTAGCAAGCTGTGTGGTCTAATGCGACCATTCCTCTCTCTTTGACGAATCACCATATAAAATTGCTGATTATCTCAAGCAAAGGAAGCTATGATATCCTTCCATGGTCCATCGTTGCAGAGAATATTTGCTCGAAGGCGTCTCTTTTTATGGCTCCTTACGTGTTGGAAGGGCATAATCTTCTTCTTTCTCGGTTCAGCCCGATGAATCTCAGCAACCATCTTTTTGGTGAAGAAAGTATAGAAAAACAAGTTCATTTACTTGCCCTTATATAGGCAGAAGAGAACATACAAAATCCCAACAACTTCTTAAATATTGCTGCAGAATCAGCCTCAAAGAACGAGTCAAATTTGACCATTTCATGCTTCATTCAAAGTATTTTAAATTACGAGGAATTTGAAAACTTTGAAGGGGGTCTTGTAGAAGCATGAAATACACTGGGAAATTGTACGCGTATTACATGAAGTCCGCATAAAATAGAGCTTCAGAGCTGTTTGGCGTAAAGAAGAGCTTCAGAGCTGCCCGCGTAAAGCAGCGCTTCAAGGATGTTCCGCGTAAAAGGTTGCTTTACCCTCCCGCGTAAAGTTTAAAAAATACGTTTATTTTTAATGCAGCATAAAGTTGTACGAGGTACTCTTCATATTCCTCGAATGAATTTGTTAGACAAAGCAGTGAACCTGACTCCTGACAAAAGTACTGCACGATGATCGAGAGGACGACTGTGATGATAATTTTGCACAGAGACCCAGGCTGTCGTTTAGTGACATATTCTTGATACAAGTCATTTTTACGCATTCAAAGAATACGCTGCCTATTCTACATGGGTAGAAATGAGTTTTACGCTCAAGATAAAGATAAAATCAGACGTCACGTCAAAAGCTGCTTCTCATACAGAGCTTGAGGCATATCTCTGCATTTAATACACGAAATAGAGGCAGATCTCTGCATTTAATGCACGAGATTTTGTTCTATTTTTTTAAATGACTGGAAAAGCTAAAACTGTGCCTAATACGCTCATATTACCATCCTTATATTTTACGCCAACCAGACTATTTTCAACTATAGGAGTATGCCATATGCTATCTCCTCGAAATACGCCAACTCGACTATATTTACAAAGGTACGTGATAAGGCTACTTAGCCCAAAATACGCTCAAAACCTCAGTCGTGATGGATAATTGGCTATTTTTATGTTGGTTATCTATCATTCATGAATCATCAAGTTTTACGCAGAGATTGGCCTTTACGCCAACAAGACAGCTATTTGGCTTTTACGCCAACAAGACAGTTATTTGGCTTTTACGCCAACCATCTTTACACAGGGGCAGTTACCTACGTGGCTTGCATGCCGTAATCTTCAAAAAGCAGTTATACGCATTATCTCATAATGGGACACGTGTCATACGCAGATTCAGAAGATAATTGGAACATGGGTAGCGATTATTATAACCGTCGCATAAAAGATGCAACTTTCTTCACAGTTTGGCTTCTACGCCAACGAGACAGTTATTTAACTGATCTCTATAAATAGAGACCCCTGATCACAGGGAAGAGGGGTCAGAATCAAGGATCAAGATATCAGAGAGAAAATAGAGCAAATACAGAGAGTTTTTGGCAACGAGAATTCAATCCCACTTGCAACCTTTGAAGCTTCTTCTACAGCACTTCTTCTTCATCGTGTGGTCCAAGGGACAAAGTGATCGACCGCAGATCAGACTTCTATAGCAATACTTCCCTAGAATTATTTTTTTATTGTACTTAACATACTCGTATAGGATTAATTGTACTCTTTTTCTTGTTTGTAAGCAAAAAAAGGAAGGTTTCGTATAAACCCTCATTCTCTTCTTTGTTTATCCAAACAGCTGCCGTGTCCGTCTCCGTATTCTGGTACTGGGACGTGACACCCGCAGATCAGATCTCCATATCTATACTTTCCCAGAATCATTTGTACTTAGATTCTTGTCTAGGATCTTTCTATATTTTTTTTGTATAATAGTTTATAATACAAAGTTTTGTATAACTTTTGTTCATAGCAAACAAGATGGCGACTTTGCTGGAGAAAATTTTCTTCTTCAACGAGAAAGTGATAGCTCAACATGATGCTGTGTTGAATAGCTCGATGTAGAAGACTTTGATCGTGAAGTTCGACCAGCAAGCATATGAAGAGATGTTTCATTCTGGGGGTAGTGCTCACCCCTCATCCGTGCCTAAGACGAGGAAGACTCGCAAGGTGTGGGTGCCCAAGCCCCGCTCCATACATCCTGAAGATGATGTCTACAACAACAAAAGTATTCTGATCGACAATAACTCCCTCGTCAACTCTGTGAACAAAGCTCCAGTCAAAGACTTGGAAGACAACACCCTTGTGTTAACCAAGGGATGCAAATCGTATAACTTGCGCAATAACAAGCAAAGAGTGATCCACACCCGAGCTTCTAATTCCTCGTGCATTCATTGCAATGAGTAGGGCAAACAAATCGTGGATACTAAAGTCCAAGCCAATCTGTGTACATGCGCACTCTTCAAGCCCTTAACAAAGATGGACACAAGTTTTGCCAGAATCCAAGCTAATAGAAGAAAAACAACGACAGACGCACTAATAAACAATTAGTCGCGGAAAATTATCCCCCTAATATCATGATCATGCGCACAATTGAGGGAAAGTTATGAGCCACTCGTTATGAACCTTCTATTGGTGCACCAAGCCAAGACCTACATACAAAATTAAATGCACATAGTCAAATTGTGCCAACTCTTCATGCGCCACAGAATATGTGCCAAACAGGTCCAACATCCTTACGATACGCTATTTGTGCGCATGTACCTTCGAAGAATATTCAAAAAAAATTCTTCTCTGTGAAGAACAAGAGTACGAGAGATGATGGATCATACGCCAATCAAGTAAGTACCTCACTTTACATGCAGGGAACTAAAAAGGTGCATAGGAGGTTTAATGTATCTCATATAAAGAGGCAAAGTCAGCCCTCCTCCTCCTTGTCTTTTCCACCTTTTGACTTACACGAACTTATTATACAAAAGCGCAAGGAGAGAGATCCCTTTAACCTTGCAATAGTGTTTTCTAACGAACATCATTGCAATTGTCATAAAGTTGTAATTGAAAGTTGTTGTGCACCGGCAAAAATAGTCTATGTTTGACCAGTTGACTTATGCTATGTCTCATAAATCCCGACATGCAAAGCGAACTGACAACCGGGAGCATGACGATGATGAATTACTCTTTTCTCAGTATACATGGCCTCGCATCTCCCCCATAGAAGAAGGCATCTGAGACGAAGTTCTTCAAAGACACCTAGTCAGAGGAGGTTTGACCAACTCATTGACTCCTTTGAAGGGGTATACCAAAATACCCTCTCTCGAAGATAGGAGCTCCCCCTTCATGAAAATCTCTATTCCTCAGAATCTGAGGCTGGGGGGTAGCAATCCCCCTGAATCTGAAACTGACAGTGTAGACTCCAACTACATAGTTCTTTCTACTAGCCCCTCTGTTGTACACAGAGAGATCAGCGTCTACGCTATCTGGGTCAAACAAGATGCTTCTCCATCAGGAAATACCGAGCAATGCCTCAACTCATTAGAGGATGCAATCAAAGACATGCACACCATGATGCAGAACATGCAACAAATAATGGCGGTCCAATATTCTGCTATGCCAGCTCCTGTCCAGGTGATTGCATTCATGCCCGTACAACCTACTTCTAGAACAACACTTCCTCAAGGCAATACAAATCCAAAGACAGTTCTAAACCAAGAGTCAGCAGCACCGACTTTTAACCTTCCCAATATTGGGGGTGGACCTCCGCCAGTAGTAATACATATTCAACCAGCTTCTTTCCAGTCAGCTGCACCACTCCAACCAGAAGATCCCCTTGAAGCTATCCAACGATTGAGTACAGAATTTAATGCTTTAAAGAATAAAGACCAACTCCACAAGCTAGGGATGAAGCAAACTTATCCTCCTTATTGGGATAATATCTTCTTCCCTCCTAAATACAAACCCCAATCGATAGTCTTATTTGAAATCAAGATATTGCTGAGCCAATATATCAACTACTTCAATATGATGACGGCTTACCTCCAGAAAGAGGATGCTCTCCTTACCAGGTTGTTCGTGGGATGCTTGGCCGGCATAGCCTACGATTGGTATCGTAGTCTGCCTGATAACTGTATATCATCGTTCAATGACATGAAATATATTTTACTTTCATGATGCTACGAGGGAGAAAGGGACATGACTATGTCTTCACTCATTGATATCAAACAAAAAGAGAAGAAATTCGCTCTTTAATTCATAGAGCATTCCAGGCAAGCAACTCTGAAGTTGCCCCTTGGTATTCCAAACTCTGCATTCATCGATACTTTCAAAAAGAACCTACTGCCTATAGTAGGGCTCTGGACATGTCCAACTCAATTTCAAGACTGGATGGTATTCATCATAGGAGCCGAGGCCGCTGAAGGTAGTGCGAAGGTGGCACATAATTTGGGATTACAAATGCCCAATACAGAAGCTAAAGGGAAGCACCCCTCCAACAACAACAACAACAATGTGAATAATCGCAACAACAAAGAAAATAAGGCCTTAGCAATAAATTTATCAAAACGACCTACCTCTCCTCCAGCACAAAAGCCTCCGGAGTCTTCTAGGCCTAAGGAAGAATATTCTTTTGACGAGAGCGATATCCATAATATTTTTGAATGCATGATAAAAAGTAACAGGTTGCAGTTGCCTGATATCAAGCGACCAGATAAGGCTGGTAAAATAGATGACCCAAAGTATTACTTATACCACCGATATGAATATCACCCTAACAAGGCTTGTTATGTCTTAAAAAAGAAGATACAACAGTTGATAGATGCTAAATCTATAACTCTTTATAATGATGATAACATGATCACTGCTAATATGGTGTCTCTTCAATTTGACAACTTTCCAGCAAAAGAAGTCCCAGACGGCGTCATTCCAATACCTCGAACTACGATAGAAGTAGTAAATCTCTTGCTCGCTTGAAGTCAGACAAAGGTATTGGTGCCTTTTACCACAAATTACGATAACATTATGTGGATCCATCCTAACTTGCTGCCAGATTGGGACCAGGGAGTAACATCTTCCAATTCAAAGTCCAAGAAAAAAAACCAGAAAAGTAAAACATGCAACATAATTTCCTTGGATCATCACTCGGACAGGGACCAAGATCAACGTCGAGAAAATATACTTCTAGAAATCAGATTTGAAAATCTGAACATAGCCCCATCAAGCTCTACTCGCAAGCATAGCATGACCCGTCAGTAGAAGAAAAAGATGGGCAACACCCCTTTGTTTAGGGCACATCAAATCGGGACTATGCCGACCCTTCACTCAGTTAATGAAGAAAGGCGTATCCTTTTTCTGGAATGAAGCATGTCAACGAGCATTCGACGACATCAAACAATATCTCACAAATTCACCAGTTCTTGTGTCTCCGATCATAGAGAAGCCCTTCCTGCTGTATGTTCGAGCAATAGATCACTTCCTAGGATCTCTTCTTCCACAGAAGATTAATGAAGGCCATGAACATGCAATCTATTATCTCAATCGCATGATGGTCGGTGCCGAGCATAGATATAATCTTGTCGAAAAAGAATATCTCGCCTTGATGTTTACAGTTCCAAAGATGCGACAATATGTGATGGGATAAACTATTCATGTCATATCTAGGGTGAATCCCCTCCGAGTATTGATAACCAAGCCAAGCATACTCAATTCTCGTTTAACTACATAGGCAATGTTGTTATCGCCTTATGACATAGTGTATGTCCTACAAAAAGCAGTGAAACATCAAGCACTAGCTGACTTTATAGCAGCTCATCCTGTACCAGAAACCTCCAAGATGTATGATGATATCCCCGATGAAGTATTAGAATCTAATATGACAATGAGAGATGACACTTGGCAACTATTCTTTGATGGTGCGTCAAGAATAGGACCCAAAAGCAACATCGTAGCCGAAGTAGGCGTAGTCCTAGTATATCCTGACAAGCTACTCATTCATCGCATATATTCTCTCAGTGAACCATATTACAATAATGTAGCAGAATATAATACTTTGCTCATTGGCCTCCAACTTGCTAAACAATTAGACGTAGAGTATCTTGTATCCTACGGAGATTTTAAGCTAATAGTCAATCAGATTAGGGGAGAATATAAAGTTTGACATGAAGACCTCATCCCTTATCATTAGGCAGCACTGGAGTTAGCTTTTACCTTCAAGGGGTTCTCCTTCGAGCATATACTGCGATCACAGAATATGAAAGCAGATGCCCTTACTAGTTTAGTAGCATCATTGGCCATCCCTCTGAAAAGACAACATTCGATCACATTGACGAGTCAAGAATTTTTCTGTACCAAGAACAATATGCACATTGAGAAGAGCTACGTCATAAAGTCAACCTCCGCCGATGAAGATTGGAGAAGCCCGTTTATAGACTATGCAGCCTATAGGATCCTACTAGAAAATCTGAAAGAAGCGACTTCTATTAAGAGATGTTAACTCTGTTTCTATTATGACGACTCGTCCAGGACATTATATCACCGTTCATATGATGGACTACTATTACGTTGTCTCTGTAATATTAAAGCTAGGCAATCACTTTGTGAAGCTCATGATGGCGTCTGTGGAGCACATTAACCAAGTCCTAAGTTAGAGGATCATCTCAGAAGGATGGGTTACTATTGGCCTACTATGGTGGAAGACGCGATAGATTATGCTCGTAAATATAGAGCTTGTCAGATCCATGCCAATTTTATACACCCGCCTTCAGAATTCTTACATCCTACGGTTGCATCCTGGCCCTTTGAAGCATAGGGAATGGATATTATTGGTCATATCAACCCACCTTCTTCTAGGGGACATCGGTTCATACTTGAAATAATCGATTACTTTTCTAAGTGGGCAGAGGCAGTTTTGCTCATCGAGGTGAAGACGTCTAATGTGATCAGTTTTGTCAAACACTATGTGATATATCATTTTGATTTTCCCTGAAGGATAATATACGACAACGGACCACAATTTGCTAGTCAAGCATTTTATTGGTTATGTGACAATAATCAAATCCAAAATATAGCCTCTACGACTTACAACCTGGCAGCCGACGGTTTAGTAGAAGCCTTCAACAAAACTATAATCAATCTACTTAAGAAATTTATCTCATCCAACAGGCACGATTGGAATGAGAAGCTCGGAGAATGCTTATGGGCTTATCGCACGACAGACCAAGCTCCAACTGGTTACATACCATTCTTCTTGGTTTATAGATGTAAAGCGGTCCTTACACTCGAGATCCCGATTCTCTCTCTCAGGGTAGCTATTGCTAATGAACTAACAGTAGAGAATAATAAATATTTGAGACTTCAAGAGTTAGAAGCCTTAGATGAAAATTGTTTACACGCTCAACAACGTATTGAGCTATATCAAGCACGCATTTTCAGAGATTTTAATCAAAAAGTGATGGAAATAATATTCCAAGTCGGTGAACTGGTCCTTACAGTGAGGAGACCTATGATTACAACCCACAAGTGAAAAGGCAAGTTTCAAGCTAAATGAGAAGGTCCTTATGTGGTGGAGACAATATTCTTCAATGGTGCATGTAGGCTCTCTAAGCCTAATGGAGATTTGATAATGATGCCCATCAATGACAAATTTCTCAAGAAGTATTATGTCTAAATGCGATATATTCTTCTCTATCTCCAGTAGAGTAAAATAAGATATTCGGCGAGTGCATTTTATCCAAGTCCCCGACAAGTCTAACTTAAATATGCAGCATTTGTATTTACATCTTCGGTAACCTACATGATACCCGAACTATTACCTATATTCAACCTTGAAAAAGACATAGGTAATGGGTCCTCAAAGTTCCCCAATAGGACAGTCCTCATATCCAACGAAACATTCTCTTTGAGATTATCCAAACAATTCTCTCCAGCAAAATTATCCTATTCTTAAAACCAGTCATTTTAAGGATGTCATATTCCTAATACCCAGTTGGATTAGGTATAATCTCACGTGTTTCCTCATCGGTCAATATGAATAATGTGATTCATGTCCATATTACCTCCGAATCATATTCTATTCATCATCCCCAAATAGAGAAAATAGTAGTTCACCTTCGAACTATTATTTTCTTATTTTTCTCCAGTTGTTGTCACTACCGCTTTTCCAGAGAGAAGTATTTTTGTCTTTTCCTATTATTGGTAATATTATTAATATTTGTATTTTAAAATTATTGTTTTGAGTGATATTTATTTTTCAAAAACTAGTATTATATTTTTGGATTATATTTTGTCACTACCACGTTCTAAAAATAGGGGTATTTTTGACTTTTATAATATTTAATATTATGGTAGTTATAATTAAGTAATTGCATGATAGTATATTTGATTTAAATAATTATGTGATGTGTAATTAAATATATAATTATTACAGTGTTCATTTATTTGAGCTAGCAGACTGGACCTAGAAGCCCAGTAGGTGAACACCTGTCCAAATTATGGAATTCTGTATTTAATTATTTTATCTAGAATTTATTTATTGGAGATTTTAATTAATTATCGTATTTATTTAATTATTTGTGCATTGCCTTTGCTTCGATATTTGGAGCGCTACCCTGACTTTTATCTTCCAACAAATTTCACAATCTTTCCTAGACATGCCCGCCTTCCATTCTGCTATTTTTGCAACTCATAATTCTGCTCTCTGTACATTAATTCTAGCCGCACAAAAATCATCGCGGACGTTATTTAATAAATTCCTATTTTGTATCGTTGTGCGTTCTAATCGAAATTGGGGACAATATTGACCTATTTTTCGTGCGGCCCAAATTAGGATAATATTCTGTTCTGAGTCTTCTTCATTATTGGTATTGATGACCTGACCTGATTTTGGCCCCATGTACTCCTAACTAATTTTAGAACACAACTTGTATTTATTTCTAATTAAATTGAGGATACTATTTTAACCGATTCTGAAAATCCCAATTTAATTCCAGCGCCCTGCTAATTGAGCCCATACCGAACAACAGCGCCCCCTGACCCTACAAAATACCAGACACTGAATCGCCCGCCAAATTTTTATTATTTCATGCGTCTGTGCAAATACCCAAATTTAAGGGGGCTAATTTGCAAATTTATATTTTGGTGCCAACACCCATTTGTTTAAACAATGAGGGAGCCTAATAATATTTAATTAGCCTCTCACCCTCATTCCCACATGAAAATCCCCATGTCAAATCTGGACCACTCATTTAAAGGGGGTCAATCACTACCCTTGATTTCACAACACCCTCTCTCCCTTATTTAATATCATGTCCCATCAAACCCTAATCCCCAAAACAAGCCCCCACATTCTCCCTCAAGCCTCCACAACCGTAGCCCCCTCATTCTAATTTTTTTCCACTTCTCTTCTTTTCTTCTTCTCTTTCCTTTCTTCTTCTCCTTTTTTCTTCCTTCTTCTTCTTTATTATTTTTTCTTTCTTCTTTCATTTGAATTTAAATTCAAGAGAGGGGGGATACTGTTCACCCCCCCGCACCTACTGTTCACCCGACCATTCCCTGCTGTGCACTCGGCGGGCCTTTGCTCCTCCGACGGGCTGGTCAGCCAGCCCCGATCCTCCGGCGGCCGCTGCGACTCCCCCATTCCTCCCTGCTGTCAACTCCGGCGGCCCCCTCACGAGTTCCTCCTCCCGCAGCTCCCGTCCATCTCCCCCACCGGTCAGCAACCCGAGCTTCCTTCCTCCGGCGGCCGAGCCCCACCCTGCTGCTCCGGTCAGCCATTGCTCCGGCACCCCCTGCTGCTCGACAACCCAACTCCCCTCCCTCTGCTGCTTTCCTCAACTCCGGCGAGCAGCCGAGCAGCAAACACCGCTGCTCAGCCACCCTGGCCTGTCCCCGAGCACCGACCCCCCGCTGTCCTGCTCCTTCCCTCGCCACCCGCAATTCTTCTCCCCTCCTGCCGTACTCCGGCCGGCAAGCCAGCCCTCCCCGGCTGTGAGTTTCCTTCTCCCCCTCTTTCCTTCTTCACATATATATATATATATATATATATATATATATATATATATATATATATATATATATATATATATATGTAGCTAATGTAATGTATATGTACATATATGACTAATGTATCTGTATTTGTATGTATATAATTAATGTGTAGACATATACGTATATACGTATGAGTATATATTAATATATATATATATATGTATAGCATTTATTTAATTAATGTTTAATACACATAATGTATAGTATATATATAATGTATGTATAGTATGTATTTAAATAAATTGTATAATTATAGTATGTATAATTGATTGTATAAGTATAGTAGGTGTTTAATTAATTGTATGAGTAAGTATGTATTTAATTAATTGTATAAGTATGTATTTAATTAATGCATATGTATATGTATGTATATTGGGTATTTTTATATGGTATAAATTTAATTTGGAAAATTAATATTAGTATGTTTAAGAATGATGTTGACAATATATATATGTATATTCTAAAAATATACTTTTGCATATATATGATATATATGTATTTTGGTATATAAAATATAATATTATACGTACTATTTTGGTATAAATATATATATATATATACATATATATATATATATATATATATATATATATATATATATATAAATATATTGGTATACACATATATATGTATATGAACGTATTTGATATATGTTAATATATAAATGTACGTATTTTGGTAAATATACAACTATAGCAAGTATAATTTATATTGGTATATATTTTAGATATATATATATATTATGTTAAATTCTTTTAGTATGTATACAAATATAAATACGTATTCCTTTCCATGAACTATGTTATATATATATATATATAAGTATTATTTATTTTAAAGTATATATTTTTACATATATCTATTATTGTAATTAATAGAAATTATATATATGATTAGTTAATGAGATGTATATTTATGTATATGCCTACCAGATGACCCTAGTTGACTAGTGCCCTGCCTGGCATGGCCCTGAGGCCAGTGTTTTTGACTGTGTGTTAGCGTAGCATCTGATGCAAGTGTTGTTATTATATGTCTATAGGACTGTTGGTTCACCCAGGGGATACTCTGGAACAGGACCCCGGTATTCACCAGCTAAGGACCCAAGGAAAGTACACTCTCTGATAATTTCCAATTCCTTAATAATTTCTATAAGTTCAATAATCATGAAATGTTACATCTGAATCCTTGACACTGTGCTACACGGACTAGTATAGCTTGGATCTGCAGTCATGAGATATTACATTAATTATCGTATTGACATTGTACACGACATGTATATTAGACATCGTACATGATAGATTGGACTTGCTCGTGTATCGTGACGTGTCATGATTGGATCCACAGTACTAGTTGGGGGCGGGGAAGTAGTTAGTAAGAAATGTGATCATACCCTTTTTACAGTATAGAACAATGTAAGTGTTAATCATGCTCTTCATTCATGATTAGCCAGGCCCTATAGCTATCATACATGTTCCCAAGCCGATCACATTTTGAAACTACTATTTCAAACACTTAGAATAGATTACAGTTCCCTATTTAAATCATATACTACATCACCCGTATATGATACTGTTCCTTGTTCTTTTCATTTTCATACTGACTGTATCATATTGCCTATTGCCTGTCTCTTTTTAATTGCCATTGCATTTATTTCACTGTCTTCTCAGTAGCTAGTATCACATGTTTATTGCTTTATAGTCCTTATCAATTTAATGGAACTGTTATTTGAGATTTGTACTTTGCTCCTTCTTGACTGGAAATATTTTTTCAGACTATGCCTTAGAGGATCGGTGTCCGACACTTTATGGACCATATGGTGAGTAGCTGCAACTTGGGCTTGATAGTTTAGTTGTGATTTTGGGAGGTTCAGCCAAAATTACTATTTTTAGTTAGTTCTTTAAGTAGACTAATTGGTACCGGATCTGTCTCCGACATTTTTTGATGAGACTTGGATATTGTTGAGTTTGATTATTACTTTAGACTTGTGTTGTATTTAATTTTTGTTCGCTATCTTATCGTGCTGTAATCCTGTGATTGAGTATGTGTTCATTTTATTTGTGTCATCCGTGCCTCCTTATGGAGATTGGATGCTTGTGTGAGATTGGCTAGATAGTATCAAGACCTTGACAGCGTTCTACCGCCGATGCTGCGGCGTAGGCTGGAAGTACCCGCGTACTCGTGCCCTAATTCCGGGTGCGGGTCGTGACACATTTTTAGTGGTGGCCCATGCAGGTCAGACTTCGCGAGTTGTGCGATGTCGTAGTAGTGTGGCATCTTTGTTATACTATTGCGTGCCTGCGATAGGATCTAGGACATAGGATACTAGGACGAGAGCGAATACTCAATCATAATTCCTTGAGAGATTCCTGGGATGACCCCTGAGAATCTTGTTATAATTTCCAATTTAAAATCATTCCCTTGTTCCGTCCATTCTCACTTGTTGATTGTTGATCAGGTATTAAATTAGGATCTTGGTTTCATCATATAGTTGATTTCATATCAAGATAAATTTGCAGACTGATTTGTAGTATTATCTGATGACACACGTCGATGAGGACAGTGAGAAAATTAACACTAGGGCTATTGGACTACTAGATATGGATTTAAATTATAATTTGAAGATTGAAAATGAATTGCATTTTTGAATTTTGAGAAGTTGAGATATTATGTTATTAAAATTTTATTTTTGAGGATTCAGATTCGATTCAATAAACCTAGACAAGCTGTAAGGATTTTTAAGTGATAAAATTTTGTTTCAGTATTTAGATAATTGATCTTGAGGGAAGTATATGCATTTTTACTTTAAAATTTATTCGAAGAGTTATTTTGAGGAATTTTATTTGAGGATAGGATTTTATAGTGGGAGAGATATATTAGCATATAAGTAGATGAGATGCATGTGTAAGGATATGTTGGCTTGAGCATGATTGAGATTTCACTACCAACTGGCTTAGGTGTTCATCTAGGATTGTATTGGAGAGAGAGCAGTACTTAGTATGGTGTGTTGTATTTGATATGCACTTGAGTGATAAGGATAACTAGTATCAGCGATTGCAGTAGGTAAGGAAGCTAGCAGAGAGTATATTTCTAGTAGAACTAGGTACCTGGGGGATAGAGGAATCAAACCTTGGATGCATCTTTGACCTGTGCAATCACAACTAGGGTTTATTTCCAATCGTTTATCTTGAATGTTGCTTCTTTAGAACTGTACTATCCTTCCTTGATGATATCGCATTTTTGCCTAAATTGATTCTTTGGGATCTGTCTTCAGGATGTCGCCGCAGACACGGTCTATGAGAGCGGGAACATCAGCTTTAGAGGGGCCTGCCACCTCTCCACCTGAGGGACAGACCGCCGTAGTTCCTCCTATATCTCCAATGCACGTAGGTGTGTCTGCACTTTTCGGGGATCCTCCTCCCCCACCTGTTCAGAAGATTGCCGCAGCTATGACGGACAACCTTCCTCCTCCACGGACTCCGATTCCCGGAGGTTTGCCCATTGATGGGACGCAGATGTTTACCTTGATACAGGGCATGGTAGATGCCCAAAGAGTGACGACAGATGCTCAGCGAGTTCAAGCTGAGGCTCAGAGGGTGCAAGCAGAAGCGCACCAGGCACAAACCGAGCTGATGAGAGAAAATATGGAGAATACTCATCAGGTGACTCTCTAAGCTTTGGAGAGAGTAGCACAGTACCAGCAGTTTCCTGGCCAACAGCAGCAAAGATCAGGCACTATAGTGGATTTCAAGAGGATGATGCCTCGAGAGTTTAAAGGCACCGAAGGGATACTCTACGATGACGACTGGCTAGAGGATATAGAAAGGAGCCTGTGATTGACCCAGATTCCGAAGAACTTGCAGATAGAAGCCGCTGGCAGTCAGATGTTCGATATCGCACTCACGTGGTATCGCACAGAGCCGAGAATTACTGCACAAGGACTTACTTGGGAGACCTTCAAGGAGCTCTTCAAGGAGAAGTTCTTTCCCGACGTGGCATTGGGAACCTTGGAAAGTCAGTTTCATGACTTGGTTCAAGGAAACATGTCGGTCGACGAGTACGCTGCAGAATTCTGTAGATTGAGCCGTTTTGCATCGTCTATGATTCGGGACCCAGGAGATCGAGCCCGGAAATTCAGAAAGGGACTGACGAGAGAGATTAGGTCACGCACTTCTGGTTGTCGTACCGCTACCTTTGAGGCTATCTTGATGGATGCTCAGATTGCAGAAGAGGATCTGGATCTCAGGCCTAAGAGGAGTCACAATACTTTTGGAGATACGAATGGTAGCACAGGACCAGCCAAGCATCCCCGTATTCAGCACCAACAGCAGTACCAAGTACCATTTCATATTCAGCAACAACTATGGACATTTCAGTATCCACAGTAGTACCTAGCACCAGTTTCTATCCAACAACATCCATGGGTGTATCAGTATCAACAACAGTACCAGGCACCAGTCCGTGTTCAGCAGAATCAGCAACAGCCTCCGAGAGAGACACAGCAGACTTGTCATTTCTGTAAGAAGCCAGGTCACCTTTGAGAGAGCTGTAGAACGAGACTAGGACTTTGTTTGCACTGCGGCACTGCGGGACATCGAGTAAGGGATTGTCTTCTAGCCCCTTATCTTTCCGGCCAGCGCGCAGCTTCAGATTATAGAGATCCAGTTAGGCTACCTGTGGAACCGTATATTGCTCAGCACCCGCAAAGGGAACCACCCCAGCAGGGCGGGGCATTTGCGATATCGATCGAGGAGACCGATACTGCAGGTAATGTGTTAGCAGGCTCTATTCCTTCCTCCCTTTTGTTCCTATCTACTTGATTGATTGATTGATTCCTTAGTACAAGTTGTATCCATAATTTCTTGTTATAATGTAGTTAGTAGTACCCCTGATACAGAGACTGCAATACCATGACAAAAGACACCATGACCGTACATATCCCCTTAGGTTGCATGTTGTATGATTGTAGGAAAGATTTTTCTTAGACCATGATTATTGGGGTTTGACCATGACGAAGATTCATGAAGGGGTTATGACTTGACAAAAGAGACAAGATGATTAAAATTCGAGGATAAACATTGATTTAAATAAAGGGCCAAGAATTTAACATGGCAGAATTTATGATTTATTAATTCCAGGAAGATTTTGACAGGATTAAATTGGTTATAAAAAATTTTGAAATTTTGGGAGATTATCAATATATTTAGTTGATTGCAAGTTATGAATTTTAGAATTTTATATTTGGATGTTGCATTTGGAGAATCCTTAAGTGTCGCATTGTTGAGTATTTTGAGGAAAGAGAAAATCGAGGAATAAAATTTTTGATGGATTAATATTTAAATTAAATTTTTGGGACGAGATTTAACTTATATATATGTGCATTGATAAAAATCAAATTAGAGGAGTGAATATTAAATTCCTAGTATTGAATTATTAACTAAAACTTTCAAGGAAAATTTTGATAAAAATGGACTTTGATTTCATTCGAGGATTTTTCGGAATGCAATAATTTCAGAATTTTTAAAAATTGTGAAAGGACATTGAGGATTATTACCTGATTTCATAGATGATGAATTTAAATTTTGAGGGAAATGATAATGTGTATGAATAAACGCTACTATGAGGATTTTAAATTTCGAGGACGAAATTCTTTTAAGGAGGGTAGACTTGTCACTACCACGTTCTGAAAACGGGGATATTTTTGACTTTTATAATATTTAATATTATGGTAGTTATAAATAAGTAATTGCATGATAGTATATTTGATTTAAATAATTATGTGATGTGTAATTAAATATATAATTATTACAGTGTTCATTTATTTGAGCTAGCAGACTGGACCTAGAAGCCCAGTAGGTGAACACCTGTCCAAATTGTGGAATTCTGTATTTAATTATTTTATCTAGAATTTATTTATTGGAGATTTTAATTAATTACCGTATTTATTTAATTATTTGCGCATTGCCTTTGCTTCGATATTTGGAGCGCTGCCCTGACTTTTATCTTCCAACAAATTTCACAATCTTGCCTTAGACATGCCCGCCTTCCATTCTGCTATTTTTGCAACTCATAATTATGCTCTCTGTACATTAATTCTAGCCGCACAAATATCGTCACGGACGTTATTTAATAAATTCCTATTTTGTATCGTTGTGCGTTCCAATCAAAATCGGGGACAATATTGACCTATTTTTCGTGCGGCCCAAATTAGGGTAATATTCTGTTCTGAGTCTTCTTCATTATTGGTATTGATGACCAGACCTGATTTTGGCCCCATGTACTTCTAATTAATTTTAGAACACAACTTGCATTTATTTCTAATTAAATTGAGGATACTTTTTAACCGATTATGAAAATCCCAATTTAATTCCAGTGCCCTGCTAATTGAGCCCATACCGAACATACAGCGCCCCCTGACCCAACAAAACACCAGACACCGAATCGCCTGCCAAATTTTCATTATTTCATGTGTCTGTGCAAATACCCAAATTTAAGGGGGCTAATTTGCAAATTTACATTTTGGTGCCAACACCCATTTGTTTAAACAATGAGGGAGCCTAATAATATTTAATTAGCCTCTCACCCTCATTCCCACATGAAAATCCCCATGTCAAATCTGGACCACTCATTTAAAGGGGGTCAATCACCACCCTTGATTTCACAACACCCTCTCTCCCTTATTTAATATCATGTCCCATCAAACCCTAATCCCCAAAACAAGCCCCCACATTCTCCCTCAAGCCTCCACAACTGTAGCCCCCTCATTCTAATTTTTCTCCACTTTTCTTCTTTTCTTCTTCTCTTTCCTTTCTTCTTCTCCTTTTTCCTTCCTTCTTCTTCTTTATTGTTTTTTCTTTCTTGTTTCATTTGAATTTAAATTCAAGAGAGGGGGGGATACTGTTCACCCCCCCGCACCTACTGTTCACCCGACCATTCCCTGTTGTGCACTCGGCGGGCCTCTGCACCTCCGGCAGGCTAGTCAGCCAGCCCCGATCCTCCGGCGGCCGCTGCGACTCCCCCATTCCTCCCTGCTGTCAACTCCGGCGGCCCCCTCACGAGTTTCTCCTCCCGTAGCTCCCGTCCATCTCCCCCACCGGTCAGCAACCCGAGCTTCCTCCCTCCGGCGGCCGAGCCCCACCCTGCTGCTCCGGTCAGCCATTGCTCCGGCACCCCCTGCTGCTCGACAACCCAACTCCCCTCCCTCTGCTGCTTTCCTCAACTCCGGCGAGCAACCGAGCAGCAAACCCCGCTGCTCAGCCACCCCGACTTGTCCCCGAGCACCGACCCCCCGCTGGCCTGCTCCTCCCCTCGCCACCCGTAGTTCTTCTCCCCTCCTGCCGTACTCCGGCCGGCAAGCCAACCCTCCCCGGCTGTGAGTTTCCTTCTCCCCCTCTTTCCTTCTTCACATATATATATATATATATATATATATATATATATATATATATATATATATATATATATATATATATATATATATATATATATATATATATATACATATATATATATATATATGTAGCTAATGTATTGTATATGTACATATATGACTAATGTATCTGTATTTGTATGTATATAATTAATGTGTAGACATATACGTATATACGTATGAGTATATATTATATATATATATATATATATATATATATATATATATATATATATATATATATATATATATATATATATATATATATATATATGTATAGCATTTATTTAATTAATGTTTAATACATGTAATGTATAGTATAAATATAATGTATGTATAGTATGTATTTAAATAAATTGTATAATTATAGTATGTATAATTGATTGTATAAGTATAGTAGGTGTTTAATTAATTGTATGAGTAAGTATGTATTTAATTAATTGTATAAGTATGTATTTAATTAATGCATATGTATATGTATGTATATTGGGTATTTTTATATGGTATAAATTTAATTTGGAAAATTAATATTAGTATGTTTAAGAATGATGTTGACAATATATATATGTATATTCTAAAAATATACTTTTGCACATATATGATATATATGTATTTTGGTATATAAAATATAATAGTATACGTACTATTTTGGTATAAAAATATATATACATATATATATATATATATATAAATGTATTGGTATACACATATATATGTATATGAACGTATTTGATATATGTTAATATATAAATGTACGTATTTTGGTAAATATACAACTATAGCAAGTATAATTTATATTGGTATATATTTTAGATATATATATTATGTTAAATTCTTTTAGTATGTATACAAATATAAATACGTATTCCTTTCCATGAACTATGCTATATATATATATATATAAGTATTATTTATTTTAAAGTATATATTTTTACATATATCTATTATTGTAATTGATAGAAATTATATATATGATTAGTTAATGAGATGTATATTTATGTATATCCCTACCAGATGACCCTAGTTGACTAGTGCCCTGCCTGGCATGGCCCTGAGGCCAGTGTTTTTGACTGTGTGTTAGCGTAGCATCTGATGCAAGTGTTGTTATTATATGTCTATAGGACTGTTGGTTCACCCAGGGGATACTCTGGAACAGGACCCCGGTATTCACCAGCTAAGGACCCAAGGCAAGTACACTCTCTGATAATTTCCAATTCCTTGATAATTTCTATAAGTTCAATAATCATGAAATGTTACATCTGAATCCTTGACACTGTGCTACACGGACTAGTATAGCTTGGATCTGCAGTCATGAGATGTTACATTGATTATCGTATTGACATTGTACACGACATGTATATTAGACATCGTACATGATAGATTGGACTTGCTCGTGTATCGTGACGTGTCATGATTGGATCCACAGTACTAGTTGGGGGCGGAAAAGTAGTTAGTAAGAAATGTGATCATACCCTTTTTACAGTATAGAACAATGTAAGTGTTAATCATGCTCTTCACTCATGATTAGCCAGGCCCTATAGCTATCGTACATGTTCCCAAGCCGATCATATTTTGAAACTACTATTTCAAACACTTAGAATAGATTACAGTTCCCTATTTAAATCATATACTATATCACTCGTATATGATACTGTTCCTTGTTCTTTTCATTTTCATACTGACTGTATCATATTGCCTATTGCCTGTCTCTTTATATTGCCTGTCTCTTTTTAATTGCCATTGCATTTATTTTACTGTCTTCTCAGTAGCTAGCATCACATGTTTATTGCTTTATAGTCCTTATCAATTTAATGGAACTGTTATTTGAGATTTGTACTTTGCTCCTTCCTTACTGGAAATATTTTTCCAGACTATGCCTTAGAGGATCGGTGTCCGACACTTTATGGACCATATGGTGAGTAGCTGTAACTTGGGCTTGATAGTTTAGTTATGATTTCGGGAGGTCTAGCCGGAATTACTATTTTTAGTTAGTTCTTTAAGTAGACTAATTGGTACCGGATTTGTCTCCGGCATTTTTTGATGAGACTTGGATATTGTTGAGTTTGATTATTACTTTAAACTTGTGTTGTATTTAATTTTTGTTCGCTATCTTATCGTGCTGTAATCCTGTGATTGAGTATGTGTTCATTTTATTTATGTCATCCGTGCCTCCTTATGGAGATTGGATGCTTGTGTGAGATTAGCTAGATAGTATCAAGACCTTGACAGCGTTCTACCGCCGATGTTGTGGCGTAGGCTGGACGTACCCGCGTACTCGTGCCCCAATTCCGGGTGCGGGTCGTGACATATTTATTCCAATATTGGTATGGTTATATATATTATATATAGTTAATGGTTAGTTGTTAGACTTTAGGTAGACTAGTTGTTAGTAAACCTAATTGGACCCAACTAGACTTGTCATGGACCAAATTTAAGTTAGAGACATGAGCCTAATATTTAGTCATTTTTATTAAGTTAAGTAATTTAATTAGCCAAACCATTAGGAATAGAAGCTTCCTTCCTTAATCATTTTCTTCATGACAAGACCCAAGAGATAATTTGGACTTTGCACATTTTTTGGAGAGGGGGTTAGTGGTCGGCTTACTTATTTGGGTGGTTTCTCTCTCCTCTTCTCTTATTTTATTCCATTTAGATCTAGAATTTGTTCATCCCCAAATTCGCTCTTTTCTCCACCAAACCTACACCAAATATCAACCAAATCCTTCCAAAATTTATTCCTACTTCACCATTGGAGGCTCTATAAGCAAGGAGGAGGCAAGGAATACAATTTTGAAGGAAATTGCACAAGTTGAGGCTTCTTTGTGTTCATTGGAGACTTTCATTGGAAATTTATCTCCCAATAGGTACAATTTAGTTTTTTTCTTTCTAATTATACTCCAAATCTATAGTTTAATCATTAGGAACCCTCCCACGTACTAGGGATACCTATAGAAAGAAGAATTGACTACTATGGACCCTTATTTTGGAAGTTACCATACATTTTGTGTCAATTTTGGAGAAAATCCGAGATTGGCATACCAAGTGTTTGTCGATATATTAGAATGATGATTTGGTGTTTGTTTTAGTATTGTGATTCTAGTGTCATATCCACAATTAGATACGTGTAGGCCGTATCATGAGGATTTGATGATACAGATTGATTGAGGGTTTTTCCTTTGACATGGGTGCTATACACATGTAAAATATTGCCATGAAACTTGGATTGATGTATTAGCACTTAGAATATATTCTAGTTGCTAATTAGAACTTGTGGTTATAAGTTGGGTCGAGTTTGGATATGTTTGGAGTGCGTATCATGAGTATATCATGGCGTATCATGAGATGCATGCCAAGTGTTTGTCAAAATAACATTTTGGTCATTCTTGGCCTTGTTATCAGTTTTGCCCTTGAATACCTATTGTTAATAATCATTAGAGATATATATTTAGTTCTTGAGTGTTTATATATATATATATATATATATATATATATATATATATATAGTGTGTGTGTGTGTGTGTGTGTGTGTGTGTGCCTATACATTATTATGTATAGATTGTTTTATATATTAGTGTTATCATTATATATATATATATATATATATATATATATATATATATATATATATATATATATATTATGTGTGATATTTTGGAAGGAGTAGTATGTTGTGCTTGCGAAGATATGGAGGGGGTTCAATACCTGTCCAGTTATGAACTGAACACAGGTTTCAGTTGGCTAAGGGGACAGTCGGGTAGAGCAGTGTGCAGGCAGACATCAACTGCTGTATGCACCTGTACAATAGTATGCAGTAGGTTGATCTATATCCAGGAAAGAAGAGGGGAGTTCAGGATCTTGGGGTAACAACAGAAAACAGCAGCAACAGTGTCAACACCTCATGTAACTGTTGCTTGAGCAATCAAGCTCAACAATATCTCTTATTTAGATATAGTAGCAGCCGATCACCTTAGTTCAGGTGCAATGCTTGCCTCTAGCAGGCAGTGTATTGGTAGGGAGAGTGTGTGGCACTATATTAAGGAGGAGAAGGCAAGTCTACAATATGTGCTATAAGGGAGGTCCTGGTATTGGAGATTGAACTAATAGTGTTATACATGTGTGTTTTTGTGTGACTAGTAAAAGTGTTTGAGTATAGGATATTAGAATGAGTAAAGTAAATTGTGTCTAGTGTTAGTAAAGAGAAGGTATAGAGGGGTGTAAATGTCTGATACTTGAAAGTATCAGTGGGGTGCATAAGTTAGTTTGGTAAGAATGGAAGATAGTTAAGGCTTAGTAGTTAGATGGGAGGGAAACTGTGTACAGGTTGCTTGCCATGGGTGGCAACAACAACACAGGTACTATTGTACCTGTGTGGTATTACTGCAGTAGGTAAGAGTGAGGTACAAATGTGTGTGTGGTTGTATATGCAGACCTAGGCATTGATCTTCAGGTGTGCACAGGCAAGGGTAGGCCATATATCAGACAGAAGCAATAGCAGCTAGGTGAGTATGCAAATCAGAGTTCAGTTGGGGGCTTGGCCTGCAGTTGTAGTGCCATGCCCCAGTCCCAAATTACCGAGGGACTAGCCACGTGGCAATGGCCAGCAACACAACTCCAATGGGCAAACCTAATTTAATGGACCCATTAAAGTATACTTAAGCTGTAATAAATATAAATAATCATAAAATAATTCTAATCTCATCCACAGAAAGAAGCATAACTAAATATGATAGACTAATCAAGATAATAGATAAAAAGAAATATAGTCTATCAATAAGTCCAAATAAATAGTGTCTCGGGGAACAACCCAATAAAATAAGTTAATACATAAATCCAAGAGTCAAGATATGAAATAACTAGAAGCAGAAATAACTGAGATGTAACAAAATACTCAGGAGAAATCCTCTGGCACAACCTTATCCTCTGGTGCCAGTACTGCTCCAGCGTCAGCTCTTGTCCCATATATCTCGAGGTATTCCTCCTCTGCTATACCTGGGGACATAATCTGGATCCAGGTCCTCAGGGGACATAGCAAGGTACAAGAATAACTCAAGCCAAATAAAGTACAGTAAATAAAAATATATCCTCAGGGCAAGCTATGTAACCAGCTATATGAAATACAATTTGAGAGCATCACTAGTACTCAGGCTGAAACCACTACAAGCTCTGTGTCGGAGAGCCGATAGCAGTAATATCACGAAGGGCCAAATATATGTGCCAAAGGTCTGGTACAGAGACTAAGACACTCTCCAGTAATATAAGTATATATATATATATATAATCAGCCTGTAGCATGTGTGTCTCTCCCCACCCAATGTAACCTCACATCTCATGTCCATAACACGCAAGATCATGACCTCTAGCTAGTACAACAAGTCATAATGATATCTATGTATGCAAATCTTATGTCACGAATCCTGTAAACCTATACAGAATCACCATAAATAACTCATGAAAGATTCTGTCACATGAATAGTGTCAATTGTCATATGGTATAACGTACTTGGTAAAAGAAGCACGAAAAATATGGGATCGTGGAATCAACTCTCTAAATGACGTTACACGACTCCCCGTACGGCGTCGACACCCGAATCTTGTTCGGACGCTAAGCAACGTCTCACGGTCCTAGGTTGAATAGGTACAACACAGAAGTATATAGAAATAATACAAGCAAATAATAGCATAGGATCTTCTGCAAGTTGGCAAGGTATACTTGCCTGTGTTCTGAGCTCCGTCAGTTGCTCCGATAAAAGTAGAATCTTCAGGTACGCCTCTGGATGCTAAAACAAATATTATTATTGCTCTCAAAATACTTGAAATAGCTAGAATTGACTAACCATAAGTCCAATTTGGACACAATGGGAGAATTGACAGTTTTTGGTCAAAGCGGGGTCCACTTGTGGCCAAATTCGCATTGAAAAATATGTCAGAGATAAAGTTCTCCAAATTTGTCAAACTTAGTGTCTACAAGTCTAGAACGATAATACAAATCCAACGGAACATCCAGAACTAGATTCCGATGAGCCGATCACAAAATTGCTCGTCAAGTAGAACCGTGGGGCCCACGAAACGTTGTTTCGTCAACATTCTCAGAATTAAACCAAACTTGGGTCATAGAACCATTGTAACGCTATGAATCTGATGGCACAAGTTTATTTGCAAAATGACAAGCACACACGAAGTTATGACGAGTGTCAGAACAGGTCGATACGGGACTTTTTGACTGATACGCGTTGATTTTGGTGTGCACGCACATCCAAATCAACTTTCGCAAAATCTCACACATCCGCATTGATGATACGCGCCTTTCGATATAATTTGCACATGATGAAGTTGCCTCGTTTAGTGGGACGCGCCATATTTCAAAAAAATTTAGGTTTAGAAAACTAAGCTTTTGGTCAATTTCAACCGCGACGAATTAAAATAAACTAATTAAAGAGATTAAATCTCGGTTATATTGTCTAAATTACTGTTTAAGTAAAATTTAAAAATATTAACTAGGTTGAAAGAAAAACAACCTTGAATATGGGTGTTTGGGACAGTTTCTGAACTACAAAATTGTGTCATTTTTTTCTGTTTAGCATCGCAAATTGCGACCGACACAGGACACAATACACCGAACTAATTATACAGGGTTCAAGAGGGTCATGTGGTCTTCACATAGAATTTGATGAGTCAATATTTGGATTAATGTGGAGGGAGATACGAGAGTGGGAAGTAGAGTACCTCGTTACTGCTGTGCTCGGGATATTGGGTGGCCTATCTTCGCGGCGGTGGAGCGCGGTGGTCCGGCGGCTGACGGCGATGGTGATGGTCGAGAATTGAAGGGGAGATGTTGGTGGTGGGGGTGATATGCTCTAGACTTATATAGGATAAAGGGGTGGAAGGTTACTGGAAGAGAAAGAGGAGGGGGTCGTCGGTTCTGAATAGGAACGGGGTCGGGGCTGCAGGGTTTCCAGGGAGAGAAAAGGTTGTGAGTATGGGTAGGTTTAGGGTTTCGGGTAGGATATTCGATTCAGTTAGTTAGGTTTGGTTTGGGTTGGTTTGGGTTGAGTTGGTTCACTCTTGGTTGGTTTAATTATAACAATGCATATATGGCCATAAAAAAATAGTTTTGGGTCCTAATAAATTCCAGAAAATTACACAATATCCTATTTTTGTTATACACCCAAAAATATAATTTTTGCGATATTTTAATAATCAATTTAATACCAAAAAATATAAATCCATGAACGAACATTTATTATAATTAACTAAAAATAATGAAAATTTTTATAATAATAATTAATAAAATTTTTAAATTAAATTCTAAAAATCAGGGTGTTTACAATCTACCCACCTTAAAAGAATTACGTCATCGCAATTAAAAAATATAAAACATAACCGGTTAGGAAAGGTTCTGCTCCAAAAGAGATGATATGGTTGCAAGACATTTGTTGAAGCACGACACAAAGAATAAGGAACCATGAACAAGGAGAAATCGAGATGAAGGGTGAGATTTTGTTCAAGCAGAACACGTAGGAAAGAAATAAAAACTTTTTCCTAGGCAATGAGAGATAAGTAACTCAAAAGTAAAGGAGCCTGGTTAGAATGAAGATCAACTACAGCTTATGGAAACTTGGGTACCACTAACATATTACGAATCTATACTAACAAGTTCATGCTAACATAATACTAGGTTTAGGCTAGGGAATGGAACTAACAGGAACATGCTAAAGTATTACTAGGAATATAACTAGCTATGATAAAACTGAATCATACTCATATTCGCTACTCCTCGAGTCTGTAACTCATCTACTGTCATTGCAAAAGCCTGTCTACGTCCCTGTGGTGGTGCCCTCTGCTGTTGCTAGACCTGCTGGAAGAGTGCTGCCTATGGTGCCAAGGGTGGCCTCGATTGATATCCTCCCAGTGCTGATGGTCTGACTCCTCCAACTTCCATCTGTGGGGCTCCTAGTGCTGGATAATCTGGTCTATGTGGCTGCTGGACTGGTCTCGGTGCTGGTAAAGCATGTCGGTGTACCATCAGTGCTCCTTCTCGATGCTCAGGGCAATCCCTGGCTGAATGCTGGCTGGATCTGCAAGCTAAACATAATCCCCATTTGCGTCTGTATTCCTTCTCAATATGGCCTACCTTGCCATAGTAGTAACAAGTAGGAAGGACTAGTGCTAGTGGTGTAAATACTCTCTATGATGGATTCATCTGTGGCCGCTTTGTAGCTCCTCACTACTGTGCTCGGTCTGGTGCTAGTACATGCGGCCGCTTCTGGCTGGACTCTCTCCTGATGATACATTTCATGCATCGGGCTGCAGCAAGGACGTCCGTATAAGAAGTAGATGCGACAGAGCCAATCTGTCTCTGTAGCTCAAAGTTTAGTCCGTCAAAGAATTTCTCAGCCTTCTCTTCTTCTGTCAGAATTAGTGTAGGTGCGAAGCGGCTCAAACGGATAAACTCCGCATTATACTCTTCTATTGTCATGTTGCCTTGAGTGAGGCAATTAAACTTGTCCCAAAGTTTCGATCGAGCAATAGATGGAATGTATATCTCCTGAAAGAGTCTAGAGAACTCCTCCCAAGTGACTCGGTCTGGTCCGAGCCGTCTCTCCTCAAATATCCACCAGTGATGTGCATTGCCCGTCAACTGCATTCTGACGGCAGTCATCCAACGCTCCCTTGGAAGCTCAGCTGCTTCTAATTGGTGTTGAGTGGTTGTGAGCCACTCATGAACTTCAGTGGGCTCCTCCTTGCTTGAAAAGGTACGGAGCTTCAGTTTGCGAAAATCAGTGATATATCCCGTTGATGGCCGTCTAGCTGGTGGGTTCACCTACTCTAGTGCGGTCACTATACTGTTTCTCAGGTTCTCTGACTCGTGTCGCTGAGCCTCTTGATGAACCTGCTGTTGGGCTTGCATCATTGCATAGAATATTTGGAACATCTATTATCCGTCCATAGGTTGTCTTATTGGAAAAAGGGCATCGGTGGAGTAAACTGCGGTAGTGGTAGAATGTCGTCTCGCCGAAACCTCGAGGCATGATGATCTGCTTGATTGCTTTATTGAGTGGAGGAATCTCCACTAAATAGTGTTATCCCACCATCGTAAGTAATCACAGCACCTTGTGGTGTACCCACGGGAGTTTTGTCACTGGCTCGTGGATCCATTACTCTGCATACAAAGTAAACTATGAGAGGCGCACAGAGGAATCAAGACAGGATACAAGTCAAGAAATTATCTTGAAGTCGATATAGAGGTCAAGAACGAATCAATCAAGTGGATGAGATCCTATTATTCATCCTATCCTAATTGCAGGCTTGCTCGGTTCCTTAGTTGAAACCGAAGCAACATAGTCGTAGACCTGCATGGGCCACGACAAAAATTATGTCACGCCCCAGTCCCAAATTATCAAGGGACTAGCCACGTGGCAATGGCCAGCAACACAACTCCAATGGACAAACCCAATTTAATGGACCCGTTAGAGTGTACTTAAGCTATAATAAATATAAATACAGTCTACACCATCTATCACAAAATAATTCTAATCTCATCCACAGAAAGAAGCATAACTAAATATGATAGACTAATCAAGATAATAGATAAAAATAAATATAGTCTATCAATAAGTCAAAATAAATAGTGTCTCGGGGAATAACCCAATAAAATAAGTTAATACATAAATCCAAGAGTTAAGATATAAAATAACTGGAAGCAAAAATAATTGAGTATGTAACAGAATACTCAGAAAAAATTCTCTGGCATAACCTCGTCCTCTGGTGCAAGTACTGCTCCAACGTCAGCTCTTGTCCCATATATCTCGGGGTATTCCTCCTCTGTTGTACCTGGGGACATAATCCGGATCCAGGTCCTCAGAGGACATAGCAAGGTACAAGAATAACTCAAGCCAAGTAAAATGAAGTAAATAAAAATAGATCCTCAGGGCAAGCTATGTAACCAGCTATGTGAAATATAATTTGAGAGCATCACTAGTACTCAGGGTGAAACCACTACAAGTTCTGTGTCGGGGAGCCGGTAGCAGTAATATCACGAAGGGCTAAATACATGTGCCAAAGCTCTGGTACAGAGACTAAGACACTCTCCAGTAACATAAGTATATATATATATATATATATATATATATATATATATATATATATATATATATATATATATATATATAATTAGCATGTAGCCTGTGTGTCTCTCCCCACCCAATGTAACCTCACGTCTCATGTCCATAACACGCAAGATCATGACCTCTAGCTAGTACAATGAGTCATAATGATATCTATGTATGCAAACCTTATGTCACGAATCCTATAAACCTATACAGAATTACCATAAATAACTCAGAAAAGATTTTGTCATATGAATAGTGTCAAGTGTCCTATGGTATGACGTACTTGGTAAAACAAGCACGAAAAATATAGGATCATGGAATCAACTCTCTAAGTGACGTTACACGACTCCACGTATGGCGTCGACACCCGAATCTTGTTCAGACACTAAGCAACGTCTCACGGTCCTAGGTTAAATAGGTACAACACAGAAGTATATAGAAATAATACAAGCAAATAATAGCACAGGATCTTCTGCAAGTTGGCAAGCTATACTTGCCTGTGTTCTGAGCTTTGTCAGTTGCTCCGATAAAAGTAAAATCTTCAGGTACGTCTCCTGATGCTGAAACAAACATTATCGTTGCTCTCAGAATACTTGAAATAGCAGGATTGACTACTCATAAGTCCAATTTAGACATAGGGAAAGAATTGACAGTTTCTGGTCAAAGCGGGGTCCATTTGTAGTCCACTTCGCACCGAAAAATATGTCAAAGATAAATTTCTCCAAATTTGTCAAACTTAGTGTTTACGAGTCTAGAAGGATGATACGAACCTAACGGAACGTCCAGAACTGGATTTTGATAAGCCAGTCACAAAATTGCCCGTCAAGTGGAACCGTGGGGCCTACGAATGGTGTTTCGTCAACGTTCTCAGAATCAAACCAAACTTGGGTCACATGACCAGTGTAACACTAAAAATCCGATGGCATAAGTTTCATTGCGAAACGACAAGCACACACGAAATTATGACGAGTGTCAGAATAGGCCGATACAAGACTTTTCAACGGATGTGCGTTGATTCCGGTGTGCACGCACATCCAAATCAACTTTCCTAAAATCTCACATGTTCGCGTTGACTATACGTACCTTTTAATATAATTTGCACACGACGAAGTTGCCTCATTTAGTGGAACGTAACCCGTTTCAAAAAAATTGGGTTTAAAAAACCAAGTTTTTGGTCAATTTCAACTGCGAATAAAATACAACATACAATGAATTAAAATAAACTAATTAAAGAGATTTAAATCTCGGTTATATTATCTAAATTACTGTTCAAGTAAAATTTAAAAATATTAAATAGGTTGGAAGAAAAATAGCCATGAACATGGATGTTTGGGACAGTTTCTGAACTACAAAATTGTATCATTTTTTTGTTTTATGTCGCGAATTACAACTGACATAGGATACGATACACCAAAATAATTATACAGGGTTCAAGAGGGTCATGTGGTCTTCACATAGGATTTCGACGGGTCAATATTTGGATTAATGTGCAGAAAGATACGAGGGTGGGAAGTTGAGTAACTCGTTACTGCTGTGCTCGGGATGTTGGGCGGCATGTCTTCGCGGCGGTGGCGAACGGTGGTCTAGCGGCTGACGACGGCGGTGATGGTCGGGATTTGAAGGGGAGAAATTGGTGGTGGGGGTGATATGCTCTAGACTTATATAGGATGAAGGGGTAGAAGGTTACTGGAAGAGGAAGAGGATGGGGGTTGTCAGTTCTGAATAGGAATGGGGTCGGGGCTGTGAGGGTTTCCAGGGAGAGGAAAGGTTGCGGGTATGGGTAGGTTTCGGGTTTAGGGTTTAGGGTTGGGTATTAGATTCAGTTAGTTAGGTTTGGGTTGGGTTGGTTTGGGTTGGTTTGGGTTGAGTTAGCTCGGTCTGGGTTGGTTTAATTATAACAATGCATATATGGCCATAAAAAAATAGTTTTTGGTCCCAATATATTTCAGAAAAATTACACAATATCCTATTATTAGTTATACACCCAAAAATATAATTTTTGTAATATTTTAATAATTAATTTAATACATAAAAATATAAATCTATGAACAAACATTTATTATAATTAACTAAAAATAATAAAATTTTCTACAATAATAAATAATAAAAATTGTAAATTAAATTATAAAAATTAGGGTGTTTACATGCAGGCCAGTGCAAATATGGTTACGCATGTTGTAAGTTAAGGGGGTGACTGTGTTCAGTAGATGTAGATAAGAGTGTGTTAGGGTGCATCCTCACTCCAGATCATAGGTATAGGTGTTTGGGGCTTGGAAGTTCATGTAATTGATTGTGTGAGCACTCGGGTGATTAAGTAGTAGCAATTAGTATAGAGTATTGAATCAGTTATGTATATCAATTAGTTAGTGTGTTAGTATATAGTATTTTGATATAAGTTATTTATATAACACTTAGTAGTGTATAAGTAAGTTAAGTATCAGTGTTAGTAATATATATAAATGATGTTAGTATTAGTTATGTATATTAGATATAGGTATGTATCAGTAAAGTATTAGAGTTAAGTCATCATTAGTTGTGATATCAGTTAGTGTGCATTGAGTTTATATATATATTATAAGTTAGTATCTATTTTAGTATTGGTTAGTATTAGGATTGATGCTAGCTACTAGTATTAACTTGAGATAAGCCAAGGTAATGCTAAGGTATATGTCATATCTCTAGTATTTGGTATAGGATACCAAGATAGTAGATACATATTGACACCCAGTTGGCTCAAAGCCAAGGTAGTCGATACTAAGTTAGTACTAGCTAAGGGTAACTAGTATTATATATATATATATATATATATATATATATATATATATATAAGTACTACCTATGGATACTTGGTATCTTGTATTAGCCAGTCTAACCTAGATAAGTAAGGTATGGACCCAATAACCTAGATATGGACTCATGCAACCTAGAAATAGCTAGTTTGACTAGTTTGACTTAGTGTTGACCTAATTTGACTATTTTGACCTAGAAATGGCTTAATGGCCTAAATTTGAACTAGTTTAACTTTCTTTCCAAAATCTTGTATTGATGTAACTTTTTATATTTAGGTCTTCGTAGCACCATTTTGGATACGAATTGATACTTTACCACAGATTTTAGGCGAGTACATCTCTCTATTAGTTTTTATTTCATGATAGTGTATATATCACATATTCTAGAACTGTTTACTTGATTTTGACACAGTGGCTACACGGACTGGTACTAATTAGATCTTATCATGAGATATTATCCCCTACCATGTTCAGCGGATACTCTTTCACATATATTTTATCGTGTGTATCGGATATTGATTATCGTGTACTTGTGTACACACACTGCTCGTGTTCAGTGTGCTCATATTCGTGTACACACACTGCTCGTGTTCAGTGTGCCCATATTCGTGTTCGTAATGTGTCATGATTGGATCTATAAGTATTGGTTGGGGATGGGGGAGTAGGAGTTGGTTATGTGAACAAGCTAAGTGTATTCATGTACATATCGATTACATATCACACGTGTAATCGAGTTACTATATTATATTCATGTTCAACCCAAACTGATCAGATAATGAACTTGTACTCTATGGTACATTAGCTAGTATATCTACTTTTATCACTTGCAGCTATTCATATTGTCTATTCTTTACTTTCCAGTACATTACATGTTCACTCCGGTTTATTATCATTTCCTGTTGCTAGTTATCTTGTATTCTTTTCTATTATTTGTTATATATGCTCTATTATATTTCTGAAACTGCTTTCAGAGGGATGTACTTTGCTCCTTTCCTGATTGGATAAAATTTTTAAGTGATGGTTGTGCTCTCCATTCCGGGATCTCTGAATGGTGCTTAGACTGGACTGCTTTTACCATGTGGACTTGAGGTGACTATTGTAGAGATCTAGTTTAGTGCCCATTTCCATTTTTTCTAGTTTTATTTCTTTTAGAAATGTCTATTTGAGTTATCTATCATGATTCATTTTTCTTTTAGATTATTGTGATTGAGTACATGATAGCACTAGCTGTATAACTATGATTGATAGTTAGATAGTGATGACATCGACAGCGTTCGACCGCCGGTGCTGTGGCATAGGCTGGACGTACCCACGTACTCGTGCCTCTATACCGGGTGCGGGTCATGACAGTTGCCTTGTAATCTATTATATCCATATTATCTCTGATAGTGTTTCATTCTCAAACTTATTAACCATACTTAGTATAAGTATGCTACGGGTAACAAGTCCACCATAATAATCTCCATTAAAATATTTTGCCATATCTACATCACCTCTGAGCAGATATATACAATGGGATTTTATCTAGAAAATCTATCATGTCCCTATTCTTTTTGATGGTATTGTTTATTCTAACTTATTATCCATATTTTTCGTTAAAATACACAATTGATAATGGGTCCACTAAAATATTATGACATTGTTGATGTCATCTTTTAAAACCACAGAAATAAATAAGCTTCTTCATTTATAAAATAAAGAAAAAAGGACAGCAGTACAACTTTCAGGGAAAATCAAGGTCCTCCTAATTACTATTGTTCATAAAAGTTGTAAGAGCATGTAGAATGCAGACATCCGAGTATGCAAATGATCGACGGGTGGCCTCCACTATGGCTAGTTCCTCTTGTCCCCCTAGGTAAGCAACAGAACCATCAAGACCACTAACTTCATTTTGGAGTGGGGTGAATCCATCCGACGAACGAGGTGAATCCATCCGACGAACGATAAAGGGAATCCTGAACGAGTTCTGCACGTAGTTGACCTAAAGGCGTTTCCTTCTTCTCTTCAGTAAGTGGCGGCACAAGAATGATAGGAGTGTTACCAAAATTAGCCTTGGTCAGAGAAGAAACAGTTACCATGTTTGTTTCCCTTGTACTATTCTTCAAAGTATCCTGGGAAGCCATCAGCAAGTTCGGATGAAGAATGTTGAATGGAGTAGCCGACTCTACTCTTTAAAAGAAAGAGGACAACGGTTCGAATTTCCACATGTGATTCTTCAGTGAAAGAGGCCAACGGTTCAAATTTCCACACATGATTCATCAGTGAATAAGGGTGACGGTTCGATGATTCATCAGTCAAAGAAAATGATGGTTTATTTTCCTAAGCAAAGGACCGTACACAGAATTCAAAGCGAGACTGTTGAGATTTTGCATTTTTCTAAGCTCTCTCACATATGAGAAAAGAATGTTTGGATAATACGCTTACTAATCAGTTGTCAAAAAAGGACTATATATTGCACACAATGTCCAATCCTCCCTAAACATGCATAGTTAATTCTTTCTTTCTCCTAAGTCAAGACAAAGATTGATCAACCAGCAACACGGACAACAAAGCAAGAACAATATAAAAATTTGGCGTACAAATAATGATTACATATGATGGAAATCCATTACCCCTGGGTTTTTATTCTAAAAATCTTGATTACATATGATAGAGATCAATCGCATGATCATATCCATCATTCTAAGGCCAATGTTAGGAAGGACAATGGTGGATGTGTTCTCGCTCCTTAACATTGAGTGCAGTGATAATGGCAGAAGGATACAAAACTAGGCTTGTATCAATTTTGTAAGCCCAAAGAATCTAATCCTCCATCTCCACCAAGCACCACCGACAAATTTTTGATCGGGACTCCGTCCCAATTTGACAGCCAAAATCGTGTCCCAGCTGCACCCTAGTGGCAAGCTTCATTACGGGAAAAAAATACAGCTAACATGTTGTATGGACTATGACAACTTTATTTGCCTCGAGCAAAGTCCTTCCTTATTTTATGGCAAGTGGCTACGATATGTTGCTGATCATCTAGAACGAGGAGAACTATGATATCCTTCCATGCTTCATCATGAAGAAGCAAGCTGTGAGCCATGCACAGGAAGAGCATGATATCAGTATTTGACTAGAAAAGAAGTGCTTATAGGAATATAAGAGTGAGCACACTCATCGAGTTTGTCAAAACTCAAAAAGTGCGTCAGATGACAACTTTCAGAAGAAAAGTATGCGAGTTGTCTAATTTATCCAGAAAAAGATAAAAATGGGAAAAATGGTAACAGAGGAATATTATTATCTCACCCAAAGAGCGTCGCCTCCTTCGACTACTTGGATGCTTGCAATGCCCTGACAAGGGTATCATCTTCTTCTTCTTCTCCGACTTGATCCTAAAGACAGCTGTGCTTATCCTCATGATAAGAAGAAAGTCTGAAGGATTTTGCTGAGGATTTTGTTATGATGAAGGCTCTATTTTTAGGGAGCTTTTTTGCACTTATATAGATATGAGAAGAGAGATATTCCGAGTTCACAGTGGTCCTTCAAAATGGCACAATGTGCATCACCTTGAAGACTGCTTCCAATCAACAACTGAGTCAAACTGCTGCTATAAAGATCGCATTAAAATCGATGAACAAGTCAAGCCCATGTCTAATGCAGTCACGTCAGCAATCTATTGGTATTATGCCTAAAATATGCGCACAAGATATCTCAACAACTTTTTCATGCTTCTAATTCAAAGTATTTGAATTCATCTGAACGAATTCAAAAACTTTGAAGGGGGTCTTGTAGAAGCACAAAAAAATATGCACCTACACAGATGGCACACTCTCCGTAAAGAGCCCAACATAAGATAGACGTACTTTCTTAGTTCTCAGCACTATGGTGCACTTTCTTAATGCTACGAAGATTGGCACACAAAGGCCCTACACCGCTCTCAGCATTTAATGCAAAAGACTGACAGTTGACTGTTACAGAAACCAAAGAGATTAATTCATTTATTGAAGAAGATCTTCGACATGCAGACCCAGGTTGTCATTTAGCGACCCATCTGTTTGAACTTCAAAAGTGCGCCATTAAGGCCAATTTTATCAAAAGTGTGCCATCAAGGCCAACTTTTTCAAAAGGGCGTCAACAAAGCCAACTTCTTTAAAAGTGTTCCCTATAGCCAACTTATTCTATAGTGTGCCTACAATCCTAAATGACAGGGAGGAGTTATGATTACGTATCTTACATGTCATATTCCTTATGAAACATGTACAAATAACTGTCCCATGACCCACACTTTCCTCATATAGGAAGCCACGTGTCAAGCAGACATTAAGTTGTGCATTAAGTCACTAGATCATGGGATGTCACCCCATTAAAAGTACACGCATAATGGCAATACAGTACAGACTGTCTAAAGTGCGTGCACACAGTTATAACCGCTCTCAAATCTTATAAATATAGGATCATTATGTCCATTAAAAAGGGGGCTAGATTTTCAAGTCTTTGTTATCCAAGAACAGAAGGAGAGAAACAAAAGCTTGTTGTGTCATTGTTACCGAGGCTTTCTCATTGCCCAACTTTTTAAATTATTCGTAGCATCTTGTATTTTTTCTTCACTGTCATGTGGTCCAAGGAGTAAATTGATCGCCCACAGATCATATCTCCATAGGTATACTTCCCCAGAATCAATTGTACTTAGATTATTATCTAGGATCTTTTGTATATTTTCTTTCTATATAATAGTTTGTAATACAAAGTTTTGTATAACTTTTGTTCATCGCAAACAAAGACATCTGAGAAATCTGGGTACATTATTTACCTGAGACAAAACACGTTCGTAATACTATGTTTCGCATGCACACTCTTTCATTTTGTTTCACGTACTATATGCAAGTTTAACTTGATTTATCTTAGACAGGGACGGACAAATGGTAAGTTGGTAAGTCATGTCGTATTACTCATATCTCATGCGACACTTAATATCTGTAACACGAAATAGGCTTTATATTCATATGCCATAAAACTGACCCTAATGCAAGATTAGAAAGACAACAAGTAATAGTGTACACAGAACTTATTTAATGTGTTTGATTTTGTTGAGTGTGCGAGAAGCCTCCCCACCAGGGCATTCAATGAACTGATAACCCACCAGATTGCATGCAGCGAGTACCTCGTTCGGTGCAGAGTTTTCCCTCGTGAGAACTAAGGCATAGAGCACACTCTGGAGCCTTAGAGCGTTCGAACGGAGCTGAAGCACTATATACAGGATGTTGCGGATAGAGCATTGTGAACATCACCTATGTATCATCCCAAATTATAAGCCGCTTGGCATATTTTATTATTTTGAGAGAGAAAGCTTAAGCGATTTGTAATTTTGGCCTAGCGCCGCTTGTAACACTTCTTCCTATCAAAAAGAGCTTGGTTTTTACTTATACTTGTGTTTGTTCAAACTTTCGATGTACTGGGGACCATATGTGCGACTCTGTGGCATTAGCAATCCATCGGCCATTTTGGTGCTTGCCTTGTACGGGCGCAACTCAGGCTTGCACGGCATCATGCCCAAGCAAGGACGTTCGATCCTGCGGGACTGGATCATAACAATGATAGATTGTCATGCTTGCAATGTTAACAAGTATGATTTCTTGCTAGATCATATTTCCTTCTTGGGGCATATCATTGCTAGAGGTGGTAAAGAGATGGACCCCAAGAAGGTAGAGGCTATCGAGAGTTAGCCACTGCCTAATATAGTTGCAGATGTACACAGTTTTCTTAAATTGACAGGGTACTACTATCATGCATCGATCTTCCGTGGTCCCGATCGTCCCCGCTGGGCGTGAGATTACCACGCCAGCGCTCCCGTGGGACGATCGTTCCCATCGGGATGTCATGTCGTACGAGCCTAGAGTTGCGCTCGCACAAGGCAATAACGTTAGTCATCTTGGTTATCATCGAACTGATCGAGTTTGCAGTGGAGAAGCAGTGTTACAAATAACAATCCATCTGAGTATACGAAGAAAAGCTTAAGGCACGAGGTTCTCTGAATACAATGACATCGTTCCATACATTATGTCCCTCTATACAAAAGTAAAACATACAAGTACCTGCGAACAAGCAAACTGGTGGGGGGTCAACACATAACATAACTCAATACAGCTCAAGGCATCGACTCCTGATCTGCGGCTCCTGAAGATGAGGCTCAGTTATCGCTTCTTCGGATGATCCAGTACCTGCGAACAAGCAAACTGGTGGGGGGGTCAGCACTTTGGGGAAAGTACTATTGAGTATAAAAGTAACGAACAAAAGCAATACTCTCTAAAACCAATACTAAGAAAGCATGTGATAAAGTATTATATTACTAGTGATCTTGCTACTTTTTACCTAAGTTTATTTCATGCAGCATAAAATTAGAGTCAGTTTACTAGTTTAAAAAATATATCTTTGAAAACGGTTTGCATAATTAATATATTTAAGCATACAATAGGGGCAGTTTTCTATCGTACAGTGTGCAACATGTATCATGAGCCATATTCATTAACTCTTAGGTACATAAGCTATCTCTAGTGGACCATTCATCTCAGTTCAAGACATAGTGCATCTAGTGGACTTATTCAATTCAGTTCAATGGACAGTAGCATATTCAAGTAAAACATGCAAGTCTAGGGGCAGTACACAATTCAAATTATAATCAGAAATCAATATATCACTTATTCAGTAATTCTTACCCTTCGTCGAACGATTATCCCTATAACAGACATACAAGTTAGTAATAATTTGCATATATAAATGAGTGCCATTTTTATAGAAGCATAAAAAATATGCATCCATGAGTCCAATAACCATGCGCCCCAAAGTAAAAATCAAAAGAGATTGAGCCGCAGAATCACCCTACGGTCCAATAAGGCAACATCCATGCGTCCCAATCAGCCGAAGACGCTTTGGCTGCAGATGGACCTAACGTGGCATCCTAGCAACGTGATCTTCTCTGACACAGAATCCTGACGAAGAGGATTTTTTGAATACCTCAAAAGAAGTAAACACACTAAACGACAGATGTCTCACGTCAGCACAGAACTTTACTTTCAATGGATGTAAAGCCCCACATGTACAGCACAACAAGGACCCCATGCGTCCCAGACTCCATATGTTCCATGCATCTCTGGCCCCATGCGTCCCAGACCCCATGCGTTCCATGCATCTCTAGCCCCATGCGTCCCAAACTCCATGCGTTATATGTGTCTCTAACCCCATGCGTTCCAGGATCCATGTATTCCATGCGTCTTTGTCACGCCCCAGTCCCAAAATACCGAGGGACCAGACACACGGCAATGGCCAGCAGCACATACTGATGGACAACCCAATTTAATGGATCCATCAGGGCAAACTTAAGCTGTAATATAACAATCAGTAGGTCCAATGATCCAAGTCACAGTCTATACTAATCTCATCCATAAACAGATAATCACAGATCAAATGTCAGAATAATGCAAATAGAAATAAACTAGCATATCTCAATAAAGGTGTCTCGGAGAACAATCCGAGAATAAGTCTGATACATCAATGAAATAGACTAGAAAGAAAATAACTAGAAACAGAAATAAATGAATATCTCACGCCAATACTCAGGAGAAGTCCTCTGGTACAATCTCGTCCTCAGGTGGCGGTATAGCTCCTGGATTAGCTCCTGCTGTGGTCCCGTATACCTCGAGAAAGATCTCGTCTGTAATCCTGGGGACATAATCCGGATCCAGGTCCTCAGGGGACATAGCAAGGTACAGAAAATATAAGCCAAAATAAATACAGTGCAGCAAATAATGCAATGAATAGGGTAAGTATGTAACCATCTATGTGAAAATGCAAGTGAGAGCATCACTAGTTCTTAGGCCGAAGCCACTACAAGCTCTGTGTCGGGGAGCCGGTAGCGGTAATAACCGGTAGTGGGCCAAGCTCGACTTCCGAGTCTTGTGCCTCTCAATAATAGGGGTTATATATATATATATATATCAGCCTGTAGCCTGTGTGTCTCTCCCCACCCAATGTAACCACGAATATCATGACCACAATGTCTCATGTCCATGTCAAGCGGGATCATAGCTAATGCAACAAGTCATACAATATCTAAGAATATAATGTCCATGTCCTGTATCCTATACAGGATCACCACGAATATCTCGGGAAAATCCTGTCTCATGAATAGTGTCAAGTGTCCTGGGTCATAGTGTACTTGGTAAGACAAGTACGAGAGTATAAAGTGTCACGTATGTCCATCTCTAGATGACAGTACCCAACGCTGCGTACAGTGTTGGCACCCGACTGATAATCGGACGCTAAGTACTTCACACGGTCCTAGGTTAAGCATGCACAACAATATAATGAAGCAAGAAAAATATATAACAATACTGCAGAGTTTGGCAAGGTACACTTGCCTAGGGTCCTGGCTCCAACTGTAGCTCTGGTCTCAGGGTGATCTGCTGCTACTACTTCGGTTGCTGAAATAAACATCACTATTAGATTCAAAAAATATCAAATAGCTAGAAACGCCTGTCCTTGAGTCCAATTTGGAGACAAAGACAAAAATGACATTTCCGGGTCAAAGCGGGGTCCACACGTGGGCCACTTTGCACCGAAAAATGTGTCAGGGTCAAAGGTCTCCAAATTCCTTAAACTCAGTGTCTACAAGTCAGGAACGATGATACGAATCCAACGGAACTTCCAGAATTGGATTCCGATGAGCCGTTCACAAAATCGCCCGTCAAGTAGAGCTTGTGGGGCCCACGATACGCGATTTTGTCAACGTTCTCAGAATCGAACCAAACTTGGGTCACAGGACCAGCGTATTGCTATGAGTCTGATGGCGCAAGTTTCTTCTTGATCCGACTTGTGTACACAAAGTTACAGCGTATTCCAGAAAGGTCGGATACGGGGTGTCGTCGGCGGATACGCGTTGATTCCGGTGTGCACGCACATCCAAATCAACTTCTGCGAAATCTCACACGTCCGTATCAACGTCGCGCATATATCGGTGAAGACCGCACGCGACCAAGTCGTCCCGTTTGGCAGGGCGTACTCAATTCCGGGGTAGAACAGGGCGTTGTTTTTCCTATTTTTGGATCGCAGTGTGCGATCACCACAGGACGCGATGCACCGAGCGGGTTGCACGGGCACCGAGAAGGTCATACAGTCTACGCGACGCAACTGACGGAATTAAAAACAGAGTTGCGAGGTGAGAGGAAACGTTACCTGAACAGGACTCTGTGAAGACCGATTTCCCGTGTCCGAGGGGGTCCTGTGTCTGAGTCCACGGTTCTGTTGCTGTGTCCGACACGAACTGTATCCTGTCGTGCTAGGGTTCAGGCGGCCAGCGACGGAGGCTTCGCCAGAGGGAGCCGGGCTCGGGGTCGACGAGGTCGGCTAGGTCTGCGGCGGCTGAGTTCAGTAGGTCAGGGAATCGGCTCCGTCGTCGGTGCTATGGCCCTCGGGTGGCGCTGGGAAAGATGGAGGAGAAGAGTGGGAGGGATTCGTCGGCGCAGTGCTCTTCGACGGGGCAGCGGCGCAGCGGGGCGACCTGGTCTCTCGAGGCTGAGGAGACGGATGGGTTGGAGAGTTGCTGGCAGAGGCGCAAGGCGGCGGGTCGAGGGCGGTTAGGTCTCTGTGAGCGGGGAGGCGATAGGCGGAGAGGGGATCGGGGTGCGTCCGGGCAGCGCGAGGTGGAGGTTAGGGCGGAGAAGAGGGAGTCATCGGCGGGGAGTGGTTCGACGGCGAGGGGTCAGCGGCTCGTCTAGGGCTCCGGCAGCGGGGGAACAGGGTGGAGGAGATTGTGAGGATGGTTAGGGTTTTGTCGAGCGGGGACCGGAGGGTGGTGGTCGACGGTTGGGAGATTGGGGGAGAAGAGGAGATGGGGATAGGGTTCAGGCTAGAGTGATCAGCTCCGGCGGGGGTGGCCTTGGTCGGCGGAGGGAGCAGCCAGGGTTAGGGTTAGGTTTAATTAGGATTAGGGATTTGGGGATTAGGAATTTGGGATCTCTTTCTTTTTATTTTTCTTTATGGAGAAAACTTAGGGAATTATGTATTTATACATACATAAATTGGAATAAGGTTTGACCTAGGATTTGGGCTGGGTCAACGCTCCTTGGGCTTGGCGTCTGCTCTCATGGGGTGTTGGGCGTTTGGCACGGGTTAAATTCGGTTTAATTCTACATCGGTTCCTAGGGCTTTAAACGGGTTTCCGGAGTCCAATAAATTCACGAAAAATTACCCTATGTCCGGTTTTCCATTTTACACCATAAAATATTATTTCCATAATATATTAATATTAATTAACCGCAATTAAAAATCATTAAATTGCCAAAGGACTAGGTTTTAATTACAGAGAATCCCGAAAAATTCCAGAAAATTGATAAAAACCCAAATTAGAAATTCATGAAAATCAGGGGGCTTACAATCTACCCAACTTATAAAAATTTTGTCCTCAAAATTAAAATATGGTAGGGTTCTCTCTATCAAATCTTACTTGATTATAGTCTAAAGGATTGCTCTCAAGTGAACATTGCGGTCTCTACCCAACTTAGAATTTACCCATCTATCATCTAAGACTATACATCTAATAAAGCTATGTCCCAACTTATTTAATCATGGTATTGAATCCTCAAGTCTTTAACACCAAACATATCACCTATAATATGCCCTTAATCATATATAAAAGGGTCATCAACAATGCGACCGGCCTGAGGGGTATATCTAGTACTGTCTATATATAAAACTTATACCAAGCACGAGATTTCATCTTTCCGAATTAAGGGATGACGAAGATCCATAATAAAGAGTTCAAGGGTGAGGTAATAGAATAGAAGTATCAGGATCAAGGCATTTAACAAATTCAAATGGGATTTGTCAAGACAATTATGGATTGAAATCCTATTCTGGTAATCCTTTGTTCGCATGCTCGTATTAGTACAGTTATGTAACTGATACGATATGCTCAGACATATCTAGAGGGCAAGTATACTAGTCAACTATTTATCCCCATCCACGTAAAGTAGTCATGTGAAGAGCAAACCAAAATGCACTAAGGTTGATCAGACCGTAATACACTGATTCTGAATAGACAACTGTATTAGTGTACATGTCCACTAATAAATATGTCATGAACAAGCTCGATAAAGAATAAGCTTGCAAAACTAGGCCATAGAATAGCAGCATAAGTCAAGGTAGTACAACAAATACAAGTACGCTAGATGATGATGAAAAGGAGGTACAACTTAATTCAAGTTCACCAAACAACACAAAATAAGCACAATAACAAAAGGCTCTATAATCTCTATAGTTATCAGTTATAAGCAAGTTCAAAATTACATAGGTTAAGGCTGAGGTCATGAACCAATAGGCACGAGATAAAACAAATCTATAAACAGGTAACTACGAGGAATTATGCGCTTTAGCTATTCCATGGGTCTGTGCGTCTTCCAAAGTCATCGATGGAGCTTGTTCACGTTCTTGCAGTTGGTTCTTCTGCTGCTGTTGAGCCTGCTGGAAAAGTGTTGTTTGTGGTGCCAAGGGTGGCCTCGGCTGATTCCCTCCAGGGGCTGATGGTCTGACTCCTTGAACTCCCGTTTGTGGTGCTTCCTATGCTGGAGAGGTTGGCCTTGGTGCTGGTGACATTAGCGCTCTTTCTCGACGTTCGGGGCATTCCTTTATTAAATGCTGACTGGATCCGCAAGCTAAACATACTTTCCTTTTTCGTCTGCACTCGTTCTCTATATGGCCTCGCCTACAACAATATGGACAGACAGGTATTTCTTAAGGAGGTGCTTCTGGTGGCTGGTGCATGTGTGACTTTCTTGCAATTTCTTCCTGTGATGCTCCGGCTGGTGCTGATGTGGCTGGTTGATGAATCATTAATGCTTTCTCTCGATACTGAGAACAGTCCTTAGCTAAGTGTTGACTGGTTCCGCAAATCAAGCATAATCCTAACTTGCGTCTGCATTCTTTTTCAATATGGCCTATCTTGCCATAATAGTAACAAGTAGGAAGGAATGAGGCTTTGGGTGCTGCTCTTGGTGGTGGATTAATCTGTGGTCACTTTGCAACTCTTTCTTGTTGTGCTTGGTCTGATGCTGATGCATACGGCCGCTTCTGGCTGGACCCTATCCTTGTGTTGCACTCCATGGCCTGTGCTGTAGTAAGAACATCCTCGTCTAAGGTAGTTGCAGCGGGGCTGATTAACTTTCGTAACTCTGAGCTGAATCTATCGATGAACTTTTCTACTTGGATCTGCTGAGCTTCTTCCTGAACCTTCTGATGGGCTTGCATCATCGCGTAGAACATTCGAAACATTTGTTGTTCGTCCATATCCTGCCCTTGTGGAACGGTAGGCATTGGTGGAGCCAACTGCGTCGATGGTGAAACGTCATCTTCCTGGATTCTCGAGGCAGGCTGACTTGCTTGCTGTGATGATGGACCTTCACTAACTGGTGTCACTTCATCTTCGTCGGTAACCACAATACCTTGTGGTGTTCCTGGATGAGTCTCTTCGTCGACTTGGGGATTCATTTCTCTGCAACCAAAATAAACTATAAGGGCGTTCAGAAATCAAGGCAGGATACGAGTCAAGAAATTAATTTGAATCCGATATAGATATCAATAACGTTTCAAGCAAGTTGATGAGATCCTAAAAACTTATCCTTTTTTTTTGTAGGCTTGCTCGGTCCCTAAGTTAAAACCGAACAATTTAGTCGTTGACCTGCATGGGCCACCACAAAAACCATGTCACGCCCCAGTCCCAAAATACCGAGGGACCAGACGCGCGGCAATGGCCAGCAGCACACACTGATGGACAACCCAATTTAATGGATCCATCAGGGCATACTTAAGCTGTAATGTAACAATCAGTAGTTCCAATGATCCAAGTCACAGTCTATACTAATCTCATCCACAAACAGATAATCACAGATCAAATGTCAGAATAATGCAAATAGAAATAAACTAGCATATCTCAATAAAGGTGTATCGGAGAACAATCCGAGAATAAGTCTGATACATCAATGAAATAGACTGGAAAGAAAATAACTAGAAACAGAAATAAATGAATATCTCACGCCAATACTCAGGAGAAGTCCTCTGGTACAATCTCGTCCTCGGGTGGCGGTATAGCTCCTGGATCAGCTCCTGCTGCGGTCCCGTATACCTCGGGAAAGATCTCGTCTGTAATCCTGGGGACATAATCCGGATCCAGGTCCTCAGGGGACATAGTAAGGTACAGAAAATACAAGCCAAAATAAATACAGTACAGCAAATAATGCAATGAATAGGGTAAGTATGTAACCATCTATGTGAAAATGCAAGTGAGAGCATCACTAGTGCTCAGGCCGAAGCCACTGCAAGCTCTGTGTCGGGGAGCCGGTAGCGGTAATAACCGGTAGTGGGCCAAGCTCGACTTTCGAGTCTTGTTCCTCTTAATAATAGGGGTTATATATATATATATCAGCCTGTAGCCTGTGTGTCTCTCCCCACCCAATGTAACCACGTATATCATGACCACAACGTCTCATGTCCATGTCAAGCGGGATCATAGCTAATGCAACAAGTCATACAATATCTAAGAATATAATGTCCATGTCCTGTATCCTATACAGGATCACCACGAATATCTCGAGAAAATCCTGTCTCATAAATAGTGTCAAGTGTCCTGGGTCATAGTATACTTGGTAAGACAAGTACGAGAGTATAAAGTGTCACGTATGTCCATCTCTAGATGACAGTACCCAACGCTGCGTACAGTGTTGGCACCCGACTGATAATCGGACGCTAGGTACTTCACACGGTCCTAGGTTAAGCATGCACAGCAATATAATGAAGCAAGAAAAATATATAACAATAGTGCAGAGTTTGGCAAGGTACACTTGCCTAGGGTCCTGGCTCCAACTGTAGCTCTGGTCTCAGGGTGATCTGCTGCTACTACTCCGGTTGCTGAAATAAATATCACTATTAGATTCAAAAAATATCAAATAGCTAGAAACGCCTGTCCTTGAGTCTAATTTGGAGACAAGGACAAAAACGACATTTTCGGGTCAAAGTGGGGTCCACACGTGGGCCACTTTGCACCGAAAAGCGTGTCAGGGTCAAAGGTCTCCAAATTCCTCAAACTCAGTGTCTACAAGTCAGGAACGACGATACGAATCCAAAGGAACTTCCAGAATTGGATTCCGATGAGCCGCTCACAAAATCGCCCGTCAAGTAGAGCCTGTGGGGCCCACGATACGCGATTTTGTCAACGTTCTCAGAATCGAACCAAACTAGGGTCACAGGACCAGCGTATTGCTACGAGTCCGATGGCGCAAGTTTCGTCTCGATCTGACTTGTGTACACAAAGTTACAGCGTGTTCCAGAAAGGTCGGATACGGGATGTCGTCGGCGGATACGCGTTGATTCCGGTGTGCACGCACATCCAAATCAACTTCTGCAAAATCTCACACGTCCGTATCAACGTCGCGCACGTATTGGTGAAGACCGCACGCGACCAAGTCGTCCCGTTTGGCGGGGCGTACTCAGTTCCGGGGTGGAACAGGGCGTTGTTTTTCCTGTTTTTGGATCGCGATGTGCGATCACCACAGGACGCGATGCACCGAGCGGGTTGCACGGGCACCAAGAGGGTCATACACTCTACGCGAAGCAACTGACGAAATTAAAAACGGAGTTGCGAGGTGAGAGAAAACGTTACCTGAACAGGGCTCCGTGAAGACCGATTTTCTGTGTCCGAGGGGGTCCTGTGTCTGAGTCCACGGTTCTGTTGCTGTGTCCGACACGAACTGTATCCTGTCGTGCCAGGGTTCAGGAGGCCAGCGGTGGAGGCTTCGCCAGAGGGAGCCGGGCTCGGGGTCGACGAGGTCGGCTAGGTCTGCGGCGGCTGAGTTCAGTAGGTCAGGGAATCGGCTCCGTCGTCGGTGCTATGGCCCTCGGGTGGCGCTGGGAAAGATGGAGGAGAAGAGTGGGAGGGATTCGTCGGCGCAGTGCTCTCCGACGGGGCAGCGGTGCAGCGGGGCGACCTGGTCTCTCGAGGCTGAGGAGACGGATGGGTTGGAGAGTTGCTGGCGGAGGCGCAAGGCGGCAGGTCGAGGGCGGTTAGGTCTCTGTGAGCGGGGAGGCGATAGGCGGAGAGGGGATCGGGGTGCGTCCGGGCAGCGCGAGGTGGAGGTTAGGGCGGAGAAGAGGGAGTCGTCGGCGGGGAGTGGTTTGACGGCGAGGGGTCAGCGGCTCGTCTAGGGCTCCGGCAGCGGGGGAACAGGGTGGAGGAGATTGTGAGGATGGTTAGGGTTTCGTCGAGCGGGGACCGGAGGGTGGTGGTCGACGGCTAGAAGATTGGGGGAGAAGAGGAGATGGGGATAGGGTTCAGGCTGGAGTGATCGGCTCCGGCGGGGGTGGCCTTGGTCGGCGGAGGGAGCGGCCAGGGTTAGGGTTAGGTTTAATTAGGATTAGGGATTTGGGGATTAGGAATTTGGGATCTCTTTCTTTTTATTTTTCTTTATGGAGAAAACTTAGAGAATTATGTATTTATACATACATAAATTGGAATAGGGTTTGACCTAGTATTTGGGCTGGGTCAACGCTCCTTGGGCTTGGCGTCGGCTCTCATGGGGTGTTGGGCGTTTGGCACGGGTTAAATTCGGTTTAATTCTACATCGGTTCCTAGGGCTTTAAACGGGTTTTCGGAGTCCAATAAATTTACGAAAAATTACCCTATGTCCGGTTTTCCATTTTACACCATAAAATATTATTTTCATAATATATTAATATTAATTAACCGTAATTAAAAATTATTAAATTGCCAAAGGACTAGGTTTTAATTACAGAGAATCCCGAAAAATTCCAGAAAATTGATAAAAATCCAAATTAGAAATTCATGAAAATCAGGGGCTTATAGTCTTTGGCCCCATGCGTCCTCGACTCTATGTGTCACATGCATCTCTGACTACATGTGTTTCAGAATCCACGAAGACCAAATCTTGTTGTTACAACATGAGTGATTCTCTCCAACTAAGTGTGGACCATGTGTCAATCTGACCAAGTCATGCCCATAAAGGACGAGAACTACCCAGATCTTTAGCAACAAAAAATTCTAACAAATGCCCTCGTGACAGCCGGGTCCGCTCACGGTTATAGCTACACCCTGTTAAGGAGGCACACATGGCACCCTCTAGCATCCATGCGGCCCAACATATGCATGCCCAAGGATGACTATATATACCCGGGTGGCCTGCCCAAACAGGGGGGACGGAGAGACATGGGTCGCCAATATAGAGAGAGAACATACAGAGACGATAATAGAGAGAACATAAGCTACTTTACCCTGCATCAGATCATTAACGGAGCAAAAGAGTCGCTGCACTTCTCAACCTCCATCGTCACACCCCAGATCAAAATATTGTACTTAGATAATTCTGTTTAGGATTCTTTGTACTCTTTTTCGTTCCTTAAATACAAAGTTTCCAAGAACTCATTTAATGGAGAATAAGATGGCGACTCTGTTGGGGGCTTCTTTCTCCTCTGATGAGAAAGTTGTGACGTAATCTGACGCAACCTAGATCAGATCAACTCAAAGGATGCTGGTGGTCCACTTCGACCAGCAGGCTTTTGAGGAGATGCTCTTGGAGGGAAGCGCTAGTCCTTCGTTAAGGCTAGAAAAGCCCAATAAGACCCGCAGGACGTGGGTAGCAAAGTCCGTTGCACCTCACCCAACTTTGGAGCCTGCGCTCCCTGTCTCTCTCCCTGATACTGAAGATGCACATCATGCGTCCACTCAGGATATCCCCGCTCATGCGGCCTCCTTGCCAGAAAAGGAGAATACTCAGCACCCGAACTCTGGAGAGGAAAATAATACGATGGCAAGAGTTTCAAGGTCGATGCACAGCCCATGCGGCACAATAAAGGATGTAGAAAAGAAAATAGTATGCGGCTTCCAGCTCAGCCGCATGCATCTCTAACACCCCCAGAAGCTCTGTCTTTGACAGACTCTCATCCGGCCATACTTTCATACACCGCTTTGAAGAAAGTCAAAACTTGGACTTTTTGTACTATGCACCTGTGCATGCTAAGTCGAAGAAGTCTAGGGCAGTGCGAGCTCGTCAAGCTCAAGCAACGGCCTATTTGGCTGGCCGTCAGTGGACACCGCTAACTGTTATGCGAGCCCCTGATAGAAAGCTATATAAGACTGCCCCGTGCGTCCAGCCTGCAGCAGCAAATGGGTAGGGTGTCACGCCCCGATCTCCCGCAGAATCGACCGTCCCCGCTAGGCCCAAATCACTGTGCCAGCGCTCCCACAGGATGATCATTTCCATCTGGACGTGATGTTGCACGAGCACAAGCTGTGCCCGTGCAACGCCATGATCTGAACAGTTGATAAAATGACTAAGCCAGAGAGTCACACAGATAGTCCGAATGCAGCGGAATAAGAAATGAACAGGCAATTTGTAACAAGTTCACAGAGTCGTCAGAGCAGAAGTTTTGAATAACACAAGTATGAAAGTAAAATAAGCACTTTATTGATATTGAATCATTGTTACAAACGGCGCTAGGACGAGATTACAAGTCGCTCAAGTCCTCCCTCTCAAAATAATAAAAGCGTGCCAAGTGGCTACAATTGTGGAAATTATACATAGGCGATGTTCCAACATTATGTCTTGTATATATGCTTTAGCTCCTGACGTAACGCTCCAAGGTTCTAGAATGAACTCCATGCCTTAGCTCGCACGAAGGAATTTTTGTACCAAACGAGGTTCTCCCGTACCCTACAAACAATCTGGTGGGTTATCAGTACATGAATGCACTGGTGGGGAGGATTCTCGCCCGCTCGGCAAATCCAAACACGTTATATAGGTTTCGTGCACCATATATTAAGTTGTCTTTCTAGTCTTGTCTTAGGATTAGTTTTATGGCATAATGAAAAGCCTAACTCGTGTGGCAGTGCATCGTGCGATATAAGAGTAACATGGCGAGACTTACCAACTTACTATTCATCCTTCCTTATCCAATGATAAAATTAAGTTAAACCAAGCAAGAATGTATATATATGAAATCCAAGTCAAATTACATAAGCAAACACGAGTGTCATGAGCGGGGTTCTGTTTCAGGTGCACGAGTTATACAGATTATCCAGAAGTATTGCAGAAGATAGTTTAAGTGTTCAAATATCTAATACTCATATATGTTCATGTATTTCAAATTACTCGATGCGATGCAATGACTCGCACGTAGAATATCGCTAAGCGAGGATGACTTATCTATATGAACATAAGTCGTTGGCATAGCCATAAAAGATGAGTTACAGTCTTAAACGAGGATGGTATGTAATGAAAGCATATGAGGCACTACAAGCCATCCCGTCCAGCATGTGAGACTATCATCCTTTGAGTGAGAATTGCACGGCGAGAGCATAGACGTCATCCTGCTCACACATGAAAGGCTGTGGCGTGAGTTCCATCCGGATCGGATCGGCCCCGGTGCCTCGGAGACCGTCCGTGGAACAATATTCAAAAATCTCCCTTGTTCAACAAGTTGTCCGCGACATGCAAGTCTTGGATCTTCCAGATTTAAAATATGACATAATTCTTGTTCTGAACCATTATTGCTCCACGAGCTGTGATTCTTGCTTTACTTGACATGATTCTCGTTCAGAGTTCAACTTGACTTGATGCATTCCCCTAGTTCGAAAACTCCCTTGGCGACCTAATGGTCCCGAATACTTACAAGTTCAAATTGCACAGAAAGACTATTTGATATACTTTTGGCAAACTAGATGCATGGACAATATGGATAGTGTTACATGATCGTGGTATAAAATTATATGACAAGCATTAAAATGAGACAAATGAGCACAAGTTATAATGTAAGCAGGCAAGCATTGCATTTGTTGGAAACATAAGCATAAGAAAACATATTGTATAGTCTACCTTAGAACATAAGACTTTATGTTAGCACGGGTCTAAGGGGTAGTGCGAGGAGTAAAACCGTACAGGGATATATCGGACGACATAATCCCTAAGGCGAGCAGTGTAAACAAGTGAAGCAGTGCACTACGAAGAGTATATAATGATCTACTCGAAGCATTAGCAGAGTCTACTTGCACGAAGCTAAGGTAGCATGCGAGGGTCCAACTATAAGCCAAATTTTATTTTTATGTTCTAACACAAGCAATACAAAATAGAATTATTCTCTTAGCTAGGTGCGTTGTATTCTTTATTAGCATCCAAGGGGTGATTCACCTATCGACTAACATATATCGTCCAGATTTTTATGTGCAGGCTAAGCAAAGACAAGTTCATCGTAGCCATCCACCTTAGCGATGATTCGTCTCGGTCGAGCGATACTCCAAGCGAGCCTTTGAAAGTCTAAGTCTGAACTCTTGAAGGGCCAAGTCTGGAATTATTTGCCTCAAACGAGTCTTCTCGCTGAGAAAGGTGGGTCAGATCGTTGTACTTGCGCCATTTGAATCGGCTCTCCACTTAAGCGGAATAGGTCGTTATATTATACACCACTCAGAAAAAGTCTCGTTCTCGAGACTTCCTAAGCGCAAATTGTTCTATCGTATACTATCGAATCAATCTATCTAAAGCATAACAATCAGTATCTATAGATCCACTAGAACACAACTTCCTACTCGTTCCTTATACCGTGTCACGTGTATGTTGGGTCTGTCTCAATGAATGACTCTATCATTCAATCCAAGCCCTGACTCGGTCTCTAATGCGCCTTACCGTGGAACAGATTGCTTAACGCGGGGTACATTATAATCCATCTTGAATGACGATCTAAGGCTGAGGCAAACTTATCCAAATATTCATACTTGTCCATGCGAATCTAACACATTTACTTGCACTAGCATTTGAGATCAGCATATCGCGAGTCTGGATCTTGCACATATTCAAGGCATCCCTCAAACATATGCATGTCAACCAACTTAGCGATAGAGAATTCTTTGCACTCGAGTTCAACATATCACTGAGTCTTGGATCGTGCACACGTTCAAGGCATCCCTCAAGCATATGCATTCAACCAAACATAGCGATAGCGAAGTCGGACAAGCTACTCGCAAAAATATCTAGGGTTCTCTTTTGTGGTTCATCATGATTCCTCCATCGGGGTCAATCAAAATCCAAGTCATTCAAATCCTACTCAAACCAAGCAATACACTACTATCAAGCATAATCTATCTGATCTACCGACTAGCGTCTATGCCTTATCGTCCATTTAGTTTGTGTCAAACATAGCACACACTTACCGTTCCAAGTCTAACTCTAAGTCTTATTGTCCCAGTTATATGGCTTGCTCAGGCAATACTCTAAATTCGGTCACACAAGTTCTTTCACTCGGCACAGGATCATGTGCCTAATTACTAGGTCAGCTCACAAGGTCATAGGTACAGTTCCTGCTTACGATTCATCGTGCTAATTTGTCGCATGATGCTCGCCCCAATTCCTAAGGTTAAACCATTGTTCATTTGCACAGGATATTCTACCCAAGCTCGTTTTACTTAAATTTTTAAACATCGAGCACAGATCATCCTACTCATATTAACACATTCGTTTGTACAGGGTTTGAGTCGGTTCAGTCAAATACATGATATATCCATGTCGTACATCAAGTTTAGCAATTTGCGTAGTCTATCTCCTCAAACAAGTTTGATAGAACCCATATATCCAATCTAAGTCTAGACCACCAAGCCATGATTAAATTTTCAATCACCGATCTCAATAATAAACTCTAAGTCATCTAATAAGATTCATATTTTCGTTCACGAAACCATCAAGCGTGTCTTACTGAATGTTCTAGACTAACTCATCCTTGAAATACTTTTGATTCACTTGTATTCTTAAAACTTGTCTTATCGTGTCAAACCATAAGTCAAGACGATCCTTCAATTATCACACTCCGGTCTTCCGTAAGTTCGATCATCCTTGCTGGACGTGAGATCACCACGCTAACGCTCTCACTGGATAATCGTCCTAATCCGGGCATGACGCATGTACAAGCATGGAGTTACGCTCGCACAAGACAAGAACGTCAAACATTATGGTTATCAACAAAATGATCGAGATACCTTATTATTTCACTTTGCTCCATCCAATATATATATAATCCTTCAAGTCATGTCCGTTCATGCCGTGATCAAATTCGTCTGGCCAAATCGTCCAACTTCAATGTTACCATTCAATCAATCCGTAGTCTACTTCTAGCATTCCTCAAGACAAAGTCTATCCACTTTCTTACGTTTCATTCGTCGAGTTCGTTTGAATAATCATCGAATATGTTCCTGCGAGTTCGATTATCCCTGCTGGACGTATAATCACCACGCCAGTGCTCCCGCATGATAATCGTTCTCGGCCGGGACTGATTGTCGAAGGCTATCTTTCGAATTAGATTTAAGATCGTTCTTCCAAACTCCAGATCGAATTCATTTTTTCTTACCTCTTCATTGAACCACAATATTCCCTTACTTGTATCAATCCATGCTATCTTCTAACTATTGATACCATATCAAGTCTATTAATATGAAACCATAATATTCATTCTCAGGCTAACTTCTATGGAGCGATATTCTACTCAAATTTAATCTGTTTGATTCAATTCAAAACTGCACGTACGATCCATTAAGTTTCCACCAAGTTTTCTCGACCAAGATATTGATTCCATTACCTTGAATTCCTATTCGATATAAGCCTTATCACTTGTTCAACACATTCTCAAATCGTTCAACCCAACTATCGTACGATATCTATGAATTCGCTCGAACATTTCTAAAATGATCCATACATCACTCAAGAATCGAGTCATCCAATTAAATCCTCTATCATGTTCGCATCAGTCGCTAACATATTAACCAAGTCGTTCCTTAGAATTCCTATACGATAACAAGCATCGTTACGATAAATCTTAGTCTCGTATATATCCTTGTTGATTGTCATCCAAGTAAACCATATTTAATTTGTATCTGCCGACACAAATATCGTCCAAGCTTTTTCTCAAAATTGAAACACGATTATCTATATTCGCCTTAGTGATAATCTGATAATGTTCTATCAATTTCCATTCTAAGTCTGACTTATCTTTATCTGAATGATATTCCAATCTTGCTTGCAAACTTGCTAGCACCAAAGGGTCTTGGCGTACGATACTCTACACAACTTAGCCGAAAGGTTGTGTGCATACCTAACCATCCAAACGATATTCTATCATGTACACTAACCAGCTTGAAAATTATGTATAGGTATTCGGATTTGTGCATAACTTCTACACGAGTCTATTCCCACAAAGTCTGAAATAGGTTGAAATAAGGGTCTTCGCATAACTATCCAGTTCAAGCAATCATATCATTCACATACAGTTTTAAAATTATTTAGACTCATTATATGGAACATCCTAATGGGTCAACGAGAGAGATAGTATGCACATAACCCACGAACGAGCTTTCAAAACAGATAAAATCGATAAGAAGTCCAAAGACGTAAAGTCGATACCCTGATACCAATATGTCATGCCCCGATCTCCCACGAAATCGGCCATCCCCGCTAGGCGCGAATTACCGTGCCAGCGCTCCCGCAGGACGATCGTTCCCATTTGGACGTGATACCGCACGAGCACAAGCTGCGTCCATGCAAGGCCATGATCTGAATAGGCGATAAAATAACTAAGCCACAGAGTCACACAGATAGTCCGGATGCAGCAGAATTAGAAATGAACAGGCAATTGGTAACAAGTTTACAGAGTCGTCATAGCGGAAGTATTGAATAACACAAGTATGGAAGTAAAACAAGCACTTTATTGATATTAAATCATCGTTATAAGCGACACTAGGCCGAGATTATAAGTTGCTCAAGTCCTCTCTTTGAAAACAATATAAGCGGGTCAAGTGGCTACAATTATGGAAATTATACATAGGCGATGTTCCAACATTATGTCTTGTATATGTGCTTCAGCTCCGGACGCAATGCCCCAAGGCTCCAGAGCAAACTTCACGCCTTAGCTCGCACGAAGAGGTTTTCGTACTGAACGAGGTTCTCCCGTACCCTGCAAACAATCTGGTAGGTTATCAGTACATGAATGTACTGGTGGGGAGGCTTCTCGCCCGCTCAGCAAATCCAAAAATATTATATAGGTTCCATGCACCATCTATTAAGTTATCTTTCTAGTCTTGCCTTAGGATCAGTTTTATGGCATAATGAAAAGCCTAACTCGTGTGGCAGTGTGCCATGCAATATAAGAGTCACGACGAGACTTACCAACTTACCTTTCATCATTCCCTGTCCAATGATAAAACCAAGTTAAACCAAGCACGAATGTATATATATTAAATCCAAGTCAAATTGCATAAGCAAACACGAGTGTCACGAGCGGGGTTCTATTTCAGGTGCATGAGTTATACGGATTATCTAGAAGTATTGCAGAAGATAGTTCAAGTGTTCAAATATCTAATACTCATATCCGTTCAGTGTTCCAAATTACTCGATGTGATAAAATAACTCCCATGTGGATTGTCGCTAAGCGGGGATGACTTATCTATATTTATATGAGCCACTGGCAAAGCCATAAAGGACGAGTTATAGTCTTGAACGAGGATGGTATGTAACGAAAGCACGTGAGGTGCTACAAGCCATCCCATCCAGTATGTGAGACTATCAGCCTATGAGTGAGAATGCTGTGGCATGAGCGGAGATGCCATCACGCTCGCACATGAAAGGCTGCTGCATAAGTTTCATCCAGATCGGATCGGCCCCGGTGCCCCAGAGACTGTTTATGGAATGAGATTCAAAAATCTCCCTCGTTCAACAAGTTATCCATGACATGCATTTATTGGGTCTTCCAGATTCCCAACATGACATGATAATTCTTGATTCTTGTTCTAAACAATTATTGCTCCACGAGCTATGATTCTTGCTTTACTTGACATAATTTTTATTCAGAGTTCAACTTGACTTAATGCATTTCCCTAGTTCAGGCACTGCCTTGGTGACCTAACGGTCCCGAATACTTGCAGGTTCATATTGCAAGACTATTTGATTGTCTTCTGGCTAACTAGATGCATGAACGATATGGATACTGTTACAGGATTGCGACATAAAATTATGTGACAAGCATTAAAATAAGGCAAACGAGTACAACTTACAATATAAGTAGGCAAGAATTGCATTTATTGGAAATATAAGAATAAGAAAATATATTGTATAGTCTACCTTAGAACATAAGCATTTACGTTAGCACAGGTCTAAGGGGTAGTGCGAGAAGTAAAACCGTACAGGGACATATCGGGCGACATAATCCATAAGGCGAGCAGTGTAAACAAGTGAAGCAGTGTACTACGAAGAGTATATAATGATCTACCCAAAGTATTAGCGGAGTCCACTTACACGAAGCTAAGGTAGCATGCGAGGGTCCAACTATAAGCTAAATTTTATTTCCATGTTCTAACATAAGCAATACAATATGGGATTATTCCCTGAGCTAGGTGCGTTGTATTCTTTATTAGCATGCAAGGGGAGATTCACCTAGCGGCTAACATATATCATTTATATTTTTAAGTGTGCAGGCTAAGTAAAGATAATTTTATCGTAGCCACCCACCTTAGCGATGATTCACCTCGGTCGAGCGATACTCCAAGCGAGCCTTCGAAAGTCTAAGTCTGAACTCCTGAAGGGCCAAGTCTAGAATCATTTACCTCAAATGAGTCTTCTCGCTGAGCAAGGTGGGTCGAGTCGTTACACTTGTGCCATTTGAATCGGCTCTCCACTTGAGCGAAACGGATTATTACACAGGATGCATCTCAAAATTCTTCTACTAACGATCTAGAAAAATTCTTGTACCAACCCTAGATCAGGGAGCAAAGGCAACACCCACACACCCGTGCGCTCGGTCTACCTGTGCTTACGAAAAGGGTGCAAAGGTAAATCATCCCTCGCCTGACTTGCGCGACATGATCAATCACAAGCGCAAGATGAGGGAGACAACTACGGTATATGGAGTGTCCTCCCTAGGACATTACTGTGCCAAAATTATCATCATTTTTTGCTGCAATAAAGTGGCATTACCCATAAATAAGCAGTCGGCATTCCAATAACTGTATCCAACGGCACCTAGCAGACAACAACCCAGAAATCAGGTGCAAACACCAGAGGAGGAGGAGCTACTATTTGCCTCATATTACTCTACTCAGAAGGACCCTTCCTCTGAGCGAGGAAGGAAGTCCAGCACCTCCAGTCCGTCACTCTTAACCAGCGCATTGAGAAGGCGACTATCCAGGAGGACCAACAGTGGAACCTGTGAAAGGTGTTTTCCAAGGTACCCTCTCAAAGAAAAATCTATCAGCCACTGGGGGTAGTTCTTTCTCAGGACCCCTGGGGGTTGCACAAGCTGGGGGTAGTGATCCCCCGGACTTATACAATAACCTAACGTTCCTATAAGGCAGTGATTCCTAAGGAACAGACTGACTCTGATGTCCCTGGGGGTGGCACCCTCGTCAAGATGATGTAGCCTCCTACGCTTGGCGTAGTATTCTTTTCGAATTCGAGGAGGAGGTGACGCTACCTAATGACTACTCCCGGCAAGAATCTGAGATGGAAAGTGCGGCATCCACTGCCCCGTCCATCTTTTCCCATGTGAGGATTGTATACATGGCAGGGGACGATCACGAAGGCCCCATCGATCGACAATGCCTCGGGGATCTTAAGGCCATGATGTAGACGGTGAGTTCATCAATGCAAGACCTGACACAGGCAAAGCTGGAAATCAAAGAAAATATTGCTTTCCAACCAGCAAGGGCTTCTGGACAAGTAAGCTTGGACCCTGGGACCAATGCGAACTCCGACACAACCGCTCCACCCATAGGCAGTAATCACCCTCTGCCTGGCTTATCTGCCCCTTCCCTCGGAGATGAAGCTAAAGAAGCAATGAGGAAAGTCCTGAAACTCCGGGCTCGTCTAGATTCCATGTGCAGCAGGGACTCACTGCGTGAGCTCGGGATACGACAACCATACCCCCGCGAGTAGAGAGATGTGATGTACCCGTCCAAGTACAAGCCTTTTAACTTGAACCCATTCGATGGAAAGACTTTCCCCGTTAATACATGAGTTATTTTGAGACTACAACATGGCACCTACCCCGTAGTGACACACTCCTCACCCCTCTTTGTTGGAGCATTATTCGGGGTAGCATTCGACTGGTTTTGCAGCCTATAAGATAACTGTATCTTGTCGTTTGACGACCTCGCAGTTCCATGTATATTGACAAAAATTATAATACAGTGTAAAGAAATACAAGATAGATATGAATACTGGCAATAAGAAATACTGGAATAATGAGATACTGGAAATAGAAATACTAGAGCATATGTCATCATCAATGGTGCACTAGCAATGAACAAAAATATAAGTATATACTAGAACCATGAACTGGAATATCGGTGGATGCTAGAACAATAACTAGAATATAAGGAATGCTAGATCAATATACTAGAGATACATGTCAAGAACTTCTAGCTAAGTGTGTGAAACATTAACATATCATGTGATCGGCTTGGGACTGATCAGGCTTGCTATGTATGACTAGCTATGATTCATGTAAGGTCAGGCTAACCATCCGGATAGCTATGATGCAAGCAATAGTCAGGCTAATTATACATAATAGACTATGAGGCATGTAATGGTCAGGCTGCACCGACGTGAGATATAGGTGAGCTATGATGCAAGTAGAGTTAGGTATGATCACATAATCTACTAATATTTCTCTGTTTTCCCAGCTAGCACGATGGATCCCAATCACGACTCCTCGTGACAGGTCTCGATGATGCCAACTCGTGTATACAACAGTGTCAGAATCATGTACGCTATACAACTAGAATTATAGAGATAATCAACATAATAAAAACTGTCAGAGAATGTACTCGTCTGGGGTCCTGCTGCTGCTATGAATCAGAGTCCAAGTCACAGTCCAAATAGCCTATGTATTACAATTTTACCATGTCAAAAGTTAATTTATTTTAATTTATTTAATTATGGAATAATTACTCTAAAATATTATTTTAATCTTATTATTCTAATTTTAGGTTAATTCCTAAATTTTGTTCAAAGGAACTAAATTTTATTAACTCGAGACTCATGGCACGCAAATCGAGGCAATATATTGACCAAAAAGTCAACATACACAAAGTCAACTTTCATGCATGATTTCCTGTAGATTTCAGCGTCAAAATATGCTAGAATTTATGGCTCGTCCGAATTCAAATTCGTTTGAAAATTATTGCACATACCTAAAATCGTATTGTGCAACGGTGGTTTATTGTTAACTTAAAAGTTCTACAGAATTAACAACACAAAAAAATTTCGTATTAAATCCTGCAAAAAATATATGTCAATTAGCTCGAAATTATCTTTTCGAAACTTCAAACGGTTAGTGATTCTGATTCCTGGTTCTCCCGAAATCGCGAAAACATTAAGACGCGTCTATTTTCGGACATATTGTGCTCTCCGAATTTTCTAGAATTTAATATTCAAAATTTCATAATTCAATTTTATATTCAGAAACCTAACCTCAATACGGTTCTAATGCAAAAAACTGGGCCACGTTTGGAGTCCGGAACTATGAGTAATGGCTTCTGAAAGATGAAGGAATCCTAAATGACAATTCTTCAAAATCTCTCTCTCTCTAAAATAATGGAATAATTAAAGTTATTAATATATATATATATATATATATATATATATATATATATATATATATATATATATATATATATATATGTGTGTGTGTGTGTGTGTGTTGAGCGGCTGAATGAAAAGTGATAGGATGACACGTGTCACAATCTGATTGGATTATTTTGTTTATATTATTGGTTTTTGATTTGTCTTTATCAAAACATTATTTAAGTCGTTTTAAATCTAAATAACTCAAAATAGAAAATAAAAATAATCTGAAAAATATGAAAAAATTACAGAAAATATATTTTGAACCTAAAAATCCTAGAAAAATACTTGGGACAATTTTATATTCATAGGTTTCCTACTATAATTAGGAGAAGCTCTAAAAATTAGTTTTACCTATTTAAATAAAAATAAATATTAAAATATTTCAAAAATTCTGAAATAATTTCAAAAAATATATAATAATATTATAAATACTAGAATTTTTTTGGATTGATTCTATATTCTTGGTCTTGCACAATAAATTCTAGAAGTCGTAAAAATTAGTTATTAGCCTAAATAACTCCCAATAAATATTAAAAATACTCAAAAAATTCCCAAAAAAATCTAGAAAATATATTTGATTATTTGGAACCTAAAATAAAAGTTTTAAATCTTTTTAATTATGTTTGACACTAAAATAAATTCTTAAAAGTTCTAAAAATTTATTGTTACTAGTTTTTAATTAACCAAAAATTGTGAAAAATTTTAATAGCCCCAAATTAACCTAATAACAACATTTAAGCACAAATTTCAGGATACGGAGGTTACAAGTCTACCCACCTGGAAAAAAAATTCGTCCTCAAAATTTAAAATTCTCAATAGTTTTTTATTTTATCAAACCATATAATCATGAAGTAAATTCATATTGTTATATCAAAAAAATTTCAAAATTCTATAAATATTATATTCCTAAAAATCTTCAAATTTGAAATCAAATTCCATTCTTATCACAATCTTCTCCAAAACTGAATACAAAAATTTAATATTCAATCCTCTAATTGAAATCCAATCAATGCATATTAAAAAAAATCGCATCCGAAAAGTTTGAATTTCAAACACTAATCCATTAATCATCTTACTCCTCTAATTTAAGTCTAATCGATGTGTATTTATAAAATTTAAATCCTCATCCCAAATATTTGAATTCAACACTAATCCATTAGTGATCTTATTCCTCGATTCTTTTTCCACACAATACTCAAACAATGTAATACTTACGAAGTCTTCAAATACAATATTCAAAATAATTTTTAAATTTATACCTTGCAGTCAAATAAATATAATGATAATCTTGTTAAATTCCTCAAATTTTAATCACAAATTCAATTATATCATAATCTTCATAAAAATCAATGATCTAACAAAATCGTCAATTCTGCCATATTGAATTCTCAAATCTTTATTTAAATTAATGCTTATCCTCGAAATTTAAGGCACATTGTCTCTCTTTGTTAAATCATAACCTCTTCATTAATCTTTACTATGGTCAAACCCCCAACAATAAAGGTCTAAGAAAATCCTATCTACCGTCATACAATATGCAATCTAGAAAAAATATACATGGTTACGGTCACTTTTGTCATGGTATTGCAGTCTCTGTCAGGGTGTACTACTAATTACATTCTAGCAAGAAATCACTGATACAAGCTATGGTACTAAAAAATTAATTAATCAATCAAATAGACAAAAAGAACAGAAGGAAATAACAAAACATAGCTTTCTAACACAACCATAGGTTTAATGATGCATCCAAAGTTTGATACATGTATCCCTTTAGGTACCACAGTTTCTACTACAAGCACACCCACTGCTAACTCTCTTACCTACCGCAACTGCTTATACTAGTTGTTCTTATCACTCAAGTGCACACCAAGTACAACACACCATACTAAGTACTACTCTCTCTAATACAACTCTAGATGGACACCCAAGTCATTTTGCAGTGCCATCTCAGGCATTCTCAAGCCAACAGATCCTTACACATGCACTTCATCCACTCATATACTAATATACATTTCTTACCCACCATAAAATTTTATCCTCAAAATAAAACCATCAAAATTTAACTTCTCGAACAATTTAAAATAAAATGCATATACTTTCCTCAAAAGTAAAATATTCAAATATCGAAATAAAATTTTTAATCACTTCCAGAAATCTTTATAGTTTTGACTATGTTTATTGAATTGAATTTCAATCCTCAAAAATTTTAATAACATAAAATCTCAACTCCTCAAAAATTCTTAAAAATTAAAATTTATTTCTAATCTTCAAATTATAAATTTAAATTCATATCTATCTAAGTATACATATAAATACCCACAGTCTCTGACACACAAGATACACACAAATATACCAATTGTCTACAGCTCTCAACTGTGTACTAAAATTTGTACTGCCCGAATTACTTGCACTATTACTTTCAATGATTTTCTATCCATATTAACTGTTATATCAATCTAATATTATCACACGAGGTACTTACTGTTACTAGCACAATTCTTAACTAATCCTTGATATAGAAACACTAGCACTATTGGTATGGTAACACTAATTTCATCATTAGATCACCTCATCAAACTTATTAGAACTCACGATCATTCGCACTAGTTATTAACTTATATAATACACATGCTCCAATTCACTCTCAAAGGTAGGCCTATGGTTCCATATCTCAATTGATGTATAAGTATCTCCCTTATTAATCTTTTACAGACTGTTACACTAATCTGTGATACACTTTATACCTTTCATGATCAATCTTGATATTCCTCTACCTATGGCACACTCATTAATACCCTTTTTATGCGTATACATTCATTTACTCTTGACACACCCAAGTGTCAATCATCAAATTGAACATCATGCTACATTAATCTTCAACACAATTCCTTGATACTTAATTGTTTACATGGATCACCCAACTACATAAATTTATGACTATCCAGGACTGGCATGCTGACTCTGATACTAACTCCTGGAACCTTCACTGATACTCTTTACTCCCTCTTATATCTATAGTGCCAATACTAACTATAATAACACCTATTATAAAACTATTGCTACAGGGTACTACGCTACGGGTTATCTCTAGATTATTGCCTACTGCTCACATGTCCAATCAAGAAACACTTACAACTCACAAGCCACACTCAGTCAATACTGATACAAGACACAGACATAATTGCAAGTCACCAATTATCACACTAACAAGGATCCTTAAAGAATTAAGGCTAAAAAAGAAACTGGGTTAAGGACTGAAAGTATCACTACTGCTAGCAAAGGAATGATGGAACAAAGTCCTAAAATAACAGAAGTAGATAAGTATTGAGATGATACTTTAAGAACCAATTTAAGATACAACCTGATAATCATACACGTCTGTCCGAAATTATGACACTCAGAATCCTCGCCATGCCAGTAAGCATAGCTGCAATAAACGATAGATTCCATAACTAAGGTATGTAACTCTATAATCACGTCATCTAGAATCCTCGCCACGCCAACCGGTATGGCTGCGAGAAACTCTAAATTCATAACTAAGATATGTACATCCGAAGTTAGGTTCCTACGTTTCCGCCACAACAGCAAATGTGGCTGCGATAAACTCTAGGCTCCATAACCAAAGTAGACGTTTTACCTTTCTCACTGTCCTCATCAACATATATCATCAGATGATACCGTAAATTTTAGTCCGTAAAGTTTATCTCGATATGAAATCAAACTCAACAACGACACCAAGAATTAAATTTAACAACTGATCAACAAGAATCAAGTTCAAAAAGTGAGAACGGACGGAAACAATAGAAAGATTTAAATTGGAAATTATAATAAGATTCTCAAGGGTCATCCCAGGAATCTCTCAAAAATTTGTGATTGAGTATCCTCTCTCATCCTAGTATCCTATGTCCTATATTCTATCGCAGGCACACAGTAGTACAACTAAGACGTCGCACTACCACGACATCGCACAACTTACGAAATCTGACCTGCATGGGCCACCACTAAAAATGTGTCATGATCCATACCCAAAATTTGGGACACGAGTACGTGGGTACGTCCAGCCTACGCCGCAGCATCGACGGTAGAACGCTATCTAGGTCACAATACTAGCTAATCACTCTCACATAAATATCCAACTCCATAAGGAGACACAGATATCACAATATAATATGGAATACTCAATCACATAAACTAGAGCACGATGAGATATCAAAGAAAACAAATAAAATACAAGACAAGTCTAAACAACAAATGATCTAACCTACAAACAATAACATCCATATCTCCAAGTATGCTAGAAACAAGTCCTCTATGTCACAGTCTGGAAAAAATATCCAGTCAGGATTGGAGCGAAGTACAAGTACTAACAGCAGTTCCATGTATATTGACAAAAACTATAATACAGTGTAAAGAAATACAAGATAGATATGAATACTAGCAATAAAAAATACTGAAATAATGAGATACTGGAAATAGATATACTGGAGCATATGTCATCATCAATGGTACACTAGCAATAAATAGAAATACAAGTATATACTAGAACCATGAACTGGAATATCAGTGGATGCTAGAACAATAACTAGAATATAAGGAATGCTAGATCAATATACTAGAGATACATGTCAAGAACATCTAGCTAAGTGTGTGAAACATTAGCATATCATGTGATCGGCTTGGAACTGATCAGACTTGCTATGTATGATTAGCTATGATTCATGTAAGGTCAGGCTAACCATCCGGATAGCTATGATGCAAGCAATAGTTAGGCTAATCATACATAACAGGCTATGAGGCATGTAATGGTCAGGCTGTACCGACGTGAGGTATGGGTGAGCTATGATGCAAGTAGAGTTGGGTATGATCACATAATCTACTAATATTTCCCTGTTTTCCCAGCTAACACGATGGATCCCAATCATAACTCCTCGTGACAGGTCTCGATGATGCCAACTTGTGTATACAACAGTGTCAGAATCATGTACGTTATACAACTAAAATTATAGAGATAATCAACATAATAAAAACTGTCAGAGAATATACTCGCCTGAGGTCCTGCTGCTGGCATGAATCAGAGTCCAAGTCACAGTCCAAATAGCCTATGTATTATAATTTTACCATGTCAAAAAATAATTTATTTTAATTTATTTAATTCTAGAATAATTACTCTAAAATCTTATTTTAATCTTATTATTCTGATTTTAGGTTAATTCCTAAATTTTATCCAAAGAAACTGAATTTTATTAACTCGAGACACATAGCACGCAAATTGAGGCAATTTGTTGACCAAAAAGTCAACCGACACAAACTCAACTTTCATGCATGATTTCTTGTAGATTTCAGCGTCAAAACATGCTAGAATTTATGGCTCGTCCGAATTCAAATTCGTTTGGAAATTATTGCACATACCTAAAATCGTATTGTGCAACGGTGGTTGATTGTTAACCTAAAAGTTCTACAGAATTAACAGCAGAAAAATATTTCATATTAAATCCTAAAAAAACATATGTCAATTATCTTGAAATTAGCTTTTCAAAACTTCAAACGATTAGTGATTCTGATTCCTAGTTCTCCCGAAATCGCGAAAACATTAAGACGCATCTATTTTCGGATATGTTGTGCTCTACGAATTTTCTAGAATTTAATATTCAAAATTTCGTAAAACAATTTATATATTCAGAAATCTAACCTCAATATGGTTCTAATGCAAAAAACTGAGCTGCGTTTGGAGTCTGGAGCTATGAGTAATGGCTTCTGGAAAATGAAGGAATCCTAAATGACAATTCTTCAAAATCTCTCTCTCTAAAATAATAGAATAATTAAAGTTATTATAATATATATATATATATATATATATATATATATATATATATATATATATATATATATATATATATGTTGAGCGGCTGAATGAAAAGTGATAGGATGACACGTGTCACAATCTGATTGGATTATTTTGTTTATATTATTTGATTTTTATTTATCTTTATCAAAATATTATTTAAGTCATTTTAAATCTAAATAACTCAAAATAAACATTAAAAATAATCATAAAAATCTGGAAAAATTACAAAAAATATATTTTGAACCTAAAAACCTAGAAAAAAACTTGGAATAATTTTATATTCATAGGTTTCCTACTATAATGAGGAGAAGCTCTAAAAATTAGTTTTACCTATTTAAATAAAAATAAATATTAAAAATATTCCAAAAAATCTGAAATAATTTCAGAAAATATAGAATAATATTATAAACACTAGAAAATTTTGTGAATTGATTCTACATTCTTGGTCTTGCACAATAAATTCTAGAAGTCCTAAAAATTAGTTATTAGCGTAAATAACTCCCAATAAATATTAAAAATACTCAAAAAATTCCCAGAAAATTCTAGAAAGTATATTTGATTATTTAGAACATAAAATAAAAGTTTTAAATATTTTTAATTATGTTTGACACTAAAATAAATTCTTAAAAGTCCTAAAAAATTAATTTTACTAGTTTTTAATTAACCAAAAATTATGAAAAATTTTAATAGTCCCAAATTAACCTAATAACAATATTTAAGCACAAATTTCAGGATACGGAGGTTACAATACCTCATCCAAAAGATAGGTTATGATCTTAAAAGCAACCAAAGTCTGAATTGCGGCAAAGGTCGACGACTGCCCTTGTGCCTCACCGCTCCGGCAGGCAAATACGAGAATTACTACCATAAGACCAAGCATGGATTTGGGTACGTTATGCCTCCCATAACCCCCGAAGGCTCGGATGAAAAAGATGAGTAACACTCTCACTCTTCAGAGTCTTCCTCTTGGGACTCCGACATTAGTATCGGGAAGATGCTCAAGCAAACATTGTCTGCCAACATGGTGTCAGCTGACCCTGAGAAAGACGACGAGGATCCACCGAAACTCTTTAAAGTAGAACCGTGGGCCCAACACCTAGACGCACAATGGGAGATGCGATTCGAACAACGAGAACCTTCTACCGAGGACAAAATCATACAAGTCAATCTGGGTGACAAATCCTTCCCTAAACCAATCCTCATCAGCAAGAGTCTGACTGATGAGGATCGAAAATCTCTGTTATAGCTCATCAGGAAATACATTAATATTTTTTCCTCGAGCTATGAAGCCATGCTAGGACCGGACCTCCAAATTATGGTCCATAAGCTCAACATCTCGCCAAATGCTAAGCCTGTCAAGCAATAGCAATGACAGTTCTGGATGGACATTATGAACGCCATCGAATCTGAAGTCAACAAACTGATAGCTAGTAGCTTCGTCTGTAAACCCCCATTCCTAAAAATCGTATTAGTTATTATTTAATTAATTATTTAAACTATTTATTAAAGTATAATTCCTATTATACCAAACCCGCAACCCGTCAATCATCCCAGCGTAAACCTCACTTAGCGAAAACCCTACAGAACTCTTTCATGCATAAAAACCCAACCCGTCCAAATCCCTTTCTCTACGCACAAAACCAATTCCGCACGTAAAGTAAGGAATTAACATCAACAGTTCACATCGCGTAAAACAGTCAAATAGCAAACTCATCACCATACCGCGTATATTTTCTCTGTGCGTAAATATCAAAAGCAATAGCAAACTACCCAGCATAAACCACTGCCGCAGCAGCAGTAACTAAACCATCGCTTATTTATCCAGCGTAAACTCTTCTTTTCTTCCCTCTGCGTAGAATTCAACCACAAATCATTAAGAAAGAAATATCTGTATCAGAAGCAAAACTCAACTTTGCTTTGCTTTTTTTTTTTACACGTGTAAGTTTCTCATTCCACCACTCTTTAGAAAATATCTACAGCCGCACACATAAACCAATAAGAAGAGAACAACAGCAAGAGTTTTCTTAACCATTAAGTAAATTCCACCGCCCCCTATTCCTATATATAATTAATTACAAAGCAATAACTCCTTTCTCTGATCACAGTAATAACTTTGGACGTGCACTTTACTTGGCAATTATACCTTGCCATAATACTGTTATTTTACCTTTCATATTGGTACATGCGTATTTTATTTTGCCTATATAGATGTATATTTTGTAGATTTATGACCTAATTATGAGACCACCCAGTATTAAAAAGCATCATTAGGTTCATTAACCATGACACAGTGGTTTATACGGGTGTATGTCTCATATAGATCATGGACGGCATGACAGGGAAGGCCTCCTGTACGCATGGCCGTGCGTTAAGAATGACTGCTGATAGAAACTTTGTATGCTAGTAGACCTGGCAGTTATTTAGGGTATTAGCATGTGGTGGAGGCAACATGCATAGATCATTGGGACAGGGAGGACAACTCATAAGTGTACGGGACACCCACTTTCTTATGTAGTTATTAATCTTGTTTACCGTGTGCCTCTGGGATGGGGGACATATATGGCATATACTAGCCAGTTGTCACGATTGGTGAATTACGTCAGCATATGTCTAGCCTATACTTTCTCTTACACTCAAAGTTGTCCTCAAACTGAATTCACTTAGATGGTTAGGCGACCCGATGGATGTTTATATTTCAGTACTTATTGGCATGCTTCTATGTATCTTGTTATGTCCCTCTGAGGACCTGGTCCCTTTCCAGATATGGACGATCAGGAGTTTTTACAAGAGTATGGACCTGGACCGGATGCTACTTACGAGACTGAGGAGCTCCTACCAACAGAGTTTCTGTGATTATGATCACTTTTTTAGGGATTTTTGTGTCTACTTTAGTATAGTCATTTTGTAGTGAATTTATTTACACCAGACTATAGACTCTATACACTTTGATATCCAGTTATATGTCAGTTTTGCTCCCACTGAGTATTTTGTGCTGTGGATGAGATATAGATGGTGTGTGACTTGTTATGACAGTATATTACCACTGATGGATTGCATATTCATTTACAGCGTACGTATGTATATGGTTTTCCATATACTGGAATTTATATACATACGGCTGGGCGTATTACGTATTCCTGGTCCTACGTATTTTGGGACTGGAGCGTGACATCGTCCGCAAATAATAACATCCAGATTGGGTAGCCAACATCGTGCCTATCGTCAAAAAGAATGCGAAGATCAGGATCTGCATTGACTTCCGTAATCTAAATGCGGCCTGCCTTAAGGACAATTTCCTCTTTCGATCACAGATATAATAATCGACAACACCTGTGGCTTCGAGCGCATGTCCTTCATGGACGAATTCTCAAGCTACAATCAAATCAAGATATCTCCTGACGATCAGAAGCATGCATCATTTCGAACGCCGATAGGAGTATATTGCTACACATTCATGCCCTTCGGTCTGAAGAATGCAGGTGATACATACCAATAAGCTATGAGCACCATCTTCCATGACAATCTCCGTAAGACGGTCGAGTGTTACGTTGATGACATCGCCATCTAGAGTCGCTCCAAAGATGACCACCTTAGGGACTTGAAGGCTTTGTTTGACCTCATGCGTACGCACCAGCTCAAGATGAACCCTACCAAATCTTTTCTATGAGTCTCCAACAATAAATTTTTGGGTTTCATTCTAACTTCGAAGGGTATCCACGTAGACCCTGACAAGACCAAAGTGATCCTTGAAATGTAACACCCCGTTCTGTTCAAGCGGACTGCTAATTCAAACAGCAAAAGTGCAATATTCTGACCTACTTTGCTCAGGCGAGAATACTCGTTTGAGGCAAAGGATATCCAGACTTATCCCTACAGGATTCCGACTTAGGCTTCCAGAGGCTCGCTTGACGTATCGCTCAGCCAAGGCGAATCATCGCTAAGGTGGGTGGCTACGGTGAACTTGTCTTTGCTTAGCCAGCACACATAAAATCTGGAACGATACATGGTAGTCGCTAGGTGAATCACCCCCTGCATGTTAATAAGAATACAACGCATATAGCTAAGGGAATAATTCCAACTTGTATTGTTTGTACTAGAACATGAAAATGAAATATTGCTTATATTCAGACCCTCTTATGTTAAGTCCCTTACGGTTTCATCCCTCGTCTTACCTTCGGGTCCGAGCAAACGTGTCTGCTTATGTTCCTTAGAAACGCATGCCTGCCTGCCAAGTATATTGCCTCGTTCGATGCTTGTTGCATAAAATGTGCCTCAATTGTGTAATACTGTGCATGTCATGCATTCATCTAGTTTTCTTCGAAAGACTATATAATAGTCATTTCGTGCAAGAATGAACCTGCAAGTATCCGGGACAGTTAGGTCACCAAGGCAATCTTTGTCCCAGGGGAAATGCATCAAGGCAAGTCATTCACTGAACAAAGAATCAAGTTTCAAGCATCTCGTGTACTCGTGTTCTCGTGTGCTCGTGTATCTCGTGAAATTGGAAAGACCAATAATTGTATATCGCGGACAACTCGGAAACGAGGTACAGTTCCACGGACGATCATCGGTGCACTAGGGCCACTCCGATTCGGATGGAACTTCACGTGTAGTCCCCTCGTGTGCAAGGCGAGATAGTTTGTAGCACCTCTTATGCTTTCATTGTATTCCACTTGGCCTAGGACTACTTCATGTGCAATCCATTTGGACCACTTCATGTGCGATCCATCGTGTGCAGGAGATGGTTTATAGTGCATCGTGTACTCTCATTGCGTTCCATTCTCGTTTGCAGATTGGTCCATTATGGCTATGCCAGCGACTCATGTTCATATAGATAAGTCATCCTCGCTTAGCGGCATTCGCGTGCGAGTCATTGCATCGCATCAAAGAACAACTGAACACCTGAACGATCATGACTCTCGTGTTTGCATATGCTATTGCCTTGGTTTTTATTACGAATGTCCCTGAATTTTTATACCTGCTCGTGCTTGAATTAACAATGTTTGTCTTGGACAGGGAAGGCCAAATGGTAAGTTGGTAAGTCTCGTCGTGTTTTCTCTTATATCGCATGGCGCACTTCCACACGAGTTAGGCTATTCAATATTTGCATAAAACTGATCCTAAGGCAACTAGAAAAATATCTTAATAGTTGGTGCACGGAACCTATATTACGTGTTTGGATTTGTCGAGCGGGCGAGTAGCCTCCCCACCAGTGCATTCAATGTACTGATAACCCACCAGATCGTTTGAAGGGTGCAGGAGAACCTCGTTCGGTGCGGATGCTCCTTCGTGCGTGCTAAGGCGTGGAGATCACTCCGAAGCAGCGTTGCGTCCAAACCTGAAGCACATATACAAGACATAATTTTGGAACATTGCCTGAACATCGCCTGTACAAATTATTCCATAATTGTAGCCACTTGGCACGCTTTTATTGTTTCAAAGAGAGAGGCTCGAGCGACTTGTAATCTCGGCTATACGCCGCCTGTAATACTTGTTTATATCAATAAAAGAGTTTCTTTACTTCAACTTATGTTATTTAATGCTTCTGCTATATTGTCGACCTAGTGAACTTGTTACTAAATCACTATGCGTCTATAACTCCGCTGCACTCGGACAATCTGTATGACTCTGTGGCTTAGAACTCTTACTGCCAGCCAATGAACCATGGCCTTGCACGGGTGTGGCTCACGTTCTTGCGGCATCATTCCTGGATGGGTCAAAGTGATCATTCCGCAGGAGCGCTGGCACGGTGATTCTCGCCTAGCGGGAATGGCCGATTTAGCCTGCGGGAGATCGGGGCATGACATGTTGGTATCAAAGCCTGGCTTATATGCCCTTGGACTTTATTTGATTATTACAGTTTCGAAAGCTCGTTCGTGGGTTATGTGTACGCTCTCTCTCAATGTCCCAAACAGAATGTTCCACCAATAAGTCTAAATACTTTCAAAATGCGTTTTGCATGATATGATTGCTTGTATGATATTGTGCTGTGAGTGGCCTTTATGCCAACCTGAGTAAGAACCCTTGAGATTAACATAAGTAGCTTGTCCAATTTCACTATCTCTAAGTTTGGTTGAATACATATGTTTGAGGGATGCCTTGAACTTGTGTACGATCCAAGACTCAAGAAAATGTGAAACTCGAATGCTAAGACTTCACTATCGCTAAGTTGGTTGGCGTGCTCATGCTAGAGATGTACTTCAAATATGTGCACGATCCAGACTAGAGATATGCTGATCTCGAACGCTTGTGCAAGTAAATATCCAAATGAACAAGTACAACAACTTGTATAGGTTTGCCTCAGCCTTGTATTGTTAAATCAAAATTGATTGAAACGTACTGCTTGTCCTCAGTAAGTCTTGAGGATGAGACTTTTTCTGAGTTGGGTAGGATGTAACACCCCATTCTGTTCAAGCGGACTGCCGATTCAAACGGCAAAAGTGCAATGTCTCGACCTGCTTTTCTCAGGCAAGAATACTCATTTGAGGCAAAGGATATCCAGACTTGTCCCTACAGGATTCTGGCTTAGGCTTCCAGAGGCTCGCTTGACGTATCGCTCAGCCGAGGCGAATCATCGCTAAGGTGGGTGGCTACGGTGAACTTGTCTTTGCTTAGCCAACACACATAAAATCTGGAATGATACATGCTAGTCGCTAGGTGAATCACCCCCTGCATGCTAATAAAAATACGATGAACCTAGCTAAGGGAATAATCCCAACTTGTATTGCTTGTGCTAGAACATAGAAATGAAATATTGCTTATATTCAGACCCTCGCATGTTAAGTCCCTTACGTTTTCATCCCTCGACTTACCTTCGGGTCCGAGCAAACATGTCTGCTTATGTTCCTTAGAAACGCATGCCTGCCTGCCAAGTATATTGCCTCGTTCGATGCTTGTCGCATAAACTATGCCTCAATTGTGTAATACTGTACATGTCATGCATTTATCTAGTTTTCCTCGAAAGACTATCTAGTAGTTGTTCCGTGCAAGAATGAACCTGCAAGTATCCGGGACCGTTAGGTCACCAAGGCAATCTCCGCCCCAGGGAAAATGCATCAAGGCAAGTTATTCACTGAACAAAGAATCAAGATTCAAGCATCTCGTGTACTCGTATTCTCGTGTATCTCGTGAAATTGGAAAGACCAATAATTGCATGTCACGGACAACTCGGAAACGAGGTATAGTTCCACGGACGGTCATCGGGGCACTGGGGCCGCTCCGATCCGGATGGAACTTCACGTGTAGTCCCCTCGTGTGCAAGGCGAGATGGTTTATAGTGCCTCTTATGCTTTCGTTGCATTCCACTTGGCCAGGGACTACTTCATGTGCAATCCAATTGGACCACTTCATGTGCGATCCATCGTGTACAGGAGATTGTTCGTAGCGCATCGTGTACTCTCATTACGTTCCATTCTCGTCTGCAGATTGGTCTATTATGGCTATGCCAACGACTCATGTTCATATAGATAAGTCATCCTCGCTTAGCGGCATCCGCGTGCGAGTCATTGCATCGCATCAAAGAATAACTGAACACCTGAATGATCATGACTCTCGTGTTTGCATATGCTATTGCCTTGGTTTTCATTACGAATGTCCCTGAATTTTTATACCTGCTCGTGCTTTAATTAACAATATTTGCCTTGGACAGGGAAGGCCAAATGGTAAGTTGGTAAGTCTCGTCGTATTTTTTCTTATATCGCACGGCGCACTGCCACACGAGTTAGGCTATTCAATATTTGCTTAAAACTGATCCTAAGGCAACTAGAAAGACATCTTAATAGTTGGTGCACGGAACCTATATTATGTGTTTGGATTTGTCGAGCGGGCGAGTAGCCTCCCCACCAGTGCATTCAATATACTGATAACCCACCAGATCGTTTGTAGGGTGCGGGAGAACCTCGTTCGGTGCGGATGCTCATTCGTTCGTGCTAAGGCATGGAGATCACTCTAAAGCAGCATTGCGTCTAAAACTGAAGCACATATACAAGACATAATATTGGAACATTGTCTGAACATTGCCTGTACAAAGCATTTAACAATTGTAGCCACTTGGCATGCTTTTATTGTTTCAGAGAGAGAGGCTCGAGCGACTTATAATCTCGGCTATACGCCGCCTGTAACACTTGCTTATATCAATAAAAGAGTTGCTTTACTTCAACTTGTGTTATTCAATGCTTCCGCTATATTATAGACTCAGTGAACTTGTTACCAAATCACTATGCGTCTATGACTCCGCTGCACTCGGACAATTTGTGCGACTCTGTGGCTTAGAACTCTTACCGCCAGCCAATGAACCACGACCTTGTACGGGCGTGGCTCATGCTCGTGCGACATCATGCCCGGATGGGTCAAAGCGATCATTTTGCGGGAGCTCTAGCGCGGTGATTCTCGCCTAGCAGGAACGGCCGATTTAGCCTGCGGGAGATCGGGGCATGACATGAAATACGCCCACCGAAGAACCTCAGAGAACTTCGTGGCCTTCAAGGATGGCTGGCCTATATCAGGAGGTTCATATCAAACCTCTCTTAACATTTTCAACTGTTCATGCAACTCATGAAGAAGGAAGTCTCCTTTGTCTGGAACAAAGAATGCCAGCGCGCCTTCGACGACATCAAGGAATACCTCATGATCCCTTCAGTATTGGTAGCCCCAGTTATGGGGAAGCCCTTTCTACTCTATGTACGAGGAATGGATCATGCTTTTGGCGCTCTGCTAGCCCAGAATAGTAACACAGGTCATGAGTGGGTCATCTACTACCTCAGTAGGATGATGTTCGGTACGGAGCACAGATACAACCTAGTCGAGAAAGAGTGCCTCGCTCTAGCCTTTGCTATTCAGAAGACCTGGCACTATGTGGCAGGGCAAACAATCCATGTGATCTCTCAGGTCAACCCCCTCAGGGTCCTCATGACTAAACTAGGGGTGCTCAACTCCTGCCTGGCTACGTGGACAATAATGCTGTTACCATACGACATGGCATTTGTTCCGCAAAAAGATGTCAAGGGCCAAGTATTAGCTGACTTCATAGCCCTCCACCTGGTCCCAAAAACTTTTAAACTCTATAATGAGATCCCTGCGAAGTCGCAGACTCCAACACCATGGCAAACGCAGAAGCCGCTTGGCGAATGTTCTTCGACGGTACTTCGAGAACAGGGCCCAAAGGCCACATCGTCGCTGGAGTCGGGATAGTGTTGATCTCTCCATATGATTTGGTTATCAACTGCGCCTACTCCCTCACTGATCCATGCTCTAATATTGTGGCAGAGTACAACGCTCTCATAATTGGACTCTAAATCGCTAAACAAGTAGGAGTTGACCACCTAGAAGCCTATGGCGATTTCAAAATGATAATCAACCAAGTCCGAGGCGAGTACAAAGTCCGAAATAAGTACTTGATTCCCTACCACAAAGTCGTATTTGGATTAATCACCACCTTCGAGGGATCCTTCATAGAGCATGTCCCTCGACTGTGAAACATCGAGAAGGATGCCCTAGCAGGACCCTCAGCCTCTCTAACTGTTCCGGTCAATACCCATGAACTAATCACCGTGATCGGTCAGGAGCTGGTCTGTCCGAAGAACAACCTCTCTCTGTGCCAGAGCTACGTACTCAGTAGGGATGAGCACTGACTTGCAAGACTGGAGACTTCCATTCATCGACTACGCAGTCTATGGAATTATTTCCGAGAACCCAAAGGAAGCCACTTCCATCAGAAGACGTTTCCTCCGGTTCTATTACGATACGGCTACCAAAATGTTATATCGTCGCTTCTACGACAGTCTTCTGCTATGATGTCTACCGAATGTAGAAGTGAAGCAGGCTCTCCATGAAGCTCATGACGGGGTTTGCGGTGCCCATCGGCCAGGACCCAAGCTACAGGACCATTTTCGGAGAATGGGTTATTATTGACCGACAATGGTAGCAGACGTCGTTGACTACGAAGGAAGTGCCAAGCGTGCCAAATTCACGCAAACTTCATCCACCAACCCTCGGAGTTCCTACAGTCAATTGTTGTCTCCTGGCCATTCGAAGCCTGGGGCATGGATGTCATATGACCGGTCAGTCCACCTTCATCTAAGGGACATCGGTTCATCCTCGCCATTACCGACTACTTCTCCAAGTAGGCAAAAGTTGTACCACTCGTTGAAGTCAAGATATCCAACGTGATCAGTTTTGTCATGCATTATGTCATATACCGCTTCGGCTTGCCATGAAGGATCATCCATGACAACGGTCCACAGTTTGTAAGCCATGCATTTTATCAATTTTGTGACAAAAAATGGATTCATAATGTAGCGTCGACTGCCTACAACCCAGCAGCAAATGGTCTGGTAGAAGCCTTCAACAAGACAATCATAAAGCTTCTCAAAAAGCTCGTGTCATCCAACAAACGCGACTGGAATGAAAAGCTGGATGAATATCTCTGGGCCTACCGTACAATGGTCCAGATACCTACTTACAGCACGCTATTCTCTTTGGTCTACGGGAGCGAAGCAGTCCTCTCCCTCGAGGTCCAAATTCTCTCACTCGGAGTGGTCCTCTCTAACCAATTAACCGTCAACGATAATCACCGTCGACGGCTACAAGAGTTAGAAGCACTCGACGAGAAACGTCTCTTAGCTCAGCAGCGCATTGAGCTATACCAAGCACGTCTCTCGGGAACCTTGCACAAACGGGTGAAGAAGAGGACCTACCAAGTGGGTGATCTCGTCCTGCCTGTAAGGAGGTCGATGGTTATGACCCATAAGACGGTCGACAAATTTTAATCAAAATGGGAAGTCTCGTTCGTCGTAGAATCAGTATTCTCCAACGGCACCTACCGGCTTGCGAAACCCAACGGCGAACTTGCTCATGATGCCTATCAACGACAAGTTCCTAAAATAGTACTATGTCTAAGCTAGACTTGTACTTCCCTTATCCCCAGTCGAACAATCAAGATGTACAGTTTTTACACTCTTGGTTCTTCATCCCCAATAAGTATAATATTTTTCTTTCTTTACAACTTTATGTAAAAGCTATTATCTGTATCCAGGAGTCCTGGATACGCAATAGATGATGGATCCTCAAAGTCTCCCCAACGGAGTAGTTCTCAGGTCCACCGGCATACTCCCGCTTGGACCTCCCAAAAACCAGTCTCGTTAGACTCTAATCTCCCCAGCGGAGCAATCCTCGGGTCTATATTCATTCTCGGATAGACCACACCCAGAAAATTACTTCTCAACGGATTTTCCAGACGCTAGTTTACGTCCATATTACCTCTGAACTACTGTCCTAACATTCCTCCCCGGCTGAGTTTGTCATATCCATATTACCTCTGAGAAAATCTCCCAGGTCTTGGCTATCGATAATTACATTCATATTACCTCTAATATCGGTTGTCATCTCCACTTATCACCCATACTTACCAAGGTACGCCAGCGATATTAAGTCCATAAAATCTGCCACGTCCATATCACCTCTGGTAGGGCTTGTTCCAAATCTATTACTTGTACTCAGGTGCGCAAGAAGTAATGGGTCCACAAAATTTATCATGTTAACATTACCTCTAATAGGGATTGTTTTTGAACTTATTATTTGTACTCAATGTACGCAACAAATAATAGGTCCACCTAAGTCCCCCAGTGGGACATCCTAGACAGACTACGATATTGTACTACGTCCATATTACCTCTAGTACAATATCCAAAGTTCATACAAAATTCATAAACAACAAGACAAATAAAGGAAGAAGTTCCGGAAAAAGAGAAACCTTTATTCAAGATCATAAGTATATATAATAGGAATCCACTATATTTTCAAGGGTTTTCATTAATATTCAAGGTCTCGGGTACATATGATGGGAATCTCTTTTAAGAGTTTCCATAGTTCTCGCTGACAAGAACCTCTTCTATTACAAGGCGCCCCTGTATTGTTTCTGCCATAAACACAAGCGAGACCGGCACCAGGACTCAGCAATGCTGGGTTAACCCTCCTTTGTGCAGACCTCAGAATATGGAAAAGAATCCATATTGACGGACAGCCAAAGGGAAGAAGACCCGACACACTCCGGCCACACGGGAAGACTGGACAACAGGAATTACAATCAATCCAAATCCAGTAATCAGTACCGCAGAACCCCTATCGATAGTAGTCCGCATAAAGGGGAGAAATGCAGCTAGCATGCTACATAAACGGGGATAGCTCCACGTAAGACACAGGATGATCATCCCCGTCTCCTGGATCAGTTCTTGGCAAATTGTCGCATAAGGTTGGTTTTCATCCTGAACAACATGTGTTATGATATCCTTCCATGCTCTATCATAGGCAGCACGAGCAAGGACAAAAACTGCATAAAGAAGACACGCGTCAGTCTCAATGAGGATTATAAAAAGGTATGACTGTCGTATACCGCTACCAGGCCGCAGCCGCGTGCAGCTAAGACCGCCCGGACGTGCAAGATGAGACCTCATCCATGCAGTCCAGCCATAGATAGGCCATGCATGCATTTTGAAGTCCATGTGGCCAAGCCTCAGATAGGCTCTGTACGATATTGTAGAGGGGTGCTCATCCCTAGGCAGAATATTGTAAAAAGTTTGTGTATGTTCATCTAGGCAGCAGAACTTTGTAAAGCGTCTGCATGCGTCCTAGATGATTTCTTACCCATGTAGCAAGACTGTGCCCTTCGTGGCCCAACACGAGAAGCTTGGTGCTCTGTTCCCTCTATTAGGAGGCCATGGATCAAGGCCGCCCCAGGCGAACTCCTCGATGAAAAGAGTCATAGCCTCCAGCATCCCTCACAGGAGAAAGAAAGGAAACAAAGAGATAAAGTTCTCTTTCTCCTCCCCAACGCCTATTTATAGGCCTCAAAGCCGCGTGAAGAGATTGAGGCAATGAACCAAGTAGTTAGGATAAATCTGACGCCTCAAGTTTTGTGATCCTCTTTAAATCTCCCTAGAAATTGTCACCTCGAGCCCCGTGTCAGGAGATGGCTCAGAATCTAAAAGGAGATTCACTCCAAATTGAAACAAATGTGTCAGTTAATGCAGAAGTGACATCCTGGAAGCGCTCATCCATGTGGTCCACGACCAAGCGGTCCCAATGTCCATGCGACACAATATCCATGCGACCAAAGTGATTTTTCTCCATGCTTCTTACTCAAAGTATTTCAAACTTGTCAGTTTAAAAACTTTGAAGGGGATCTTGTAAAAGCATGTAAAATATACATCCATGCATCAAACAACCATGCGCCCTAAAGTAAAACTAAGAAGAGATTGGGCCACAGAATAATCTTGCGGCCCAAAGAGGTGACATCCATGCGTCCCAATCAGCCGAAGCAGCTTTGGCCGTAGATGGACCCGACGTGGCATCCTAGCAACATGATCGTCTCTAACACAGAATTCTGACAAAGAGGATTTTCTGAATGCCTCAAAAGACGTGAACACACTAAACGACAGAAGTCTTACATCAGCACAAAACTTTACTCTAAATGGATGTGCAGCTCCACGTATACAGCACAACAAGGATACCATGCATCCCAGACTTTTTGTGTTCCATGCATCTCTGGTCCCATGTGTCCCAGACTTCATGCGTTCCATGATCTCTGGCCCTATGCGTTCCAGAATCCATGCGTTCTATGCGTCTCTAAACCCATGCGTCCCAGGCTCCATGCGTTCCATGCATCTCTGGTTCCATGCGTCCAAGAATCTATGCAACCCATGCGTCTCTGACCATATATGTTTCAGACTCCATGAAGACCAAATTTTGTTGTTACAACAAGAGTGATTCTCTCCAACCAAGTATGGACCATGTGTCAAGCTGACCAAGTCACGCCCACAAAGGACGAGAACCACCCAGATCTTCAAATACAGAAAATCCTAAAAAGTGCCCACGTGATAGCCTGGCCCTCTCACGGTTATAGCTGTACCTTGTTAAAGAGGCACATGTGTCACCCTCTAGCATCCATACATTCTAACATATGCGCGCCCAAGGATGACTATATATACCCGGGTGGCCTGCCCAAACAGGGGGGACGGAGAGACAGGGGTCGCCAACACAGAGAGAGAACATACATAGATGAGCAAAGAGAGAACATAAGCTTCTTCACCCTGCATCAGATCGTCAATAGATCAAAAGAGTCGTTGCACTTCTCAACCTCCATCGCCATACCCCAGATCAAAATATTATACTTAGATAATTTTGTTTAGGATTCTTTGTACTCTTTTTTGTTCCTTAAATACAAAGTTTGCAAGAACTCATTTAATGGCGAACAATTTCCTGTTCATCTCTGCATCAAACAGTTAGGCATGCAAGAAGGGTAACCTAGCATTTGCCCTAACTATATGATGGCCCCTGAGTGTGGATCCCTGGAATTAGCAATTGGGGCGTACAAGCCCTTCTCACTAATGACGAATCGACTAATAGTTATTGAGATACATGGTTGCTATGCACTAAAATATGCTCAAAATAGCAGTTGGGACTCATGATTCAGCACTACACTAATAGCCACACCCCTGTAATCGTGAGGATTCTAAACCTCAGGGTGTTCGATTAGCCTCTCCCAGGTTGAACGGTTTCCAGTGCCCTAGGATATCGCTCGGGAGACCCAATACCTTGTGCATAAGTTGTCAGACCAATGTATGAATACAATTCTATCATATAAAGACTATATCATTCACATGTCCATGAACAAGCAAATATTCAATCAAGTGATAAAGCTAGAGCTCTCAATTTTCTTCTATTCAGTCAATTTGATAGGTTCGATAGATTCAATCAATTTAATAGGTCCAATCTTCTTTCTTTTCAATCGACCGATAGGTTCAATAGCACACAATACAAGTTATTCAAACTGTTCTATCTTTTGCAGTGCGATCAATGAGACATGTTCAAGCAGTTTTCTTATTAAAGGAGGCATAGAAGCAGTTCTTCTATCTCTTTTTAACTAAGGATACAATTCTATTATATCTTTTAGCATTTAATATGAAGACATTTTTCAATTAGTTGTTTACTCTTCTTATTAGCATGGCTTGGTTCGTTCGATAGCGATGTCATTGTAACTAGCATGCAACATTCATTTTAATAGTTCCATCTCTTTTAGGTAAAACCTTATTAGACTATGATTGCTAGGGGTTTGACCTAGAAGGAGTACGATAACCCTTAAATTTTGAGGACAAAATTATTCTAAGGGGGGTAGACTTGTCACTACCGTATTTTCTAGGAAAGGATATTTTGGTCATTTCATAATTAATTAAATATTATGCATGTTGAATATTTATTTATTATATTATTTATTTATTATTAGCATGTTAGATTTATTTTGGACTTGTGTAGTGGACCTAACTAGTTACAATAGATCCATGGACCCAACATTTAATTTTAGTTAGATTTGTGCCCAATAATTAGAAGCCTATTTATTAGGAGGAGGATTAATTAAGTTAAACCCATTAGACTAGAACCTTCCCTCCTTAATTAATTTTTTCATGAGAGGCCCAAGGGGTATTTTAGACTTTACTTAGTAGCTTGAGGGAGGGGGCAAGTGAGACCTATATAAAGGGGATAAAAACTTTCTCTCTCTTCATTTTTCATTCCAAATCTAGATCTAAAATTTCTCTCAACCAAATTCCATCAAATCCCTACAAAAATTTTCTCCAATTTCTTCCCAAATCACCATTGGAGACTAGTAGAGCAAGGATCTAGAAGGAGGAAGCAAGAATCTACAAAGAGGAGCAAGGATCTACAAGTTGGAAGCAAATATCACCAATTTTGGAGGTTTTATTGGGAATCCATCTCCCAATAGGTATAATTCAATTTTTTTCCCTTAATTTAGGCTCTAAATATGAGATTTAACTATGAGAAATCAATCCATATGCATAGGCTACCCATAGGATTTGGTTTTGTGTTCATAAGAGGCCTATTGAGAAAGTTATGGTATTTTTGTATCAATTTTGGGAGAATTCCGAGATTGACAATTGTTATGTATGTCAATTGGTCCTGTAGATCAATTTGGCATGTGCTTGTGTGTTTGGGGCTAGTGTCGCGTCCACAATTGGGTATGTGTAGGTCGTATCCCAATAATTTGGTGATACATGTTGATTTGGGGATTTTTTTCTCCAATATGGGACTTTGAGCATGTCACATTTTGACACGGACACGTAGAATTGTATTTGACTCTTCGTATTGTTCATAAATAAATATATAACTTATTTGTGTCCTTCGAGTACGTTTGGATGTGTGGTGGACTCGTGTCGCATGTGTATCCTAGATCTAGTGGGATACGGGATGATATGTTCCATGTGTGTGCAATTTAATTGTAGATCTAATTCTCTTGTGTTCTTATTTCATAGAGAAGTATAATTATATATATATATATATATATATATATATATATATATATATATATAATATTGTGTATATATATTTATGTAATTTTGTGTCTTAGATCTATGTATCTATGTATATACCATATGCGTATTTATTATTATGTAGCTATTCTTCTACATGTAAGCATATTTATATATTATAGTATATATATAGATATGTATATGTTAAATAGATATTTATTATGGTTATATTATAATTATATAATGTATGTTTTATATTGTGTATATGTTTATATGTACGTATACGTATGTGTGTTGTTACAAATATGTTACTATGTATGTATGTGTATATTCCTATATAGATATTATGTACATATATATGTATGGGTGTATGTATATTTATTAATAGTATTATATGCATATTGTATATATATTATGTGGTTTATATATATTATTATATATATTGTATATATATATATATATATATATATATATATATATATATATATATATATATTGAGGGCGGGAGCTATAGCGACAGTAGTGGTGTCGCAGAAGAAGCAGCACCAGCAGTAACAGCAGCAGCAGCCGCTATAGCGACAACAGAAAGCGTCGCAGCAACAGCAGCAATATCCAACAGCAGCAGCAACAAGGGCTTTGGTGACAAACTGCAGAAGTTTGTCACTATAACAGCAGTATCAGCAGCCATATCAGGGGCTTCAGCGACAGTTTTTGGCGACAACAGCAGGAATCTGTCACTAAAACAGTAGAGTATCAGCAGTACCAGCAGTTTCAGCGACAGCAGGCCGGGGCTTTAGTGACAGTTTGGCAGTTTTCTTAATATTAGATAATTATATATATATATGGTAATTAATATATATGTAAATATGTTCCTAATTCCTATTTGTATTATAGTATACATATATATATATATATATATATATATATATATATATATATATATATATATATATATATATATAGTGTAGCATATAATATTATTGGATAAGTTAATATATTTTAGTTATCTATTGTTATGAGTATCTTTAGTTTTATATATATATATATATATATATATATATATATATATATATATATATATATTAGTAGTTAGTGTTTAGTTGGTAGTTAGTAATTGTTTTCCTATTAGTACATACTAGTAGTTATATTGGATTGATATCTATATATATAGCTAGAGGGGTAGTTATTATATACTAGAATTCACAAATACCTTGAGATACCAAGGTAAGTATCAAGGTATTTGAGGATACCCAAGGTATTGGGTTTGGGTATCAATATTATGGGTTAGTGTGGTGATTCCAAGTTGGTTCTAGTGTGGTGATACCAAGTTGGTTCAAAACCAAGGCATCTATTTTAATATTTGTAATTAGGATTATATATAATTAATATTGTTTGACATATATGTGATGCTTTACCTATTGTTTTACGTATCCTGAGATACGGTATCCTGGTATCCTAAGATATAGTTTTTGTGACCTAGACTTTAGTATTTGAACTCAATATTTTTTAGATAGACTCATGGAACCTAGAAATAGCTAGTTTGACATAGTTTGACTAGTTTGGCATAGAGTTGACCTAGTTTGACTATCTTGACTTAGAAATGGCTTTATGACCTAGAAGTTGACTAGTTTAATTTATTCTCATTCCCAAAATCTTGTATTAATGTAATATTCTATATATAAGTCTGTGACACCAGTTCGGACATCATTTCTCATCATTTGCTCTGGACCACAGGTGAGTACATTCTCTGATAGTTTCCATTATTTGATTACCACTATAATTCAAGTATTTAGAAATATTAATTATAATTCTTGACACCATGTTACACGGATTGGTATTGTTATTGGATCGTCAGTCATGGGATGTTACCTTGATTATGGAGATGGTATCGAATATTGTCCTTGTTGGTATTGGATAACATTGAATATTGTAGATTATACATTGGATACATTGGCTAGTAATGTGTCATGATTCGATCCATCATATCAGTCGGGGCGGGGAAAATACCAATTAAATATGTGATCAAGAAACTATCGGCTAGTAGTGTAATCATTGGCTACTAACTAACCATGCAATTCACGTATGGTTGAGTTACTCCTTAGTGTAATCATTGAATCTCCCAGGCCGATCATATATTTAGTTAGTATCTCAAAATACATAGTTATTGTAGATTCTATTATTCAGTTCATTGATTACCTTATTCTATTTCTGACATTATATTTCATTTCTTTATTCTTGTACGTATTGATTACATTTTATTGCTAGTATTGCCTATTTTTTATTGTTCTTGATTATCAGTGATATTCTCATCGTAGATAGCATCTTCTATTTTACTGCTTTATAGTTTTTGTCAATTAATTGGAACTGCTATTGGATTGTACTTCACTCTATTCCTGACTGGAAAATATTTTTCAGAGGATTCGGAAGATTGGTGTCCGACATACTACGGACCTCAGCCTATAAATGATGCAGACTTGGACCCACTAGTTCTGGAGTGACTGACGGGAGATTTAGCTGGGTTTACTAGTTAGCATAGTTAGTTCTCTTTAGCATTTTGGTACCGAATTTATTTTCGACGTATATTTGAGATTTGGATATTATTTCTACTTGTTGTTGTTATATTTTTAAACTATTTAGTTATGTTAGACTTCTTTGATATCTTCTCGTGCCATATATTTATGATTGAGTATTGTGTTGAACTAAGTTTATTACACTCTTTTTGGAGTTAAGATATTATTTGGAGGTTTATCCTTTATTGTGAGATAATTAGATAGTATAGTTGACCAAGACAGCGTTCAACCGTCGATGCTACGGCGTAGGCTGGGCGTTGTTCCCGACTTGCATCCCTATACCGGGTGCGGGTCGTGACATACTTATTGTGATTTATGCTTATTGTCTTTTATATATGCATCGATTATATCTGTCCCTTATTGTCTTTGATATATGCATCGATTATATCTATCTTAAAATTAACTGATTTACTATAATAAAAAAGGGGGAGATTGTTGGCCCAATATTTAAGTTAAATTTTTGAATATGGCTAATCGATTAAGTTTAGCATTATGATAATCATGCAATCACTATAGTAACTTTTAAACTCAGTATTATTCATAGCAGATCTTAAATGTTATCATATATTACTTCTGTATTGTATTGCTTTATTCGTCTAACATATATTTGCAGAAAAGCAATCGATATATGCAATGAAGAAAAGATGATGAGCCAAAGATGATGTTATACCAAAAAAATTTGTCCAACCGCCTACGACTTATCCGGAGCCTCGCACTCGGGGGTTCTGCTGTTTAACTTTGGACAACTGCCATCAAGAAAAAATATATCTTCAAGTCAACAAATGTTTCAGTAGTTTGGCATCATCTAGTTCTCATGAGTTTATATTTTATTCTGTATTTTATTCTTTGTTTATTAGGAAAAATGTACATCGGGTTTGTGTTGGCACCAGGGTATCCAAACCCAGTCTAAACCTGAACCTAGTCCACTCAAACATAAGCCTACCCAAACCAAAATGACTCATGTGTTCGAGCCTAAACCCAAACCCACTCAAAACCCAAATCAAATGAACCTAAAACAGTCTGGTGTCTGACCAACCGAACTCGGGGCGAGTTCTGACCGAACTAGGAGCGAGTTCTGCCCAAACTTGGACTGAATTTGATTAATCAAACTGAATCCCTAGTCAGACTCCTCTTTCGGATAACCAGGCTCTAATGTTTGAATTTCTGAACGTTGGACATCCGAACTCTGCCCGAGCTTGGTTCAGAAAAACCCTATAAATAGAGTGGATTTCCATACCATTTTTATTAAGTCATTCACTCAAATCATTTTACTTTCCTACTATATTCCTTAGCTATAAACCTTAATTCATGTTCCCAAGATGAACTCTCAGCCTTCTAGTGCCAACACGGTTCTGATTTAGAAGTCGGATCGAGTTGTAAAGCTTGATTTACAAGTTCATCTTCCATACAAGTTTGAAATTGGCGTGCCCTTTGCATCAAACGCATGTGTGAAATATTTTGAGCCTTCGGATCAAAGCTCGATGTTGTAAGAAGTTTGCAAGCCTTCGGATTAAAGCTCGTGATTCACTATTGGTGATTATAGTGGATAAAACTCTGAGCAAGAGTTCTCGGGACAGGACTAGTCCTTTCAGAAGGAAACCAGTATATGTCGTTGTGTTTGTGACTACTGATCTCTCTCTCTCTCTCTACTTACATACTATAATTTTATATTTAGATTGTTAACTAACTATGTTAATTTTTATTAGGTGATTTTTTATTCTACCGCATATATACGCACTCTATTGTCACTACCACAATTCCAAATAAGGTCATTTGTATAATTTTACTATTTTTAAATAATTATGTATTTAATTAATCTGTTGAGTTTTATAAACTAATTATATATTATTAGTAATGTTTAGTTTTAGGTCTAACCCTAGAACTCATTAGGACAGACCCTAGTGAGTCAACCCTAATTTTAAACCCAGTTCTAATGAAACCCTAGAATACAAATTTTAGGGTGAACCCTCAAACCCTAGACTGACTAAACCTTAGTCAATTAGGTTCTACATGACTTAACATAGGGGGTTTAACCTAAACTATGCATGGAAACCCTAAAACTAGGTTTAATATAAAAAGGAAGTTTCTCACAAAGCCTTCCTTCATGTAGAAAAGAGAAACCCTAGCCTCCATCTAGAGAAACCATCTCCCCACCCCAAAATTTCGAAATCTAGCCCTAGGTTCCATTTTCTTCCTCCTCCAAAGCAAGGAAAGCAAGGAACGTGGGTCAGGAAGCCTTGGCGAAGAAGAATCTACATTGAGGAAGCCATCTCACTAGGTAAAACCCTATTTCTATTCGTTTTAATTCTGTTTTCAGATGATCATGGCCATTAGGAACTCACCCTAATGTGTAGAGTTTGATTTTTAGGGTTTTATTTAGGTTTAAGTACCCCCAACAATTGTTTCCCCAATTATCAGGAACCCTAACCCTAGATTTTGGTATGTAGACTGATTTTATCTCATCTGTGTAAGTTGAACCCGATTTTTTAGGGTTTTGGGTTGAGGATTCATGGGTTGTATGTATATTTGTTCTTTGCACTGCAGGTGTTTGATAAAATGCCAAAAAGGGTTGAACACCTATCTAATCTCCTCTAATATAATCTAATTTGATGAATGATGTATATATATATATATATTTATACATATATTTATAGATTGGATGTGTGTTCTATCTCTATCTATGTTGTAGATGTGTGTGGGTGTTTAGAAGAGGGGAATACTGTGAATGATTCACTGTACAATCGGGTAGGTGTATTGGGGAAGGCTCTGTGTTCAGTCGGGTAGGTGTGAACTGTGTGTTTGGGTTTCCATTGGGTATCCAGATTTCTGTGGTTGGTGTAATTAGATTTCAGCATGTGAAGTGTTAGGTATCAGTGAACTTTCAGTCCTGTGGGTGTTTAATTCTGTGTACAGAGCAGTTGGGTTGGGGGAAAAATACATGTGCATATGGCTGTGTTTATGTATCAGTCAGTATTTGTTGTGTGTGTAGGTATTAGAGCAGGGGGTATGTATCAGTATTTTGGGTAATATGTGTGTGTAGGTATATGAGTGTCAGTGTTAACTTGGGTAGTTATGTATCAGTGTGTCCCTGTTTTGGTTGTGTCTTAGTGTAGTGTATCAGTGTAGAGTTTCAGTTTCTGTGGGTAAGTGTAGTGATTGGTGCCAGGGTGCAGTGTGAGATGACTAAAAACCTAGGGTCTAGTTGAAACCATGTGTATCCAGACATGTGTGTATTGTGTTAGATACTGGTGTATTGTGACTGTGCAGTGTGGGTATCAGTTTCATCTCAGAAATCTGGGTGTATATGGCTGTGTGGATACATATATATATTTCAGTGAGGTAAATGGGGTATCAGCAGTTGGGGGTTCAGTTAGGTTCCTGTGTGTAACTCTGAGAGAGGGGAGGAAATCTGTATAGGGTGTATCCTAGAACCTAGTACACTGTGCAGAATTGGATTGGGTCAATGGGATGTGTGCAAATTCTGTGCATAGGGGTTTAATTGGCTGTGTGCAGTGGACAGGGGGGTTAATTCATGAGAACCAGTGTGTGTGTGGGTATAGCAGTGTGTAGTCTTACACTGTACAGATTTCAGTTGTGTAGCAGTGTCTTAGTGTTTCAGTGTCTCAGTGAGTAAATTTCCTGTGTTAATTAGTGTCTCAGTTGATACCTGTGTGTGTATGGCGGAGGGTATATGTGTATCAGGTTTGATGTTGAGATTCAGTCAGTTGAGAGAATACTGTGTGACAGTGTTGATGGTAACAAGTTGATGTAGTGGTATTGGGAGGTATCAATAGCTGTGTACAGACCTGGGAAATGATATGTAGTTTATGAATAGAGTTTTGGCTCAGGTTGGAGCTTGGTTTCAGACAGTGAAGGGATGGGGTTTAGTAGCAGCAGCTACTACAATTGGGAGATTGGTTGTCTGCAGGCAACACAGTTGAATGTGAAGGCTAAAGGTTTCAGTATCATATTTTTCCTGCAGCATTTGTTTCAGACCCCAACTCAGTGAAGGATTTATGTGTCTAGTTGTTAGTTATACACCTAGGTATACATAGAATAGTGGAGTATTTATGTGTGTATCCTGTGATAGTATCAAGATGTAATATTTTGAGTGAATGCAACAAATGAGAGTTGATAGAGTTGGGTATCACATGGATACCAAATGGGACTAGGATAAAGTTAAAGGGGAAGTTTAAGTTGGAGCTTAATATGGGGTTTTAGCTAAGTAAATATTTAGGTATTATGAGCATCTAGTTAAAGTATGCTATATATTTAAGGTATTAACTTTGTACTAATTAACATGAGTTTTATATATATATATATATATATATATATATATATATATATATATATATATATATATATATATATATAGTATCTAGTATCTAGTATCTAGTATAATTAATATTATCTAGTATTAGTAGTATTACTAAATATAATCTAATATTAGTAAGTATAGAACATATAATATAGTGTATTTAACTAGTATTAGTTAACAATAGCTAGTATGAACCTAGAAGCAAGGTATTAACTAGTTTTGACCAAAAACCTAGAGTTGACTTAGTAACACCTAGTTTAGACCAGAAATGGCCTAACACCCCATTTCAAATTAGCTAATCACTTTTATTATTCCAAACACCATTTTAACATTGTTATCTTATATATAGGTCATTGTGATCCCACTTTGGACCTCGATCCTCACATTTTGCTCAGGACCACAGGCGAGTACATTCTCTGACAGTTTTTATGGTTGATTACTTCTATAAATTGTAGTGTATTACATACTTGATTCCGACACTGTGGATACACGGGTTAGCACCCTAGATCCCCATCATGAGGAGTCGTGATTGGAATCCATCGTGCTAGCTGGGGGATGGGGAACTATTAGTAGATTATGTGATCATATCCAAACATTATATGTACCATAGCTCACCCCACTTCTCACGTCGGGTGCAGCCTGACCATTTATATGCTCCATAGCTGTTATATATGATTAGCCTGACCACTATATGCACCATAGCTAACCATGCGGTTAGCCTGACCTAAAAGAATCATAGCTAATCATATATAACCAGCCTGATCCAGTCCCAAGCCGATCACATAATAAACTAATATTTCAAACACTTAGTTAGATGTTTTATCTTTATTCAGATTTACTTGTTCTAGCATTCACTATTTATTGCTCATTGCTAGATGCTCTATTGTCTATTTCATTTCTCCAGTACTTCACATGTTCAGCTTTTATTCTCATCTTGTATTTCTTACATTGTTTATAGACTTTGTCAATTTAATGAAACTGCTGTTAGTGCTTGTGCTTCGCTCCAATCCTGACTGGATAACAAAATTTTCAGAGAACCTGGAGGACTTTTGCCCTACTCATTACGGCCCAGGAATAGAGGGAGAATTCACTCCAGAAATCCCAGAGGAGGTGCCTATCCTAGAGGAGAACTTACCAGCCTGTTCTTAGATTACTTTTCTGTATTATTGTTTTAGACTGAGACTGAGTTGTATTTATTTATTTTGTGACTTTGTGAGGTCATTTAGACCCAGGATTTGAGTTGGACTTATTGTGGTTGGTTTTATTAGAACTCTTTTCAATTCTCATCGTGCCATTATGTTAAAGTTGTGATTGAGTATATTATAGAACTGTAGTTTTATCTTTGTCCTCCGTACGGAGTTGAGACTATTGACAGGATATACTATGTTTGTGACCTAGACAACGTTCTACCGCCGATGTTGCGGCGTAGGCTGGACGTACCCACGACTCATGCCCAATTTCCGGGTGCGGGTCGTGACACATTTTTATTGGTGGCCCATGCAGGTCCGGTCAGTAGTCTTAGATTCAGATTAGAGTGATATCGTAGTGGTGCTCGCTTAGAGTATTACTACGAGCCTGTTTTAGGAAATAGGAATTAGGCCGAGATATGCTCAATCACAATTAGGAAATTTCTGATTCTTATAATACTACTCTTAATGATTTATTCTTTTAGAAATTTTTACTGTCCTTCCTTGATGATATCGTATCTATTGCCTTAATTGAATCTTTCGATCTGTCTTCAGGATGCCGCCAAGAAGGTCCCAGAGACTCGGAGCAGCAGATTCAGAGAGGTCTGCCACCTCTCGCGCTGCCGGACAGACGTCAGCAGCACCTCCTACATCTCCAGTACATGTGGGAGTGTCTGCAGCATTTGGGGGTCCTCCACCACCAGTTCAGAGGGTCCCCACAGCTACGACGGCACCATCACCACCAGTTCAGCATCCAGGAGGTGTGCCTGCCGATGGGGCACAGATGTTCGCTTTGATTCAGAGCATGGTCGACGCCCAGAGGACGTCGACAGAGGCCCAGAGAGTGCAGGCTGAGGCACATCAGGCCCAGACAGAGATGATGAGGGTGAACATGGAGAATGCTCACCAAGTGGCTCTCCAGGCTGTGGAGAGGGTCGCTCAACAGCAGCAGCATCCTGGTCAGCAACAACAGAGGCCGGGCACCATTGTGGACTTCAAGAGGATGATGCCTCGGGAGTTCAAGGGGACAGAAGGGATACTCTACGCCGATGATTGGCTAGAGGACATCGAGAGGAACTTGCGTTTGGCGCAGCTTCCAGAGGCGCTTCAGATCGAGGCCGCTGGCAGTCAGATGTTCGACATCGCCTTGACATGGTTTCGCACGGAGCCGAGACTCTTGCGCAGAGGACTCACTTAGGAGGATTTCAGGGAGCTCTTCAAGGAGAAATTCTTTCCTGACGTTTCCCTAGGAGCCTTGGAGAGTCAGTTCCATGACTTAGTCCAGGGGAGCTCGTCCGTCGACGAGTATGCCGCGAAGTTTTGCCGTCTGAGCCGCTTCGCGCCGTCGATGATTAGAGATCCGGGGGACAGGGCCCGGAAGTTCAGGAAGGGGCTGTCAAGGGAGATCAAGTCTCGCACGTCGGGACGTCGCACCGCTACTTTTGAGGGCATATTGATGGATGCTCAGATAGCTGAGGACGACTTGGACCTCAGGCCCAAGAGGGGACGCGATGTTTCCGGAGGAGCAAACAGTAGTGCAGGACCAGGCAAGCGTCCACATTATCAGCAGCAGCAGAGGCCCTTTCAGCAGCAACACCAGCAGCACCAGGCACCAGCCCGAGGGCAGGTTCAGCAACAACAGCAGAGGCCGACTCAGCCCGCCATCCAGTGTGCGTACTGCGGGAAGATGGGACATACTAGAGAGATCTGCAGGCATAGATTGGGCTCATGTTTGTCCTGCGGATCGACGACACATCAGCTGAGGGATTGCCCTACCATTCGGACTCGTCCAGGTCAGGGTGGAGCAGCCGCCCAGAGAGGACCAGGCAGGGTACCTGCAGCACAAGGAGGCCAACAGCAGAGGGGACCACTTCCACCGCAAAATCAGAGATTTGCCCAGCATCAGCAGCAGAGAGGTGCACCCCAGGGGCGAGCGTACGCCATGGCAGTCGAGGAGATCGAGCCAGCAGGAGACTTGATCACAGGTTCGGTTCTTCTCGATTGTATTCCCGTATTTACCTTATTCGATTCTGGCGCTTCCCATAGTTTTGTGTCTGTATCATATGCACTTCGACATCATTTAGACACAGAACCATTAGCTAGGACTTGCAAGATCATGACTGGGGAGGTATTATCCTAGTCCGTGATCACTGCAAGGACCGGAGAGTGTCAGTAGGAGGCCGAGACTTGAGCGTGAGCTTACTCGTCATGCCACTTCCGGGGTACGATATTGTACTCGGAATGGACTGGTTGAGTAGGCATCATGCTACTATAGATTGTTATAGAGGCAGAGTATTGTTTAGACCACCAGGAGAGCCGGAGTTTGAGGTCGTCAGAGAAGCAGCGGAACAGAGGAGGAGCACATTTTGCGGAGCCAGGGCGGAAGAAGAGGAGTTGCCACATCCTCTGATAGCGGAGTTCCTGGATGTATTTCCAGAAGAGTTGCCAGGCTTGCCACCAGACAGAGATGTTGAATTCTCTATAGACTTGGTTCCAGGAGCGGAGCCCATTTCACAACATGTCTATAGAGTCAACAACAGCGAGCTGGCAGAACTGAAGAAGCAAGTTGAGGAGCTGCAGGACAAAGGCTTCATCAAATCTAGTTCATCACCATGGGGAGCTCCGGTATTGTTCGTACCGAAGAAGGACGGCACGGTGCGCATGTGCATTGATTATAGAGCTTTGAACAATATCACCATCAAGAACAAGTACCCGCTGCCGAGGATAGATGATCTTTTCGACCAGTTGAGCGGGGCGAGGGTGTTTTCAAAGATAGATTTGAGATCAGGCTATCACCAGGTGAAGGTGAAGAGAGAAGACACGCCGAAGACAGCTTTTCGAACCAGATACGGCCAGTTTGAGTTCATGGTAATGCCATTTGGTTTAACCAATGCACCGGCAGTATTCATGAACTTGATGAACAAGGTGTTCCACCAGTACCTTGACAAGTTCGTGGTGGTGTTCATCGACGATATTCTTGTGTATTCCAAGACACCGGAGGAGCACGAAGAGCACCTGAGGTTGGTCTTAGAGACTCTCAGGAGGGAGAAGCTGTACGGGAAACTCTCTAAGTGTGACTTCTTCCTTGACAAGGTCGAATTTCTTGGGCATGTGGTATCGGGTGACGGAATCTCGGTAAACCCAAAGAAGATCGAGGCAGTGGAGTCGTGGGCTACCCCCAGTTCGGTAGCTGAGATCAGGAGTTTTCTCGGGCTAGCAGGATACTACAGGAGGTTTGTACAAGACTTCTCCAAGATTGCAGCGCCGATGACCAGACTGACTAGGAAGGATGTGGATTTTGTGTGGACGGAGGAGTGTCAGGCTGCATTTGATGAGCTGAAGAAGAGGTTGACGACAGCTCCAATTTTGACGTTGCCAGCAGGGACAGGTGGTTTCACCATCTACAGTGACGCTTCAGGGAAGGGTTTGGGATGTGTTCTTCAACAGCACGGGAAGGTAATTGCCTATGCTTCTAGGCAGTTACGCCCTCATGAAAAGAATTATCCCACCCACGATTTAGAGTTGGCAGCAGTTATCTTCGCTCTAAAGCTGTGGAAATATTACCTGTACGGAGAGCGTGTGGAGATCTTCACAGACCACAAAAGCTTGAAGTACGTATTCACACAGAAGGAGCTGAACATGAGGCAGAGAAGGTGGTTGGAGTTGATGAAGGACTTCGACATCTCATTGCAGTACCATCCAGGGAAGGCCAACGTAGTCGCCGATGCCTTGAGCAGGTATCCGATGGCTATGTACTTAACGACAGATAGGCATTTGTTGGCTGATCTGGAAAGCTTGGAGATTGAGGTGTTAGTTCCCGGTACTGAGATTCAAATATGGGGATTGCAGATACAGTCTGAGCTGATGGACAGGATCAGAGCTGCGCAGTACGATGATGAGACTCTGAGGAGTATCAGAGCACAGGTTCAGATGGGATTATCGGACGACTTTACTATCGCAGATGATGGTTTTTTACGGCATGGCACAAGGATATGTGTACCTAGCGGGGAGCTACGCGAGGAGGTTTTGCAGGAGGCATACCGCTCTCAGTACTCGATGCATCCCGGTGCCAACAAGATGTATCGAGACTTGAGGGAGCACGTATGGTGGTATGGAATGAAGCGCGAGGTAGCACGCTTCGTATCTCGGTGTCTAGTGTGCCAGCAGGTAAAGGCAGACCGGCAGAGGCCAGGTGGTTTGCTTCAACCTTTACCGATTCCAGAATGGAAATGGGAGCACGTGACCATGGATTTCATTTCAGGGCTTCCACGTTCTCCAGGAGGGAAAGACGCGATTTGGGTCATCGTGGACAGGTTGACCAAATCAGCCCATTTCTTACCTTTCAAGGTGGGCACGTCGACAGAGAGGCTCGCAGAGATGTACGTGCGACAGATTGTTAGGCTTCATGGAGTTCCAGTGAGCATCGTCTCAGATCGAGATAGTCGTTTCACTTCCCACTTCTGGAGGAGTCTGCAGGCTAGCTTGGGCACTCAGCTCAAGTTCAGTACCGCATATCACCCCCAGACAGACGGGCAGTCTGAGAGGACTATTCAGACTCTCGAGGATATGCTACGCACTTGCGTTCTAGATCTCGGAGGTTCTTGGGAGGATCATCTGCATCTTGTAGAGTTCGCTTACAACAACAGTTACCAGGCCAGCATCGAAATATCACCGTTTGAGGCTCTTTATGGACGGAGGTGTCGTACACCGCTATCGTGGGACGACGTTGGAGAGAGAGCCTTGCTAGGACCCAAAATGGTCGTGGATGCAGCAGAAAAGGTAAAACTCATCAGAGACAGACTGCGAGTGGCGCAGGACAGACAGCGGCATTGGGCCGACAGCCACCGTAGACCCCTTGAGTTTCAGGTTGGCGATCTAGTTTTCCTACGGATTTCTTCGACGCGTGGAACGATTCGCTTTGGCAGAGGCGGGAAGCTTAGCCCACGCTACATCGGACCCTTCGGTATTCTTGCAAGGGTAGGTGCAGTGGCGTATAGATTAGACTTGCCGCCTGCATTGGAGGGAGTGCATAATGTATTTCACGTGTCACAGCTGAGACGGTACGTGGCCGACCCTAGTCACGTACTTGATCACTCGGAGATTGAGGTTGGTCCGACGCTCAGCTACCCTGAGCAGCCCGTAGAGATCTTGGACCGCAGAGAGAAGGTGTTGCGGAACCAAACTATTCCTTTGGTTCGTGTTGCATGGAGACATCACTCTCCAGGGGAGTCGACCTGGGAAAGAGAGGACGAAATGCGCGAGCAATACCCGCATCTCTTCTAGACTTGAGGTATATTCCTTTTCTGATTTCATCCTTGTTGTAGTTCAGTCCAATTTCGAGGACGAAATTTCTTTTAGGAGGGTAGACTTGTCACTACCACAATTCCAAATAAGGGCATTTGTGTAATTTTACTATTTTTAAATAATTATGTATTTAATTAATCTGTTGAGTTTTATAAACTAATTATATATTATTAGTAATGTTTAGTTTTAGGTCTAACCCTAGAACTCATTAGGACAGACCCTAGTGAGTCAACCCTAATTTTAAATCCAGTTCTAATGAAACCCTAGAATACAAATTTTAGGGTGAACCCTCAAACCCTAGACTGACTAAACCTTAGTCAATTAGGTTCTACATGACTTAACATAGGGGGTTTAACCTAAACTATGCATGGAAACCCTAAAACTAGGTTTAATATAAAAAGGAAGTTTCTCACAAAGCCTTCCTTCATGTAGAAAAGAGAAACCCTAGCCTCCATCTAGAGAAACCATCTCCCCACCCCAAAATTTCGAAATCTAGCCCTAGGTTCCATTTTCTTCCTCCTCCAAAGCAAGGAAAGCAAGGAACGTGGGTCAGGAAGCCTTGGAGAAGAAGAATCTCCATTGAGGAAGCCATCTCACTAGGTAAAACCCTATTTCTATTCGTTTTAATTCTGCTTTTAGATGATCATGGCCATTAGGAACTCACCCTAATGTGTAGAGTTTGATTTTTAGGGTTTTATTTAGGTTTAAGTACCCCCAACAATTGTTTCCCCAATTATCAGGAACCCTAACCCTAGATTTTGGTATGTAGACTGATTTTATCTCATCTGTGTAAGTTGAACCCGATTTTTTAGGGTTTTGGGTTGAGGATTCATGGGTTGTATGTATATTTGTTCTTTGCACTGCAGGTGTTTGATGAAATGCCAAAAAGGGTTGAACACCTATCTAATCTCCTCTAATATAATCTAATTTGATGAATGATGTATATATATATATATATATTTATACATATGTTTATAGATTGGATGTGTGTTCTATCTCTATCTATGTTGTAGATGTGTGTGGATGTTTAGAAGAGGGGAATACTGTGAATGATTCACTGTACAATCGGGTAGGTGTATTGGGGAAGGCTCTGTGTTCAGTCGGGTAGGTGTGAACTGTGTGTTTGGGTTTCCATTGGGTATCCAGATTTCTGTGGTTGGTGTAATTAGATTTCAGCATGTGAAGTGTTAGGTATCAGTGAACTTTCAGTCCTGTGGGTGTTTAATTCTGTGTACAGAGCAGTTGGGTTGGGGGAGAAATATATGTGCATGTGGCTGTGTTTATGTATCAGTCAGTATTTGTTGTGTGTGTAGGTATTAGAGCAGGGGGTATGTATCAGTATTTTGGGTAATATGTGTGTGTAGGTATATGAGTGTCAGTGTGAACTTGGGTAGTTATGTATCAGTGTGTCCCTGTTTTGGTTGTGTCTTAGTGTAGTGTATCAGTGTAGAGTTTCAGTTTCTGTGGGTAAGTGTAGTGATTGGTGCCAGGGTGCAGTGTGAGATGACTGAAAACCTAGGGTCTAGTTGAAACCATGTGTATCCAGACATGTGTGTATTGTGTTAGATACTGGTGTATTGTGACTGTGCAATGTGGGTATCAGTTTTATCTCAGAAATCTGGGTGTATATGGCTGTGTGAATACATATATATATTTCAGTGAGGTAAATGGGGTATCAGCAGTTGGGGGTTCAGTTAGGTTCCTGTGTGTAACTCTGAGAGAGGGGAGGAAATCTGTAAAGGGTGTATCCTAGAACCTAGTACACTGTGCAGAATTGGATTGGGTCAATGGGATGTGTGCAAATTCTGTGCATAGGGGTTTAATTGGCTGTGTGCAGTGGACAGGGGGGTTAATTCATGAGAACCAGTGTGTGTGTGGGTATAGCAGTGTGTAGTCTTACACTGTACAGATTTCAGTTGTGTAGCAGTGTCTTAGTGTTTCAGTGTCTCAGTGAGTAAATTTCCTGTGTTAATTAGTGTCTCAGTTGATACCTGTGTGTGTATGGCTGAGGGTATATGTGTATCAGGTTTGATGTTGAGATTCAGTCAGTTGAGAGAATACTGTGTGACAGTGTTGATGGTAACAAGTTGATGTAGTGGTATTGGGAGGTATCAATAGCTGTGTACAGACCTGGGAAATGATATGTAGTTTATGAATAGAGTTTTGGCTCAGGTTGGAGCTTGGTTTCAGACAGTGAAGGGATGGGGTTTAGTAGCAGCAGCTACTACAATTGGGAGATTGGTTGTCTGCAGGCAACACAGTTGAATGTGAAGGCTAAAGGTTTCAGTATCATATTTTCCCTGCAGCATTTGTTTCAGACCCCAACTCAGTGAAGGATTTATGTGTCTAGTTGTTAGTTATACACCTAGGTATACATAGAATAGTAGAGTATTTATGTGTGTATCCTGTGATAGTATCAAGATGTAATATTTTGAGTGAATGCAACAAATGAGAGTTGATAGAGTTGGGTATCACATGGATACCAAATGGGACTAGGATAAAGTTAAAGGGGAAGTTTAAGTTGGAGCTTAATATGGGGTTTTAGCTAAGTAAATATTTAGGTATTATGAGCATCTAGTTAAAGTATGCTATATATTTAAGGTATTAACTTTGTACTAATTAACATGAGTTTTATATATATATATATATATATATATATATATATATATATATATAGTATCTAGTATCTAGTATCTAGTATCTAGTATAATTAATATTATCTAGTATTAGTAGTATTACTAAATATAATCTAATATTAGTAAGTATAGAACATATAATATAGTGTATTTAACTAGTATTAGTTAACAATAGCTAGTATGAACCTAGAAGCAAGGTATTAACTAGTTTTGACCAAAAACCTAGAGTTGACTTAGTAACACCTAGTTTAGACCAGAAATGGCCTAACACCCCATTTCAAATTAGCTAATCACTTTTATTATTCCAAACACCATTTTAACATTGTTATCTTATATATAGGTCATTGTGATCCCACTTTGGACCTCGATCCTCACATTTTGCTCAGGACCACAAGCGAGTACATTCTCTGACAGTTTTCATGGTTGATTACTTCTATAAATTGTAGTGTATTACATACTTGATTCCGACACTGTGGATACACGGGTTAGCACCCTAGATCCCCATCATGAGGAGTCGTGATTGGAATCCATCGTGCTAGCTGGAGGATGGGGAACTATTAGTAGATTATGTGATCATATCCAAACATTATATGTACCATAGCTCACCCCACTTCTCACGTCGGGTGCAGCCTGACCATTTATATGCTCCATAGCTGTTATATATGATTAGCCTGACCACTATATGCACCATAGCTAACCATGCGGTTAGCCTGACCTAAAAGAATCATAGCTAATCATATATAACCAGCCTGATCCAGTCCCAAGCCGATCACATAATAAACTAATATTTCAAACACTTAGTTAGATGTTTTATCTTTATTCAGATTTACTTGTTCTAGCATTCACTATTTATTGCTCATTGCTAGATGCTCTATTGTCTATTTCATTTCTCCAGTACTTCACATGTTCAGCTTTTATTCTCATCTTGTATTTCTTACATTGTTTATAGACTTTGTCAATTTAATGAAACTGCTGTTAGTGCTTGTGCTTCGCTCCAATCCTGACTGGATAACAAAATTTTCAGAGAACCTGGAGGACTTTTGCCCTACTCATTACGGCCCAGGAATAGAGGGAGAATTCACTCCAGAAATCCCAGAGGAGGTGCCTATCCTAGAGGAGAACTTACCAGCCTGTTCTTAGATTACTTTTCTGTATTATTGTTTTAGACTGAGACTGAGTTGTATTTATTTATTTTGTGACTTTGTGAGGTCATTTAGACCCAGGATTTGAGTTGGACTTATTGTGGTTGGTTTTATTAGAACTCTTTTTAATTCTCATCGTGCCATTATGTTAAAGTTGTGATTGAGTATATTATAGAACTGTAGTTTTATCTTTGTCCTCCGTACGGAGTTGAGACTATTGACAGGATATACTATGTTTGTGACCTAGACAGCGTTCTACCGCCGATGCTGCGTCGTAGGCTGGACGTACCCACGACTCATGCCCAATTTCCGGGTGCGGGTCGTGACATCTATTTACCCCCCTCTAGAGTTGCTTATTTGATCCTACAATTGGTATCAAAGTAGGTACTCTCTGAATTGGTTTCTGAACCCAATTGCTCCTACAATTGGTATCAGAGCGGGTTATATTATTAATTGTGCTTAGACTATACACTCTAGAGTACACATGGCTAACATGAAGTCTATCTTCACATGAGAGGGCCAATTAACAAATAGACCTCCAATATTTGATGGAACCAAGTACACTTATTGGAAGACATGGATGAGCTTTTACTTAATATCACTTGACTTTGACCTCTGGATAATAGTGATTGATGGTTACAAAAATATTAATATCATTTATTCTCTTACTTCCAATATAGTTAACAAACCTTATTATGACTACACGAAGGAGAAAAAAAAAGTAGCAGCTAGCCTTGATGCTAAGACAATAAATATTTTATTTTGTGCTTTAAATAAAATTGTATTTTACCTAATCTCTACTTATTTTACATCATATGAGATCTAGAATCGCCTCAAAGTTACTTATGAGAACATGCATAAAAATGAAGCTAGTAATTCTGAAGAAGAAGAAAGTTTTCACAATTATGCAAATACAAACATATGGCACGAGAGCGAAGCTAACGACTTAGAGGAAGAAGAAAATCCTCATAACACTACAAACATGTGCCTAATGACATCAACAAATGAGATAGCAGAAAGCTTAGAAAGAAATACAAGTATTTGGTGCAAAAGTGAAACTAGCAATTCAGAAAAGAAAGCCCTCGACATACTACAGATTTATGCTTAATGGTAAGCGAGATAAAAGATAATCCTTTATTTGAAGAGTTTTCTTTTGATAAATTATCTGATGCTTTAAATAATTTATTTGAAGATTACAAGAAGCTTAGGAATAATTATAAGCAAGCCAGAAAAGATATTAAATCTTATCGGCTTGAGAATGAAATCTTACTTGTTTATTGGATGAAGTTAGAGACACTTCCTTTTCTGATAACCCAGCTGAGATTTCCATATTTAAGCTTAGACTGCATGAGGCACTTGAATGCATTGAGAAAAGCACTCAAGAAAATGATAATCTTAAGGAGAAATTAGAGTAAGAAAAGAAGAAGTATTTTATTGCTTCATGGATTGATGCTCTTACTGTTAAATACGATGATTTATATGCTAACACTAAAAAGTTAGAGGTTAGATTGGGAAAACAAGTAATGCAGCCTATGACTCAATCTAACATAACTCATATGACTCATCATAAAGTTACACACGACAGATCATTTATAAAGGAATCAAGCAAAGATAAAGCTTCTCATAATCATGCTTTTTATTACAAGTATCCACTCAAGACACAACGTACCACATTACATAGTCATACTCACCATGCTGCTCATAATACTAATGTCCATGCTATATGTCACTATTATGGACAGAAAGGACATATTTTCACATAAGTGTAGGACTAGAAAGTTGGTTGATATGAACAAATTTATGTGGGTGCCTAAAGCTAACCATTATGGATCCAAAATTACTAGGATACCAAAGTCTTTGACTAATATTGTAGGTGAAGCTTCTTGTGTCGAAACATAACACCCATAAGAATGTTGGTGGTTGCAAAGCTACAAGGGCTATCTTTCAAGCAACTGCACCATCATAAGTGTGACAATGAAAGCTACTTTGGTAACATGATAAACGATTCTTTCTAAATGGCTAAATTATATACTCAAGCATACTTTTAATTTTTAATTGTTGATATGATACTAGCATGCTTAATTAATTCTCATTATTTCATCTAGCATGACTAGTGTTTGAATTTTTAGATGTTTCATTGACTATTGCATATGACTAAATATGGATTTAAATCATATGTTCTTAGTGCTCTTCTGTGATATGAGATCACCTTATTTATTTAGTGTATATTTTCTAGTATATATCTTTCGTCTTTGTGAAATGAGATTTACTATATTTGCTTAAAATTTATTAACTCTAAATATTATTTTGCTGATATTATTACTAATACCCTAGCCAATAATCGCCTCAACTTTATTTGTCGAGAATTATGGATTCTGAATTTGAATTATGTATGAAGATTTAAATTGCTTGAAATTCTTTTAAATCTAAGTTCTGTAAAAGTAAAAAATTATTTTGAGTACAAGCCGAAAAGGTCCTACTATCACAGAGGTGTAAATAGCCTTAAGTGACACGGTATTTAAGTGTCTTCGGGCCACCGCTAGCTGGAATCCGGCCCCTACAACTAACCCAAGATAATCGGCACTTTATAGAATCAAGATTTGTTAAAGTCTTTTCTGCAATTTATTGTTCCGAATACAATAACAAATTCAAGCTCTACTTTTTGACTTAAAGTTGGCAACTGTTATCGTCAAGAACTGGAAATTCCAATTTTAACTAGGTGTTTAAAACTACTGGTGACGATCATTAGTTATTGGCTTGGACTTTAGTATAATTGATGCTGATAATATTCTAGTTACAATTGGTATATTTTTTAGGCTTTACCTTTCCTATATTCTGCACTATGAAAGCTTCTTGAAAATTAGTTTTACCTATCTTTGCAACAAAGCTTTCTTGTGATCTTTCTTTGTCAATCCTTGGATATTTATTGAATTTGTATTATTGTTGCCCAATTTTGTGTACTACATAAGAATTCATATATGTTATTTTTCTTATGTACTTGGTTTGAGCTTTTGTGTTGAATTTTTCTATTCTAGAGAATATAATATGTTGTAGATCGATTTATAATCTTTGATTATTCTTGATACTTGGCAAAAATATTTGTACTATTGTAATTTCATGAATATCTTTTAGCTTTTATTTTGTTCGTGACTCAAGATTTAAATGAGCACATTTATCATGTTAATAGTTTATCTCATTAATCTTAAGTGGTTATATAAATTTCTCTATTGATAAGCTATATAGTCTTGTTTCACTTTCACTCTTCTGGCTATAATATTTTTTGATTGGAATCAGATTATTTTTAGATTATGAATTTTTGTTGATGAGATGTATAATTTTGTTTTGTCAAATCTTTCTTGTTTTAGCTACGCATATTTTAAGGGGGAGCAAATTAATTTCTTAAGTCATTTGTACCATTTCATATATGGTATACCTAGTTCATTATGTATATTTATTCCTTATTTTTAATATTTTGTTGATTGTGTTCATAGTATATGGAGTATCTGTAAAATTTCATGATTACTTATATTTAGATAAAACATATTTTGCGGGAGAGTATTCCGGTCAACTGAATATCGACGTTAGATTTTTTGGCAGAGCCTTTATTAGAGTTTGGGCACCCGATTGAGGTCCAGTTCATCTTACCACCCGTAGACAGATGGCCAGTCGGAGTGCACGATCCAGACTTTTGAGGATATGCTTCAATCGTGCACTCTTGACTATGGTGAATCTTGGGAGGATCACTTGTATTTATTGGAGTTCTTCTACAATAATAGCTTTCTGGTGAGCATTCAGGTGGCACCCTTTAAGGCATTGTATGACGGTAGATGCAGATCTCCGTTGGCATGAGATAATGTTGGTAAGAGGCAGATGCTTGGTCCCGAGATGATATATCTTAGACAGTTGAGACGGTCAGGCAAATCAGAGAGTATCCCAGAGTAGCTCAGGATTGTCAGTGTCATTGGGCAGATCAGTATAGGCTTCTTTTTGATCATGTCAAAGGGGGAGAAGTAAGTTTAAGTATGTAAGTATATATTTAAAAATTATACTTATAATTATTTGTATTTATTGTCTTTGATATATACTTTGATTATATATGTCCCTTATTGTCTTTGATATATGCATCGATTATATCTATCTTAAAATTAACTGATTTACCATAATAAAAAAGGGAGAGATTGTTGGCCCAATGTTTAAGTTAAATTTTTGAATATGATTAATCGATTAAGTTTATCATTATGATAATCGTGAAATCACTATAGTAACTTGTACTTAAACTCAGTATTGTCCATAGCGGATCTTAAATGTTATCATATATTACTTTTGTACTGCATTACTTTGTTCGTCTAACATGTATTTGCAGAAAAGTAATGGACATATGCAATGAAGAAAAGATGATGAGCTAAAGACGACGTTATACCAGAAAATTTTGTCCAACCGTCTACGACTTATCCGGAGCCTCGCATTCGAGGGTTCCACTATTTTTCTTTGGACAACTATCGTAAAGGAAAAATGCGTCTTCAAGTCAACAGATGTTTCAGTAGTTTGGCATCATCTAGTTCAACTGAGTTTATATTTTATTCTGTATTTTAAACTTTGTTTATTAGAACAAATGTACATCTAGTTCGTGTTGGCACTAGGATCCAAACCCAGTCTAAACCTGAACCTATTCCACTCAAACATAAGCCTACCCAAACCAGAATGACTCTTGTATTCGAGCCTAAACCCAAACCCACTCAAAAGCCGAGTCAATTAAACCTAAAATAGTCTAGTGTCTGACCAACCGAACTCGGGGCGAGTTCTGACCGAACTCGGAGCAAGTTCTGCCCGAACTCGGACCAAATTCAGTTACTCAATACTGAATCCCTAGTCAGACTCCTCTTCCGGTTGACCAGGCTCTAACATTCGAATTTTTGAACATTTGGTATCCGAACTCTACCCGAACTAGGGTAAAAAAAAACCTATATATAGAGTGAAATTTTATACCATTTTTATCAAGTCATTCACTCAAAAAATTTTACTTTCCTACTCTATTCCTGAGCTATAAACATTCCTATTTCCAAGATCAACTATCAGCCTTCTAGTGCCAACACAGTTCTGATTTAGAAGTTTGATCGAGGTTTAAAGCTTGGTTTACAAGTTCGTCTTTCATACAAGTTTTAAGTCGGCGTTCCCTTCGCATCAAACGCATGCTTGAAGTCTTTTGAGCCTTTAGATCAAATCTCGATATTGTAAAAAGTTTGTAAGCCTTTATATTAAAGCTTCTGATTCACTATTGGTGATTATAGTGGATAAAACTCCGAGCAAGAGTTCTCGGGACTGGACTAGTCCGCTCAGAGAAAAACCAGTATATATCGTTGTATTTGCGACTGCTGATCTCTCTCTCTCTCTCTCTCTCTCTCTCTCTCTCTCTCTACTTACTTACTGTCATTTTATATTTAGATTGTTAGCTAACTATGTTTATTTTTATTGGGTAATTTTTTATTTTGCTGCATATACACGTACTCTATTCACCTCCCTCTATAGTTGCTTATTTGATCCTACACATAATGTGTTTAACGTATCTTAGTTACTTCAGTATGTTCTAGATTCGAGCCAGATCATAGATCATTTGGAGTCGGTCGGTGGTAGCGACTTACCATATGAGGAGCGGTATGTTTCCATTTTGGATAAGAGGAACAAGTTTCTCAAGAACTGGACTATCTGTCAAGTCCATGTCGCTTGGGGCCATTACTCACCGAATGAATGGACTTGGGAGGATGAGGATGATATCCTAGTACGTTATCTGTATCTGTTCGACTCAGGTAGTACACTCCTTCATATACTCCTTATCTTATACTTAGTTTTTGTGTGATTGAATTTCTATATTTCTTGTAGCTTGTATTATTTTAAGTTTTCTTTATGCATATCCTGTTATAAACTTCTAACATGCCTAAGTTTTCGATATTTATTCTTGATAGCCTGATATTTTGGATTTTCTAGCCTACCTGATTTTGCTATATTGAAATTCTGAGGATGAATTTTTTTGGGACGAGTTGTGAGACTCGTCTTACCGTATCAGTATTGGTATGGAGGTATGGATTTACGTATCGTATATTATATTTTCTCGATTTTCATAATTTTAGTATTTGATCAAGAGTTATGGATTTTTGTGTTGAGTTTTCGATATTTATTCTTGATAGCCTAATTTTTTGGATTTTCTAGCCTACCTGATTCTGCTATATTGAAATTTCGAGGGTGAATTTTATTTTTTGGAGTGGAGGGGGGTTGTGTGACTCGTCTTACGTATCGATATTGGTATGGAGATATGGATTTACGTATCGTATATTATGTTTTCTCGATTTTCATGATTTTAGTATTTGATTAAGGGTTATAGATTTTTGTGAGACAATTTCTGGATTATTGATATATTGTCATGTTGGTATTTCTTATCACGACCCGCACCCGAAATTTGGGACACGAGTACGTGGGTACGTCCAGCCTATGCCGCAGCATCGGCGGTAGAACGATGTCTAGGTCACAATACTAGCTAATCAATCTCACATGAATATCCAACTCCATAAGGAGACACATATATCACTATATAATAGGGAATACTCAATCACAGAAACTAGAGCACGATAAGATCTCAAGAAAAATAACAAAATACAACACAAGTCTAAACAACATAAATAGTCTAACCTGCAAACAATAACATCCAAATCTCCAAGTATGCCAGAAACAAGTCCTCTAAGTTGCGATCTACAATCAGGATGGAGCGAAGTACAAGCACTAACAGCAGTTCCATGTATATTGACAAAAACTATAATATAGTGTAAAGAAATACAAGATGGATATAACTACTGGCAATAAGAAATACTGGAGATACGAAATATTGGAAATAGAAATACTGGAGAACATATCATCATTAATGGTACACTAGCAATGAACAGAAATACAAGTGCATGCTAGAACAATGAACTAGAATATAAGTTAATGCTAGAACAGTAACTAGAACATAGGGAAATGCTAGATCAATAAACTAGAATATAAGAAAATGTTAGAACTATGATCTGGAAATACATGTATAGAATATCTAGCTAAGTGTGTGAAACATCAGCATATCATGTGATCGGCTTGGGACTGATCAGGCTTGCTATGTATGACTAGCTATGATTCATGTAAGGTCAGGCTAACCATCCGGATAGCTATGATGCGAGCAATAGTCAGTCTAATCATACATAACAAGTTATGAGGCATGTAATGGTCAGGCTACACCGACGTAAGGTGTGCTGAGCTATGATTCATGTAGAGTTGGGTATGATCACATAATCTACTAATATTTCTCCGTCCCCAGCTAGCACGATAGATTCCAATCATGACTCCTCGTGACTGGTCTCGATGATGCTAACTCGTGTATACATAGTGTCAGAATCATGTACGCTATACAACTAGAATCATAGAGATGATCAACATAATGAAAACTGTCAGAGAATGTACTCGTCTGTGGTCCTTTGCTGGCAATACCAATATCCTGTTTTCGAAGTCTTGTCTGAATAATCCAACAGTCCTATAGACATAATATAATACAATAACATAGCATCAGTCATTACACTAACACACAATCATAAATACACTGAACTCAGAGACTACGCTAGGGGTGACACTGGTCAACTAGCAGGGTCAAATGTGTGTCTAACTGCACGGGTGTCACGTCTTCAATTGCTGTGCATAATCGGACATTTAATTACTAACACATGTCTAGCCAGTACGTCAGTGTACACAAGGCAGACAACTCATAACCTTTCAGGGTCACAAGGTCAAAGTAAATACGGGATATCCATAATTAATACTAGGGCATTCAGCATAAATACATATATATAGTCATAACTAGTATTAGCATTTAATTACTTAAATATGTATCCATATCTTTATATATATATCAACTAATATTATATGCATACGAACACACATGTACGAGCACACTAGTCATTGGGTTTACCGACACGGGTCTGAAATCAACCAACTAAACCTGTCATGAAGTAATATGTTAACCCTATACTATTCACACATGCACACACATAAAATTACGAAGGAGGGCAGTCGAACCTTGGCGTGCACGCACGGGGATGACGACGACGATGATGATGATGATGATGATGATGATGATGATGAAGGTAATGATAAAGGTGATGATGATGATGATGATGATGATGATGAAGGTGATGATGATGATGAACAGGAGGAGGTCGATGGACTATCGTGGGTCGAGAGGGGGTTGATCAGGTGGTGCGGTCAGGTGCTCCGGTCGTTGATGATGGAGGTTGACAACGACGGGTTGCTCGGGAAAATGATGGCCGGAGTGAGTCGAGAATGGCGGTGCAGGGTGGAGGACTGGCCAGGGATGGTTCGGCTGGGCTCGGGAAAGATCCAGGCGGTCGGGTCTGTGTCGTCGAGGGATGAAGATGATGGAGGCTGGTGGCGGTGAGCGGATGTGCATGCGGAAAAGAAGGAGATCGGGGTGGAGACAGTCGGGTGGCTGCTAAGGAGGTCGAGATAGTGGAGAGGAAGTCAGTTGTGATGCTCAGGGCAGAGCGGTGAGCAGGGAGGTCCGGGACGAAGGCTCAGGCGGCTGATGATCTGGTGTTGGTCGACGGCTGCTCGGGCCGACGGTCGACGGGGGTGTGGCCACTGCTCGGCAGAGACTAAGGCCGTGAAGAAGACTGGGGCGAGTGGCGTGGCCGGGGGTTCGTCAGTGATCACCGAAGGAAGGAGGGAAGTCAGGGTGTTTAGGGTTTAGGTTTTGGGTTGAGTGTTGGTTTGCTTTGTAGTTTTTGTGATGGTGATGAAAATAATACAATGGGAAGGATGATGGTTTTTGCATGAGGGAGGGGAAGATGACTACCTAGGGATTAGGGCCGTCCAAGTACACCTTGGGTTGGGGTTGCTTTGGGAAAAGGGTTATGATGTGTGATATATATATAGGAAGGTGTTTATGGTGAGGATGTTGCTCCATTTAAATGGAGGACCATGATTTAAGATGAAGGAAAATGCAAACAAAAAGGGGAGAGAGGGAGAGAGTGGATCGGTCAATAAGGGAGGGGTTTGGTTCTTCATGTGCCTTGACCAATAGGATGGTGATATCTCATTGCAGTTTTGCATAAAAGTCCTCAATAATTGGAAAATTGCACAGAAAGTGGTTTTTTGGATTAAAAAAGGAAAAACACCATGTTTGGTATGATGTAATGGCTAAAAAGGGTGTGTGGTATTTAATATGAGTCTTGAGGGTATGAATGGGGGTTTGGTTTGGTGTCGGGTCTAGTTTTGGGTCAAGTTGGGTCCTTACATCAATTTAATTAAAAATAGTGTAATTGGTGTTCTAAAATTAATTAGAAGTACATAGGGTTAAAATTAGGAGGGACACAAGTATCATGGACGTAGAAGACTCAAAATAGAATATTATCATAATTTGGGTTACACAAAATAGATCAAGATTGTGTCTCCAATTTTGATTGGAACGCACAAAGATACAAGGTTGGATTTATTTAGAATTAAAAATAAACGTCTGCGACGAATATTGTGCGACTAAAATGAAGCACAAAATAACATATTTATAAGTTACACAAGGATCATAATGGAAGACTGGCACGTCTAGGATAAGGGTGTAAAATTTGTTGGAAGACAAAAGCTAGTGTAGCGCTCCAATTATCGAAGCAATTGTAAGGCACAATAATTAAATAAAATCACGGTAATAAATTATACACCCAATATTTAATCCCGAAAATTACTAATTAAAATCCATAACCCTATAATTCGGTCAGGGTCCATCTAGTGGGCTTCTAGGTCTAGTCCACTAACTCATGCAATTAAGGAACACTATATATGTATATATATATTAACACATTAAATTAAATAAATAAAAAGATGAAAATATCCCTATTCTGGAATGTGGTAGTGACAAGTCTACCCTCCTTAAAAGAATTTTGTCCTCAAAATTTAAGATCTTCAATAGTTGTATTTATTTATTTATTTATTTTACCATCAAGTTTAAATTCATTAACCCATATAATCATGAAGTAAATCCATATTATTATTTCACAAAATTTTTAAAATTTTATAAATATCATATTCCTGAAAATCTTCAAATTTAAAATCAAATTCCATTCTTATCACAATCTCCTCCAAAACTTTAAGTTAATAACTAAATACTGAAAAATAATAATTTAATGTCCAATCCTCTAATTTAAATCCAATCAACGCATATTTATAAAAAAAATTTAAAATTTCATCCCAAAATTTGAATTTGAATTCTAATCCAATTATGATCTTATTCCTCGATTTCTTCTTCTATACAATACTCAAACAATGTAATACTTATGAAATCTTCAAATACAACATTCAATATAAATTTATATCTTGCAGTCAAATAAATATAATAAAAATCTTCTTAAATTTCTCAAGATTTAATGACAAATTCAATCATGTCATAATCTTCATAAAAATCTATGATTTAACAAAATCGTTAATTCTGACATATTAAGTTCTCAACTTTTATTTAAATTAATGTTTATCCTCGAAATTTAAAGCACCTTGTCTCTCTTTGTCCAGTCATAATCTCTTCATTAATTCTTTACTACGGTCAAACCCCCAACAATCAAGGTCTAAGAAAATACTATCTACAGTCATACAACATGCAATCTAGGTAAAACATGCATGGTTATGGTCACTTTTGTCATGGTATTGCAGTCTCTGTCAGGGTGTACTACTAACTACATTCTAGCAAGAGAATCATTAATACAAACTACGGTACTAAGAAATTAATTAATCAATAAAACAGACGAAAAATGAACAGAAGGAAAAGAACAAAACATAGCCTTCTAACACAACCATAGGTTTAATGATGCATCCAAAGTTTGATACCTCTATCCCTTTTAATACCATTGTTTCTACTACAAGCACACCCACTGTTAACTCTCTTACCTACTGTCATGACCCGCACCCGGTTTAGGGGCACGAGTGCGCGGGTACGTCCAGCCTACGCCGCAGCATCGGTGGTAGAACGTTGTCTAGGTCTTGATGCTATCTAAATAATCTCACACGAGCATCCGACTCCATGAGGAGACACGGATACCATAATATAAAGTAAACAAATATACTCAATCACAACTACAACACGATAAGATCTCAAAGAAACAAAATGCGACATCAGTCTAAAATAGAAATAGTCTAACTCAAATAATAAATCCCAGTCTCAACAAAGTATGCCGGAGACAAATCCGGTACCAAAATAATATGCTAAAGGAACTAACTAGAACTAGTAATTCCGGCTAAACCTCCCGGAATCACGACTGAACTAGCAAGCCAAGTCTCAGCTACTTACCCTGTGGTCCACAAGTGTCGGATACCAGTCCTAGGCATAGTCTGGAAAATATTTTTCCAGTCAGGAAGGAGCAAAGTACATTTCTAAATAGCAGTTCTATATCAATGATATAAACTATGTAGCAGTATATAGATAGAAATATACAAGATGCATGTATATGTATGAGAAGCATACAATAAAGAATATATTGGAAATACTGTAAGTAAATGCAGGAAAGGAAACAATATGTCAATGAGCAAGAATACTATGACTAAGTGTGTGAGTACTAGCTTTAACATATGATCGGCTTGGAAACTTGATCAGGCTGGTTACATGTGATTAGCTATGATTCATGTAAGGTCAGGCTAACCGTTGGTTAGCTATGATGCATGTAGAGGTCAGGCAAATCACACGTAACAGCTATGAAGCATATAAATGGTTAGGCCGCACCCGACGTGAGATGTGGGGTGAGCTATGATGCATGTAGAGTTGGGTATGATCACATATCTATACTAAAATACTCTCCACCCCCGACTGGTATAGTAGATCCAATCATGGTACGCTATGGCACGGGATTCCCTAGGGAGGTAGCAAATCTTTCCGGAAATTAGTGTCTGTACATGTACAAGATAACAATGAAACAAGACTTGTACAAGCTACACCATGAACAAGGAATAACATCTCATGACGAGATCCGTATACACCAATCCGTATAACCATCGTGTCAAGAAATGGATATTTATACTAGATACAATGAACATAGGGAATATCATAAACAAGAAGCTAATCAGAGAATGTACTCGCCTTGGGTCCTTAGCTGGTAATGTCAATGTCCTGTTCCATAGTATCGTCTGGAGGAACCAACAGTCCTATAGACATATAATAAATATAACCTTGCATCAGATGCTACACTAACACAACACAAATACATAACTCAGGGGCTATGCCAGGTATGATACTGGTCAACTAGGGTCATCTAGTAGAATATATAAATATACATATCATTAATTAACATATATATTAATATCCATTAATTACAATAATAGATATAAGTATATATACTTTAAATAAAACTAATACTTGTATATATATATAAACATCTATCATGGAAGGAGGTATACAATACGTATATATATGTCTATATACAGTATAGAATTTAACATACTATATTTATGTCCTAAAAGATATATATGTCAAAATACGTTTTATCAAACATATACTATATATATATATATATATATATATATATATATATATATATATATATCAACAATATATATTTTAATATACGTACTAAAATATATTAATACATGTACTAACATACACTATGTATGTACATATACATACTTGAGAATATACTATATATATATATATATATATATATGTATATATACATGTATATATATATATATATATATATACTAATTGAAATACACACATATACATTTACACATACATGTATACATTTACACATACACATACATTTAAATATGTATATACGATGAAGGAGGGAGAGGGAGAGGCTCAACGGGGTTGGTCGGAGTCGTCTGCCGGAGTTGGGGGACAGCAGGGGGAGAGCTGGGTGGTGGTGCGGCTCGATATAGGGAGGAGAGAATGCAGCTGGTGAAGAGTGGTGGTTCGATGTGCGAGGGATCTCGTCGACGCCGGAGGAGAAACTGGAGTGGATGAGGGGAGTGGAGAGGAGTGCCGGCGGGTGGAGCTCGACTGGGGGTTGTGGTGGTGATGATGGAGTAGCTGGGCCGCGTCGGAGTGCAGCCGAGGGAGCTCAGGGGGAGAGCCGGTGGCGTTCATGTGGTGGTGGTGATGATGATGGAGATTTTTCGGGTAGCATTGGCTGATAGTGGGAGGAGGAAGACGCCGGAGTTGGAGCGATGCACGGAGGAGGAAGGAGTGATGGCTGGTGATGGAGAACGGGGTCGGGGCTAGGAGCTCGGTTGTTGGCCGGAGTTGGCTCGAGTGAGGCGGAGTTAGCTGTGGTCGGGGGAGTGAAGTCGGGTAGTTGCAACATAGGGTGATGGTCGGGGCGGCAGCTCGCCGGACTGCGGGCTCGACGCCGGATGATAGGAGTCGACCGGAGCTGAGTCGTGTGAGATGGAGGTGGAGGTATCGTGGCCGGGGAGTGGCGGTGTACTCGTGTAGCAGCCGGAGGGATGAGCTCGCCTGAGCTGCGGGCCGGAGATAGGGAGAGGGATGAAGGAATTCCATTGGGTCGAGTGGGTGCGACTAACCGTGCCGAGTGCAGGCCGGCTCGGGGTGGCTGCTCGGGGAAGGAAGGCAAGTCGGGGATACGGGTTGGCCGGACTGAGCTGCCGGGGCTGGCCGGCCGGGTGGATCGGGTGAGATAGGGTTAGTTTGGTTTTGGTGTGGGTGATGGTGGTGAGTTTTTTTGTGAAGAAAAAATAATATGGAGAGGGTGATGGCTTTTGTATGTGGGAGGAGATGATGGTGACTCCCTAGAAATTAGGGCCGACCAAACCTAGGGATGGGATTGCCTTGGGAAAGGGGTTGAGGAACATGTAAGGGGGTTGTGTGGTAGGGATGGCTCCATTTAAAATAGAAGGCCTAGATTCAACATGAATAAAAATACAAAAAAAAAAGGAGGAGGGAGAGATTAGGTTGACTAGTCAAAATAGGGGGTTGGCTTCCTTCATTTGGGTTAAACCAATAGGATGGTGACACATTATTGAAATTTTGTAATTAAGTCCCCAACAAATGGAAATTATACAGGAATGGGTTTCTGAATTTAATTAATTAAAATTAGATACACTTGGCGTTCTAAAATTAATTAGGAATACATGGGGCCAAAATTAGGTCGGGTCATCAATATTATTAATGAAGAAGACTCATAACAGAATATTATCCTAATTTGGGCCGTACGAAAAATGGGTCGAGGTTGTCCCCAATTTTGATTGGAACGCACAACGATACAAAAATTGGAATTTATTTAGAAATTAAATAAACGTCCGCGACGAATATTGTGCGGCTAAAATGGAGCACAAGAGAGCATGATTATGAATTAAAAAAATGGCAAAATGGAAGGCGGGCACGTCTAGGGCAAGGTTGCAAAATTTGTTGGAAGGCAAAAGCTAGGGTATCGCTCCAATATCGAAGCAACGACAAGGCGCAATAATTAAATAAATTACGGTAATTAATTATGACCTCCAATAATTAAATCCTAAATAATGTAATTAACACGTAATCCTATAATTCGGACATGTGTTCGTCTAGTGGGCTTCTAGGTCAAGTCTACTAGCTCAAACATTAATGAATACTGAATATAATATAATATATATAATACACATCTCATGAAATTATTTAATTTAAATACACTAAATATTAAATATATAAAAAGTCGAAAATACCCCTGTTTTTGGAATGTGGTAGTAACACCTACTGCAATTATTTATACTAGTTGTTCTTATCACTTAAGTGCACGCCAAGTGCAACACAATACACTAAGTACTGCTCCCTTTAATACAACCCTAGATGGACACCCAAGTCAGTTTGCAGTGCCATCTCAGGCATACTCAAGCCAACAGATCCTTACACATGCACTTTATCCACTCATATACTGTTATACATTTCTTACCCACCATAAAATTTTATCCTCAAAATAGAATCCTCAAAATTTAACTTCTCGAACAATTTAAAATAAAATGTATATACTTTCCTCAAAAGTCAAATATTCAAATATTAAAATAAAATTTTAATCAATTCCAAAAATCTTTATAGCTTTGATTATGTTTAATGAATTGAATTTGAATCCTCAAAAAATTTAATAACATAAAATCTTAACTCCTCAAAATTCTTAAAATTGAAATTTATTTCCAATCTTCAAATTATAAATTTAAATCCACATCTATCTAAGTATACATATATATTCATAGTATCTAACACTCAAGGTACCCACAAATACACTAATTGTCTACACCCTCAACTGTGTATTGTACTGCCCGGATTACTTGCACTATTACTTCCAATGATTTTCTATCCATATCAACTGATACACCAATCTAATATCATCACACAAGATACTTACTGTTACTAGCACATTGCTCAACTAATCCTTGACATAGAAATACTAGCACTCTTGGTATAGTAATACTAGCTTCATCATTAGATCGCCTCATCACACTCACTAGAACTCATGATCACTTGCACTTTCTATAATACACATGTTTTACTTCACTCTCAAGGGCAGTCATATGGTTTCATATCTTGATTGATGTATAAGTATCTTCTCTTAAATCTTTTATAGGCTGATACACTAATCTGTGATACACTTCATACCTCCCATGACCAATCTTGGTATTTCTTAACCCATGGCACACTATTAAAATTTTCTAATACTCATGCTTACACTTTCATGAACTTCCGTACTGACACTCAACACCCACTGTGCATCCTGCACACAATTTCTAGACACTCTTCCACCTATTGCTTCCAACACATCACTGGCCTCAATATCAGGTGATACATCCATCACTAGTCATATACCGGTACACTCATATCAAATCACATCAAGGCCCTACTTTTATTTGTAACACAAGTCTTACTACTTAGTACAATGTATTCGTATTCTCTCACACTCTCTTATACACTTATGGGTATCCTCCTACTATAGCACACTCATTAATGCCCTGTATGCATATATATTTATTTACTCTTGACACACTCAAGTATCAACCATCAAATTGAATATCATGCTCCATTAATTTTCAACACAATTTCTTGATTCTTAATTATTTACATGGATCACCTAATTACATGAATTCATGACTATCCAGGACTGGCATGCTAACTCTGATACTAACTCCTGGAACCCTCAATGATACTCTTTACTCCCTCTTCTACCTATAGTACCAATACTAACTATAATGACACCTATCATAGAATTATTGCTACATGGTACTATGATATGGGTTAACTCTAGATTGATGCCAATTGCTCACATGTCCAATCAAGAAATACTTACAGACTTACAAGCCACACTCCCAACTGTCAACACTGATACAAGACACAGACCTAATTGCAAGTCACCAATTATCACACTAACAAGGATCCTAAATGAAATAAAGCTCAAAAGGAACTGGACTAAGGACTGAAGGTATCTCTACTGTTAGCAACGAAAATAATGGAATAAGGTTCTATAATAACAGAAGTGGAGGAGTATTGAGATGATACTTTAAGAACTAATTTAAGATACAACCTGATAATCATACACGTCTGTCTAAAATTATGACACTTAGAATCCTCGCCACGCTAGTAAGCATAGCTACGATAAACGATAGGTTCCATAACTAAGGTATGCAACTCTATAATCATGTCATCTAGAATCCTCGACATGCCAACCGGTATGGCTGCGAGAAACTCTAAAGTTCATAACTAAAAATATGTACATCCAAGGTCAGGTTCCTACATTTCCGCCACGACAGCTAATGTGGCTGCGATAAACTCTAGGTTCTAGAACCAAAGTAGACATTTATCCTTTCTCGCTGTCCTCATCAACATATGTCATCAGATTATACCATAAATTTTAGTCTATAAATTTTATCTAGATATGAAATCAAACTCAACAACGACACCAAGAATTAAATTTAACAACTGATCGACAAGAATCAATTTTAATAACAAGTGAGAGCGGACGAAAACAAGGAAAAGATTTAAATTGGAACTTATAATAAGATTCTCAAAGGTCATCCCAGGAATCTCTCAAGAAATTTGTGATTGAGGAACCTCTCTCATCCTAGTGTCTTATGTCCTATATCCTATCGCAGGCTCGCAGTAGTACAACTAAGCCATCGCACTACCACGACATCGCATAACTTACGAAGCCTGACCAGCATGGGCTGCCACTAAAAATATATCATGACCCGCACCCAAAATTTGGGGCACGAGTACATGGGTACGTCCAGCCTATGCCGCAGCATCGGCGGTAGAACGCTGTCTAGGTCATAATACTAGCTAATCAATCTCACATGAATATCCAACTCCATAAGGAGACACATATATCACTATATAATAGGGAATACTCAATCACAAAAACTAGAGACGATAAGATCTCAAGGAAAATAATAAAATACAACACAAGTCTAAATAACAGAAATAGTCTAACCTGCAAACAATAATATCTAAATCTCCAAGTATGCCGAAAACAAGTCCTCTAAGTCGCGGTCTGGAAAAATATTTCCAGTCAGGATGGAGCAAAGTACAAGCACTAACAACAGTTCCATGTATATTGACAAAAACTATAATACAGTGTAAAGAAATACAAGATGGATATAACCACTAGCAATAAAAAATACTGGAGATACAAAATACTGGAAATAGAAATATTGGAAATAGAAATACTGGAGAACATATCATCATCAATGGTACACTAGCAATGAACAAAAATACAAGTGCATGCTAGAACAATAAACTAGAATATAAGTGAATACTAGAACAGTAACTAGAACATAGGGAAATGCTAGATCAATAAACTAGAATATAAGGAAATGCTAGAACTATGATCTGGAAATACATGTATATAATATCTAGCTAAGTGTGTGAAACATTATCATATTATGTGATCGGCTTGGGACTGATCAAGCTTGCTATGTATGACTAGTTATGATTCATGTAAGGTCAGGCTAACCATCCGGATAGCTATGATGCGAGCAATAGTTAGGCTAATCATACATAATAAGCTATGAGGCATGTAAGGGTCAGGCTGCACCGACGTGAGGTGTGGGTGAGCTATGATTTATGTAGAGTTGGGTATGATCATATAATCTACTAATATTTTCCTGTCCCCAGCTAGCACGATGAATTTCAATCACGACTCCTCGTGACTGGTCTCGATGATGCCAACTCGTGTATACATAGTGTCAGAATCATGTACGATATACAACTAGAATCATAGAGATGATCAACATAATAAAAACTGTCAGAGAATGTACTCGCTTATGGTCCTCTGCTGGCAATACCAATATCATGTTTCTGAAGTCTTGTCTGAATAATCCAACAGTCCTATAGACATAATATAATACAATAATATAGCATTAGTCATTACACTAACACACAATCATAAATACACTAAACTCAGAGGCTACGCTAAGGGTGACACTGGTCAACTAGCAGGGTCAAATATGTGTCTAACTGTACGGGTGTCACGTCTTTAATTGCTGTGCATAATCGGACAATTAATTACTAACAGATGTCTAGCCAGTACGTCAGTATACACAAGGCAGACAACTCACAACCTTTCAGGGTTACAAGGTCAAAGTAAATACGGGATATCTATAATTAACACTAGGGCATTCAGCATAAATACATATATATAGTCATAACTAGTATTAGTATTTAATTACTTAAATATATATCCATATCTTTATATATTAACTAATATTATATGCATACACACACACATGTACGAGCACACTAGTCATTGGGTTCACCGACACGGGTCTGAAATCAACCAACTAAACCGGTCATGAAGCAATATGTTAACCCTATACTATTCACACATGCACACATATAAAATAACGAAGTAGGGCAGTCAAACCTTGGCGTGCGCGCATGGGGAAGACGATGACGACGACGATGATGGTGATGATGATGATGATGAAGGTGGTGATGATGATGGTGATGATGATGATGATGATGAAGGTGATGATGATGATGAATAGGAGGAGGTCGATGGACTGTCGTGGGTCGAGAGGGGGTCGATGGATGTGGAAGAGGAGGAGATGGGAGAGGGTTGGCCGTGGCAAGGTTGCTCCGGTGAGGGTGAGAACGGAGGAGAACAGGGAAGAGGTGGAGATAAAGTCGTGCGGGATGAGTCGAGGCTGCTGTGGGCAGGCTGTGGTCGAATTCACCGGGGCTCCGGCGGTTCAGTCGACTGGGTGAGGCATGGAACGGGGTGGCTGTTGTCGACTCTGGCGGGGAGCGGTGGTAATGATGGTCGGGATCTGAGGTGGGAGAAGGAGAAGAAGTCGGGGAGGAGACTGGCAGCGGGTCTCGGGGTACCGCCTGTGTTGACGGCGGTGAAGTCGAGGGGTAGTACAGGTGGTGCGGTCAGGTGCTCCGGTCGTTGATGATGGAGGTTGATGATGATGGGTTGCTCGGGAAGATGATGGCCGAAGGGAGCCGAGAATGGTGGTGCAGGGTGGAGGACTGGCCGAGGATGGTTCGACTGGGCTCGGGGAAGATCTAGGCGGTCGGTTCTGTGTCGTCGAGGGATGAAGATGATAGAGGCTGGTGGCGGTGAGCGGTTGTGCATGTGGAGAAGAAGGAGATCGGGGTAGAGACGGCCAGGTGGCTGCTGAGGAGGTCGAGACGGTGGAGAGGAAGTCGGTCGTGATGCTCAGGGCAGAGCGGTGAGCGGGGAGGTCCGGGACGAAGGCTCAGGCGACAGATGATCTGGTGTTGGTCGACGGCTGCTCGGGCCGACAGTCGACGGGGGTGTGGCCGCTGTTCGACAGAGACTGAGGTTGTGAAGAAGACTGGGGTGAGTGGCTTGGTCGGGGGGCTTGGCGGTGATCACTAGAGGAAGGAGGGAAGTCAGGGTGTTTAGGGTTTAGATTTTGGTTTGAGTTTTGGTTTGCTTTGTAGTTTTTATGATGGTGATGAAAATAATACAATGGGAAGGATGATCATTTTTGCATGAGGGAGGGGAAGATGACTACCTAGGGATTAGGGCCGCCCAAGTACACCTTGGGATAGGGTTGCTTTGGGAAAAGGGTTATGATGTGTGATATATATAGGAAGGTGTTTGTGGTGAGGATGTTGCTCCATTTAAATGGAGGGCCATGATTTAAGATGAAGGCAAATGCACAAACAAAAAGGGGAGAGAGGGAGAGAGTGGACCGGTCAATGAGGGAGGGGTTTGGTTCTATACGTGCCTTGACCAATAGGATGGTGACACCTCATTGCATTTTTGCATAAAAGTCCTCAACAATTGGAAAATTGCACAGAAAGTGGGTTTTTGGATTAAATGAAGGAAAACACCATGTTTGGTGTGATGTAATGGCTAAAAAGGGTGTGTGGTATTTAATATGAGTCTTGAGGGTGTGAATGGGGGTTTGGTTTGGTGTTGGGTCTAGTTTTGGGTCAAGTTGGGTCCTTACATCTATTTAATTAAAAATAGTGTAATTGGTGTTCTAAAATTAATTGGAAGTACATAGGATTAAAATTAGGTGAGACACAAGTGTCATGGACGTAGAAGACTCAGAATAGAATATTTTCATAATTTGGGTTGCACAAAATGGGTCAAGATTGTGTCTCCAATTTCGATTGGAACGCACAAAGATACAAGGTTAGATTTATTTAGGATTAAAATTAAACGTCTGCGACGAATATTATGCGACTAAAATGAAGCACAAAAGGGCATATTTATAAGTTATACAAGGATCAGAATGGAAGACTAGCACGTCTAGGACAAGGGTGTAAAATTTGTTGGAAGACAAAAGCTAGTGTAGCGCTCCAATTATCGAAGCAACGGTAAGGCACAATAATTAAATAAAATTACGGTAATAAATTATACACCCAATATTTAATCCCGAATTACTAATTAAAATCCATAACCCTATAATTTGGTCAGGGTCCATCTAGTGGGCTTATAGGTCTAGTCCAATAACTCATGCAATTAAGGAACACTATAAATAATATATATATATATATATATATATATATATATATATATATATATATATATATATATATATATATATATATATATATATATATATATTGTAAACTCCCTCACCCAAAATAGGTATTCTATGTATATTTTATATTATTATATTTATTATAGATGTTGAATTTATTTAGAATATTCTCTTAGTTAATTAGAAAATAAATTTTTTTTAGTATATTTACTTATATGAATATTTATTTAGAATTATTTTAGTCTATTTTAGATTATTGGTATTTTTCCATAATTTTTAGTTAATTAAAAACTAGTAACACTAATTTTTTAGGACTTTGAAGAATTTATTTTATGTTCAAACTTACATAAAAATATCCCAAACTTTTATTTTAGGTTCTAAATAATAAAATATATTTTCTATAATTTTTTGGGAATTTTCTTATTATTTTTAGCATTTATTTTGAGTTAAATATCAAAAACTGAATTAAAAACTATTTTCTGAAAAAGAAAACCCAAAAAGAAATTATTTCTGCCCAGTCAGCAAATAGGGAGCCCACCTGTCAGTCGCCCGCAGCAAACAGTGCCGGGCCCGCCTGTCAGTGACTGTGGGGTGGGCAGCGTTGGATGGCTGCCACGTGTCAAGATCTGAGCCGCGACTGCTTTCTCTCTCCTCTATATATATATTAGTTTAAGTTTATTTCTAGGGTTTTTCTTCAGCCGAATTTTGGAGAATTGCCATCTAGGGTTCCTTCATCTTCCAGAAGCCATTGCGCATAGCTCCGGACTCCAAATGAGGCCTAGTTTTTTTTGTTAGAAATATATTGAGGTTAGATTTCTGATTATATAATTTGTTTTACGAAATTATTATTATTAAATTCTGGAAAATTCGTAGAACACAGCATGTCCGAAAATAGACGTGTTTCGATGTTTTCGTGATTCCGGGAGAACCAGGAATCAGAATCACGAACCGTTTAAAGTTTCGGAAAGTTAATATCGAGATCATTGACATATGTTTTTCCCAGAATTTATTTCGAAGTATTTTATATTGTTAATTATGTATAACTTCTAGGATAAAATTAAACCATCGGTGCACGATACGAAACTTGTATGTGCCATAATTTCCAAACGAATTTGAATTTGGACGAGCGGTAAATTCCAACATATTTTTGACACTGAAATCTACAGGAATTCATGCATGAAAGTCAAGTTTGTGTCAGTTGACTTTTCGGTCAACAGATCGCCTCGATTTGCGTGCCATAAGCCTCGAGTCGATAAAATTTAATTCATTTGGACAAAATTTAGGCATTAACCTAAAAATCAGAATAATAAGATTAAAATAGGATTTTAGAGTAATTATTACAGAATTAAATAAATTAAAATAAATTATCTTTTGACGTGATGAATTTGTAATACATAGGCTATTTGGACTGTGACTTGGTGTAAAATCTATAAATTTTTCAAATTATTAAATCTTGGATTTTTCCTAATTTTCTAGAATTTTCTGAGAATTTTCTGAAATTAAAATCAAGATTCTTAATTATTAAATGATTTTTAATTATTAATAAATAATATTAAAATATCATGGAAATAATATTTTTGGGTGTAAAATGAAAAACTGGACTTAGGGTAATTTTTTGAATTTTTCTGGGCCTCAAACCTATTTTTAAATACCTAAAAACTATTTTAATTAATTAATTAATTAACTATTTATTTATTTATTTAATTTTATTATTATTATTATTACTTTTATATCTCAGCCCAGCCCGCACCCTGGCCCATTGGGCCGCGGCCCAGACCCAAACCTTAACGGGTCGGGTCGGGCTCACCCGAACCCGACCCGCCGCCAGCCCGACCCGCACGACCCAGCCCCCACGACCCCGACTCCTCCGGCGCCCTCCGCGCGCAGCGCCACCCTTCGCGCGCAGCGCCGCGTCCACCGCGCCACCTCCCCCTCTTCTCCGCCGAGTCCGGCCCAGCAACCGCCCTCCTCCTCCTTTATAAACCCTCTCTCCCCCCTTCTTCTTCCTCCTCCGGCCACCTCTCCAAACCCTAACCCTAGCCGCGTTCCGCCCTCCACCACCGTCGTCCCTCTCCTCGACGACCACCGCCGCCTCGCCCCGACCTCGCCGCGGCCCAGCCACCCTGCCACCGCCGTCGCCGTCGCCTCCAGCCGCGTCCCCCTCTTTTTCCCCGTCGACAGCAGCCGCAGCGCCGCCCTGGGCCGCCCCGCGCCGCCCTGGGCCGCCCCGCACCGCCGCCTCCGCCCGGACGCTGCGCCGCCCTCCACCGCAGCACCCTCGGCCTCCCCGCCGCCGTGCCGACCACCGGCCACCGCCGCAGCAAGCCGAGCCCTAACCCTAACCCTAATTCAGATTCCCATGTCCGACACGAGTCGGACACGACTCGACCCTGATTTTCGGGTCCCCTTCAGGTGCGTGTAACTTTTTTTTTGTAGCTCCGTTTTCATTTCCGCAAATTGCGTTATGAAGCCTGTATGACCCTCTCGGTGCCCGGACAAACCGCTCGGGGCATCGCATCCTGTGGTGATCGCACACCGCGATCCAAAAACAGGAAAAAACCAGACCCTGTTTCACCCCGGAACTGAGTGCGCCCCGCCAAACGGGACGACTTGGTCGCATGCGGTCTTTACAGATACGTGCGCGTCATCGATACGGATGTGTGAGATTTCGCGGAAGCTGATTCGGGTGTGCGTGCACACCGGAATCAACGCGTATCCGCGGACATCGCCCCGTATCCGACTTTTCTGCAATTCGTCCTAACTTCTTGTACACTCGTCAGATCGAGACAAAACTTGCGCCATCGGACTCGTAGCGATACGCTGGTCCTGTGGGTCAAGTTTGGTTCGATTCTGAGGACGTTGACGAAATCGCATGTCGTGGGCCCCACAGGCCCCGCTCGACGGGCGATTTTGTGTTCGGCTCATCGGAATCCAAATCTGGAAGTTCCGTTGGGTTCGTATCAGCGTTCCTGACCTGTTGACACTAAGTTTGGTGAATTTGGAGACCGTTGACCCGGACACATTTTTCGGTGCAAAGCGGGCCACCGGCGGACCCCGTTTTGACCCGAAACTGCCGTTTTTGTCCTTGTCTCCAAATTGGACCCAAGGACAGGCGTTTCTAGCTATTTGACATCTTCTGAGCGTGATGGTAATATCTTTTTCAGCTTTTGGACTCATCTCTGGAAATTTCCCCAAGAACCAATTTTAATCAGATCCAAACAACAGGCAAGTACCTGCACTTCAAGTTAAATCTTTATATTGTGATAATTAATTCTATGCCTTACTAGTACCCTTGATGATTACACCTAGTGTTAGAAATGCTAGATTTCATGTCTTGAATATTGGAGTTCATGTCTTGTTTTTCATGTCGGGTGGGAGAATACTAGAAGGCATGTAGTTTACCCTTCCCTTTGTCATGTTTAATAGTTGTTGGTACACGACTGTACCTCAGCCGGATCTCGATTTTCCCTGTTTAATAGCCGTTTATGACGGCCGGATCAGCCTTATAAACCCCTATATGCCAACTATGTATTCTAAAAAATAAACACAAGTTCACACAAATAGTTTCTGGTCATGTTATATTTCTTGCTGACTGTTGTAGTTCACTTCCTGTCTTATTTATTTCTGTTTTCTCATATTCCTATTTACAGCATTAACTCTGAGATATTGATGTTCTTTTATGCAGTTTCTCAACCTGATATTCATTTTAATTGTCATAAATATTTAGTTTAATCTTGTTGTGCACTGTGTACTTTGCTCCTTTCCTGACTGGATCTGTTGATTTAGACGATGATGAGGACCTTGCCCCTACTTATTATGGTCCCTATGAGGGTACTAATGATACCTATGAGGAGCCAGAACCCACCCAGGAGACCCCTGCTGCAGAGTAGCTAATAGTAGCTATCTTTTATTTCTGTTTCTTATCTTAGTAATCGGGTTTGTCCCCGATTTCATTCTGAATTTCTATACTAAAACATTTGAATCTGTTGTCGTATTTATTTCAGTTGCAATCTTAAGTTTCTGTTCTCATTATTATCTTGCCTATGTTAATTATGAATGAGCTAGTTTAGTAAATCTGGAATTGACCTAGACAGCGTACTACCGCCGACTCTGCGGCGTAGGCTGGACGTACCCACGCACTCATGCCCGAATTTCCGGGTGTGGGTCGTGACACATTTTTATGGTGGCCCATACAGGTCTTATCCTAAAATAGGGTAATACCCTAGGACTGGGTATGGAATAAGATTAAGGATTCTAGGAAAAGCTCATTCACAGTATAGGGTCCTTATTTCAATTCTTGATATCATTGCTGCTCAATTTTCCTATCGCCTTTGATTTCCAAGTATTCTATTCTGATCTTCCAATCCCTTAATCTTTCAGAATGGTCCAGACCAGGAACACAGTAGGAGGCACATCAGAACCAGCTGAGCAGAATGTGCCCGAGACTCTTGCACTCCCGCCGCCTCCATCTGTTCCGACAGTTACTCTAGATGGGGCACAGCTACTTGGAGTGTTCCAGGGATTGGTGGAATCCCAGAAAGAACAGACTGCACTTCTGCGGACCAGCCTCTCAGAAGCTCTTAAGTCCCAGGAGTCGCCACTCAAGAGGCCAGGGAGTGCCAAAGACTTCAAGAATCTTAGACCCCTGGAATTCTACGGAACTGAGGGCATTCTCTATGCCGATGAGTGGATAGAGAATGTCGAGAGACTCCTGAAGACTGCTCGGGTTCCTGATGATCTCAAAGTGGAGTCCGTAAGCCTGCAACTGTTCGACATTGCTTGAACCTGGTTCAGAGATGAACCCCAACTATCTGCTCCTGACCTCACCTGGGAGGACTTCAAGAGGCTATTCAAGGAGAAATTCTACCCCGAAGTGGCTCGGGAAGCTCTCGAAAGACAATTCGAGAGACTGGAACAAGGTACCCTGTCTGTTGATGAATATACTACTGAATTTAGCAGGTTAAGCCATTTTGCGGAGTACATGGTTCGTACCCCGGAGGACAGAGCCCGTAGATTCAAGAAGGGGCTATCTCCGGATATTCGCCTTGCTGTCACCACCAGCCGAGCTCGCACCTATGAAGAAATCCTGAGCGTGGCACAAGGCGTTAAAAGAGATATGGGGCATAAACTGAAACGAGAGAGAGATACCGGAAATGCGGGACCCAACAAACGCCCTTTTCAACAACAACAACAACAGAGGGCCCCGCAGCAAACTCAGCGTCCTCTCCCTCGAGCTCTAGCACCCCAACACCAGGCTCAAGGACAGAACCAACAAGCTGCTGCTTGTAACTTTTGCCAAAAACCAGGTCATACTTGGCAAGTCTGCAGGAAGAGGCTAGGTGCCTGCCTCTACTGCGGCTCAGCAGCGCACCAAATGAGGGATTGTCCAGCTGCTCAAGGACGTACCGCTGCACCAAAGGCTCCAGCCCAGGCCAGGGCCCCAGCAACACAATAGAGGGGACCCCCGCTTCCAACACAATAACAACGCTTTGCTCAGCACCAACAGGAGCAACAGAGGGGTGCACCGCAGCAAGGCTGTGCTTATGCAATGACTCTGGAAGAAGCTGAAGCCACAGCAGACGTGATCACAGGTTCTATGCTTATAAATTCAATACCAGCTATTACTTTGTTTGACTCTGGAGCTTCACATTCATTCATGTCAGTAGATTTCCTTATGAAGCATAGCTTAATCACTAAACCCCTTAGGAATTGTTATAAGATCATTACCGGTGGAGGAATCATCCCGGTTAGTGATGCCTGTAACAATTGTCCTATTATTTTATGTGGAAGAGAACTGTATGCTAGGCTACTCGTAATGCCAGTTCCCAGTTTTGATATTATACTGGGTATGGATTGGTTAAGTCAACATCATGCCACTATAGACTGCCACAGAGGTAGTGTAATCTTCAGGCCCCCTGACAAGCCAGAATTTGAATTTGATAGAGGTTCTAGAGAAATGGGTAATAACAAAATTTGTGGAGCCATAGTAACAGAAGAATTGCTACTACCTATCATCTCTGAATACCTTGATGTCTTCCCTGAGGATCTTTCAGGCTTACCCCCAGACCGAGAAGTTGAATTCTCTATTGACTTAGTGCCAGGAGCAGCACCAGTATCTCAAAATCCCTACAGAATCAACAAGAAGGAGATAATAGAACTAAATGAGCAAATCAAAGAACTAGAAGACAAATGCTTCATTAGATCTAGTGTCTCACCCTGGGGAGCTCCAGTATTATTTGTGCCCAAGAAGGACGGAACATCCTGAATGTGTATTGACTATAGGGCTTTGAATGCCTTAACAATTAAGAATAAGTATCCCCTGCCCAGGATAGATGACCTATTTGATCAGTTGAGTGGAGCTCGGGTATTTTCAAAGATTGATTTGAGGTCTGGATACCACCAAGTAAGGGTGAGAAAGGAAGACATCCCTAAAACTGCTTTCAATACCCGGAACGGACACTACGAGTTCCTAGTAATGCCGTTCGGATTGACGAATGCACCAGCAGTTTTTATGAACTTGATGAACAAAGTATTTCAGAAATATCTAGACAAGTTTATAGTAGTTTTTATTGATGATATTTTGATCTACTCCAAGACCCCCGAAGAACATGAAGAACATTTGAGGTTAGCATTGGAGACTTTGAGGAAGGAAAAACTTTATGGGAAATTATCTAAATGTGCTTTCTTCCTAGACAAAGTAGAATTCTTGGGACATGTTGTGACTGGAGATGGAATAGCAGTAGATCCTAAGAAGATAGCGGCAGTAGAATCCTGGCCCACTCCAGACTCTGTAGCAGAGATTAGAAGCTTCCTGGGACTAGCTGGCTACTATCGGAAGTTTGTGAAGGACTTTGCTAGAATTGCTGAACCCATGACAAAATTAACAAGGAAGGATGAAGAGTTTACCTGGACTGATGAATGTCAGCATGCTTTTGAGGAATTGAAGAAAAGGCTGACTACTGCCCCTATTCTGACCTTACCTTCTGGAACCGGAGGTTTTGCTATTTATAGTGATGCTTCTGGAAAAGGTCTAGGTTGTGTTTTGGAGCAGAACAAGAAAGTAATAGCATATGCCTCTAGACAGCTTTGACCTCATGAAAAGAATTATCCAACTCATGATTTAGAATTGGCAGCTGTCATTTTTGCTCTTAAACTATGAAAGTATTACCTTTATGGAGAAAAGGTGGAAATATTTACAGACCATAAAAGTTTAAAATATATCTTCACCCAGAAAGAGCTAAACATGAGGCAAAGAAGGTGGCTGGAACTAATGAAAGACTTTGATATCACCCTTCAATATCATCCTGGGAAGGCCAATGTAGTTGCTGATGCTCTAAGCAGATATCCTATGGCGATGTACTTGACGATGGACAGACACCTGCTAGAGGACTTGGAAAGTTTAGGTATTAAAGTAATTATTCCAGGAAAAGAAGGCCAAATGATGAACTTGCAGATTCAGTCTACTTTAATAGACAAGATCAAGGAGACTCAGTTTCAATACGAAGGCCTGCGAAGCCTTCGAGGACAAGTGCAAGCTGGATTAGTGGAAGATTTCAGAATTCATGAAGATGGATCACTGAGGCATGGCGATAGATTATGTGTACCTCAAGGAGACATAAGAGAAGAAATTATGCAAGAGGCGCACAGATCACAATACTCTATACATCCAGGAGCCAACAAGATGTACAAGGACCTGAGGACGTATGTTTGGTGGCATGGCATGAAAAGAGAAGTAGCCAGGTTCGTATCTCATTGTTAAGTGTGCCAGCAAGTCAAGGCAGAAAGACAAAGACCTGGAGGATTGCTTCAACCACTGCCCAATCCGGAGTGGAAGTGGGAACATATCACAATGGATTTTATTTCCGGACTTCCAAGGATACCTAGTGGAAAGGATGCAATTTGGGTGATAGTAGATAGACTGACCAAGTCTGCACATTTTCTACCCTTCAAAGTAGGGCTATCTACAAAGAAGCTGGCAGATTTATATATCAGACACATTGTTAGGTTGCATGGAGTTCCAGTAAGTATTGTCTCCGACCGAGATTCAAGGTTCACCTCTCACTTCTGGAAGAGTTTATAAGCCAGCTTGGGGACGCAACTCAAATTCAGCACAGCTTATCATCCCCAAACCGATGGACAATCAGAACGTACAATCCAGACACTTGAAGATATGCTCCTTATATGTGTTCTGGATTTTGGAGGATCCTGGGAAGACTACCTACATCTTGTGAAGTTCTCTTATAATAACAGTTACCAAGCAAGTATTGAGATGACTCCATTTGAAGCTCTGTATGGACGAAGATGTCGTACCCCGCTATCATGGGACGACGTTGGAGAAAGAGCCCTGCTGGGACCAGAGATGGTGATCGATTCAACTGAGAAGGTAAAGCAAATAAGGGACAGACTTCGAGTGGCTCAAGACAGGCAACGACATTGGGCAAATAGCCACCGAAGGCCCTTGGAATTTGAGGTAATTAAATTTATGAAATTCAAGTCAATTTAAATATTTTTATTATGGAACTAAGACTTGATTATGACTTTGTTAAAGGTTGGAGAACTGGCATTCTTGAAGATTTCCCCGACACATGGCACTATTAGGTTCGGAAGGAGTGGAAAACTCAGCCCAAGATTTATTGGACCTTTTGGCATTCAGGAAAAAATCGGAGAAGTGGCATACCGACTGGCATTGTCACCCTCTTTGGATGGAGTCCATAACGTCTTCCACGTGTCGCAGCTGAGAAAGTACGTGTCAGACCCCAGCCATATTTTGGATCACTTAGAGCTCGAAGTAGGCCCAAGTTTGACTTACCAAGAGCAACCCGTGGAGATACTGGATCGATCGGAGAAAGTTCTACGGAACCAGGTTATCTCCCTGGTTCGCGTAGCTTGGAAGCACCATTCTCCCGGCGAATCCACCTGGGAGCGAGAAGACGAGATTAGAGAGCGATACCCCTATCTTTTTTGAACCCTGAGGTATATTTTAATTCTCGGCCTTTTTCTTTCGTGCCTTTGTTATTCTTAAATTTTGAGGACAAAATTTTTGTAAGTTGGGTAGGTTGTAAAACCCCTGAATTTTTCAAATTATTAAATCTTGGATTTTTCCTAATTTTCTGGAATTTTCTGAGAATTTTCTGAAATTAAAATCAAGATTCTTAATTATTAAATGATTCTTAATTGTTAATAAATAATATTAAAATATCATGAAAATAATATTTTTGGGTGTAAAATAAAAAACTGGACTTAGGGTAATTTTTTTGGATTTTTCTGAGCCTCAGACCTATTTTTAAATACCTAAAAACTATTTTAATTAATTAATTAATTAACTATTTATTTATTTTTTTAATTTTATTATTATTACTTTTATATCTCAGCCCAGCCCGCACCCTGGCCCATTGGGCCGCGGCCCAGACCCAAACCTTAACGGGTCGGGTCGGGCTCACCCGAACCCGACCCGCCGCCAGCCCAACCCGCACGACCCAGCCCCCACGACCCCGACTCCTCCGGCGCCCTCCGCGCGCAGTGCCGCCCTCCGCGCGCAGCGCCGCGTCCACCGCGCCACCTCTCCCTCTTCTCCGCCGAGTCCGGCCCAGCAACCGCCCTCCTCCTCCTTTATAAACCCTCTCTCCCCCCCTTCTTCTTCCTCCTCCGGCCACCTCTCCAAACCCTAACCCTAGCCGCGCTCCGCCCTCCACCGCCGCCGTCCCTCTCCTCGACGACCACCGCCGCCTCGCCCCGACCTCGCCGCTGCCCAGCCACCCTGCCACCGCCGTCGCCGTCGCCTCCAGCCGCGTCCCCCTCTTTTTCCCCGTCGACAGCAGCCGCAGCGCCGCCCTGGGCCGCCCCGCGCCGCCGCCTCCGCCCGGACGCTGCGTCGCCCTCCGCCGCAGCACCCTCGGCCTCCCCGCCGCCGTGCCGACCACCGGACACCGCCGCAGCAAGCCGAGCCCTAACCCTAACCCTAATTCAGATTCCCGTGTCCGACACGAGTCGGACACGACTCGACCCTGATTTTTGGGTCCCCTTCAGGTGCCTGTAACTTTTTATTCGTAGCTCCGTTTTTATTTCCGCAAATTACGTTGTGAAGCCTGTATGACCCTCTCGGTGCCCGGATAAACCGCTCGGGGCATCGCGTCCTGTGGTGATCGCACACCGCGATCCAAAAACAGGAAAAAACCAGACCATGTTTTACCCCGGAACTGAGTGTGCCCCGCCAAACGGGACAACTTGGTCGCGTGCGGTCTTCACAGATACGTGCGCGTCGTCGATACGGATGTGTGAGATTTCGCGGAAGCTGATACGGGTGTGCGTGCACACCGGAATCAACGCGTATCCGCAGACATCGCCCCGTATCCGACTTTTCTGTAATTTGTCCTAACTTCTTGTACACTCGTCAGATCGAGACAAAACTTGTGCTATCGGACTCGTAGCGATACGCTGGTCCTGTGGGTCAAGTTTGGTTCGATTCTGAGAACGTTGACGAAATCGCGTGTCGTGGGCCCCACAAGCCCCGCTCGATGGGCGATTTTGTGTTCGGCTCATCGGAATCCAAATCTGGAAGTTTCGTTGGGTTCGTATCAGCGTTCCTGACCTGTTGACACTAAGTTTGGTGAATTTGGAGACCGTTGACCCAGACACGTTTTTCGGTGCAAAGCGGGCCACCGGCGGACCCCGTTTTGACCCGAAACTGTCGTTTTTGCCCTTGTCTCCAAATTGGACCCAAGGACAGGCGTTTCTAGCTATTTGACATCTTCTGAGCGTGATAGTAATGTCTTTTTCAGCTTTTGGACTCATCTCTGGAAATTTCCCCAAGAACCAATTTTAATCAGATCCAAACAACAGACAAGTACCTGCACTTCAAGTTAAATCTTTATATTATGATAATTAATTCTCTGCCTTACTAGTACCCTTGATGATTATGCCTAGTGTTAGAAATACTAGATTTCATGTCTTGAATATTGGAGTTCATGTCTTGTTTTTCATGTCGGGTGGGAGAATACTAGAAGTCATGTAGTTTACCCTTCCCCTTGTCATGTTTAATAGCTGTTGGTACGCGATTGTACCTCAGCCGGATCTCAATTTTCCCTGTTTAATAGCCGTTTATGACGGCCGAATTAGCCTTATAAACCCCTACATGCCAACTATGTATTCTAAAAAACAAACACAAGTTCACACAGATAGTTTCTGGTCATGTTATATTTCTTGCTGACTGTTGTAGTTCACTTCCTGTCTTATTTATTTCTGTTTTCTCATATTCCTGTTTACAGCATTAACTCTGAGATATTGATGTTCTTTTATGCAGTTTTTCAACCTGATATTCATTTTAATTGTCATAAATATTTAATTTAATCTTGTTGTGCACTGTGTACTTTGCTCCTTTCCTGACTGGATCTGTTGATTTAGGCGATGATGAGAACCTTGCCCCTACTTATTATGGTCCCTATGAGGGTACTGATGATACCTATGAGAAGCCAGAACCCACCCAGGAGACCCCTGCTGCAGAGTAGCTAATAGTAGCTATCTTTTATTTCTGTTTCTTATCTTAGTAATCGGGTTTGTCCCCGATTTTATTCTGAATTTCTGTACTAAAATATTTGAATCTGTTGTCGTATTTATTTTAGTTGCAATCTTAAGTTTCTGTTCTCATTATTATCTTGCCTATGTTAATTGTGAATGAGCTAGTTTAGTAAATCTGGAATTGACCTAGACAGCGTACTACCGCCGACTCTGCGGCGTAGGCTGGACGTACCCACGCACTCGTGCCCGAATTTCCGGGTGCGGGTTATGACACTTGGACTCTGATTCATACCAGCAGCAGGACCCCAGGCAAGATACCTTGCCAAGTTGTTTACAGTATTTTACATGCTTAGTATATTTCTGTATAATTATTTTATTATGTTTATTTATTGCATGTGTAGTTCCTTCAGTCATTACTATATATTTGATATGTTGACACACACTTGACACTTAGTATCATAGAGGACAATCATTAGGCGTATGGGCTTTTAACCACTCTGGTAACATCGTAGTCACTAGCACGCACTATGGTGGGTCGTGTCCGATGGTCGCTACCCCCGAGGTATGTCGATTGATGAAGTCCGAGGGTCGCTACCCCCGAGATATGACGGCTGATGATGTCCACTGACGAGCGTGAGGTTGTGAGGATTAGATCGAGTAGCCTACCCTTGCCCATACGTCGAAAAGTTGTCCTCATTTGCATTCATATAGATTGTCTTGTACAGCGTACTTATTTATTTTCAAATTATATGCATGTCTACTGTATTCAAGTTGGCTCGTATTTTTTGTATCTTGTTACGTCCCTCTGAGGACCTGGTCCGCTGCCAGGTGTACCTGTTCTTGAGTATTTGCAGGAGCGCATATTTGGATGGCTATAGATGCTTCGTGGACGTCTTCTCTCGAGCCGTGATTGATAGCTGGTACTTATATTGTTTAATGGTGTTGTACTTATATTGTATTTACTTTCTCATTTGAGTTGGTAGTGGATTTGTTTCCATCCAACTATCATCTTTAGATACTCCTTATTGAGATCTAGTTTCATAGACATTGGTTATTTTATTCATATTTGATTTTCGTGGATGAGATCTAGATTATACCCTGTGACTTGTGACATATGTTTATACCACTTGTGAATTTGATATTCATATTACAGCGTACGTGTGGATTTGGTTTCCATATATTGGAGTTGCCATATCCATGCGGCTGGCATGCTTACGTGTCCTAGTCCTACGTATTTTTGGGACTGGGGCGTGACATGTTTTTGTGGTGGCCCATGCAGGTCTAGAGCATATTGTCTCGGTTACGTTATTGTACCGAACAAGCCTGCACCTAGGAATAGAGTATAGGATCTCATCCATAATTGACTATGATTCGCTCTCCTTCCAATCCATTCCATCTGGATAATTGCATCCCGCTTGATTCCTGTACTTCCCTAATAGTTCTTTGAGTATAGCCTTCTGCTAGAATATAGGAACCCCTATTATTAGAATGATAAATATGGTAGCACACCTATTAAGAATACAACAGGGATATAGACACCACTAAGTTTAGAATATCTAGTGAACCCTAGAATTTCTTTTCTATAGATTGGTTTACCATTATCCCTTGATGTATTATGAAGACTTGAGAGTAGTATAGACACTACTAGAGTTAGTTAGAAGTTTTACCATAATGTTTGAACCTAGTATAGAGGATACCCTAATAAGTACCAAGACCCCTTCTCGTAGACCTTAACAGGAGTTTCTACGGTATGCTTAAGATAATTACAGTACTAGTTTATTGTTATAAGTTGGGTAGTATACCTCACAACATAGTATCACATAGTCTTTTGTCCTATTATTGAAGTGTAGCTGAATGACATTAACTGTGTGCTAGCATAAGAAGATAATGTTTTATCAGACTGTAGAACTTAGAGGCTATACCCCTACTTTGTCGACCATCGACTTAGACAAGGAATTAGTATGACAAATGTAGAGTTTGTGGAATCTTATCTTTTGTGAACTTGAATTGTTATGTACCTTCTTTCATCATAATCCAGCGTATTTATGTTTGTTGTACTACCTTGACTTATGTTGCTATTATAGCCTAGTTTTTGCAAGCTTATTCTTTTATCGAGCTTGCTCATGGCATATGTATTATTGGGTGCACACAATGATACAATTGCCTAGTCAGAATCGGTGTATTAAGGTCTAGCTAACCTTAGTGCGCTTGGTTCGCTCTTCGCATGACTACTTTACGTGGATTGAGATATATGGTAGTAGACAGATATACTTGCTCCTAGATATGTCTGACACATCGTATCGGTTACATAACTGTACTGATACGAGCAGGTAAATAGGAATTACCAAAAATATGATTTCAATCCACAACTGTCCTGACAACTCTCTTTTCGATTCTTTAACCTCTTTGAACCTCGTACTTGTATTCGGTCACCTTCACCTTGAGTTCTTTATTATTTCTCTCCGTCTTCCCCTATTTCGGAAAGACGAAACCTCGTGCTGGTATAAGTTGACACTGATAGTACTAGATATACCACATAAGGCTAATCACATGACTTAGTGATACTTTTTTATAATTGATTAAGGGTATATCATAGGTTATATGTTTGGTGTTAAAATTTTGATAATTGAATAGCATGAGTAAATAAATTAAGGAATATTTTTCTTAAAGTATATAGCCTTCTGTGATAGATGGGTAAATTCTAAGTTGGGTAGCAGTGCATTGGCAACTCGAGAGGAATTTCTTTTAGATTGTGATCGAGTAAGATTAGATTGGGAGAGGTTCAAGCCATTTAATTTTGAGAATTTTAGAAGAATGACTAAGATTATGAGGATTAATGAATTTTAAAAATCTTGATATTGAGGACCCAATATTTATACCTTAAGTACATAATTTAAATTTTGAGTATTGAAGGTAAAATCATCAATTTGAATTTGAAGGATAAATATATAATTTCAGACTTGAACATTGGTGAACTGCATTTAAATTATTTTTTAATTTGATGATTTAAATAAAAAAAATTTGATGATTGGACTACCTATTTGAAATATTGAGGATGTGAATGAAATATAAAAAGTTAAAAAAAAAAATTATAAGTGAAAATAGGAATAATATTGGACTCGAATTACTTCTAGAGGAGATTATGATACTTGGAGATCGTGAGGTAAAATTTGATATGGGTTATTTAAATCTTGAAGATATTATATGGATTCAATTTAAATTTGGATATTGATGAGTTGGAAAAGTGAGAAGAGATTACAATAGGTTGAATTTTGATTTGAACAATGATTATCTTAATTTTGAAATGATCGCGATAGATTTGAATAGATTTTGTTATTTAAATTTTTGGAAGAGATTGCGATTGACGTACCTTATGTATGAATGTGAAAGATTTAACAAATTATGCCTTATTTTAATTTCGAGGACGAAATTGTTTTAAGTTGGGTAGATTGTAAACTCCCTCACCCAAAATAGGTATTTTATGTATATTTTATATTATTATATTTATTATAGATGTTGAATTTATTTAGAATATTCTCTTAGTTAATTAGAAAATAATTTTTTTTAGTATATTTACTTATATGAATATTTATTTAGAATTATTTTAGTCTATTTTAGATTATTGGAATTTTTCCATAATTTTTAGTTAATTAAAAACTAGTAACACTAATTTTCTAGGACTTTGAAGAATTTATTTTATATTCAAACTTACATAAAAATATTCCAAACTTTTATTTTAGGTTCTAAATAATAAAATATATTTTCTATAATGTTTTGGGAATTTTCTGATTATTTTTAGCATTTATTTTGAGTTAATTATCAAAAACTGAATTAAAAACTATTTTCTGAAAAAGAAAACCCAAAAAGAAATTATTTCTGCCCAGTCAGCAAACAGGGGGCCCACCTGTCAGCCGCCCGCAGCAAACAGTGCCGGGCCCGCCTGTCAGTGACTGCGGGGTGGGCAGCGTTGGATGGCTGCCACGTGTCAAGATCTGAGCCGCGACTGCTTTCTCTCTCCTCTCTATATATATTAGTTTAAGTTTATTTCTAGGGTTTTTCTTCAGCCGAATTTTGGAGAATTGCCATCTAGGGTTCCTTCATCTTCCAGAAGCCATTGCGCATAGCTCCGGACTCCAAATGAGGCCTAGTTTTTTGTGTTAGAAAGATATTGAGGTTAGCTTTCTGATTATATAATTTGTTTTACAAAATTATTATTATTAAATTCTGGAAAATTCGTAGAACACAGTATGTCCAAAAATAGACGTGTTTCGATGTTTTCGTGATTTCGGGAGAACCAGGAATCAGAATCATGAACCGTTTGAAGTTTCGGAAAGCTAATGTCGAGATCATTGACATATGTTTTTCCCAGAATTTATTTCGAAGTATTTTATATTGTTAATTCTGTAGAACTTCTAGGGTAAAATTTAACCATCGGTGCACGATACGAAACTTGTATGTGCCATAATTTCCAAACAAATTTGAATTCGGATGAGCGGTAAATTCCAACATGTTTTTGACGCTGAAATCTACAGGAATTCATGCATGAAAGTCAAGTTTGTGTCAGTTAACTTTTCGGTCAACAGATCGCCTCGATTTGCGTGTCATGAGCCTCGAGTCGATAAAATTCAATTCCTTTGGACAAAATTTAGGCATTAACCTAAAAATCAGAATAATAAGATTAAAATAGGATTTTAGAGTAATTATTATAGAATTAAATAAATTAAAATAAATTATCTTTTGACGTGATGAATTTGTAATACATAGGCTATTTGGACTGTGACTTGGACTCTGATTCATACCAGCAGCAGGACCCCAGGCAAGATACCTTGCCAAGTTGTTTACAGTATTTTATATGCTTAGTATATTTCTGTATAATTATTTCATTCTGTTTATTTATTGCATGTGTAGTTCCTTCAGTCATTACTATATATTAGATATGTTGACACACACTTGACACTTAGTATCATAGAGGACAATCATTAGGCGTATGGGCTTTTAACCACTCTGGTAACACCGTAGTCACTAGCACGCACTATGGTGGGTCGTGTCCGATGGTTGCTACCCCCGAGGTATGTCGATTGATGGAGTCCGAGGGTCGCTACCCCCGAGGTATGACGGCTGATGATGTCCACTGACGAGCGTGAGGTTGTGAGGATTAGATCGAGTAGCCTACCCTTGCCCATACGTCAAAAAGTTGTCCTCATTTGCATTCATATAGATTATCTTGTACAGCGTACTTATTTATTTTCAAATTATATGCATGTCTACTGTATTCAAGTTGACTCGTATTTTCTGTATCTTGTTACGTCCCTCTGAGGACCTGGTCCGCTGCCAGGTGTACCTGTTCTTGAGTATTTGTAGGAGCGCATATTTGGATGGCTATAGATGCTTCGTGGACGTCTTCTCTCGAGCCGTGATTGATAGCTGGTACTTATATTGTTTAATGGTGTTGTACTTATATTGTATTTACTTTCTCATTTGAGTTGGTAGTGGATTTGTTTCCATCCAACTATCATCCTTAGATACTCCTTATTGAGATCTAGTTTCATAGACATTGGTTATTTTATTCATATTTGATTTTCGTGGATGAGATCTAGATTATACCCTGTGACTTGTGACATATGTTTATACCACTTGTGGATTTGATATTCATATTACAGCGTACGTGTGGATTTGGTTTCCATATATTGGAGTTGCCATATCCATGCGGCTGGCATGCTTACGTGTCCTAGTCCTACGTATTTTTGGGACTGGGGCGTGATATATATATATATATATATATATATATATATATATATATATATATATATATATATATATATATATATATATATATCATGCAATATATTAACACATTAAATTAAATAAATAAAAAGACGAAAATACCCCTATTCTGGAATGTGGTAGTGTCATTTCTAGATTCATGTATTGATTTTTTTCTAATATTGGATATTATTGATTTCTTGTGTATTGAGTATCGTGCGAGTGGTATCGAGCAATATTCTTATTTTTGGGTAAATCGACTAATGACTTATGCAACATATGTTTTCTTGTGTTTGTGGCAACCATATTGACCACCAGACTGCCAAAGACTTATAGAATATCCATTGGCATTGCCATAGACCCATACTAGGACCCGTGAATAGAGTAAATTATTAAAATATTATGAATTGAAGAATTGACAGTCAGATCGGTCTACCATTGATATACTACAGTATATCGTTCATATACTGCTCGACTGGTGATGACTCGGCTTTTAGCTATTGACTGGTCCATTCGTTTAATCACTGGATTCTTGGTTTTGTTTGAGTAGTTGGGATTGAATGAAAGGGGTCATGGATTGGTGATTTCACACGACCTAGGGCCAAGATTAAATTCTTCCTATATAACCCCTCTCATTTTCTCTCTCTTTCCCTTTTTCACTCTTTCTTCTCTTTCCTTCTCTTCACTTTCTCTCAACTCTTCTTGCTTGATCATGGCTTGGATCTTGGTCTTGAAACTACAGAGTGTGGTTTCTAAACCCTTCTTGGAGATGGAGTGGAAGATTAAGCTTGGAGCTTGACGTAGGCAAGTACATCTTGCCATTGCTTGAACCAAAGTTGGGTTTTCTTGTATTATGCATGTTTCTTGGATATTATTGGATGAAATTATTTCTTATATGTATTTAGTCTAGTTTACTTCTTGGATTTATGATTTTATATATATTTTGGTGGCTAACGTTATTTTTAGAGTATACCATGAAATACAGTGTTTAGATCTTGGTATTGATGGTGATACCTATGTTTTTATTGTGGATCTTAGTCTTACATGATATATGAGACTATTCTCTAGTATTGTATTAAGTTGATTTTGACTTTGGGAGAATCGTGATAAGTTTTTGACTCAAAAAATCCATGTTTTGCCCCTTTACTACGCTAGTTCAGTATCAAAGGTATACCACTCGGTATCGTTTATGGTCTAGACTTGTTATATATTTTTGGTATACCGCGGTATACCGTCGATATACCGTTCTTGACCCCACTTTTGTATTTTTCTCATTTCTCATTTTTGTTTCTCTTCTTGCATGATTGTCTATTGTCCTAGCATGATTTCTTTTGATTACTGATCGTATTATATTGACTATTTGTAGCAATATTCTTGCCCGACACGAGGATATCCCTATTACCCGATTGCCTTTTGATCACATATTGGAGCACCCTGTCATGTTACTGTACTGTCATGTATCGTATTGTATTGTATTGCACTATCTTATACCTGATTGTATTATCTCATACTGATATGTACTGTATTGATTCTTGTATGGATTCCTGTACCGATCATGTATTGTTCCTATTATGGCTCATCATAGTGCACTCCTGATTCATGTTTTGGCTCATAGTAGTGCACTTCTATTTTCTGATTATACTACGTGGTTGCTTTCCTATCTTGTGTTCTGATTGTGATTGTTTAGATCATGTCTTGTCTTGTATTTTTCCTGAGGAGTAAACCTCATGTCTATGATGGATCCTCGGATGCCACAACCAAAAATTCTTAAATGAATTAATCAGGTTAATCACTAGATTGATCCCGTAGATTCATTGGGAGAGGAGGTTTCCAGATTGCATGCAATCACGTTATCCCGGCCACACCTTTGGATTTGGGGCTCTTCGACGTGAGGGTACACTTTTAGCACACCGTCGAGTGTTGTATTCCAGTATTGATTCCTGACTACTGATTTGTCTGGATGGCTTGGATAGACTGCAACATACATGACCATTGGAACTAGTGACCAGGATTGTGATAACCCTAGTTAGTTAATGATATCAAGTCGTAAGTACTTATGATTGACTGTGATTGATTAATTCTAGTTCCAGTTGCTCTCATGCTCATGATTATTCCTACTTACTTTAACGATCTTGTTATACATGCTTACTCATATGTTTTTGTTATATACTTTACTTTAGATGTTATTTGCTGCACCAGTTTACTTTACTACTTTTCCTATTGTTATGCTTGCATGCTGGTTTTAGTTTACCCATATGGCTTTCCTTGTGGTACTTGCTATTTGGAATTTTGACTTCATTGGTTTTGTATGGCCAGATCTCGTAGCAGAACAGATGATCTACCTTATCTCCAACATGATGGTGACCATCCGGAGGACCACCGGCCGAGCACCTGAGTGAGTTCCCCCCCCCCACCCACCCACTAATCATCTTGTATATTCTTTTGCAGCATTAGCCACCGAACACGTATTTTGGACTTAAAATTCTGCCCAAGGGCATTCATGATATGTATATTCTAGGCTGCAACTAAAGCTGATCATGTATTATTGTTTACTCTTGCTAGTATCTCATTTTGTATTAGTAGCTTTATGATCATCTATATATTTATAGTTTGGGACGCTTACTATTTTATATGTCTGATGATCATATATTTTACTCTCTATTTATTTGGAGGTGATTGAGACACATAGGATTGCTTGACCTAGTATTGATCGTTGGTTTATAAAATAACCCTCCATGTCTTTACAGTCATGACCGTATCTTGTTGTTCCAGACTACTCTGATATACGTAGCTGACCTAGTTTCATCATGTGTAAACCCCCTGATTTTTCAAAATTTTAAAAACTGGATTTTTCACAATTTTCTGGAATTTTCTGGGATTTTTCTGTAATTTAAAAACAGGGTTTTAATTTTTAAATGATTTTTAATTGATATTAAACAATATTAAAATATTATGAAAATAATATTTTTGGGTGTAAAATGAAAAACTGGACTTAGGGCAATTTTCTGGGAATTTATCGGACCCCGGACCTATTTTTAAATGCCTAAAAAGTATTTTAATTGATTAATTATTAATTAATTACTGATTTTAATATTATTATTATTATTTTTTATTATTTTTAACCCCGCGGCCCATTGGGCCGGCCCGGCCCAGCCCAACCCAGCCCGCTCCCCACCGGGTCGGGTCGGGTCTGACCGCCGCCCGACCCGCAAACCCGACCCGGCGCCACCCGTCTCCCCCACGAACCCCTCAGCCCGCTTCCCACGCCGCCCCGCCCGGCCGCCGCCCGCTCCGGCCGGCCACCTCACCCCACGCCCGCCTTCTCCGCCACTCTCTCCACCTTGCCCGGCGCCACCGCAGCCCCTCCCAGCCTATAAAGCCCCCTCCTTCGATGCCCCCGCTGCCTCCACCATGCCGACCACTTCGCCGCGTCCAGCCGCCCCGCCTCGCCGCCACCGGCGCCGCCACCCTGCTCCGCAGCCGACCACCGCCCCTCCTCTTCTCCTCCTCCTCCGTTGGCCTCCGGCTCGGCCACAGCAGCGGCAGCAGCAGCAGCACGGGCAGCCGCAGAGCCGCCCTCCGGCCGCCGCGTGCCCCCAAGCCCGCCGCGCCGCCTCCGCCTGGCCGCAGAGCGCCGCCCCCGGCCGCCCAGTCGCCGTCTCCGCCGTCCCCGCCGCCGGCAGTGTCCCAGACCCAAACCCTAACCCTAATCTCTGTCCTGTGTCCGACACGAGTCGGACACGGTTCGACCCCGATTTCTGGGTCCCCTTCAGGTGCGTGTATCTTTTTGCTCGTAGCTCCGTTTTCGATTCCGCAAATTGAGTTGCGAAGCCTGTATGACCCTCTCGGTGTCCGGACAAACCGTTCGGGGCATCGCGTCCTGTGGTGATCGCACACCGCGATCCAAAAACAGGAAAAACCAGACCCTGTTTCACCCCGGAACCGAGTACGCCCCGCCAAACGGGACGACTTGGTCGCGCGCGGTCTTCACAGACACGAGCGCCTCGTCGATACGGACGTGTGGGATTTCGCAGAAGCTGATTCGGGCGTGCGTGCACACCGGAATCAACGCGTATCCGCGGACATCGCCCCGTATCTGACTTTTCTGCAATTCGACCTAACTTTGTGTACACACGTCGGATCGAGACGAAACTTGCGCCATCGGACTCGTAGTAATACGCTGGTCCTGTGGGTCAAGTTTGGTTCGATTCTGAGAACGTTGACGAAATCGCGTGTCGTGGGCCCCACAAGCCCCGCTCGATGGGCGATTTTGTGATCGGCTCATCGGAATTCAATTCTGAAAGTTCTGTTGGGTTTGTATCAGCGTTTCTGACCTGTTGACACTGAGTTTGGTGAATTTGGAGACCGTTGACCCTTACGCGTTTTTCGGTGCAAAGCGGGCCCACCGGTGGACCCAGTTTTGGCCCGAAACTGCCGTTTCTGCCCTTGTCTCCAAATTGGACCCAAGGACAGGCATTTCTAGCTGATTAATATTTTTTGGATCTAATGGTGATATTTGTTTCAGCAACCGGAGTACCGCATGCAATTCCCGCCGAAGTCAGAACTGCAAACATAGCCGGGACCACAGGCAAGTGTACCTTGCCAAATCCTGCAGCTTGCTAATTATTTTTTGGATTTAATTATGCAATAATGGACATGTAAAGATTGCCAAATTTCAGTAATTCTTGACATAGTATTTTACTTAATTTCTTGTGGAATTAATTGTAAACTTGTTATAACTGCTTAACCTAGGAAACGGGTGACGTGCTTAGTGTCCGATCATAGTCGGGTGCCAACTCCGTACGCGGAGTTGTGTAACGTCACATAGGCATGGTTATCGAGACCCGATAATGCTCGTACTTGTCTTATCAAGTACTCCAGAACCCAGGACACTTGACACTATTCATGAGACAGAGTCTTCCTGAGACATTCATGGTGATTCTGTATAGGATACAGGACTTGACAGTGATATTTTATAGACATTATGACTTGCTGCATTAGTTATAATCCCGCTGACATGGACATGAGACGTTATGGTCATGATATGCGTGATTACATTGGGTGGGGAGAGTCACACAGGCTACAGGTTGATTTTATATTATGCCGGCGTCTTAGTCTCACTAAGAGCTAGACAACTACATGATATCACTGCTACCGGCTCCCCGACACAGAGCTTGTAGTAGTTTCAGCCTGAGTTCTTGTACTGCTCTCATATTGCATCTCACTTAGCTGGTTACATAGTTTGCCCTATTGCTTATTTAATTCCTGCACTGCATTTATTTTGGCTTGTATTTTCTGTACCTTGTTATGTCCCCTGAGGACCTGGAATGGACTATGTCCCCAGGTATAGCAGGAGAGATCCATCCAGAGCTACACCGTACAGGAGCACTTCCAGGAGCTGTACCAGGACCCGAGGACGAGATTGCACCAGAGGACTTCTCCTGAGCATTGGCCGTATGTAGTCAGTTATTTCTATTTCCAGTTGTTTATTTCCTGTCTATTTTCCTTAATTGTAACAGAATAATTCTCGGATTGTTTCCCGAGACAACCTTATTTGTTATTGCATATTTAGTTCCATTGCATTATTTCTGGCAATTAATCTGTGTTAATCTGTGGATGAGATTAGTAATACCTGAGACTTGTACTTAGTCCTGCTAGACTACAACTTAAGCATGCCCTGATGGATCCATTAAATTGGGTTGTCCATCGGTGCGTGCTGCTGGCCATTGTGCACGTGCTCAATCCCTCGTCATTTTGGGACTGGGGCGTGACATCATGCTCTCCAGTATTCTAGTTCTGAGACGTGACATGGATGACATCTAGAAAGGTTGCTATACAGCAAAACATGTTTTGTACGTCTATAAAACGACTTGGAACCATTGCGCACGTGGGAAGATGGTAAGGACATGGTTAACAGGTTTTGGCTTTTAGCCCTATAGCTCAAACATAGAATTAATCTGTGTCGGGCTCAATATTAAATGGGGGAGAAAAGAATTGGGCTCTGTTTTTTAAAGAAAAAATATGGAAATAAAGACTAGGCTAGGCTTTGTAAATGGCTGAAGAATTAACTGTGAAATAATAAATTTCACAAAAGGGAATAAAGATGTTGTTGTGGCTTTAGGTGGTTTGGGCTGAGAATGATTTGGAAAATTGAATAAGAAAATTGGGTTTAAGTTAGGATTAATTAGAAATAGAGATTGGGCTTAAGAGTTAGTTTATGAATTGATGATTGTGTTTGGTTATTTACTAGCTATACTCATTATTAGTCTATACTAGATGTTTAAATATAATCCTAATAATAAATAATTAATTTACGGATATGTTCTTCTTAGGGACTTTATGACCCTTCTATTTGGAATTTTTACTTCTTAGTGCTTCTCCTGGGATGAGTAGAGGACTACTATATTTTTTTTACAAAATATTTTTTTACGGAATGAACGATGTAACAAAAATGTCGAGTTCTATAAATGTCACAATATATTATTTGCTAACTCTATACATTTGGAACAACTTGATTGTTTATTTTTATCTTTTAACCTTCAATTATATTTTTATTATTTTAAAATGTTATATCTTGCATTAAAAACATGTAATCGCTAACAAATCTATTTCCTAAAAAAAATTCATCATACTTTTAGCTATTCTCTGTGCGTTCTCAGTTACAATACTAACAATATTTGATTGGATTCACTCATGCGTGATCTCATTATCACATCTTAAAGAAGCTTGATGTCATAATTTTCTGTTATCCATATGCAGAAACAACAATATCACATGGTGGTTCATGTCCAAAGATATCGCGACAACATGAAATAGCATAGACCCCACCATACTACATATACAACAAAATTTCGAGACATGAGAAAGACTTTTCCTAATAGAGTTCAAGACTACGAGTGAGATCTACAAGGATTAACTGATTAACTTCTTAGTTTGCACTGACACAAGGGATCAAGTAGATATATAACCATTAGTAAATTCACGTGCGTTACACGTAAAATAAATATTTTTATATTATTGTTAAAAATAGTTCAAATATTTAAATATATTTGAATTAATATTTGTTAAACAATTCAATTTTTTTAATATTTTTTCTTTAAATTAAATTTTAAATTTAGTTTAAACAATTTAAAATTTAGTTTTTAAATATATATTTGTATAGAAAAAAAAAAGAAGCTTAGTTTTTTCTATCGTAATTTTATTTAATAAATGATGAAATTTATAAATGACTTAAATGATTCAATTATGAACCGTTTTTTAGTCTCCGTACAAGAGTAGATAGATATTATTATGTCTATACATTAAAGGAAAGGCAAATGAATATTTGAAAGTTACTAATTAAATACAAGAGAAAGTTGTCCTTATTTGCTAGAAGGGGTGAAGTGCATAATAACAATAGTGTGAATCAGTTACATAGTGCAGATTCTCTTATATACAATTTTCTATTAACATCCCCCAATCATTTTCCTATTATCATCATCGGCAGGAGCGAGTCCGGCTCCGGCATCCTCTCTCTCTCTCTCTAGGGTTAGGGTTTCCCGTAGCTTGGCAATTCCGATGGAGATGGCGTCGAGATTGAGCAGGGGCTTCGCCGCCGCCGCTGCCGCCGCCGCCGCCGCCGCCGACGACGAGTTCGGGAGGAGGGACGGCTCCTCCCATAAAGGTTCCCGAACCATATCTTCTAAAGTTCGCATCTTTTTGCTTTCTTAATAGAGGAGTAATCGATCAGTAGTACTCAACTGTAGTGTTGATTCAGATCCTACCTTCCGTGGACACGGACACGAAGCGATACGAACGGTGCGTCCGTGTCGTGTCCGACATGATTCCTAGATTAGATCGCTAGCGGGTGTGTGTGTGTGTGTGTGGGGGGGGGGGGGGGGGGGGGTTGGTGCATGTGCCGATAAAGATGCCATCTTATGGATATGAGGGAATGAAGAGAATAGTTCTAATTTTGCTATGGGTCTGTTTTGGCAGTGGATTTGAGGGGGAAGGCAGACAGGAATAATGATGACCAGAAGCAGCCGAGCACGCCGAGATCGAAGCACTCCGCCACTGAGCAGCGGCGGAGAAGCAAGATCAATGACAGGTCAGGGTATTTCGACGTAGATTATATATCTGTACAATTTTACGCAGATCAAGCATTGAAATTCTAGTCGGTACCATAAGCACCCATAACTTTCTTTCAACTCCTAGTTTGGATTGAAAAACAATGGTTGATATGAAGTTTTGTTGAAGCATCTATTTAATCTTTAGATGTACATCATACATGCCTGTTTGGCTAGTGTTTGCAATTTTTGTAGTGTTTACTGTTCTGATGAGGAAAATTAGACTAATTATAGGATGACGTGCTTTACTTTTCCCACCACCCGTAAAATTAAGGAGAAACGGTAGGACAGAATTGAAAGATTGTGGTAGATAGTTTAGGGAACCATGGCCCATCTTTAACGGTAGGACAGAATTGAAAGATTGTGGTAGATAGTTTAGGGAACCATGGCCCATCTTTATGTTGCAGGGATACTGATACACCGACAAGATATGCCACTAACATATAAAATGGTTTGGCAATTTGGAACTCTAGGATACAATATGTCAAGAATATGATAATAAGTAAATACATAAATAGCACGTTTTCATTAGTTTATATACCCTAGGTAGAAAGAAAAAAAAACAACGTTGCCTGACGTGACAGTAAGACTCGTCGCTTGCATCCTAGAGGATGCAGCCTGCAGGTTTGAGTCACGAAAATAACCTCTCTCTCTCTCTCTCTCTCTCTCTCTATATATATATATATATATATATATATATATATATATATATATATATTGACCATTCCCAGATTTTGCGTAAGCAGGAGCCTCATGACACTAGGACCTCATTTAGAAACAAAAATAATAATAAATGAAAGGAAAACACAAATATGGTTTGTATCAGAGGAAAAGAAAATAGTGGACGCATGGAGCTGATTCGTCATAGGAGAAAGAAACAAAAATCCATTTAATGAAATATGAAAAAACTAGGATAGAATACATTCATTGGCATTATTATTTTTGCCCCTTAACTCATTAATATACCTTAGATATGGTAAGTAGGATTAGAATCTAGGATTCATCACCAGGTCTCCTGTTTTTGTATCTGTCTAATGAGCAACATCATGTATCAACATGCAATTATGGGTGCAAATCAGGTGGATGGGCTGGGTGGTCATAAAATGTTGGTCCACCCTGATCTCAAATACCCCATTCCGAGAATGACCTGACATGAATTCATTGGAACACAGACAACAGAATCCTGCTGTGTGCTAGACTGAGTAAGTACAGGTTTAGCCTGGGCCAGAGAAACCATTTTGGATTGCTCAAGGCTATTGCATTTAAGTCGGAAAAACTCTTCTTTCCATACTTACAGATGTCTAGCAACTGAATAAAGGTACTTGTATGGTTTTGAATCATGTTAATCAATTTCTTGGTAAGAAATGACAATGTAAATTACTTTTGTGTTTTAGCAAAACGAACTAGAAAATTTACTAGAATACCATTATTGTCTTCCAGAATAAGATAATATACAAAGGGAAATCATATTTGGGACAAAAATACTTAAACCTACGTGAAATTGCGCATGAATATTACTAACGTTGGATTATTTTTAATCGATGAGGGTAGAGAAGGTGGTGGGGGTAGCATAGAGGTGACAAGTGTAAGAAAACGATAAGATTGACCTGGATTTAGATAATTACATCAAAGTAGATTTGCTGGCAAATACCCAATCAAGACCAATGTTACTATGATTGTGGGTCGCTTTGGTACGTGGTACGCGTATACGGTATGGTACCTCAGCCGGTACGGTGCGGTGGGGGTAGGCTTATTCGGTACGCTATTTGGGGTCGTTGTTCGTTTTTATCTGGGTCGTCTTTTGTACCATATACAATTATATAGAACTATACACTAAATATCATAAGTTCATAACCAAAGCCATCAAAATCCAAGTGAAGGAAAGCATAGACAATATTCTTGTAACTAAACCAAATATCATAAGTTCATAACCAAGCCATCAAAATCCGGATCGCTAAATTTGACGAACGGATCTCGAACACATCCCGTTCGGGGTCGTTCGTCCCAATTCGTGGGACGTAGGGGGGTTGATGAATTATGCAACTATGATCAAGACAAACGAAAGAAATTAAAGCATAGATTTTCGAAATTACAAAAAGAAGAAATATAGTGGAGAACTGAGCAGTATTCTAAAATACGTTAAAACTGCACCTGGCGTTGTGCGGCTACTCACTACCAAAATTTTTATTATATTGTGCATTCTACGCGGTTGGCGGCATTATGAGGAAAAGAGGGCATTGTGCAGGGAAAAGTAGCATTATGTGGCCAAAGAAGAAAAGCGCCGACTAGATTTTGGTCTAGTTAATTTTTTTGGTCATTTTTTGTTTAAAATTTTTTTTTTTTGCTCGATCCTTTGTATTTTCTTGGTTAGTTTTTTGACTAGCCCAAAAATATTTATATTTATATTTATATTTATATTTATATTTACCTTTTATTTTTATATTATATTATGTTTGCTTAATTATAAATTATAATTCTATTTGTTTAATTGACCTTTTATTTTAATACTATATTATGGGTGTTTTATGCAGCTTTTTTGGTCTTTGTTTGAGTTTTTATAAGTTAGTTATAGCTTGTTTGGTTTTATTGGTTTTTAAAGTTGTAGGCTCAAGTTTTCTTAAGTTTAAATTTCCAAATAGTCTTTATTAAGTTTTAACACTATAAGTTACTAGCTAAATAGACATAAATAAAAAAAGAAAAATATTGTGCGACAACGACAAAGAAGGAAGTAGCGACATTCCTCTCGAATGAGCTCCTCCTTGGGGCAATTTTTGGACGATTTTTACTGTTGTTGGCCGAATTAAGGCGAGTTTTATCCCCTTTTTCTTTTTATATTATTCTTTGATGATTCTATTCTACTTTGCACTCATCTACAAAAAGTTAGGATTTTTTTGTTCTCTTTTTTGTTCCAATGTTCTTTGCTTCTTCTATTCTCTCTTCTTTTGTGTTTCATAGGCTACTTTGTGATCTTGTTAGGTTACTTTGTTGTTTTATATTGGTAATTAGGAACTGTTTTGACTATTTTTTTAGTTTATTGTCTAAAAATTCAAATTTGACAAGTTTTTAGCGATATAGGACAAATTTGGACAATCTAACAAGAGTTACAAAAGTAACAAAATGTGTTATGAAAAGGGAATTTGAGAAGTTGCTGAGGTGGTGCTTTTTCTTCACTGGGCAAGGCTAGGCTAGGCGTGCGTAGGCGCTCCCAAGTGATGGGGCGAGGCAGCTCGCCTAGGAGCGCCTAGAGCTTTAAAACACTGATCATGGTAAGGTAGGGCTCTGGAAATTGGGTTGAGTTAATCATTTATGAGAATATGATTTAATTGTTGATCGGTGATGTTTAGTTCTTTTGAAGAGACGCAATTTGAAGAATCTTCAACATAAATATTGATGCCATAAAGAAAAGTTGTCGACACAATTTATTGATCCTATTTTAAAAATCTCAAGTCCAATATTTTGGTAACTTCTTGAAGTTTCCAATGGAACAATGTCAAAATAAAAAACCTGGTGCATTCTCTAATGAATATCTTGAAGAAGGTACCGGACTTGGATCTGAGATCTGAGACAGTTGAGGATAAGAATGCTTTACATATCTGTGTGTCATTTCCTTAAACATCATATTCTTACTCTAAACAATTCATTGGGGGCAATGAACTGAAATTAGTAAGGTTAATCTTGGGCACGATGACTCTCAGTTGGTTGCTCACTAATGGTGACGAAGGTGAGAGATTCTAAACTAAACATATAAAAATTGTAAAAATGCTGGAGAAAAAAAAAAGGGGGAAAAAGGCCATGATAAAGGCAAGATGTTCTAAACCAGTCATAACACACAAGTACAAATCTGGTAAGTAAATAAAACAACTATTTTTAATTCGTGGTCCACTTTCTTAAGCAATTAAATCATTTGCTTCTCTTTATAATTGACACTATGTCAACTATCTAGACCTCACGAACTAAGAAAAAGAGTAATAAAGTAATTGAATAAAATAAACATATAACAATTATAAATATTGTAAGCAAATAAAACAACAATATGTAACTCGGGGTCAGGACCCACTGAAGAATTTACTTATCAACTTTTTTACAATCTACAATTATGTCAACTATTAAGTACTCATAAATAAGAGCAAATATGCAAGTACCTCAATGATTTAACCGTTATTCATTAACCAACTATTCACTATTCAAAGAAAAGTAAGGCTGCATCACGAGGATAGAAAGTCCTTGAGCATAGATCCACACAAAAGTAGAAAGTTTGTTTAAATATAGGGTAGCCTCAACTGCTCTCCCTCTCATGGACTTCTTAAGTTGTGTTTGGCATAGGATTCTGATATTTGGTTTTACCAAGCCATTGAGCCAGTGAGTAGGGAGTGTCTCATGAACACCCCAAAACATTGATCAACTCGTTTTTTCATTGGATATAAATGCAGGAGAACTATTCATCATCGTTAATCGAATTACCTTGTGGAGTCATCACCAGTGATTGTTTCCAATCATTTAAGAATTGAAGTTTAATTAAGTAATGGCACATTGTATCGATAGGTTACATGAACCCTTGGAAAGAAATTGAACTTGATTACAAAGTCTGAAATAAGATCCTCTTTCCGACAGTTCTGCTGAATTTTGGCACTCCCAAATCAGGTTGTTTATACCCTTCAACCCAGTAGAAGCATGTCCTCATCAAGGTTCAAAGTATCGGTATCGGAATAGGTATCGGACCATTCGTATGAGTATCGGGATCGGCGGTATCGGTAGTATCGGCAGTTTCGGATCGGAGTATCGGATTTTTTGGTATTGAAAAGCAAACAACTATTAGTAAATTATTAACATTTTAGAGAATATATTTTATACATTTATGCATAATTTAAAGTATTTTCAGTATTGTTTCTTAGTATTTTTGATATTGAATGAAATAGTAGTCATCCTGTTGATTGATTTATATGTGATAGATAAGTTTTTCTCTTTTATATGTTTTTACAACCTTACTATGCTTTTACATCATTTCTAATTGGTCTTTTTAATTCAAATTTTTTTGCCGAATTGACTGGAAAAGAGACCTCTAATGTCGGTATCGGTCAGTATCGGGTATCGGTCGGTATCGGATCGGGACATGCCAAACTGTATCGGTATCGGCCGTATCGGATCGGTATCGGCCGATACTTTAAACTATGGTCCTCATGCCAACGTTTTCTGGTGCTCATTGACTTTTTTGTCCCTCAAAACGAACAATCTTCAGCAATACATCATACAACAACACCACCAACAACAAAGCCTTTAGTCCAAAGTTTTGGGATAGGATGTTTGAATCCTTTTCTTATATTCAGTTCTTTCAAGGACCATATCCTCTCTAACAATAACAAAAACCATATCCTTCCTTAAAACTTCGATCCACATTTATCTCGTCTCACATCTAGTCTTTATGGCTCATTTAACTACTATCTTATTGCTCTTTACCGGAGCATCTTGCATCTATTGGCCTACCATGCACATGTTCAAACCACCCAAGATGATTTTCTCGTATCTTGTCCTCATTTGGTGCCACATCCAACTTTTCACGAATACACTCGTTTCTTATCCTTTATTTTGTGGCATTATCATCCATCTTAAAATTCTCATTTTTGCTACACTAATTTTCTGGACATGTCATTTGGTGCCACATCCAACTTTTTATGAATACACTCGTTTCTTATTCTTTATTTTATGGCATTATCACTCATCCATTGTAGAATTCTCATTTTTGCTACACCAATTTTCTGAACATGTCATTTTTTAATTGTCCATTACTATGATACATAAAGCATGACTGGTCTTATAGCCGTCTTAATTTTTTTTTCAACTTTAAATGTATCGTCTGGTCACAAAGTATTCCAGAAGCACTCTTCCATTTCAACCATTATGTTTTAATTCTATGCATAACATTCTTCAATCACTGTCATTATGAATGATTGATCCTAAATACCGAAACTGTCACTCATATATTTCTCTTATCCATCTATATGTACTCCCCCATAATTTCTCTTTGCCTTTTGGTTGAAGTTACACTTCAGTAATACATCATACTTGTGCCACAATTCAGCAGAACTTTAGCACTCTTGATATCAGGGTTTTTATACCACTCAACCCAGTGGAAGCTTGTCCTCATGCCGAGTGCCTGTTACCAGCCTGATGGTTTTGGCGCTCAATGACTTGTTTACCCTCAAAACATACTATCTGCAGCAACACATCATACCTATGCCAAAGTTCTGCTGAATTTTGGCACTATTGGTAGCAGGGTTGTTTATACCCTTCCGACCCAGTTGAAGCATCTCCTTGTGGCAAGTGCCTGTTACCATGCCAATGGTTTCTGGCACTTGATGACTTGTCCCTCAAAACAGACTATCTGCAGCACTACAATGTACCATATCAGGGTTGTTTATACTCCTCAACCCCATTGAAGCATGTCCTAATGCCAAGTGCTCGTTACTATGCTAATAGTTTTTGGCGCTCGTGACTTGTTCGTCCCTCAAACAATCTGCAGCAATACATCATACCTGTGGTTTTGAGTTGTTCATTGACTTATCGTCATTGTGTCGTTATGGAGTTTTCTTGACATATATATATAATTTGTGATTTCCATTGTCTGATATTTGGCTTTTTCTTTGGATGTCGATGTTCATGTTGGTTACATAAGTTTATTACTAGAATCTGCAGTAGAAAATGAGCGATCATTCTTTGAGTATTTAGATGGTGTCTACATTTAGCAAAGGTAAAAGGCTATATATGTTCCATATAGTTGGCCTAAAAAGTAGTAAGAGTTCCTAAATGATATATAACAAGGAAAGAATGTGCAATAGTACATAAACACAACTATAGCTACTACACAGAATGGGTGAACAAAAGGAGCAAAGTTTACTTTCTGTCGATTATACTTCGAACACATAGGGAGTTGACGTTCTGATGCTCAGATCTCATTGAGGAAACCTCCAATTTACATTTGCTTCAGAATTTGTTTTCTTTGATCTAGAGATTAAAAGCAGTGTTTGATACTCATGTCGACAAAGGCTTAGTTTGTTAACAAAGGGTTATGTTGTACTTGTACCTTTTAGTGAACTATTTCTTAAATTTTCTTGTTGGGCTAAAGTTCTTATTGCAGTAGCTTTTGTGTTTATCATAAAAGATAATTATGTCACCAAAAGATGTCCATATGAAGGGTAGTTTTTGATGAACAAATCTCCTATTATTTATTTATACGTAGCAAAGATATCCAAAAGAGTTAAAATGATACCATTCTCATGGGAGTGACAGCTATAGGCTATAGGGATTACTATCTTAGCTGAATATTTGTTCGAGATAAAATTGTAGAAACTAAAAGATGAAAAGTGGTCCAGATATAAAAAGGAGTTGCAAAATTAAGCATCACTGGTTAATCAGGAGCGTAACAGGAGGGTTTCTCATCTTGCTAGTTACCAAATGGAGACATGGAGGTAGTAGTGCAGGAGGCAAGCTAAACAATGTATTAACAGCAAAGTTAAGGTTTGTAACTTCATTGAGTTTGTTGTAACTTGATGAAGTTGTGGATTACTAATTTAAATCACATCTCTAAGTTGGTATGAATTACACAATTAAAACAGTTTCTAAATGCCTTTGGACTTTGAAGTATGATATATTCTTGAGATATACATCAAAATTTTCTGTTAAAGTTTACTTGACTCCACTTCCCCTGTTCCAAGGACTATATTTAGTAGAGCTATATGGAGTACGATAACTGTCAAATTCCTAAAGTTAAAATGATTAAATCCTACAAAGAAATGCACATGAAATTTGGAGACGTACCCTATCATTTCTGTATAATTTTTATCTGTGTTGCACTGGCATGAGAAAGGTGATATGGAAGCAACACTATGTGTATTCGGTGTGCCTGTGACCTACATGGACACACCACAGTCTTGGAGTGTCCATGCTTTCTGTCCCAACCGACTGCAATTTGCACATGCATGTGAACACAATTCCCATAATGATTTATAACTCAACAGTTAGTTAAGATGAAAGTTTTACCTCTATTGCAGGTTTCAGATACTTAGAGACCTTATACCACATATTGATCAGAAGAGAGATAAAGCATCATTCCTTCTAGAGGTAAAATGCATCATCCATATACTATTTAACATCTGCGTGATCATATTACAGATTGCTTTTTGAACCCATGTCTCTATTGCAGGTTATTGAATATATCAGGTTTTTACAAGAGAAGGTGCAGAAGTATGAATCTTGTCCTGAAATGCCATGGGTAATATATTATTTTTTGACCTATACTTTTGATTTGCTTTGTACATGCATTTACATAGGCATGGGTGGTCAGCATTCTTCTGTGATTGCATCGTAGTATAAAAGCGTGCCGTGAACTTGTTTTTTTGGATTTACCAGTCTTGGGACATGCACATATGAACTGCAAACGGTTGTCATGAAGTAGGTATATCAGTGTGTACAGTATCTGCATTACTACAAGCCCAATGCTATTATTTCCTCTTGCAGTCCCACATGTTTTCTTTAAGCTCACATATCTACATGCATATCAAGAAAGTATGCTGAGTGCTATTTAGCTTGACCTTTTAATGTGTGGAAATTTACAGTACAACCTTTAGTAACAAACGTCACTAGTCAAGTTTTGGTTTGCATGCCATATATGGGAGCGGTCTTTTTTCGCATACAAGTCCTTAAAACTAGTGTATTTTTACATGCATCTTCCAAACTTGTTAATTTCTTAGAGGTCCCCCAAATCACCAAAAAATGAAGTTACAAATTCATATTATCTAAACTCATCTGAAAAGATAATATTTCATCAACTATAACAAAATCATCATTTTTTTACATTTTGCCCTCTTCTTCTTCCTCTCTTCCTTGCTCCTTTCGACACCCTTCCTCCTCCCTTGACCCCTTGGTCCTCCCTCCACCTCTCATTACAGTTTGCACAGGTGAGCTTGCCTGCGCGATTAGTAACCAGTGGAGAGTGAGGGAGGAGAAGGTCGAGACACTTTAAGGCTACCAGGACTCCAAAGAAAAAAATAAGGAATTTATCTTTCATTTCTATCATTTGCCAAGTTTCCGATCATTCAGATTATTACACTAATGCACCTTCGAAAATTTAAAACGCGTTACGTGGCAAAGTTCTCATTGCAAGACCCTCGAATAAGGAAGCACAAACCCTCAAAAATTACATGTCGTGTCTGTTATAAATAGTGCCATTGTCTAGTTTCTATCTTTATGCTCTTCAGTCGCAATTGGTTAGAGTAGCTAGCCTACATTTACTCGTTCTATATAGAGTTGGTATTGAGCGTAACTGGAAGCATTTCAATAATAACCCAACATTTACACAATCTAGAGTTCAAACATTGTTTCATAGCTAGGGTGATCCTAAGATTCCTAAATAAATATAACTTTCCATCCTCCACCAAAATAGAACTCCATTACCACCCCATCCAAAATACTCCGCGAGTACCCTTCACTTCACAAACTTTAACCCAACCCTACCTACCATGACACCTCACGCTTGTGTGTTGGCATTCATAATTATCATATAAAATTTCTTTTGATTCTTGTCATGACACCTAAACTTTTAAGTGGCACCATGCCATCATTATTCCTTCATAACATATAGTCATTTCATTCTTCCCTCTCTCTTCTATTTCATGCTTTCATCCTATCTTTTCACTTCTCCTTCCCATTCCCCATTCCCCACTCGAGAGCAGGACATGGTGGTCGGCTAAGAGCAAGCAAGGAGAAGAAATAGAATAGAGCGTAGGAAGCTTCTTTGGTGGACTTTCATCCATTTTTGGGGAGCCAGATCAAGGTCTTGGTTCGATAGCTTCATACCGCATATACTTGGCAAGCCCCACTCCAAAACTTCCTACTTGAATTCAATTCTAACTCTTATCATTCCAATTCATTCCCATGAACTTTATTTCATTGTCATCTTCTAATTCTTTAGTCTTTTGTGTCATGCAATTTACACAAGTTCGTTACCATTTCATGACTTTAATCATGTTAAATCAGTAAAGTAATTTCAGAATTAGAAAGTACAATTCGAGACCTTTCCGACGATATATAATGTCCTATTTTGCATAACCGGATTGTCCAGAACACTAAGTTCAATAGGTCGTCAGTGTACAATATTCCGAACATGTTCCTGTTAATGCAGTTTTTTTCGGAGCCGTTTTCAGCAAAGTAAACAATCTCAAGTAATATGTCGTTTGAGTTGTTTTGAGCATTTAAAAACGTTTCCAAAACTATATGATATTACTGAATTTGCATGTCAGACCTATGAGTTACATCCTGGTAAACACAAACGTCCAAGTGTTGAAAGTGCTGAATTCTGTTTCGTTCCAGAACTAACACACTTTGGTAGAACGGCCGTGTAGGTCAAACTATAAGTTCCGAATGACCTGAAATTTTGCGTGTGAATTTAACTAAATTACGAAGAATGTCCAGGTGGTAGAATTCCAAAATAATATCCAGAAGGTGGAGTTATTTACCTCCTAAGTCATAGCACAAAATTTGTTTTTATATAGTCCAGTTTTGAGATAGTTTAAAGTGTACAAGCTGAATTATAATTCCGAATGACCTGAAACTTGTTGGAGACTTCTGTTGACCTCACTTGACACCGTTGTCTTGTTTAGACTCATTCATATTCTTGAGAATTCACCTTGAACAATACAAGAATATCTATAAGTTGACATTGTCTAGAGTATGTGAACACTAGTGAAATATGAGAAATGTATGACATTGCCAACATGGTATTACTAATTAAACTAGAGGCTTTCTTCGGAGGTACGTCGAGCTATTATGTTGTCATTACATCGAGGCTCTCTACAGGGCCGAGCTATCACGCTGTCATAGAAGCTCCCTAAGGAGATACGTTGAACTATCATGCTGTTAAATTTTTTTACATGAATAATTAATGTCCATAAACTTTACTTGAACAATTAATCCGTCCAGAAACTTCACTTGAGTAATTTAATGTCCAGAATATTGGAATAATCATGTTGATTCTTTTGTAGTATCTTTGTAATATATATAATATACATTTGTCTATGTAGTTCTATTGGGGGGGGGGGGGGGGGGGTTGCGTACTCAATTAAATTGTATTAGAGTTTTAAGCAAGGTTCGCAATATCGGCCGATATGTATCGGTATCAGCCAGATCGGATAGGTTTTGAACTAGTCTGATCTGATATTGATTAAAATTATCGGTATAGACTGATACAATTTCAAAATTTATTGTAACTGCCGATAAATATCTGATACAGACTAATACAAACATAAATCAAACTATTCCAACAAAATTCAAAAAATCAAATCTTATGATTTCTGACAAAGCAAAAGCAGAAACTGATTCGTCAAATCCAGTAAAAAGAGACGTCAAATCTAGCGGAAAAAATAATTAAAATTGCAATAGTTAAAGAATTCTCAATAATTGAGACTAAATATCTATAAATCAGATGAAAAATCATATAAAATTACCTTAATTATATAATCCACAAAAATTATAATCGAAGTCCAAATAAGCCGCAAATTTTCAAAAGGTAATCGTTCCGACTTCCGAGACGCCAATCGCAACCCCTTTCTCCATTGTCGCGCCACTGTGCAAAGGAGGAACATCCAACCCACAAGTCCTTCTCTGTCGTCGTTTGTGCTCGTTGAGGAACAGGAAATGGAGGTGGGAAGGCAGGGAGGGAAATGGAGGCAGAGAGGAGAGAGAATCGGCCTTCATTTCTCTCTCCTCTTTGTTGTGTTCCGGAAAACAGTAACGGCGGAGAGGAGAGGACATTGAGGCTATGTTTCTCTCTCCTCTCCATTTATTAGGTTAGGGTTTGGGTATTGTGTCAGTTTGTTAACAAGTAGTAACAAAATCTGACCCGTCATGCACCAAATTCGATTGCTGCTACAAAATCTGAACAAAAAATAAATTACCTACTTCTCCTCTGATTCAAGCTCATACCATATGAACATTACAGTTTTAACTCTGTTCCTTCTAGCGACAATGGCACTACAATTATATATATATATATATATATATATATATAGTATTTATTGCACCGCCCGACTTTGGACATATATTTTACTTATGAATAGGTAATTGTCCAATATAGCACATTGAGAATAAAATGTATATTGAAGTGTTCCCTTAAAATGTATAATTATTATTATTACTAGTATAAACGCACGTGCGTTGCACGTATTTCATATTACTTGAAAAAAAAATAGTTTATTAAAAGAGCAAACGACAATTTCTTAATTTTATTATAGGTGAAAATATAATAGGCAGGAGCATGAAAGTTGGAAGAAATTAAATGACGGGAATATGAAAGGTTTCTCTTCTCTCTTGGGTTCATGTGCCTACTTTGCATGCATTCTTTATTAACTTTTGTTTTATTCTCCAAACTACCTACTTTGCATACATGCATATCTATGTTTTATTAATTATCATTTTCCAAGTTGCCTCATGCATGCATACATACATTTAATACGTATTTAATTACTGTTTTTAATTACTTAGATATCCATATCAAAGTTAATACATATTGAAATGTAATGAAGGGTATTTTTGGAACGAAAAATTTTCACGGTGAAGCCTAGTTTTGGCATTATATATACTAGTATATATGCACGTGCTTTGCACGTATATTGGAGTGAATGATGTTGATGAGTTAGTTTACTTTAGCATGAACCCTTTGATTGTCAGTGGAATTTATTGCATCTCTTAAATGGTTGTCATTATTGCATCTCTTAAATGGTTGTCATTGAAATTTATTGTAGGTATTCTTTTTAATTATTAAATATGTTGAAGGATATTTTTGGAACGAAAATTTTTCACGGTGAAGCCTAGTTTTGGCATTATATATATATATATATATATATATATATATATATATATGAAAAAAGGAATATGAGCCATAGGCTTATATTTCTACATGAGCCATTGCACATGTGGACCAATAGGAATGGAGTGTACTAGTGCACATGGGTGCACATGAGATGTAGAAATCAATTTCTATTGGTTCACGTGTGTATGGCTCATGTAGGAATATGACTCATATCCCGTTTACCCATATATATATATATATATATATATATATATATATATATATATATATATATATAGAGAGAGAGAGAGAGAGAGAGAGAGAGGGGATCTCCCCTTAATGAATCCTCCTATTGGTCCACGTGTGCATGGCTCATGTAGGATTATGACTTGTTCATATGTAGCATGCAATTTATTTGTGGTCTTTCTATCTTGCCTTAGTTCAATTTACATGCAAGCATTGAGTATTCAATTTACAGAAACAAACATGTCACCGTTAGGTGACTTTTACCTTCACGTCTGAACTGCCTGTACAATACTTACCATGTCCTTCCCTGCCACGAAGACACCATTAGTTTGAGCAAGCAATGCAGAAATATATATGTATTGGGTCATGGCACATCATTGCCACCGTAGACAATAGCTACAGTAAGACGGTGACCCTTGCAGCATAGGTAGCAAGCTCCGCTACAAGGCTCCCGCATTACCCGTGCTAGACTTGCTAGCGTAGCTATCCGAGTTCCGTCCGGAACGAATCGGCCCCAGTGCCCCGGGCATCGTTCGCAGGAACTAAACCTTGTGCATAAGTTGTCCGACCGAACCACGCATTGACACTAAGTTAATAAAGCAAGCATTTCAAGCCAACGGAATGTACATATCTACTTCAGCACAGTGCATTCGGCATAGTCTACCTGTCCAAGTGATTGCATTACAATTAGTTTGCACAATACATCTGTACAGTTATATAGAATAAGTTCTATCTACAACTGAAACATGAATATATAAATGCATAGCGGACAAGCACGCATTAATGTGATCGTTTGAGAATTCTAGGTGACAAGCATTATAAGTGTTTCAAGTTTAACTCTTCTTTTCGTTTGACTCAGTTTATTCTTATTATGATATCGTTGGAGCGGGATGCACAAATGAGCCAATTTATCAAGAGTGAAGACTTGGAAGAAGGGTGCTAATCGAAGTAAAACCACTCACAAGTTGGTGAACTAGGAGAGAAAAAGGGAGAACTTCAAGACTCCGCTCGCACGTCGTCTACCCGATCACCTGCACGCACCAATAGATGATCAATATCTTCTGCTTCGGTCTTCGAGGTTCGATACGAAATGTGAAATCCTAAGAACGAAGGCAATGAAATCTATCGAAACCGTTCAAGAAAACGCAAGTCATAAAACCAACAAGAAAGCAACCAAGCGGCATCGAAAACGGACAAGGAAACCAGCGCAACGGAAAGGCCCCTCTCGACTCTGCCGCCGAGTCCTTCCTTGAGGCACGATCCGTTGAATATGGGACCTGATTCCGAAGAAACCAATCCATAACGAGGAAAGGATCTTGATTCAATCTGTCCCGATCGATCGGTACCAAGTATTTCTTGGTCGCGCTCCCCGAATAGGAGGAACAGGACATTACATCATAACCATCTAATAGAAAGTTTCGTCCTCGAAACTTAGGAATAGAACCTACCCTTAAGGAATAACTTTTCCCTCATATCAGATTCGAGTTCCCACGTCGATTCTTCGATCGAGTGGTTTCGCCAAAGAACACCCACTAGCGATACTGCCCGATTCCATAACTGCTTTTCCTTATGCTCCAAGATCTGTACGGGTTCTTCGACGTACGACAAGTCCGCCTGCAGATCTAGCTGACCAAAGTCTACCACATGGTTCGGGTCATGCACATACTTTCTAACTTGAGACATGAAAAATATCGTGCACTTCAGATAGGGCTGGTGGCAATGCAATTTGATAGGCAACTGAAATGACTCGTCTGAGATTTTCAAACGGGCCAACAAATCTCGTAACTCTTCGCATGGGCGAGACCTTTAGAAACACGTGATCACCCTCTTGGAACTCAAGGGGGCGACGACGAACATCGGCATAGCTCTTCTGCCGGCTTTGTGCTACTTTTAATCGTTCTCGAATCAACCGAACCTTTTGGACTGTTTGTTCAACCAGTTCCGGCCCAAGGATTTGCCTCTCCCCAACTTCATCCCAGCAGATCGGTGACCTACACTTCTGTCTATACAGAGCCTCGTACGGAGCCATTTGGATGCTAGACTGATAACTGTTGTTGTATGCAAATTCGGCCAGCGGCAGGTAGACGTCCCAACTTGACTTCGAATCGATTACGCAGAGGCGCAACATAGTACCTGATTCATCCGTTCTGTTTGGCCGTATATTTGAGGATGGTAGGCTGAGCTGAACTTCAACTTGGTCCCCATCGATGACTGAAGGCTTTCCCAGAAATGTGAGATGAACCGTCCGTCCCGATCTGATACTATGGAAACTGGCACTCCGTGCAGCCGGACTATCTCATCAAGGTAGGTCTGGCCAAGGCGATCGGCGCTCCAAGTACTTTTAATGGCAATAAGGTGTGCAGACTTGGTTAACCGGTCGACGATGACCCAGATTGCGTCGTTCCCCCGTTGCGTCCTTGGCAGGCCAACAATGAAGTCCATGCTTATGTGCTCCCACTTCCATTCCGGGATAGCAAGATTCTGCATTTTTTCGCCTGGCCTCTGATGCTCTGCTTTCACCCTCTACAGGTTATGCATTTCGACACAAAGAGCGCCACATCTTTCTTCATGCCGTGCCACCAGAAGATAGTGCGAAGATCTTTATACATTTTCATGCTCCTGGGATGGATTGTATAGGCTGCATAGTGAGCTTCCACAAGGATCTCCTTTCTGAGTTCTGAGTCGTTGGGGACGCATAGTCTTCCCTTCACTCGCAACACCCCATTCTCATCTACTGCAAAGTCTTTCGCCTTCTCCACTAGAATCTGCTCCTGTATTCTCCGGAGGAATGGGTTGTCCCTCTGAGTAGATGTGACCCTCTCTATCAGGTTAGGTACAAATCGCATCTGAGCAACCCGCGCGCCGCGATATCGAATTCGGAGTTCGATGTCCATTTCTTCTAAGTCCCTTTGTAACCTGCTATCGACAGACAGGGATCCCGCAAAGACCCGACTCAACGCATCCGCTACCACATTTTCCTTGCCAGGTGTGTAGTCTATCGTCAAGTCGTAATCCTTTATCAATTCTAGCCAACGCCGCTGTCGTAGGTTCAGATCCGCTTGGGTGAATAAGTACTTCAAACTCTTGTGATCGGTATAAATTCGGCAAGGCACTCCATAAAGGTAGTGTCACCACAACTTCAGTCCGAACACAATAGCCGCTAATTCCAGATCATGCGTAGGATAATTCTTTTCGTACTTTTTCAACTGCCTGGATGCATAGGCTATCACCCTATCCTGTTGCATAAGTACACACCCTAAGCCCTGCCTTGACGCGTCGCTGAAGATTTGGAATCCCGAGGTCTCGTCTGGTAGTGCAAGTAACGGGGCAGAGGTGAGACGATGCTTTAACTCTTCAAACGATGCTTCGCAGTCGGCGGACCACTCAAACGCGACTCCCTTCTATGTGAGGCGAGTCAGAGGTGATGCTAGTTTGGAAAAATCCTAGCCCGCTAGCCCGAGAAAGCTTCGAATTTCATTAACGGATGCAGGTCGCTTCCACTCGACGATGGCCTCAACTTTCCTTAGATTGACTGAAATGCCTCCCGCAGAAATGATGTGCCCGAGGAAAGATACACTGCTCAGCCAGAATTCGCACTTACTCAGTTTCGCATATAACTTGTTGTCCCGAAGGGTCTGTAGCACGGTCCGCAAGTGCTCTGCATGCTCCTCCCCATTCTTCGAGTACACCAAGATATCATCGATGAACACTACTACAAAGCTATCGAGATACGGCCGGAACACACGGTTCATTAAATCCATAAAGGTAGCAGGGGCATTGGTCAAACCGAACGGCATTACCAAAAACTCATAGTGGCCGTAGCGAGTATGAAAGGCTGACTTTGGCACATCGTCCGGCTTAATCTTGAGCTGATGGTAACCCGAGCGGAGATCAATTTTCGAGAACACTGTTGCAGCTTGTAATTGATCAAAGAGATCATCTATCCTGGGGAGGGGGTACTTATTTCGGACAGTAGCTTTATTCAATTCTCGATAGTCGATGCAGAGCCGCATCGAGCCATCCTTTTTCTTAACAAACAACACAGGCGCACCCCATGGAGACACACTCGGGCGGATGTACCCATGATCTAACAATTCTTGCAACTGAATCTTTAACTCCTTCAGCTCTGCTGGGCCATTCGATACGGAGTCTTGGAAATTGGTCGGGTTTCTGGAAATGTGTCAATAGTGAACTCTATCTCTCGATCAGGCGGCATACATGGCAACTCGTCTGGAAACACATCAGGAAAATCCGCCACAACGGGAATGGACTCAACGTTTGCGTTCGAGACACCAAGTACCCTACACAGCCGGAGTGAATCATCCGTCGAGCAGACATTGCTGAGATCACCATGCAGGCATTCGACGCTTTCGACTGTGGACTGCATGAATAGCAAAAATTCGATCTCGCCAAGAAGACGAAACACGACTTTCTTCTCCGCACAATCGATAATAGCTGAGCAAGCGCCAAGCCAATCCATTCCCATAATGATGTCGTAGTCCCCTATGTCTAGAACTATCGCATCAAGTGACAATTTTCTTCCTCCGATGCAAATACAGCCGTCACGACAAACTGAATCGGCAGGCAAGCTCGTGCCTGACGGGATACTGACGCTAAGCCTTAGGCCTAGCGGTGTCTGAATAAATCTGTGCTCCCTAACAAAGTTGGTTGATACAAAGCTATGTGCGGCACCGGAATCAAATAGCACTTGTGCAGTACATTATTGAATAGCAACAACCTGACACTACGGTGTTCGAGGCAAGCGCCTCGTCCCTCGTCAAGGCATAGACCCGATCCCCAGTGTTCGGACGACGCTCTTGTTGTTGCGCAAGCCGATTAGCTTGGGGTCCCTGAACTGAATTTTACTGCTCTGCACGGCGCTGAGGGACTCGGTTTGGACGATCAAGACAGTCTCGAGCATAATGACCCAGCCAACCACAGTTGAAGCATCCATGATTTCGACATTCGCTAGCCTGGTGCCCTGTACGGTTGCATTTTGCACAACGCTGCCCCTGATTTTCTCCTGGATTGTTGCCCTGGTTGCCGCTATTGTTCGGACGCTTATTAGCGCTCCGGCATTACTAGAGCGCTTGTGATGAGAATGTTGCACAGCGCCGACAGTAGCGGAAGGATATTGCGGTTCCAGGACAAGGGCGTGATTTATGACTTCCCTCATCGTCTCGTACTGTGGAGCGACTACGTGCGCGTGAATAGAAGGTCGCAGGCCGCCTTCGAATCGTCTGGCTCAGCTTGCTGCATTGGGCAGGTAAGAACTAGCAAACTTGGCCAACCGGTTGAATTCCGCGGCATACTGCTTCACTGTCATCATTCCTTGTTGCAGACGCACAAAATCGTTCTCTTTCTGACGACGAATGGGTGGGGGGATAAACTCTTCTTCGAATGTGCCACGGAAGGTGGACCAAGGGATCGTCTCGCCATCACCGTTTGCGGAGAGAGATCTGCAGTGCACATCCCACCAGTCGTGCGCATTCATCCGAAGCTGGAGTTGGGCACAGGCGACTCGCTTGTTGTCGGATACTTCTAGAAGCTTAAAGTGATCCTCCAGCTCGACCAACCAATCTAGCGCCATAACGGGATCCTCCGTCCCTCGGAAGGACGTGTTGCAGACCTTTTTGAAGTCGGCAAAGTCGAAGGCAGTCACATCCTTCTTCTTTGCGGTTCGGGGTACTTCGACTTCATCTGTCGCTGGCTCCACCGGTGCCGCCACTGTTATTTTATAATGTTTCGAAGGTTTTTAAAATTAGTTATTTATTCAATATTGCGGGTTATTTCTTGAATCCCAAATCACAACATTCTAATACTATTATAAATGACGACAATGTGTTGAATGGCTTTCATTGCGTCGTTAATAGAATTGTGGATGACAACACAACACACCTTAATATAAACAGAAAGATAATTATTATTTGATATTGAATTCAGAACTTTACAACATTAATTTTTAATGTCAAAACTTGTATTTATCACTTTATAGACAAAAATGTTCAGATTGAGGACTTATGTATTTAATTCAGAGCAATTCTGAAGTGTTGTAAATTGATGTCTTCCTGGTATTAATAGTTAATATTTCGAAAATGTTTATTAATTAAAGTTAAATAGTTACAAAAACTAATATGTTTTATTACTTTTGCAGCTGAGTGGGTAGTCTATACATGCAAGGGAGGAAGTTCTAAATTTGACTCGAAATAGTATCTTCTTCCAATTGTGAAAATAATTAGATAACATTTTCTCTTATCCATACTCGTCTCCACAATAGACTTACAATGGCAAGACTAGAAAAGTTGGTTTTTGTCCATTACAGTATGAGATTGAGGGTTCGAAATCTCCAAAAATCACAAGATAAAGATGATGTTATAGATTTGGATGAGGTATTTCATGAACAGGATACACCCTATGGAGTGGGGACTAGAGAAAGAAACACCACTATTAGATGGTAGAGAAAAAGAGTGGTTAGATGAAAATTTGGATATCGATTCACAAGATCCGGCCGAAAATGCTCGAAGGTCTGAAAAAAGAAAAAAAAACTCCATATGGACAATTTCAACAAGTCGACAACGATAATAACGACGGAATGGACAGCAAAGGCAATGGAGATATACTCGCGGCTGCTGTTGACAATACTCGTGAATGTGAAAATCCTAAGGATTAGTCTCATGAATACTATGAAGACTTTTATGATTATCAATCCAGAGAACACCGTATGAATGATGTACATGCTCAAAGATCTAGCCATTACAACGTGCCTACTCTATCAGACTTACAATAATATGTATGCTGGTTCATCTGCAAGTTGTTATCCATATAGCACTCCAGAGGTGGAACAGCATTCTACATTTGTTGGCCTCATGACAAGTTTATTTTCAAGATACAAATATCAGTCTCAGCTACCCTCATTACCAAGAACCATATCGGGTCGATGCTGATGATTACGAACCATTTTTAAAGTTAACCTTTAGTGATATATTTGTATATCTTTTCATATTTGTATGCTTTATGTAGTTTGTAATTATTGTAAAAAAAAATATTATTCTTGAAATTTAAATGAAGGGATATGCCAGTGTCTCGATGAATTTTTCTGGCCAAGTGGATTATGAACCTTTTTTTTTTGGTATATGATGAAACAAAATAATTGGTGACATGGGTCGCGTTGTAACGGTTTGTAACTATAAATAATTTTTTTTTTGATTATAATTAAAATTTTACTTTTTAATCTTTTCTTACAAAAATTAAAAAAAAAACATTCAGACAAATATAATAATTGATCTTATGACTCTTGACTCGTCTTGTCATTTGCATTGTTTTTCGTCTCTTGACCATTAGGCGTCTCCCTCTATGCGCCTTAATTTGTCAAAATTGAAACATGTAGAATAATGTAAGATTCAATTAGTTTTTTTTGTCTAAAGTAACAATGGTCAATAGTTTTCTCTCTAAAATAGTAAGATTGTAAAAAAACATGTAAATGAAGAAAACTTATTTACCGCAGGTAAACCAATCAGCAATGATGACTATTGTTTCATTCAAGTACAACAAAAACAACAACATATAAAATACTTAAATAATGCATACATGTGTTAACTATTTTTTCTAATTTTTTAATTAATTTATTAATAATTATTTAATATTGTCGATACTGTTGATACAAAAAAATTCGATAATCCGATCCGATACTGCCGATACCGATACTTATACAAAATGTCCGATATCGATACCTATACTGCAAACCTTAGTTTTGAGTATATAAGTTTCCTTGTGTATCATAAGATAAGATGTGTTGTTGATTAGTTCATATTCATCCTCTATTATCCCTAATCTAGAATTTTACACAAGTGCAGGTACCGGTGTATTCGTAGGTCACGTAGCCTAAGATGTTCGTTACGTACTCGATTCGTCGTATGCTGGGAGCGAGAAGTGACATATATGCTGCCCGGGTAGTTTAATGCTGCCCGGGTAGCTTTCCTAATGTTCCATTTTTGCTCTTTAGTTTAATAGATTTTGGGAAGTTATTTTTCCAACAATTTTTGAAGCATTTGTAATCTGGTCTCAGCAATTTTGCATACCCCATCGTGAATAGAGGAATCCTTTATTGATTCCCTCTTTGGTTTTTTTGGCAGGTAAAGACCTTTTTTAGATCCTTATGGAAAAACGCTCTGGTATCTGTTTCAAATTCTTAGAGGGCTTAAATAACTGAAAAATTAAAAGCATGATCTAGAAATTTGATAATAAGCTCTTTTTAATATATTTAATGGATATTGTTTCCTCTTAATTGCAGAACAACACACAGGGATCTGCAGATGGTACAACTGACCCTCAGTTGACCATGAAAAATGGTCCTGCTCCCCCAGGATGTATGTTCTCTGGAAATGACAATAGCATGGCAATTGCCCCGGAAATGCTATCAAATATGCAGAATCCTGCAGAGTCTGATGTGAGTCTTCGTTACTTGCAAGGCCATGGAGATACTTTCTAGTTTCCTAATTAATGCTCATCTTCACAGCCAAACTTGTATGCCTCTGTTGGAAGGGGAACTGGTTTTACCCATGCTCAGCAGAGGTTGATTCCTGATTCAAATAATATGGCTTCTCAGTCCCAGGTGCAATGGCATAGACCTCAATGTTCCGTTGATTGTGTTGTCAGCAGTGATTTGTTGGATGAACAGGAAGAACTTGCCGTTGATGAGGGCACAATTAGCGTGTCTAATACCTACTCTCAAGGGTGAGTGTCCATTGTTTGTAGATTAGTCACCATAAAATGCTGTTACTCAGTCAACAACCATATAAATTGTAGAGCTCTCTCTCTCTCTCTCTCTCTCTCTCTCTCTCTCTCTGCCTTCATTGTGCAATGTGCATGTATTGAAGTTTGATTTCCCCTCCAGGCTCCTCTTTTTGTTACACCCCTATCACTCTGTTTTCCTTGTGTTTAACCCTGTTCCGGCATAATGTCAAACTTTTAGATTGATTTAATGATATGCTGGCTGTTGGAAATATGAATCATCCCAAAATTTAACATGCATTTCTTTTGGGTGGCTTCATGTTGAGCAGGTTATTAGCTATGATAACACAGTCACTAGAGAGCTCAGGTTTAGATTTGTCACAAGCCAGCGTTTCAGTGCAGGTAAGTTTGGGAAAGCGAGCGAAAAGATCTGCTACGACTGCTTCAAGTGCTAAGGTATGCTTTTATGTATTACACTTTTTTTTGGTTCACAGAGAGTACGAATTAAGACGATCTATATTATAGTCTGTAACTAGTGTTTTCTTTTCACAGATTATTTTTAAAGTAACCTTATGCAGCTGTTTTTTGTTTGGACGTTGGATGTAGGATCATGATGATCCATCTGGTAATCGAGCTATGGGACGCACGATGGTGGGGAGCAGCGGCGAGGAGTCTGAACAAGCTCCAAAGAGGCATAGATCAGATGTTAGCTAGTATTAAATGTATATGCTCCTTGACTTTTGGAGTTCTACTGGAATGCTCGGAAACTGGAGGCTGTTGAAGTTTCTTCCATCTAGAAGGGACTGACATCACAAAGTGAGAAGCTGCTTTTTTTTCTTTTCTTCTTCTTTTCCTTTTAGGCTTCCATGAAAGAAGGGACTCTAATCTGTTAGAACTCCATGTGTCATGTACTTGAGATTATCAATTCTATATTTGTCGTGTATTTGTGGCTTATCATATGCCAAAGCAATGTAGACTGGCATTGACAACTATTGTAATTTAACCAGTGGGTGAGGTCTGTTATTATAATTGAAGTGACTTAGGACCAGTTTGGATTGTAACGTCACGTCCCGATCTCCTGCAGGAATTGGCCGTCCCCGCTAGGCGCGAATCATCGCGCCAGCGCTCCCGCATGACGATCGTTTCCATCGGGACGCGATGCCGCGCGAGTCTGGAGTTGCGTCCGCGCAAGGCAAATACCGAAACGGCCGTTGATAACTAGTTCGCAGAGTCGCCATAGCGGAAAGATAGAATAAACAGAAGTATTGAATCCAAATCAAGTTCTTTATTGATATGAAGTAAATATTACAAGCGGCGCTAGGCCGAGATTACAAGTCACTCATGCTCTCTTTCTCTCTCTCTCTCTCTCTACAATGAATATGCCCTTAGGCTTAGAATTGATCCCAACGATCTGGATGATGATGTTCCCATACATTATGTCTCCTATATGTGAGCTCCAGGTCCGCGCGTCACGCTCCAAGGCACCAAGTGCAGTCCGACGTCTCGTTGCGTTAAGTGATCTCTGAATTCGTACGAGTTTTTCCTGTACTCTGCATGCAGACTGGTTGGGTCTCAGTACATTGAATGCACTGGTGGGGAGGCCTCTCACCCACGCCACAAAACAAGCACGTTCATTAGTTATGTCCACCGACTGATTTTGTTGTCTTCCTAGTCTTTTGCCTTAGGATCAGTTACATAGCAATAGAAGGAAAATAATATCCGTGTCTGCTCAAGAGTGTCATAATAATGAACTAAGTTCGTCTTACCATTTCTTACCATTCGGCCTTCCCTGTTATATGCAACAATATAACAATGATCTACTGAATAACAAAGAACATTTATGAAGTCCAAGTGTTATGTCGTGTCTCTGCCACAAAATCCATTTTACTCGAACTATGTGTGTTACCGTGCATCCATTCTAATTATGCAAAATGTCGTGCAAATGTACTCCTTCACGTTACTCCTCTTCTGAATCCGGATAGCCGCTATGCAAACATGGCTTATCTATATAAAGGTCACTGGCTTTGTTAGCCATATTGGACATGATCTGCGATGGACGGCTGTCTTCCCAGCTCGGTTGCTAGCCTTGCTGGGCCTCCTAAACCGTATGACGAGTCGGCGTCCATCCAGGTCGGTAGCAAGCCTTGCTGGATGTCCCGCTCTCGCCCGCTAGTCATCATCTAGCGTATTACCAGGACTACACTGGCATTGTCCTCCCGGACCGACACGATTCGGATGCCTCAGCAATCGTGTTGAGGACTCATCTCTACCTGGTGCGCAACCAGGTGTCCGTGACCATGCAACTACTCCCCCACATCCAATCCTAGCCGAGGACTACACTTGGATCTTTCTTCTTTACGCAGCTCCCTGATTAGAGACTGCCTCGGTGATCTGGATATCCCGAGTACTTTATTTTCTTTCCATCTCCTAACTCGGAACGACTACTTGATAGTCTTCCTCGTCTATGTATGCAACATGATTTTACTCTATCTCGTGTCATGTTCCGTGCGGTGCAACGCCTCAGTATGAACTCACACTACTTTTGTGGCATATATATATATATATATATATATATATATATATATATATATAAAAGAAGCTACTACATTCCAACTCAATAGCCCAATTACGCAAATAGCAAGTAAGATCTCCATATTTTATACAATGATAAGGTGGGGTTATCCCCTTAGCTATGTGCATTCATCTTTTTTATTAGCATGCAAAGGCTATCGCCTGAAACTAACATATATCATTCATTTTCTTAGTGTGCAGCTAAGTAGAGACAGGTTCACTGGGGCCACCCACCTTATCGATGAATCGCATCGGTCGAGCGAGACTCCGAGCTCGCCTCAGAAAGTCTAAGTCTGAACTCCATTTGAAGATCCAAATCTGAATGCCTTTGCATCGAATGAGCCATCTCGCTGAGCAAGGCGGGTCGGTTCGCTACACTTTGTGCCGTTTGAATTGGCCCTCCGGGTTGAGCGGAGCGGGTCGTTACATTATACACCACTCAGAATAAGTCTCGTCCTCGAGACTTCCTGAGCGAAACTCGTATTATCGCATAACTTCTAAACCAAACTCTATACATCTTGTCTAACTTCCAAGGACTGTTTTAATACTTCATTCATTTATTTTCTCACCACGCGTTACGCACATGTTCAGCCATTTTCATTTTAAGTCTGACTTTTTTCTTATTCGAACGATAGCCAATTCTCGCACACTAACCCGCTTGGTGTTCTCGTAGGTTCACATGTAACTTGCAGATTTTAACATAAGTCTATTCCCATGAAAGTCTGACACAGATTGGCACAAAGGCCCACACATCATAATCCCGTTCAAGAACTAAACAACTTTCACTTTAGATGGGCTTTTTTTTTAAATGGTTGTTTTTGAAATACTAGCAGAACATTTAAGCAAATAGGATGAAAAGTAAGTGCAATTCAAACTACTCGTCAACTATCAGTTGTCAAACTAAGAAATAATTTATAAGTAAGATATTAAGCATGAGAGTAGTAGAAAGCTTCTGGACATTGATTTGGCTATCCGCTCCAAAAGTCGTTCCTGTTGCTAGCTGGCCTGGAGGGGATGGTTTCTCTTTGGACCATCCTTAGTCGTTCGTTCGGAGCTTGCTACATTATGTATCTCTTATCCTTGGGGGTATATAGGCAGATGTGTAGTATGGATCATTTTAAGTTGGATGAGGTCTGCATGTTTACTCGTGTAAGTGCCAACTACGTTAATTGGCAATTTTTTCTCCTACTTTTCTTGACAACTAAGGGTGCATTTGGGAATGAAAATTCAAAAAGGCTATTACAAAAATGAGTTTTACTCATGCTAGTCCAAATTTTACTAGGACTGTCCACCCTCTTCACCTCTCTCCACCTGCTCCTCCCCCGCCCCCACCCCCCTCCGGCCTCTCCTCCTCCCTCCTCTCGCGATTTTTTGCCTCTCCGCGTCGTCGACCTCGCCATCAACCGCGATGCCGCCGTCGAGCCGCACCTCAAGCACCTTTCCGTCAGCTCCGATGAAGAAGGCGATGAAGAAGAAGAAGAAGCATCGGGCGGAGGGCTACGGCTACGCCTCGCGCCGGTGACGGTGACGGCAACAGCAGCAGAAGCGACATCAGCAGCGTAGGCGAGCGCGTGCGCCTACGCCTCGCCGTCGTCCCGCGCGCGCGTCTCTGCCTCCTCTCCCCGCCTCCCGCCGCCGCCTCCTCCCGCTCCTCCGCCTCGTCCCCCCTTCCGGCCTCCACGCAGCCACGCACTCGTGTCACCTCGCGTGGCCCTCCCCTCCGGACTGTCAAAATTTTGACAGTCCTACCAATTGGAATGACTGTTAAAATTTTGACAGTCCTAAAAAAACACTATCAAAATTTTAACAGTCCTACCAATTGTAAGGACTGTCAAAATTTTGACATGGTGAGTAATTTTTTGGAATGGTAACTCGTATTTATCAATGGTAAAAATTTGGACTGTCCTGAGTCAGTTTTGTAGTACCTTTATCAAGAGCCGAAAAAATTGGAGTGAAACTCCAGGTTAAAATTGGAGTTAGCAAAACTTCAATATTATTAAATTTATGTGAAAATCCAGGATTTTAATTCTTTTTTAGAAAATTTTGATAGTAGCTCCAAACAGTCAAATGCCTCCAATATTTTAATTGGGGTTCCATCGTATTTAAGCCATAGTTACAAAATTTTGAAAATTGGGTTTCATTGATGAGTGTGGTCGAAGCAAGCTGAAGTGGCTTCATAAAAGTCTCGAGTTATTCAAATTCGGCTAAATTATAACTTTTACCCTCAAGTTCAACTTATACCCTCAACTTTTATAGCACTTTCCTTCCATTTTTGTTCCAAAAGTGTTAACCGAAAAAACAAAATGACATAAGTACCCTCTTCTTTTTCTTCCCCGGGGGGGGGGTTGGTTGCGCACAGCAGCAGCAACCAGCAGTAGCAACAGCTGCCGTAGGGGTATGGGTGCGGCAGACGGCGGAGAGGGGGGTGAGCACTCGAGGTGAGCTAAGGCGCACGGACGAGGGAGTCGGACGCGGTTGGTGTGTTGGGGGGGGGGGGGGGGGGGGGGGGGGGGGGGGGGGGGGCACACAATGAGGGCAGCCGTGACGACGTGCGCGCGGAGGACATGGGGTCCGGAGAGGCTGTCTGACGTGGGAAAGACGAGGGTGGAGGATATTTTAGTTATTTTTTTAATGGTAAATGTAACGTTGATTGACACTTATCAAAATGAAAATTTTCAATAGTTGAGAGTATTAAATTAGCACCTATAAAAGTTGGGAGACATTCTTTATCCAGATATTTGTAATTCCCGAAATAAATTTTTATAACCTAGGAAGAATAGAACTTCCACCCTAAATTTCTCAAGAGTACAAAACAAAATTCTCGTACCAAACCTCCTCCTAAACCAGTTCATTTTCAATGCTGAGTTGATAAGACAACGAGACCAAATCAAGGGAATCAAAGATACTGGAAAAGGGAGAACCACGCAACCCTCATTAATTCTTCAACCATTCAATACAAACTGAATATGTGCATATTTATGCCTTGCCCTGAATACATGATAGACTGTCTTAGAACAAGAAGAGAGCTCTCATCAGCATTTCCCAGCAATTATGGCAGCTTGAACAAAATCTTCGCAACGAGCAAAGCCACCTGAGAGCACATCACTCATTGCCCCCATCACATCAAAGGACTCCTGAAGGTCTGCAGACGAAGTCATGTCCTCGAGCCATGAGAGAAGCTCCTTCGAGAATCCCGCCATTTCCTTCATATTCAGCAACCTCTCTTTCATCACCACCTCCCACTTCTCAAGAACTCCACTCTCCTCTTCAGAGCCCTTTGGTTCCCCGGCACTAGATCCCCCCTTGCTAAGTTTGAAGAACTTCTGCAGCTGCTCGACCAAGCCAGTGTAAACAAGCATTGGCTGTACTATAGGAAAGAGCTTGCTGCTGTCATTTGGTGGATCCATGGAAGAACCTTCCTCCCGTTGGGTGGCAATAGACATTGATGAGTCAGATGAGAATCGGAGGGTGGAGTGCCCATGCTTGTGTTGCATGTAGGCATGGTAGATGCCACGCTGCAAGAAGGCAGGCCGGTGCTGAGACCAATCCTCATAAGACTCGGAGAGCAGAGAATTGACCATCATGAACTGGACAGTCTCGTCGGAGGTTCCCGAAGTAGTGCGAGAAGGGCTAAGAGACGAAGATGAATGTCTGGTGGGGGAGTCAGATGTGGTTGAAGAAGACAGGTAGGAAGTGACCGACTTTGCCATGGAACGGCGCTGCTGCTGGTTGTTCGAGCTTCCTTGGTCAAGTAGGTAAAAGGCCATCTGGATCATGAAGGGGAGAAAGCGTGAGTTACTCTCCCTCCCCCCACCTTTGCTGTCAGTGCTAAATGAAGCACCAGTCGCAAACCGAGCCAACATCTAAAAAAAAAAGAGAAGAAAAATGGGTTAACGCAACAGCCTCAAGATTAATATGCATGAAAAACTAAAATAAGCATTTACAATCTCATATATATATATATATATATATATATATATATATATATATGAGGGATCCACATCTCCGATTTTTTGCATCCCCAAGCATCCTCATGTTCAAGGCCGGCCCTGAGCTCATGGGGGCCCGAGACGAACTTTCAAAATGAGACCCCCATACAATGTAAAAAAGAATGAAACAAAAGTCAAATAAAAAAAATGTCTACACCAAGATTTGAACTAAGAACCTCATGTGTAAGATAACCACTACACCACAATTTCTTTGTGATAAGGACCCATGGTACATACTAGTTCTATTTTCGATACAAAATTATTTATATATTTAAACTGAAATTTATTTTTGGCCCTCCTGGCCCATGGGGCCCTGGACGGTCGCCCTGGCTGTCCTGGATCAGGACCGGCCATGCTCATGTTATCAACCGTTGGATATTGTTTAAGTCATCTAATCTTAACCATATTCTGATTAACGGTTAAAGTTAGATGACTTAAACAAGATCCAACGGTTGCAAACATAGGGATGAATAATAGGGGATGTGGAGATCTCTCTCTCTCTCTCTCTCTCTATATATATATATATATATATATATATATATATATTGAAGAGGTGAAAAACATTATTAAGTCTTGAGGAAATAATTACAACGGTATTAGGTATCTCTTTTCCCCCAGTTACGAAGAATAATCCTAGAGCTTGTCCCTAGTTTCCTTCCCCTTGAAAATTTCTCCTATTACTCTTGCCATATGTGCCAACAAGTTGTGTTAAAAGCATGTTTTGCAACAAGTGAATATGTGCTTCTCTTTGGAAGTTTCAATTATTTCCAGGACTTCCTTCACAATATTGTAATCATTTTTAGGCAGCAACACTAGTCTCCTGCTGCATTCATCCCAAATAGGTTTAGTACAAACACAATTAAAGAACAAATGAGTCCCATTCTTAGTCCCCTGGCTCAACTCACAATTTATTTGCTTGTTCAGTCCAAAACTAGATAGCCTCTCCTAAATAGCACGTCTTTCGGAGCTCTATATGAGCAACAACTCGTCTTTAGACTCCATCCTAGAAACCGAATAGCCTTCCACCAATCCACTGCGACTGATCGTACTTTAGTGTAGGACCAAGCAGACTTTGTAAAGAAATCTCATGTGCCACTTATTTCCAATTCTGAGTATCCTTCTCAAGTTCATGATGAATTTGGATGTTGGTATGGTCATGTAGGTGACTAGTAATACTGAGCAATTTTTTTGCTGCTATAGGGCTTTTATATTAGGGCTGTCCTAAAATTGGTATTTTACCCAATGGATTGCCCATGTTTTAGAAACCCGTACGGCTCAACCGGTTTGACCAGTTCAATAGAAAAAGGGTCCAAACATGTAACTCATCCACGTTAGCCATCGGGCCACCGGTTTCCGGTTCAACCGGCAGTCGGTCCGGTTCTGATAACTTTGCATGTGGACCCTAAAACGGTCGTCAAACACATAAGAGGACAATCTATCTGCTATATTTTTATTTGGATAACAATTTTTATTAGTAATGGATGTTGTTAGTCACCTAGGCTAATTCACTCCTTGACGAGAAATTATTGTATGGGCCGGGAGCAGTGCACCCGACCCCTCTCCAACCGTTGGATTGCATAAGGGTGTGTGCATGCACACATCCCCATGGTAATCCAACGGTTGGCATGTGAAGGGTGCATTGCACCCGGCACATACAATAATATTTGCTCCTTGACAACATTTTTCTTATGTTCTTATATGTATTCCTGCTTGAGATTTAATTCTCGCATGAGAAACAAGGATACTATGTTTGGAGTTTGCATGTAGATAGAAGATTGACTTGAGCTCAAATTTTGGATTTAAAATGGAACAGCCTGGAGGTGAACAAAGAAAGAAAAGCAGAAACATGGAATATTTTCTTCAGCCTTGAATATTATTTGGAATTACTGTTACACTTGTTAGGTTCTCATAATAATTAAGTTTACTAGAACACCTAGAGCTAAAAAGAAAAAAGTATGTTGCTTTCTTTTCCTACAGTTGGCCTGCGCCATGACCTAATATGCTACCTTGTATCTCGCAACTCATTGCAAAGTCGTTCCAGGTATGAAAGTGATAATATCCCAGTCTTAATTTAAACAGAATTTCCATGATATCCTCATGTACCTACAACTATTTTGTCAAAAGGTGTACCTCTCTGGAATCAATGGCATTTTTCTTGTCAACAAAATGTTTTTTTAATTTTAGTTATTGATTCATATTTTATAAAAGGTGAGGAATAAATACGTACCAGGACAATATCATAAGTAAGCAACCGAAGCCGGCTTCCATCAGCACGCCCAAGAGAGTTAAGATTGTCAAAGTATTGGTCAACAAATCGAACATAATGCGCAACAGGAACAGATGGGCCCCTCAAGGGAAATATGCAATTGCATAAAGTCTCATTGTTCCTTAGTGTAGCTCCCTCCCATTCTTTTTTAGGATTTTTCAGTGCAGCATCTGCCCTTTTGGCCTCCTGATGACACTGAAAATGTATAATGTTGAAGTGGCTAACTGTTGTGTAAACACAGTCCCCACGGGTGCTTCCTGATGAACTTGTGCCCAAGTTCACCCGCTTGCTGTAAGAGTAAACACCTAGCATGTCATTAGGCCTCAGACCAAAACCCTCTCGGCATACCATGCAAGCCAGACCATCCTCTTCTTCCTCTACATCTTCCAGACCTTCAATTACAGGTCGGGAAACAACAATCCGCCCCCCATCTGAAGCAATCTCTTGTCGCATTCCGAGCCCCTAAAATGAAAAAAAATACGAGTATCAAGATCATGTACTTATAATTCAGCTAAGTTTTGAATATTACCAATATGAACAAAATTCAACTAGGATTCGAGTTTTTGGAAGAAAGGGCGAGCCATAACAACCCATGTTAGATGAGTTTTTCCGTACATTTATCACTTCAGCATATACATTTACAGGTTGACATGTTATGTTACTATAAAAAAACAAATCTAGGTGAACAATGTCAATAAAAGTAATCTAGTTATCATCGAAGTAAACAGATAATTGATTAATATTTAATAATATTATACTGTACTTCCCAACTTTCTCACTTTCTTCCATATTTAGCTATCCAAACACATTTTGGAAGGAGGGCACAAGAAATAGAAAGAAAGTCTCCTTTTATCAAAAAGATTATCACTGAAAAAGTCAGCAGAGTAGTTGAAAAAGTTCACGACAAAGGAGACATTGACAATAAAGAGGTCAGAGGACAAAGAAGGAAAGCAATGTATGCAGAGGAGGAACCTTGACTTTGAAGAAACATAGAGAAGATGAGTGGAGGTGGTATCCAGAGGTCCAACCAAAGGTAGCGCCAGGAGGTTGAACAGGAAGTGGCATCCGGAGTTTGGGCCGGAGGTGGCGTCCAAAGGTCACCTAAAGGACAACCAGAGGTAGTGCTCCAGAGGAGTGAGAATAATGGGATTTCGACTTTGAAGAACAATATACCCAACTTAAAACCTTGGCTTTGAAGATACATAGAGAAGATGAGCGGAGGTGGTATCTAGAGGTCCAACCAAAGGTAGCGCCAGGAGGTGGCATCCGGAGTTTGGGCTGGAGGTGGCGTCCAAAGGTCACCTAAAGGTCAGCAGAAGAAGAAAGGTAGCGCCAGGAGGTGGCATCCGGAGTTTGGGCCGGAGGTGGCATCCAAAGGTCACCTAAAGGTCAACCAGAGGTAGTGCTCCAGAGGAGTGAGAATAATGGGATTTCGACTTTGTAGAACAATATACTCAACTTCTTACCATCTCTAACTAAATGGGTATTTATTTACTTTCTTCTTCTTCTTCTTCATCCTCCACCTCTTGCCTACTCATCAGCAGAAGAAGAAAGGCAAGGCCTGAAGTTAATACTGTATCGACATCTCCTTTGAGGATCATGAATAATCCTATGACACCATTTATCAAGTTCAAGATACTACGCTGAGATTTAGATGGCGGTAGGCATAGAAGACATAAGAAGAAAAGTAATGGTATCTAACCCTAAGTTGGTTGAGAGAAATCAATTGTAGGTAACCACCAGCATAGTCTCCAAAGGAGAGGTCCCACGTATTTATGTTATAAATATATACCCCAAATACTACACAGAGACGAAGAGAGAGAAAGAGATGATTTGTAGTCTTATTGTCACGTTCCGAAACTAGCGGAAGCAAACAATTAAGGAACATGATTTGTAGTCTTATTGTCACGTCCCGAAACTAGCGGAAGCAAACAATTCAGGAACAAGACACGAGACAATTCAACCATTCCAACTGTAAGCCTTGCTACTACCAAATAATTTTTTTAACAAATTAATCAAACACACAACACATGTATACACAATCCTTCTAATATTTAACTATGTACAACCCATATGTATACCTTACATAGTTTACATCAACAAACTAGCCTCATCTAAGAATCTTCTACTCCAAAACTGGAACCTGAACACTGCTACCGATCTAAATCAACACTTCCTAAAATTCTCAGGATACACAAAGGACCCATATTGTAGACAACAATACGATGGTTGTATATGGGGCATTGCTACCTATCTTTGCTAGTATGTCAGGATATATATTACTACATTGGGACGCAGATTCATGTTCGGGTGGGCTTCGGTTAGAAGTGTAGGTAATCGATTTACAGAAGGATCGATGGGTATGAATTTGATTCAAGTCGTGATTGGCTTAATTAATAAAGACACCTTATAATGAGTTGTTTGTTGTGATTTAGGATATCATATGAATTGACCAAAATGATATTGGTTTATATACTTCTAAGAACACAATTACTTCACTAAACAAAGTGATTGCGGTTATGGGAGAAGCACATAAAATTTCAAGCTCCCTGCAGTGCTAGATGAATCTCTGTCGATCAGGTGAGAAAAATCTTCTCGTGTACACTAGTGCTATTACTCCTAATTATATTCAGTAATTTTTTACGGCAATTTCTTACAAAAAGCCCTGGTTTATTTTCATGAAAAGACTTAGTTACGCACATAGATTTATGATAAAATCATGACGATTGAAATTCCAGATGCTCTCTCTCTCTCTCTCTCACACACACACACACACACACAAAACATCAATTTACTTCATTTATCAGAAATAGTAAAAGTGAGAATGAAACCAACCTGAAGTAACTCCTCCCTTTTCCTAAGAGCCCGACGACGCATCTCATCCCTGGTAGCATGTCGCAACTTGTGTATCTTCTCCCCTAAGAAGCCATCACCATTAATATCCTTGTCAGCAAGTGTATCCAACAAGTTTTCAGCTCGTGCACCTATTTCATTTTCTACAGAGACTCCCTCAAGAGCATGAAGCAAAGGTAAGACTCCTTCCTCGTCAATGCACCTTTGAGTAGCCAGATGACCCTTTGACAGCCCCCTCAACATGGACAGTATCAGAGGAACAGATGGCAGTTTGAGACCAAATGCCCATTCTGCACTTAACTTGAACCCAGCCTGACCTGCAACTGCAAAGCACTCCCTCAGGTGTCTAACAGCAACCTTGGCAATTCCTTTCTCAAGTATGATGTCCTTCAACCTCTCTCCGCAGGAACTAGTCTTAAGGGACTCCGATACTCGTACAAAATTTTCCAAAGCAGATCTCTGCTTAGCTGCTTGATGAGCCAAGTTCTCGTCCTTTGGATTATGTTCATGCTCTTTCTGCAAACGATCAAATTCACCCCAGTTTTGCAAGTACGGATCAAAATGCTGGATAAGTGCTTCCATTGCTGCTGGTTCCCCATATGTCAAGTATGGCAAGATCCTTGCCACCATCTCATTGTTACGTTGTTGCTTATTTGACTTTTTGAAACTCAAGGGATTGCAGAGTCTTTCTAGGAACATCAGAACAATTTTCTTTGCCTGTTCATCCACAACACTTTCATCATTAGTAACTTTAAGTGCACTCTGAGTCATGCCAAAATCACTTCTATTTGCTTCTACGGTGAGGCTCTCCACAATCAAAAGGATGCCTTCGGCTGCCTCCATGGCGTCAACAGAGAAGGCTCTTCTAGCCGTCTCAAGCAGCAGGCCAAGAGCCCCTAATTTTAGTAAAGCCCGCCTATTCTCTTTTATCTTACAGCAGTACATGAGGAGATTAAGTACCGAACCCAGTTCTTCTTGGTTGGACTTCAATTCACAATCGCGTAAGCGCTACAAAAGGAATTGAAAGTTATTGGAAAACAGATTGCTTTGCACAAAGAATATTTAAGAAGCTGAGTACATAAACATGCTGCAGATCCAATTGGATTTTTATATAAAACAATATCATGATTCTAAGGGAGAAACAAACTTATTAACTAGTCTTAAACATTAGGAACCGAGAAATAAGCCTAAAGACCTCATTCCCATGTTGATAAAGGCGATAAATTAGTAAAGACAATATAAGAACACAACCTACCTGTATCATACTCAAAATGATTTCAAGGCCTCCACTCTCCCTGACAGCACCTGCTATTGCAAACTCAACTTCAGGGTCCTGGGATTCCTCTCTCTCCTCTTCCAACTCCTTAATCATTGGCTCAGTAGCTTCACCATCTAATCCCTGCCAAATTTAAGAGCAAAATAAGATTTTGCAGTATAATTACAGCATATATACCAGAGGGGCAGACAAAGGAGGCAATATGATAGACTGTGTGCACATGTTTGCCTAATGTGGGAAGTGAAGAACCCAAGGAAAATCTATTACATCAGTACTTGAAAATTTACAAAATTGGAACAAAATCCATCATATATAAAAGACGTCATCTTTACAAAATCAATTCAAGGTTACGAAGTAAATCTATGAATATCATTATTACCTGAAGCCGGTATGTCACTGTCATTGGTGGACAATCTCTGACTGCTGTGATACCCCCTGAAGTTGGTGCTCCAGCACTGGACAGTGTATTCTGTGACTGCCTATGATATTTCTTCCATACTTGTTCATATACTTGAGAAATGCTCAAGTCCAGAGAAATTATATTACCAGCAACAAGTAATTCCATGCCATAGTCATCGTCCACAAGACCTAATAGATCCAACTGATGGCAAATTTTGTTTTTGGCATCTCTCATTAACGGGCCAATCTCAGTACTTGAATAAGGATTTTTTGTCATAGAACCCCTAATAAATTCTTCCTGTGTGTGCGACTTGTTGAGAATTAAAAGATACACAGGTTCTGGCTTTGATGGACATATCATGTTGCAAAGTTGCTCCAAAATAAACTGCACAAAAGAATCATATGATCAAATCGCAAAGATAATCAACTATGTTATATGTTACCGCATAGTAATAGAGCTTTGGAATGTCAGATACTGGCATGGCAACACAGAGTGAGTGGTCATTGTTATCGTCCAAGTCTTCTCCCATCATAATGGGGTCGGGTATGGAGCATAACAAAGCTCTAATAAGGATTTAACTTAGCTTTTATGACCGGTTGACGTCAATCCTCTATGATGGTACAAAATTCATAGGGAAGATATCTTCGTGTCATGAAGCCTAGTCAGCCTTTGGCAGGTAGGTAGACCAAGCTTTTTGTACGCATCCTACAATTAAGGAGCACCCTCTAAGTTCCCTTAGACTATAGAGAGTCTAGACAAATAGGTAAAAGATGATACAATTTGTTGTAAGTAATTGCGTTCATCTCTATGACACATTAAGCCACATGATGCTATTAGTCTTCGGATGTTGATGTTGATGTCAGAAACTAGAAATATATTGTGTAACCAAGCAGAGAAACTCCAAATTTGATTGGTCTTTTTGGGTTCGATAGGGTTTGAGCAAAGTAATTTGGCTTCGGGTTTCGTGTCAATCTTAATTCCTTCAGCAGTTTCAATGAAGAAAAATGTCCCCACAAAACAGTGTACCAGGAGAATGCTAAGATGGATGAGTGGCAATACATTAAAATGATAGCAGAAGAAATGAGTGTATTCGTGAAAAGTTAGAGGTAGCACCAATTGATGAAAAGATGAGAGAAAATCGTCTTAGATAATTTGGACATGTGCAGCGTAGACCAATGAATACTCTGCAACTCCAGCAAGGAGGAGCAATAAGAGAGTAATTAAAGGAGCCGCTACGACTAGAGGTAGACAGAAACCAACATGGATTTATTAAAGAAGGATATGGTTTTTGTTAGTTTTACAGAGGACATGGCCCTTAATGAAACTCAATGGAAGAAAAGGACTCAAACAGCCGACCCAAAAATTTGGGTTAAATGTGGTGGTTGTTTCAATTTGAAAATTTTAAGGTACTTAGCATGATCTTTTAGCTATTTGGTCCTACTGGGAACCTTAGATGTATTAGATTGTAACCAGAGTGAGTGGTAATGAGGTTAACTTAAACCAAATGAGCAATAACTTCAACTCCAGATTTGCGGACTCACAAGGTTGGACCTTGATATATTGCAGTAAACTGTGTGCAAGCTTAAGAGCTTATTGATTATTTTTGTTCATGAAACACCTATTTATTATGGAGGTGCCTAGTCAAAAATGATAGTTGAGAGATACAATAAGTAGAAAGTTAACCTTATATGCAGAGTAGAGTGGTGATGAGAACCAACGCTAGAGGAGATATGAGGTACCAAAGAACGAAAAAGAAGCAGCAGCAGGGTAATATGGGAATGCCATGGAGGTAGGGAGAGGAGTGATTAGGTCCCTCTTGCTCCCATGCCTCTGCCCCTAATACTAGTCTCCTTGAAGAAGACTGCTAAAGTTACAGCTTAAAGAATGAACTGAAATGGTGATAAGTTGAAGCTAAAGTTGTAATGCCATCAGAAACCAGAAACAGAAATGACAAAGAAACAAACAACAGTAACAATAACTTTAATTTTTAAGAAAACCCTTTTGCAAGAAAAAGAAAGTATAAATGTTCTGATAAGCAATCCCATACCAGTGAAGTGCGGCCCTTTTTCTGCTTTGCATGCTTCTGCAAACCTGAAATACAGGCACGGATGAACTGCCGCTTGTTGCCAGTGCTCTCTAGCAGAAGACTATCTAGAAGGTCTTTCAGAAGATGGTTGCAATCACTTATCAATTTTGTCTTCTGCACTATAAGGCCTCGGATGACAAGAAGGGCCTCCAGAACTTGTGACAGCAACTCATCTCTCATAAATCTAGGCACCAATACAAGGATCAGTTAGGTAAAGGGTGAAAACAAAAAAATAAAAAATGTTAACACAAATAAGTATGCTTACCTGATTCGGATATTGGATACTTCAAGAAACTTGCTGAGGAGCTCTATAAGTTTATGAAGAATAAAACCTTGTGATATGTCAATATTGAGGCTCGTCTCTTGTGATTCAACATTACCCACCTCTTGTGATATTAACCTGCAAATGGTATCTAGGCATCCCCTCACAGTTAAGAAAAGCCGTGCAGCTTCTGAATCAATCATCTTAAAGAATAATTCAAAATATTCTGCTGCACTTTCACCAGCAGATAGAGTAACCGGCAGCAATGACATGAGTAAGTTCAATAACTGGAACCGCCTAGAAGAGTTCTGTGGGCAAAGTAAGCCGACAAGGGCACATACTTCAAACCTTATAGACTGTGAACAAGCACTCAAAATTAATTCTGAAACCCAGGAACCCAGTGCAAATGTTGACAAGTCACTCTTAGCAGTCCTTCTACAAGCACGGCGCTTCCACTTGAGAGCATATTTAAGAGACAAGTAATCATATTTCTGCGGATCCTGACGGCCTCTATGTGAAGTAACCTTTACAGCCTGGGAGACTTTGTACTGCCGCCTGACAAAATCGAGATATGAAGCACCCCTTGCCCACTCAGAATAGCTTAGAAGTAGAATATCTTGACCTTTTCCACTACCATCCAAATGCTTGCCTGATTGCTCAGAAGGGGACTTATTCGCCCCAGGAAAGCCACTAAAAGTTGCAGATGAGGTCACACTGCTGTCATTCTTTGACTGCAGAACAGAGATGGACTTGCCAATGCCTTGTTCTTTTTCCGCAGCATCTGATTTGGGAGGAGTACATGCTTGAGATATTATTTTCAAACAAGGAAGAATAATATGCTCTGAAATGGCAGGATGTTTTGCACCCAATTTAATGGAAGAAAACAACAACTGGAAAGCAATACGCAGTCTAGACTCCCAAAACTCATCCACCACGGCACAGGTCTCAGAAAGTAACAGGAGTTCTTCACGGGTTGCCAGTGCAATATCCATGGAACGATGATGTTCAAGGCAATACATGACTTTCTTCTGTATTAATGTGTTCAACTCACCAACTGCATTAGCATCACCTTCAGAGAAAGCGCAAAGAACAGCCCTTGCCTGAACACGAGCTGTTTTGGGACCCTGATGAATATTGTTCTCAAATAGCTCTGTTAAGATGCCGGTTGCAACAAGTTGCTTTTTGCAGTTTACATGTTTTGATAACACCAGTAACAACTCCAGACACTGTGTGACAAATGTTGTGGCGCAGCCATAGCAATTGTTTGATGATCTAGGAACTGCATATCTCAATGAAGCTACAATATCATCAGAACTTTTCTGATGCAGATAAGTCATCAGAACCCTCCGCAATCCTTGGAGTGTCTGGACACTTTTGCTCACAGAATCAAAAGCTGCTTTGCATTTCTCACCATACAACACCCCTAATAGTGCAATTTTCCTATTTATCTTGCATGAAGGCCCAGGTAAAGACACCATCATTTGCTGCACTGTATCCTTCTGCTGCGAGTCTATTTCTTGCTCACCTATGCTTGATACGAGCTTAAGCAAAGGCTTCTTGAATCCCAAAAGTTGTTGGTATCTCCTATGAGCATTCTCTGATTCTGATTCAATAGCTGCCAAACCTTTCTTCATATCCTCATCATTCTCCATGTTATCAAATGAGAAACTTGGTTTCGCCATGAAATTGAACTCAAAACGACCGTACTTGCTATATCCACATTCATTGCAAAGGAATGAATCTAAATTTTCATAATTAATATTTCGGCACTGCCTGCACTGGTATGCATTTTCATGGCAATTGCTACAAATACCATGCTTGTCAGTAACCGACCTGCTACAACGGGGACACTGCAACGATTCAAGTGACGAAGCTTGCAGATTTTCATAGAAGGTATCAAGCTCAATCATGAAATTGCAAGCAGTAATCGGAATTGGAAATTCCACTTTCAGTTCTGTTTGGTTAAAAGCAAGATGACAGCTCTTAGCACGCTTCCACAGCGACCAATTATTTTTCAGTTCTGATAAATCAGCAACAGGCCTATTGTTGTAGTACAAGTTCAATACTTTCACTGATTTCGACTTGCGAGCATCATGGACATTCATAGTCACTGTTTGAATAGTATAGCTTCCTGTGCACTTCACAATTATGCGGTTATCAGTAAACTTTGTCTCGGACTTCAAGCTTTCAAGTTTCATCCTGTTGTATGGAACCTCTGGACAGCTACAAGCAACACATGGCTCACTTTCAAGATAGCACCCATCAAATTCTATCAAACCACTCAGAGTATTATATATGCGTGAATTTGGATGGTTTGCCAGAAGCTCATTTTGGGAATGAAGAGTTCCAAAAATGCAGCTTATAACATCAGCTGTCAAACACTGGCTCACAAGATCAATGTCTTGTTGCTTCATGCTCCCGTCTGGCACTTTACCCAGAAGCCAGGTCATGAGCTCCACGTACTCCATAATGTTCTGGCCATACATAGGTAAAATTTTCACTCTTTCCAAGAGGGAAGTTAGCATGGTCACCTTGAATGATTGTTTGCCATGATGCCAAATACCAAATAGGACACACTTTGCTTCATTGCGAACACTTACTGAATTCCATTCTAATAAAAAGGAATCAATAAACTTTCTTAGGATACTACCATCTTTGTCACAGAATATCTCAACAGCTTGCTCCATGTTGATACAAGACTTTTCTGATCCAGTTTCAGTTCCCTCCTCGTTTTTTCTCTTCTTTTTTGGATCCAAAGATTGACTCCCGCTTTTGGTAGAGCTTGTTACTCCGTCCCCACATTCAATTTTCTGCATGGCATTGCCCATCTCTTTTCCAGTGTAAAATGCTAAATTCAAAAGTTTGAGAGTTTGAAGGACAGATTCTTCACCAAAGTGAAATATTCCAGTCATCATGAAGGGCAGCAGGTCACTGTCCTTTGAGCAATACTTCTGCCAATTCCTAGGTCGGGCCCCAGCAGCTTCAGATATTGAGGACAAGCACTTGACAAGCTTAACACTTTTCTCATATGGTACAGGGTTTTGAAAACCTCCAGATTTGTTGACAAGCTTGTATAGCTTCTTAACTTCATTTGAGAACTGCCATGAATCTCTCACACTGTAATAATGAGTTTTGCTGCCGCATAAGTGAAGGAAGAGCCTTCTCGCATACCTTCGTACAAATGTAGTATGTGGATTACTAATATAACTACAAAGAACATCTTGAAATCCATCCAGCTTCAAATCCTTACCAGCACACATCTTGTATGACTTTTCCTTTTCTACTGACTTATCGTGCTTCTCTGGGCGAACCATACTATACACCAGCCGGAAAGTGTTCTCCAACAACAGCTTATGATAATCAGTGAAAAGATCTGAACGGTGAGCTTTTGCATAAGAATCAGAGAAAAATGGAGAGAAGTTTCCAGCCGGTAGCTCTCTTCGAACAATTAGAAGTGAGCCACAACCAGAACCACCGAGTGGCCCACTTTCGACATTTACAGACGAGGATTTGAAAACATGAACAAGTTGCTGTAGAATGTCCATTAAATAGTTCAAAAACGACTGTAGCCTTAGGGAGGAGCAAGCTCTAACAAGTTGAGAAGCAAACTCATCCTTTTCTTGACTATCAGAGGGTGAAGCACAAGATGATAAAGGAGCTTGACCAAAACCTTTATCTGCATCTGCATTCAAACCTGATTTTGCCTGCGTGCTATCACTACCAGGCTGATGCCAATTACGAAGCATTAAAGTGAAGAACATAAAAACAAGGATAGCACTTTCTCCAAAGAAGGAACGAGTTTTAGCTAAAAATGGTTTGCCAATATTGATCTCCTCCAAAAACCATTTCACAAAATTTTCCAAGTCCAAGTTCTCAGGTTTTGAGCTATCCATAAAAGGGCCTCCTACAGCTGATGATAGTCTGTAAAACAACTGCATAACTGGAATAGCTCGAATCCCGGAAGTTGTCTCCATCCATCCTTTCAGTTCTCCAACTAATTCACGAAGCAGCAAAGAGTTCACAGCACGCTTCGTTGCAGAAATAGATACTATCCTTTGGTCAATCCCAGAGGATGAGAACTCTGAAGGTTCATTGGTTTCTAAACCGTGGAGTGGAGAAGGACAATTCTGCATACTTGTATCAGCTGCCTGCATCAAGCCTGCATCATTTAAGTCATCCATTGAGAAATGGATTCCATTGCCCTCACCTCCAAGAGCATCAATTTCTATGGGAATCGCAGACATTGGGTGATCTCTAGAATGTGGGGGAGGAAGTCGATCTGCATCCAGTACTTCATAGCAGGCCTCACACAAATCAAAGTCTGGGCATATGTTGCAGTGCCAGCGGCATCGGAGTATAGGAACTGTAGAGCATCCATCACAGCAGTATTGTACCGACGATGCAGCGGTATCCTCTTCAATCATGACTTGTGTATTTCCACCAGATGCAGTTATATCAGAAGGAACATGTGAATTAGCAGGATTCTCTACAACGTCATCAGCAATCAACATTGTCTGCTTTGGAAAAGGAACTTGGAGCAATCTAGATGATATAGCTAAACTGCAATTGCAAACAAAAGGAGGGGCCTGAATAAGCACATAGACTCATCGACATAAAAAGGTAACACAGAGATCATGTATTAGATAAGAGAGAGAGAGAGAGAGAGAGTGTGTGGTGGTGGTGGTGGTGGTGGTGGTGGTGGTGGGGGGGGGGGGGGGGGGGGGGGGGTGAGGGTTGGAATGTATTAGATATGTGCACTAAAACCTGCTAGATGTCTGGACTGCTTCATAGGGAGCAAAGAGTAGTTTCTTGAGTAATGCCACAGCAGGTGAAACAGAGCTCCCAGATGCTTCAGTTCTGTGTAAAGCCAGGCATTCAGCATAACTGTATATAAGTTCCACAGAGGGTATCACGATGTTGTTTATTGTCTGTGTATCAGGTTTCTCCAAATCCAAAATGCCCCATAGAACTTGCATCAAACCATCCACTACCCCTGACCCTACATTTATAAGAAATTAAAAGAATAATGCATCATACAGTACAAGAATTCTATATAAGCATGTAAAAAAGTTCATGGTTGGTATGACATATAGTCAATACTCCCTAATCTCTTGAATGTATTATCAAGTAGATAACAGAACATGAATCAAGAACGGAGTCTAAACCAAATAAAAGAAACTTCTGACCAGAAATAACAGCACAAGGTGTGGCATCATTCTGTACTCAAACTTAGTTTTACCGAAGACTGACAAAAAAAATTTGATGTAATTATAACTCCATTTTCAAGTATATCGACCTCATGCTGAATCATAAAGATAATAATCTTAAAGAATGAAGAAAGAATAATAGGATAATCTTTATTAACCTGTGAGTACACTTATATATAGGAGAGGGTCAGCCTCTCACCATCACTTATGGTTCTACTCGATGTAGGACTAAAACTAGAGACAAATAATACTTAACACCCTCCCTCAAGCTGGAACATAGATGTCAATTAAGTTCAGCTTGTTACAAAAAAACTGAACACGGGGGCCTAAAAGAAACTTTGTACAGAAACATGCTATCTAATCTCCGGTTCTCACATGGTGAAATGTTATCACCCCCTTTTGGTATTCATCACGGACGAAGTGGATGTCGATCTCAATGTGTTTCGTCCTTTCATGGAATACAAAATTGGTAGCAACATGGATAGCTGACGGGTTATCGCACCACCTATTTGCTGCTTCTGATCCTGCTTCTTCTCCCAGCCACTTCAGAAGATGTTGCAGATATAACATATCTTTTGTGCCATGAGTAATGGCTCGGTATTCCGCTTCTGAACTCGATCGTGAAACAACTCTGCTTCTTGCTCTTCCACGACACTAAATTTCCGCCAATAAATACCAAATAGCTAGATGTAGATCGTCTATCTATAAGACTCGCACCCCAGTCAGCGTATGTAAAACACTCAAGATGAGTATGTTCCTGATTCTCCATCCGAATTTCTTTTTCCGAATTCTGAGATAGCGCAAGATCCTAAGAAACCACAAATCTACTCACGACACTTACAACAAAGAAAATGCATGGACGAGTCATGATTGCCAAGTAGTTGAATTTTTCAACTATCCGACGATATTGATCAGGATTGGTCATCAATATCCCCTCATCGGGAAGTAACTTTACTTCTGCATCCATGGGTGAGTTTGCTCTCTTAGTTTGCATCATTCATGCTTCAGTTAGGATGTTAAGCATATACTTTCTCTAAGACATTACAATGTCTTGTTTACCCCGTGTGACTTCAATACCCAAGAAGTACTCTAATGCTCCCATATCTTTGGTCTGAAACTGCTTACCCAGAAACTTTTCAACCCTGCAATACCCTGAATGTCGTCCCCCGTAATCACAACGTCATCAACATAGACACCAAGTAGTATCCGTCCGGCTGATGTCGATAAAATATCGAATGATCCTTCTTAGATTGTCACGTGTCAAACTGGGTAACGACATGTGTAAATCGAGCAAATCAAGCACAAGATTGTTTAAGACCGTATAGGGCCTTTCGCATATGACACACTTTATCCTCCCTTACAACTAATTTAGGAGGTTGCACCACATACACTTCATTTTCAAGGTCCCATGAAAAAATGCATTCTTCACATCCAACTGAAGTAAGGGCTAGTAATATCGGACAACCAAGGACATAAGCACTCGCACAGAGATCATCCTGACAACTGGGAAGAAGCTCTCAAAGTAATCCACGCCATAAATCTGAGAATACCATTTGGACACAAGGCGAGCCTTCAGGGGATCAAGAGTACCATCCGATTTCACCTTGATGGTGAACACTCATTTGCAACCTACTGCCTTCTTTACCGGAAGGCAAATCCACCAAGTCCCCTTTATGGTTTCCCGTAGCTTCCGTATCTCCTCCTCCATAGTGGCACGCCAAACAGGATGTTGGAGGCCCTCCTCGACAGATTGTGGGATCTAAATCCCATCTATAGTCCATCCCATCTATAGTAGCCATCAAGGACTGAGTGTGACTTGCGAGCCCTTTATAGCAATCAACATACAAATAATGGTCACAACATGCACGGCGGGAACAAGTCGGTAAATCAAGCGGTGGTGAATCTGTGGAGCCGGAGGACTCTGAAGACACATACGCTACAGTGTTGGGCATGTTTGGTGATGCCAGTTCGGACGGAGCTAGTATTTGCGGACCGTGGGACGGTGAGACTGGCTCGATAGGGGATGACACTCTTACGAGCGGTTGCTGTGTTTGAATCGGATACAAGAGGAACTCATCTGAGTAAATTTTAGGAACATATTCTTTAGTTAGAGAGAATGGGGGGAACTCAGTCTCGACAAAGATAACATCCCGAAACATAACATACCTCTTCAAAGTTGCAAAAAAATTAACGATATCTTTTCTGATCCTTAGGATGTCCAAGAAAAATACACTTGAGTGCCTTTGGATCCAATTTAGAAAGAGTATGTCGAGTATCTCGAACGTAACAGAAGCACCTAAAATTTTTGAGGGGTAGAAAAATGACATACGATTGAGATATAACCTAGAAAAAAAGTAGTGCCATTGAAAATAGTATATGGCATACAATTGATCAGATAACAAGCTGTAAGAACATCATTCGACCAAAATTTTCTGGAAGTACTAGTATGAAACATAACTCGAGTTGTTTTCAAGATATTACGGTTCTTACATTCTGCCACACCATTTTGTTGTGGTGTGTAAGGACAAAAAGTTTGGTGGATAATCTCATGTCTAGTCAGATGAGAATTGATCTCACTAGACATATACTAACGACCATTATCGCTCAGAATAATAGAAACCCCAAATTGGATTTTTATTTCAATATAAAAATTGCACTAAATATTAAATAATTTGGAACGAATTTTCATTAAGTAGACAAAAGTGACTCGTGAGTAGTCATCAACAAAAGAAACAAAATACTTAAAATCCATCACAGATTCAATAAGACATGGACCCCATATATCAGAATGCACTAAATCAAAAAGAGCTGAGACATCTTTATTCAAGCTAATCGGATAGGGTACCCGATGATGTTTAACCAGACAACATGACTCGCAATGAAAAAACTCAAAAGTCTGGAGATGGACACATTTTCTAAAGAGCTTGGATAGATGAATGACCTAACCGACAGTGCAACTCAAACGGATTGAGTGACACTGGTACAAGCAACAGACAAATTCAATTCAAACAGATACAAGCCTCCAGCCACATGCCTCGTACCAATAGTCTTTATGTCCTAAAAACACAACCTCAGGAAAGAATGTTACTGAACAGTATAAGTCACAAATAATCCGACTAATGGATAGTAAACTGAATGGATTTCCAAGTGTATGTAAAATTTAAGTGAGTAGCAGACTGGGAGAAAGGTACTTCATTTTCCACGAACTTTCAGAGAACTGTCATTCGCAACAGCAATTTCTGTCACAAGACCCACAAATATATAATCAACATATCTGCATCATCTGTCATGTGATCAGACGCACTCGAGTCTATCACCCATTGCTTTGGTCTTACCATATACGCCGCTGAGTATCCGACATTGAATCCAAATGTAGAGACTGCTCAACATCGGTGAGTTTGAAATTCACTGAATTCTGCATAGGTCTCTGCAGTCATCTGCACAAATCGCTATTCATCATCATGAGCATCCGATGCAATATTAGTAGTAGGAGCTTTAGAACACTGCCACTGAAAATGTCCAAGTTGACCATAATTAAAGCATATCCGCGGTCGTCCTCCATCACGCCCGCCATTGCCTCGTCCACCATTTCGGCCACCACACCTACCACCACGACTCCCACGAAATCCTCCGAGAACAGCACCTAAGACAGAGCGATCAGCAGATGCATTGCTCATAACAGTCCTCACTACTTTCGTTGCCCGTATGACACAAAAGTAGGCTTCAATCAAAGATGGAACCTCAGCCCCAGCAATAATCTGAGATCGTGCAAAATCTGCATCGGAACAAAGACAAGATACGCTATGACATAGATCTACTGACGTTGAGTCCTCGCCTCATTGAAATCCGTTAAGGGTAAGACAAGCAAACTCGTCAGTCAGGACCTTAAAGGCATGAAAGTGTTCCTGATGTGACTTCTCCTTGATTAGCTCAGTAGACGCCGACAACTAAGTCATAAATGCGAGACAAATCGTATTTTCCATCAAACACATCTGCTAGGACCTCCCATAACTCCTTCACCGAATCCATGTTCTGAACCATATCATCGACTGATTGTTCCATCGAATTCATCAACTGTGTAAACAGTCTGCTATTATCAGTCTCTCACTGCTCAAATGTGGAATCATTCTCCTTCGGAGGATTTCCAGTAAAATGTTTTGACAATCATATTCCCCGAAGCGTCTTCTCGACCTTCTTGCACCACGTAGAGTAGCTGTTCGGACCACCCAGCCTCCGATCAACAAGTCGAATTGAAGAAACCGTTGTACCTGTAATCAATGTCCCCGTCTTTGTGTTCCTGATACTGGTACTACCAGCACTGCTATTCACCGCAGTATTTGACATCCTTCAGGTTCTCGATTCGACTATCGTTGATCGTCACGACCCGATATTCATATCAACCTCGCCAATGCGCAATGTTCACATCAACTTTGTCGGTACTAACTCGCACAATTTTGGCAGAGATCGAAGGTGGATCACACAAGACATGACAGAGATTCACACAAAACTAGTTTGCTCTATGTTAGATCCTGATGTAGATACCGGACTAGGAACAGAGATTCACACAAACAATCAAGTTTACTCTCTGTTAACTCCTGATGTCGTTGTCGAGGTTCAGAGGTTCACACAAACGACCACGGTTTGCCCTCTGAAAATCTCAACTCCAACGATTTATTTCAGATCTTTTTTTTCAACTAGGGTTAGAATTTTTGGTAGGGGACGGTTGCATGGTGGCTGTGAAGAGGTGGTTAAGGTTTGGGATGGAGGTTTGGCCACATATGAGGGGTTTAGGGTTTGGGGGGTTTGGCGACGTCTATTTAGGAGGGGGGAGGGGTTAGGGTTAGGGTTAGGGTTTGACGGCGGCTAAAAAGGATAGGTGCACAACAACAACAGATGAGGCAGCAGCAGCAGCAGGTGCGGCAAGGTGGTGGTCGGCGGTGGCGAGCAGGGTGGTGGCACAATGGCAAGCAGGGCCTGGGTCGACGATCAGGGGGTCTGGGTCGGCGAGCAGGGATAGTAGTGGCAGTGGTTGGCGGTGGCAGTGGGCGAAAGAGATAAGAGAGGTAGGGTGGCGGCTAGGATTTTGGCTCTTATCACAATGGAGAATGAATAATAAGATAATCTTTATTAATGAGTGAGTACACTTATATAGGAGCAATGATCTAAATTGCGCTAGGCGGGTTCGGTGTGCCAAAGGGGCGCCTAGCGCCTAGGCGTCGTACTGATTTTTTTTATTTTAACTATGTATATGTTATTTACATATATATTATGTATATGGTTATGAAAATAAGTTTCATGTTTGACCATCTGGCTAGTGGAGGGTGTGATAAGTGTCTGCTCTCTTGGAGGGGTCTATGGTTCGAATCTTGTAGGGGTAACACATTTTTTTCTTCTTTTAAATTTTTTTTTACATGGGAGGAGAGAGAGGAGGCGGCAACAGCAGCAACACCATCTCCTCCCCTCTCCTCTCCTCCTCTCCTCCCTCTTTAGTAGCAGCAGCAACAGCACAAACACCACCACCACTAGCAGCAACAACAGCACCACCACACCACACCACACCACCACCACCACCACCACTAGCAGCAACAACAACACCACCACCACTAGCAGCAACAATAGCACCACCACAACTAGCAACAACAGCACCACCACCACCCGCCGCCACCGCCGAGGTAAGTTTTGATTTTTTTTTTTTTGAAATTTCAGAACCGAACAGGCCGCCTAGGTCCGGCTAGTGCCTAGGCCGGCTGCCTAGAGGGTTTACGGTGTGGCCGGAGACCGCCTAGCGCCTAGGTGCCACCTAGGCCGCAATTTAGAACACTGTATAGGAGAGGGTCAACCTCTCCCTTATGGTTCTACCCGATGTGGGATTAAAACTAGAGACAAATAATAATAATAATAATAATAATAATAATAATAATTAACAAAGAATAATCAAATAGATTTCTGTTTGTCTAAATATAGGAAGTTTTTGTTTAATTTGTTCATCCTAATTTCCTAAACCTCAGAGAAGTTCCGGTTAACAACTTCTGGGCTTCTAAAAATGATGTTATTAAAATCCAATTACTTGCCCGAGTAATCGCAAAACTTTACCAATTCTTTTGGCAGAGCTCTCTTTGCTCTAACTTAACCCATTATGATGAGGGGGGACTTGCACAATGGTGAGCTGTCTTTACTCCATAACTTAACACATTATCATGGGAGGGGGCTTGTACAACGGTGAATATGAGAACCACTCCAACAGTGATCTGTATTTCTACGCCATGCATTATTTGGGGGGGAAATTCTTTATGATTGTTGGAAATTTTTTGCAAGAGTTGACTATCAGTTTTGCAACAAAAATAAGACAATAGAAAGTGGGTAGGCATATATACATGGATAAATTTGGCATTTTAATTATTAATGGAACAATATCACTCCATTCCCAACAAAACAATATGTTCATTCTACACATTTTGTCAATAAATTTTGCCACACATTTCATCGAAGTCATTCTTCAGGGTAACTTTGTTTCCAAATGATCATTATGTTCTTTTATAGAACATAATCACACATTAAAGTCTAACTTCAACCAGGAATTTCTCATACAAGCAATTTCTATGGTTCTCGCCAAGAAGAAATCCCTCACCAGTGACCTATTCTCAGACTCTAAAATGCCGCTAGCTAGCTGGATATAATCGTTTAATGCGTTCAGAAACGTGCTGAAATGTCTACAGAGCATGTGCTGGATCCACACTTGTTGTAGAATCAATAAGAAATGAAAACAGAAAAGTACAGAGTGAGAAAATATTCTTCCTCCTTGTTAAATTTTCACTTTATAAGCAAAATGATTTTTAGGTCCGGTTATCAGATAATGTAATTATCAGATAATGTAACCGCTCTGACAACTGGACAAACATCACCATTTCAATTTAGTTTATACATCATTATCACTAAGTGGCAAATAAAACTATTAGAATATAAATATATATAACCCTCAGCAACGAACACTCATGATTTTTGATTTGGTGGCAGGGCCTTTGAAAGAAACCTATTAGATCAAGTAAAAAACAATATGAAAGTAGCTCTCTTAGAGATGAAAGATTAAAATCCAGCTTGTGTGAGCAGAAGTATCTTGATTTAGACTAATTTCATACATACCATGAATTTCAAGAAAAGCAACCATGTTTGACCTTCGATGCAATGCTATTCTTGACACTGCATGCATATGTACTGTGAACTCTTTGATCACCCATCCTGCTCCCACGTCTCCAACTCCTATTCTCGAAATAAGCATAGGAAAAGATTTGACAACCCCCAAGAGACGCATGGTATCTTTCACCTGGAAAAAAAGAGCCGAAGTTAGTGAAGGAATAGTTCAGCATGAAGCTCTCCCAACTTAACCATATGTCAGTAAAGAAGAGTTCAGCATGAAGCTCTCCCAACTTAAGCATATGGTAATTACTTGATAATAGATCTCCTTTTGGGAGAACAGAGCCTGAAGAACACTGCAAGCTGCAGACTGTAGTAGAGGTTCCCTATCACTCTGGAATATGGTCTCTAATAAATTCTTGCATTTTAGCTTGTTAAGCTCCAAATTTGCATCTTCAACTTCAGTAAGAAATTGTGGCCTGCACAGTAAATAAATCCTTGACAGAAGTCTAAGAGCATCCATGATAACTTGCTGATGAATAGGAGCAGTTTGCATAATCCGGCACTTCTTTCCTGTTCCTGCAGCACCTGAATTAGCACCGAGCACTTGGGCTTCCATATCCAGAAAAGCATCCATTTTCTCCTTCCAACCAAATTCGTCCTTTGCTCGGCCGTAGATTTCCAAAGAATCTATCCTTGGCATAGTTGACCCATCAAACGTCCGACCCACAGTGATTGTAAATTCTTCATCAGCCAGAAGTGATTCAGCAATCGTGAAGGGTATGTCATACCATGATCGCATGGCTTCATCTAATTTAATGACTCTTTGAAAAATGGTGATTTCATAAGGTATATGGCTTGCTGACGTATTACCCACATGTACACGCAGGCCAACCATGACAATATCAGGGTTCGAATTTGATACAGTAATCTGAGGATAAAGTACATGAGAAGTTTAGAATTCAAATATTTTAGCCAAGATAAAAAAATAGAAATAATAAGAAATGACCAAAGAAAGAACCATTTAATATAAACTACCACGAGAAACAGGGTTATAAATATATAACAAACTAAAACTATTTCTGGACACCAGATTTGGTAATGGTGATACCTTGAAGCCTGTGGCATTCGGACTTTCTAGAAATCCATCATCTGATGCCAAGCGCTGTTTCATACTTTCAGAATCACTACTTTTAAGGGCATCGCAAGTCAGGTTCACATCTGCAGTAATACAGGTTGTGTTCTCAAAGAAACCAAGGGGAAATTCTGGATTTGCTCCGGCATAGGCCTTGTTGCTGAGAATGCTAGTTCCCAATTTCTTGGTGGGGTTTGCACTCATATTTGCTGCAGTGTCATCTCCCATGGGAATATGTAAGTAAATCTGAAGACTGCCATCATCATGAAGTACAAGACAGTGAGTGCAGTCTTTATCTTTGGACAGTGGCTTATAGGCAGTAATTCCAACCAAAGGTAAAGTTGAGCCGGCACTATATCTCATGTTCTGTGCGAATAATTCAAGTGAGCCAATGGATACTGAGAGTGCAGTGTTTGATTTAAGGGTTGAGAAGCAAACAAAAAGCCCATAACCAACAAGCAGTTCTCGCCACTGATGTAACCCAGCTGGCTTTACTTTGTCATGATCATCTTCATACACGGATGACATCGCCGTGAAGGACATAGCATTAGAATCTAAACGTCCAATAAGACTTGTCCCGTCTTGATAAGATAAGAAAAGTAACCTGTAAGTGGAAGAATAATACAATGATAGGCCTTTTGGCTGAACGGTCCAGTCCTGAACCTGTACACTCTCGGTAAGTGCTTTTGCACCAATATCTCCCTCCATTAACACTTCCAGCCTGTATAAAGACCCAGATTCTGACAGAACAAGGAGAAAAACTTTCCCCATGGAAGACGGGACAAGTGTTGCATCCACAATCAGATCATCAGGCAATGTGAAATAGTGCATAGGGCTAATGTTATCCAGGGAAAGGTCATATATCTTTACAAACATGTTAGTGACCACCATTAGCTGAACCTGAGAACCAGGAACCCAATCCACCTTTCGGATATAAGCCCCTTGTAAAGCAAGTTCAATAGCAAGCCGATCAGTTACTTCACCACGAGGATTCACAGTAAGTACCTGGCAATCTTCATACCCAGCCACGGCAAGATAATTTTCTATTACAGGATTGAACAGCAAATGTACTATTTCAAAGCGCACAATGTTCTTCGACAGTGGCTTAACATTGGTCTTATCTGCTGTGACAAGTGCAGCAGAAGGCTGTCCAATTAGCTGCCCAACATCAAATATTGCCACTTTGTCTCCTTCACCGGCAGCAAGCCTACCTCTAACACTGACACTAAGCAATGATTTAGTAAGAGAACCTCTGGACAGATGTGATTTGAGTTCCCTGGAATTTGGATAATCTGCTTTTATTTTCAGGTCTAGTGATCCACTTTTGTAAGCCTTCTTCAACTGAAAAAGGTCAACTTTGCACGACAATGTCTTGCTATCGCCAAGAATTACGTTCTTATCTTTTGAAAGGTTCAACTCTCTTTGGCTGATTACTTCTGGAATCAGTCTATTACAGAGTTCAAGTACTCGAGCTTCCACATTTAGATTTTCAAGTAATACAGGGAGTCCATCTTGTAGCTCTCTAGGAATGGACAACATATAGGAAGTGTCATCATCTACACAACACAAATCATCATCCAAATCAGAATCGCTCTCTGGAATCTGATCACCATCTCCAGGAAAAGGCAAAAATTGTTGGAAACTACCTGCGTTCTGAGAGGTTACATTGTTGCTAGCAGTGAATTTCCTAGGCTTCAAGCATTGACAGCTGCTTCCCCTGACACCACCTGCCCCACAGTCACAAAAAAACCGGCTGGACCTAGAATAGACAACACGGTGACCCCGATGGCAAACTTTTGCACAGATAGAACAACAGCCTTTGGAGATGGTTAAATCACATGTATAACAGAAATACCAATGCTGCTCCATAAAATTACTGCCGCTAGATGTAAATGTGCAAACTTTGGAGGCAAGATTCCTTTCACTGTTACTATCCTCTTCCTCATCCTTGCCCATGCTTCCTAACTCCCCATCAGATGTGCCATCATCTTCATCCTCATCTGCAGAAGTTGCATCACAATCAACCGAAGCAGAAGCACCGTCTGGATTGGAAGGAAGAACCAAATTCTCTGAGTTCTTTCTTGAACCAACAGGTTTTGAAATTAAAGATCCTGACCCAAAACTATTACTAGAGGAAAGCTTTGATGAGATCTTTTCTGAGGCACTTCTATTAGCTCCAGAGTCGCCTAAAACAGCCTCAAGAAAGCCAAAGAGGAACTTCAAACCAGGAAGCAAATCTTCATTTCCTGCCAAATTGCCCATTAGAACTAGAGTCTTCTCCACAAGTAGCTTCATCGAGGGTTCCCCATTCAAAAGTTGAACTACAAAACTGAAATAGGCTTTAGCAGAATGGATATCATACAACAAAAATGAACTGTCAAGTGACATAAGCATAGCCTCTATAAGTCGATTGTGGAGCTCTCCTGACAGCTTTTCACATGGTTGGGATACAAGGTGTCTAACTAAGTCCATAGTTGATTCTCTGAGCAAAGTCGAACTCCCTTTTGCAGTAATAACCCCCTCTAAAGATTCTATTTTACGTCCTAATAGCCTAATTTCCAACCAATGAGATAGACAAGCCATGTCCATGCCAAGTAGTCTCTTCTGCAGTTTCTCTTTGAGACCAGAGCAATGCCCACCAGCCAAAAGGTCAACTAATAAGCTGAGAACCTTCAAATTGACAGTCTCGGAGTAGCATTTATCTAGTGCATCAATGAAAATTAACATCTCACCATGTTGCTGATATAAAATGTCATCTTCTTCAAATACATGTTCATCACAGCCCATATAATATTTAAAAGCCTCTGCCTTAGAATCATCCCTTCGGAGGGCATCTATTGCATCAACAACGCTAATAATCAGCATTTCATGGGTATTGGAATCAGTTATTTCTCTGGAATTCATGTCTACCAGGAGACCTTCCATTTGCTTCAGGGCATACAAGTCACTCATGCCAGACAATTCCTTCTTCTCGGCAATTAGACTGGCAAATATAGATTCACATTTTATATGGACGGTTTGGAACATTCGATCGCATCTGATGGCCATTATGGAATCAAGAAGTTGGCAACGTACATCAGCACCTAATGAATGGTTTGGTACTCCATCGACTTTGATAAAATTATCCACTGAGCAAACAAGTTCTTTAACAACAAGAACACAAGTAACAACAGTAGCACTTGAAGAATCCAAATTTGAAGGAAAACCATGTAGCAAGCTCTCCAAGAACATGCCATGTGTGCTTCCTGTATCCTCTTTTGCGAGGATCTCATCCAACTTCAATAAGAGATCATATACAGAGTCCAGCTGTGATGGAGTAAAACCACACTTATCAAGCAGAAAACCTTGTCTGGATTTGTCAAACCTCGTGTGTTTAAGCAACAGCAGTGGAGATAATCCATCTGAAAGGGATTTATTATGATCTAGCATAGAAAGAAAAGCTTCCTGGAAAACCTGCAAGTACGTCTTTAGAATGGATGACAACAAATTGAACAGCAAGCCACTCTGATTGCCTTGAAGTATACTGGATATGATGCCTTCTGCAATGTAAAAGAATTCATGGTCACTTGACCCCTGAACCCTATATAGCTCAACCCCAAGAATCCCATGATTTACAGAATATTTCCAAATGCCAGCACGAAGCAGAGAAAGTAGTAGACAAAGCCATGCACCACTTCTAAGAAAATCCCAACCTTGTACTGCATTCTTATCTGGTAATCGCTCTTGCAGTAATCGTTGAAGTAGATTCAAAACTACCTTTGACATATTGATCTCCTTGATACTAGCAAGAGTACTGCTCATTATAATGAGGCCAAAGTGCAAGAAGGACTCGATATTTGAGATGTCATGATCAAGTGAAGTGCTACCCGAAAGAATCATATGTTTCAAGCTGTAACCACTACTATAAATAGTGCCCCAGCAGAGTAAGAAAATGTATCTTTCAAGAATGAGCTGCTCCACAACTTCAGCTTTTTTACCGTTCCAAAGATTTAGAATCCACGAAAATGTGCTTGACAACTCACCCCAGTTCAATCCTAAAGCATCCAAGGAACAGTCATCTCTACAAACAGCAAGAGGATGGGGAATTACATCAATTAGCTGAAGGAGCAATGCACTAACACTTGCAGACTCTTTAATTGAATCCCCAAAAATATTTTCCACCACAGTTGATGTCCAGGAAGACAAATGATCATTCAAGCACTGCATAAAACAAGCTCGTGATGGTGTTTCCCTCAATCTAGATTTCACCCGCAGAAGCAACCATGTAGGACAAGTAGCTGGATAGGCTATAATGTGCCGCAACACCAAAAGCAGCCTCGAAACTGTCAGGGCCCAGCAGAAGAGTTGCCTTGCATTAAATTCAGATGTAGCTACATCACTTTTTCTGAGTGAAGAAAGTATATAATTTGCCAGAACAGCTTTGTCAGCAGGAGAAGATAGATGGAAGGCTATCAGTAGAATTTCCAAGTGAAAGGGACAGGGAAGAGTCACAAAGAAGTCATTATCCAATTCCAGAGGACAGTTAATGTAGATATCCTTTGCCTTCTCTAGAAGAAAATCAACATATCTCTCAAAGATTTTCATTGTTACACGCTTACCATCCAATCCCACCCGTGAAATAAGAGCATGGGCTAACAAAGTAAGAGTATAATTGTTATAAATAAATGCCCCATTTTCCACCTTCAACACTTGATCAACAAGGTGTTCTTTCAGAGAAGCCGAGAAGGCTTGGAGAACAAGAAAGTTGTGCAAGAGCTCAAAGCAAATCTCACTAACATAAACAATTGCCCTTTGCGAAGGTAAGGCAGCACAGTTCTCAAAGGTCCTCTCATCAGAAACAGAAGTTTGGCAACTAAGCATAGAAAGTAGGTGATTTACGTGGTTCTCATTAATCTTTTTGCAGGCATCATCAAAAATGGTAGAATGCCATTCCATGGAGAAGATATTTTCTTTCAGAAAGCACAGTAATTCCGCTGCCGCTTGAATTGGCAAGAGATGACTGCTTGAGACGCAAGGAACTGCATTGTTTGCTTGATCGCCGTCTGACAATCCAGCTGGGCGGATAGCTTCTGAAAATAGATCTCCAAAAATGGCTTCATCTTCATGACTAGTTGCACCATCCACCTCTAAAACATTAGCAGTTTTTGAGCAGCTTTGGCGTAATCTGTCAATCTTAGGCCTCAGTTTTAGTCCTTCAGCATAAAGGAAAAATGCAAGTTGTATCAGATCATCCACCCATTGTTTTGAAGGTGGAAACATCATTTTCAGATATTCCTCACATGCATACTTCTTAAGCAGGAGAACTTCCTCAGTAGGCAAATGACATGAAATAGAACTAATCTCAGAATCACAGCCGACATCAAGTGATTCATCGCCAGATTTGTACGTCCAGTCATTAATATGACATGACCATCTCTTAGCATCTTTGAGATGTTTAAGCATGTGTACAACAATCTGAGGCCAATAAACCAGCGGGGGCTTAGGATTAGATTCTAGACTATCATATCTCCATACGTTGGGATTCAAAATATGTAGAATGGAAGCAAGTAAACATGTCCGGATGTTTTGAGATATGTAACCATCCAAGAAGACAGTTTGAACAAATTGTAGAAATTCCTCCAATACTAGCAACAGGTGGTTACTAAGATTATTCATTGCAGTAGAATCAAAGTTCCGGTACTCAGTTTTCAAGCTGAACAAGGTTGGAATCGTGTCAGCACAGCTTGCCACTGCACATAATAGATCTGCATCAAGCACATCACGAGAAATCTCCCTGGCAAGCTGACCACTCAATCTAAGTATTCTTTGGGAGAAGGACAATCTCCAGTTGAAGTTTATATCGTCTGTCTGCTCTCCAAAAGAAACTGGGGGATATAGCAGTCCTTTGCATATCATAATAAGGCGAGGGATGCATTTCAAAGGAACTGCAGCCCAGTGTTGTGCTATAGACATCATTCTGTCTGAAGAGCGGGCCACAGTGAATTCAACTTGTTGCGTAACAAATCCTTCTGTTTGAAAACACTCTGAAGAAAGAGTTTTAAGAATCTTGTCAACTGAATTCCCGTCCTTTAAGAAATTAATACCTATACCACAACAGACAAGTGATCAAATTGCTAGAACAATATAAACAAGCTATAAGTAGACTCAAAAATAAAAATTGATTTATCAAATACCTTGCATATTGCATATGGCCACCTCTCGTGGGGTAGTACTATCAGGTTTGACTTGGATTACTGACAATAGCTCTACATAAGCATTTACAGGGTCGTGATGTGTTGTACTGTTTTCCTTGGAAACTCCATCACTTGATGAAATTTCCATAAGTTGGGCACAGCCATTCTGTTACAGGATGAAGAAGTAAAAATAAGATCTAACTCAAGAGAACAAAAATATGCAAATGCATAAGAATGGACTGAATATAACTCAATCTGCATGACGGCAGAGATACAAAAGCAATTAAGTTTCTGTGTACATATTAAATAGATGCACAAATTCTAAAAATAATGAGCAGACGGATATGGCATGCCTCAAATCAAAAGTTATTCCAATTTTCCACCAAAAATAGAACAAACTTGAAGTGTAAGCCAGATCGAAGAAAACTTATAAACACTAGTAATGTGCACGTGCATTGCATGTGCGTAAAAAAATGTTCAAAAAATTTAAAAATAAAATTATTATAAATACTATCGTTCCTAGGAATTGAACTCAAGCAACCAAGAAAAATACTTCCCATCTTAACCACTTGAGCTAGGATTGTTTAGTTGTAAATAAATAATATTAGGTAGTTAAATAATTAGTTTTTTTTTAAATAGTTAGTGGAGTATTTTCAAACGGCTTAGACGGCTCAATTTTGAGCTGTTTCCAAACCGCATTATAAGAGTAGAGATGGATAAAGAGAATAAGCAGGCATTCATACTATGGTCTAACTTCAGATAAAGTTTAGAAAAAAATTATCAAGAGAATTTTTTATGCTTCATTGTTTTTCTTCTCACCACCATCATCAAAACAGATTTTCATAATGACACTTATCAAATTGTACCAAAAGTTTCTACTTCTTTAGTTTGTTCTTGACGTCATCTTTTCAAAGTCAATAGTACCTTCATATTATTGTCAGCAAGAATTGTTGAAGGTTTTCAAATGGTAAATGTTCTTATTTCTAAAAAAATAAAAACCTTGTTTTCCACCAAAAATAGAACAAAATTGAAGACTGATATATTGTGCATTATGTAAGCCAGATCGAAGAGAACTTACAAACATTGATAAAGAGAATAAATAGGCAGCGGTTCATACTATGATCTAACTTCAGATAGTTAAAGTTTGAGGAAAAAATATCAAGAGAATATTTTATGGTTCATTTGTATTTCTTCTCACCATCATCATCAAAACAAATTTTCATAATGACAATTGTCAAATTGTACCAAACTCCAAAAGTTCTTACTTCTTTAGTTTGTTCTTGATGTCATCTTTTCTAAGTCAATAGTACCTTCCTCTTATTGTCAGCAAGAATTGTTGAAGGCTTTCAAATGGTAAATGTTCTTATTTCTAAAAGAATAAAAACCTTGTTTTCCCTCCTCTACCTTGAAAGTTCATCTTTCCAGCACCACCAAACCAAACCAGTAAATAGCATCATCCTTCCTCCATTCTCTTTTTGCTCTTCCTCCACCCTCCCCCACCTCTCCCTCCTTTCTTTTGTCCCCATCACTGCCCGCCCCCCACCTTTCAGTTATCAAATGTCCTTCGCCTCCACGAAAGTGGAGCTCTCTCCTTCCCCATCATCCTCTTTTGAACACCACGAAATGGACTACCCCCCCCCCCCCCCCTCTCTCCCTCCTGCTTCAAACAAACCGGTCCCCTCTCCACCCAGTTTCTCTGCCAATACGTGTGTGACCTCCAATAATTATTGATAATTCCATCCGAGTAATTGATTTTGGATGACCGGAGTTCACCAGATTTATGGGGATTAGGAATTAGAACTGTAAATTTTGAATTTAACCCATATAACAACTTTTGAAGAGAACATGAAACAAGTAACAACTATTCAAATAAATTATTGGTAGTCAAGGCGCTAGTGGCAACAACCAAGGAAGTGTGACACCGTCACCCATAGTGGCCATATTTGCTTGGCATTTGGGTCAAACTATATAGTGTATATACCAGCTAGCCTCACAGCATAAAATAAAATTGTGTACACGCTCTGGGTCCTGAAATTTGTAGCCATAACACCTTCTTTAAACATCCTAAAATACTCATTTGGGATTGTCTCAAGGGCATTTATATTTAGGGGTGGTTTCAAGGTGTTATAAATTAGTTGTGACTAATAGAAGATATTAAGGCACCTATATCAGAACTCTGTAATTGGCACTTTGGACTTGTGGAAAGCTAAGCTAAGTAGGTTTATCATACATGCTATTAGTAACTAAATAATAGATAAGGTCTTAACCTCTTATCATACGATTACCTCTTGAAGAATATAATACTATATAATGGACAAAGTTCAGCTTCGTCGTAGAACTTTTCTTTCCAAATATAGTCTTGCATATGTTTCTATACTACTATATAATATAATCGAAAAAGTTCAAATATAACTTTGCATATGTTTATCAATTAATATTGTTCATTAAATTAATGGAGACAGTTAGGTAATTACAAAGCTGTTTTTTAGTCTTCCTAAATAGTCTTAATAAAGATTAGACAGTTGTCTTTTAGTCTTCCAAATAATAATCCATGAAATACGTGAAATGCACGTGTATACGAAAAGTTGGACTTCACCATGATTTTTTTTCCTTTCCAAATATATCCTTGCTCAACATTTACTAATTAAAATAGTTGTTAAAATTAAGCAGAGCGGGTAGGTAATTTAGAATAAGAGGGATAACTACGCAATAAATATACTGAGTATTGAGAGAAAACATGATGCTATTATTGTCAAATTGCATGTCATATATGTTTAAAAGAGTTCAAGCAATAAAGTCTACATGCTATGAAGTCTTATTTTCCCATACAACTCTTTATGTCCCAATGACAATAAATTCTTTTAGCCTTACCATTTTTCAAAGGTTATTATTCTCAATAGAAAATGAACAAAAATAATAAAACATGTACCTTGACTCCCTTGGCACTACAAAAAGAAAGTACACACAAAAATAGTTAAATGGAAAAGACGGTGGCTGGTCTTACCATATTTTAATTGAAATATGTGCAAAGTACATGCACATACTAGTATATATAATGGGAAAAGTTAAGCTTCACCATGAAACTTTTCTTTCCAAATATATTCTTACATATGTTTACTAATTAAACTCAGTGTAGTCAAAGGCGCGCCTTGCTCCTAGGCGCAGGGGTAGCGCCTCAGGGCACTCCAGGCGAGTCGCAATTCTTAAGGCGCACCTAAGGCGCGCCTAGGTGCGCCTTTTCCGAGCGCCTTAGAATAGCCAAGGCGCGCCTAGGCGCGCCTTGAAAATTTTGTCAAAAAAATAACATGTTTAGACTGTTTTTTAACTGTTATACTGATTTTAGACTATTTTTTGAACTGATGTACTTTTTTTTACTGTTTTCTTTCTCACTCAATTCAATTCAAAGTGATTGCAACCTAGACGGGGGGAATTTGAAGCACACATGTTTATCAATGTAGAAATCCGATGTGAATATATATATATATATATATATATATATATATATATATATATATATATATATATAATTTTCGCGCCCGCGCCTTGCGCCTCGGGCGATTTGGACCCTTTGCGCCTCGAGTGCGCCTTGCGCCTTTGACTACCTTGATTAAACTTGATCATTAAAGTTAATATGAGTAGCTAGGTAATTACAAGAGCCGTAATTGGTCTTCCTAAATAGTCTTGCATGCAAGTATAAAATAATATATATCTATACTACTATATAATAAGAAAAGTATGACTTCAACGTGAAGTTTTTGTTCCTAAAATACCCTCATCTTTGTTTATTAATTAAATTTTTTTATTAAATTTAACATGGATAGTTAGGTAATTACACACAGAAAAAGGGAAGTTGTTGTTTGTTCTTCCCAAGTAATAAAATATTAAGGAGCTTTGTTCTTCTCGAGCAGTAAAAAAAATTAAAAGACCATTGTTTCCTATTCCCAAGTAGTAATAAAAAATTAAAAGACTTTATTTTTCTAGTAGTAGAAAATTAAAAGACTATTATTTGTTCTTCCAAAATAGTTTAAAATACGTACAATGCACGTGCATATACAATGCATGTGCATATATACTAGTAATGATGTAACAATAAATTTAGAATAATTAAGGTGGTTGCCTTTTAGCCTTCGTAAGTAGTCTTAGTAAAGATTAGAATAATTACAAAAGCCTTTTCGTCTTCCTAATAATAATCTATAAATAATATGTTCTAATAATTATTTATAAAATACGTGCTTTGCACATGTATATATACTAGTGGCCATAGTTCTAAATTTCGCTACGCGGGGACGGTGCGCCAAGGGCCCGCCTAGCGCCTAGGTGCCGAATTGATTTTTTTTTAAAATTATTTATAATTTATATATATATATATATATATACACTAACCATCCTTGACCCAATGGTTGTGATGTTGGGCTGCGAGTGGAGGAGTCTTGGGATCAATTCTTGGATTTGTGTAAACAATTTCTTTTTGTTTTTATCTCTCTCTCTAACCTCTCCCTCTCCCTCCTCCTCTTCCCTCGTCTCTCCTCTCCCCCTCCACCTGACCACCACCGCCGCCGCCACCAGAAGCAGCACAAACACCACCACCACCTCCAACACTCCCACCACCGCCACCTCCAGCACCCCAGAGACGCAACCACCACTGCCGCCGCCACCACCACCAACCGCCGGTAAGTTTTTTTTTTGAAATTTTAAAATAGGTCCGCCTAGGGGCGCCCAGGCCGGCCGCCTAGGGCCTTTCCGATGCGGCTGGCGGCCGCCTAGGCCGATTTTTAGAACACTGCTAGTATCTTTTAAGTCAAAAAATGTATATAATATTTTTATTAGCATACATTATATCTTTTACACTACTCAGCATATATCATGAAACTTTAGCCTTATGCATGTACACATCTCGTGTTGTCCTATATAATTTAGGATACATTTGACACATTTTTAGTAGACAAACCATCTCATACATGCTACATTGCATCTGGACATTAGCATCAAATGGTATAACTAAGTCAGAAACCAGCAGGCAAAAATTATTTGGAGAAGTATTTTGTTCATAAATTGGCGGACCTACTCTGGGTGTGTGGAATGGCTATAATTTTTTTGCAAGGATATAGATCCATTGAGTGTAACTATATCTGCTAGGCAATTGGCCATGGTTTACTAGCATTTCTATATGTGAATGTGCAAGTGCATTGCTCCGGTATGCACCATACTAAAGCATGTATTATCTAAACTCCTAGGAAGAGGAAAATGGGCTCGATCGAGCAGGTATGTCCGCTCCAGCTGAAATTTTTAGAACCCTTGTTGCAGCCCAGGCCCATCCCACTCCCTAGTTACAGGCTTACAGCTCATGCCCAAGCTTGATCTTCAAATATCTCTATCCTCTTTTTTGTATATATTTTTTTCTTTTGAGACAATCCTAACATACTTTATTTTGTATTTTTGAGATCCATAAATTATTAAAAATAAAAATCATATTTGTTATCAGATGAAGAATTCCAAGAATTTTGCATTAATATTCACATATGTAACTTGTCTTTTGAATTTTCACTATTTGTTGACACATAATCTTCATTGAAGACCATAATGTTGATTTTAGTATATATATACCCAACCACATTATTATGCAAGCCAATACATTTCTATTCTACAGAATACTTGCATTAAAATTCCAAAAATTTTTCTTATCATGTAGATAGGACAACCTCTTACACTCTTGGATACCACCAGGGGTGGCCCAACAGTTGGGAGTGGTGAGGGTTATTGGTGAGGCCCTAGGTTCAAGCCCAAGCCTTGCATAAAACAAAAACAAAAAAATCATAAAAGTTGCTCTTGGGTAGTAAAGAAACATAAGTGAGAATGACAATTAAGAAGACAAAAGGACAAAAGCAAAAAAGTTAAAATGGCATATAATCAACATGGATCTATTGTTACATCTTTTAACAAAAAATTAAATAAAAATATTTTTTGCCAAAAATATTAATGTATGGGCCAAAACCTATTCGACCAGATCAAAATTGGATGGTTTGCCAACCATGTTTTTGAATCTTGGTTTCCCCTCCACCTGGAAATATTCCTGCGTCCGGTGCTGCTCCTAGGTAATGGAAGATTTTCATGGTAAGCTCTAAAAAGTTGGCATGTCATGATACATCTATTGATGCTGGTAATTAGATATTGCTAGATGATGGTTAGGCTTTTAAATTGTAAAGGGCTTTCTGAAGTAATTTTTAATGTAAATAAAAGGTCAAGAAAGATAACTTAGTCCTAAAATAAAACTAGAATGGATGTCCAGCAAGCCGCATCCCTTCTGAACCTTAAATTAGTCCTGATTATCTCATACTCACAGTAGATCGTGATCAGCTAATACTTTAAACCACAAGTTCTTGCACCAATTAGTTTTTCTTGTATAGGGTCAACAATCGAGAGAGGATTAAGTAACTATCCTGAGATGTTAAAACTGGAAAGGACATGAATGCTGGGGAGTTTTAGAAATCGTTCAACTAGTGACCCTGTGCTAACTGATTAGGCTTCATGAGCCAGGTTGGTGAGCATTGTGCCAGGTCAATTTGTCATGCTTGACCCATGGAACCTACCTTGGTTAGCCTATTGGCTGAGGGGGCATCCCCACATTACATCATACTTATAGTACCTATTATATTTTATCTCAAATAAAAAATTCGATAAGTAACTATTAATTGTTGATGTGTGCATGTACACAAAATCAATGTTCTAAATTTCGCTAGGCGGAGTCGGTGCGCCGGAGGGCCGCCTAGTGTCTAGGCTGCCTAGGCGCTGAACTGATTATTTTTTTTATATATGTAGTTGACATAAGTAGTTTGTATGTACTACTATAACATAAAAGCTTGTGTGTCTTTGTGACTAGATTAGGATGCTTAAGTTATGGGCAATGGGTTGTTGTGGAGCCAGGTGTTGGGTTCGAATCCCTACATTGGGATTTTACTTTTTCAGTTTTTTTTTTCCACTGCACCCTCTCCCCTCTCCTCCCATTTTAGGGTTCCACCAAGTCCTCCCTCTCCCTCTCTCCTCTTCCCTCCGGCGACAGCAGCAGCGGTGACGGTGGCGGATCCAGGTAAGTTTAGATTTGTATATTTTTTAATTTTAAATTTGAAATTTTTGAATTTCAAATCTGATTTTTTTGAAAATTTTCAAATCACAAATCGGCCGAACTGGCCAAATCGGCCCGCCTAGGCTCGCCTAGGGCAGAAACCCGCCTAGGATCGCCGTCTAGGGGGTTTCTGGTGCAGCCGCCGACCACCTAGGCCGAAATTTAGAACACTGCACAAAATCATATGAGATTTAAATATGTGATCGTATGATGTACCCTGTGATAAGCAACGCTATATTTACCCCTTATTTCACTCGTGATCAAATTGGGTATCCCCGATACTTGGATCTCAACTCGGCCTACTCATTAGTGTTGTTTTAGTTTCGAGTTACACATTTAAAATCTTTGCTTAATGTTTTATGTTTTAAAGATAGTTAATATCTCGAGTATTATTATTTTTCAATCATTTTAGTGGAACTCAGATGAACTTTTGAGTTGATTTTTTTTATAGTTGTAGATAGGCATAAACTTTGAGGGATAAGAGTGCTTGTGACCTACGCCACGCTCCTATACTCAACTTTGTAGTTTGGGCTTGACATAATCCCAGTAATGGGTCACTGAGATCAAATCACTAAGCATCATTTAGTATCCTCATTACAGTAATCACATTCCTTCTAATCCTATAAGCATAAGGAGATAACTTGATGATAGTCAACAGAACCCTAAAAAGTAATAATAATAACATAAGATAAATAAAGCTTAGCAATATTCATACTAATGCTCCTCTACAATTGGTTCCTAGGTTCTTACTGCCCTCTAGTTGCAAATTGCCAAGGGGACACAAAATACATGTCATCAAACAAATACCTATAAATTTTGTCGCTCTCATGTCCATGAAGGGTATGAGTTTTCTAGAAAGCTCAGAATTGAGCAGCAAAGTGGAAGCAAAGATATAAAGCACATACCAACATCTCGCAGAGAAACTTTACTAAATTAAATTTGTGCACTTCTATCTATACTCAGTTTTTTGCAGTGCATTCTCAAAAGGATCATTTCAAGTCTACAGATGATGCACCAATAAAAACTCAACGCAAGTAAAACAGTGCACTTTTGACCTATGTTATATTAAGCGTGAGGCGAGGCTAGGCTAGGCGATAAAGCTGACGCCTCGCTTAAGCGCGCTTAAGCGTCGCCTAAGCGCTTAGTTAACGCTTCACCCATTTTTACCAATCTACATGTAAAATACTCCATCTACACATAAATTTGAATATATTTTCCATACAATCCTATTAGTATATGCATGAATAACAATACCAATTATCAATCAAGCAAAGACACAATATAAATACTATAATCAAAATACAAAGTCATCAAAATACCATGGTCAATTGATTTTTTTTTCATTTTTTTAAAGCTTGGCGCTTTTTTCAACGTCGAGCGGTAGGCGAAGCGCTGTTAAGCGCCACCTAAGCGCACCTAAGCACAAGTCCATTTTTTGGGGCAAGATTTTCCTAAGCGAAGCGTCCAAGTCTCCAAAACTGCTTAAGCGTCGCTTAAGCGTGCTATTTAAAACATAGCTTTTGACTTTAGTAAGAATGGTGCTGCTTCTTTTCTTAGCAAAGTCTGTTGAAGGGCCAATAGTACAACAGCTAGTGCGTAGTAGTCTAAGCATCATAATTCCATGTACATCCCAGATATACGTCCACCAACTTGAATCCAAAAAGGTTTACAAAACTTAACTTAAGAGCATTTTCTGGTCCACTTGACTTGGAAAGGCATGGAATTTACACAGAATTCTACCAAGTATAGAGATTATGGCATATTTTCAAATTTATAGTACTCAATAGCATTCCCTGAGTTTTTTCAAGAAAGGGAAATGGAAAACTGAATGAACTACACTATAAACCATCGTGAGATGCTTAGGCCAGACCCTTAACTATGGAATATTCAAAAATCCCTAGGAATGGAAAACACATGAAAGTGGGCAGCAGTACACTATCATATTGTAAATATTGGTTATTCATCAAGGGACATACCATAGATACTATATACACAAACATACAGAATGCTTATATATATATATATATATATATATATATATATATTATGAATGGAAGTGTACAAGACAACACATGAAAGTAGGCAACAATTACACTATCATATCGTGTGTGTATTTTTTTTATCGTGTGTGTGTGTGTGTGTGTGTATATATATATATATATATATATATATATATATATATATATGTTTGTGTACCTACTATCTATGGTTATATATGTATATATAGGATGCCCCCCCCCCCCCACCCCCCACCCCCCAAAAAAAAGCACCCCCAAGAGAGTTTGTGAGTTAACAAGGGAATCAACCACCGTAATTTATGACTATTTTCACAAGGAATGTGAGAGGAACGAATTCGATAGGTAGGTGGAGGGATATTATGGAGTATGCTAAGAATTTCAGGTGTTTAATTATCAACATACTGGAGTCTAAAATCAGATCGGTTACTAAGATTACCAGGTAGACGCCGACGAACTGGTCATCCGTCCACAACCTCAATTGTGGCGATATGGCTCGTACATAGGTGATGTTGGACACCAGGGTTTGGCAGAAAAAAGTGATTCAGTGCTCTGACTAATTCCTCACCATTAAATTCTCCAACAAAGGGGATCTTCAAATTGTGATGGGAGCAATGTACGAACATAATGATCGAATCAAGCGGTTAGGGCTGTGGAGAGATATTACTATTATTAGTACGCATGTTGGGGACATATGGCCCTTGGTTGTTGTGGACCAGGTGTATGGCTAAGACCGAGCACATCTGGACTTGGAACAACTAGACGATCCTCAGCCGCATTGTCATCTAGCTGGACCACGCTCTTTGTAATGGGAGTGGTTGGATACGTTCCAACTGTGTCGGAAAGAATGCTTACTCCCATGTACTAGTGGTCACTCTCCTATTGTCATCAAATTGACGAATTTGTCGGTTATCGAAAGGAAGCCTTTCAGATTCAACAACACATGAATTCATATGGAGGGTTATGAGCATAGTTTGAAGTATCGGCCGATACCGATCCGATACAGCCGATACCGATACAGTTTGGCCTGTCCCGATCCAATACCGACCGATACCCGATACTGACCGATACCGACATTAGAGGTCTCTTTTCGGTCAATTCGGCAAAGAAAATTGAATTAAAAAGACCAATTAGCAAGGATGTAAAAGCATAGTAAGGTTGTAAAAGCATATAAAAGAGAAAAACTTATCTATCGCATATAAATCAATCGACAATGGTGACTACTATTTCATTCAATTTCAAAAATACTAAGAAACAACACTAAAAATATTTTAAATTATGCATAAATGTATAAAATATATTTTCTCTAAAATGTCAATAATTTACTAATAGTTGTTTGCTTTCCGATACCAAAAAAATTCGATACTCCGATCCGAAACCGCCGATACTACCGATACCGCCGATTCCGATACTCACAGGAATGGTCCGATACCGATTCCGATACCGATATTTTGAACCTTGGTTATGAGGAGGTGTTCAAGCAAAGTTGGAGGAATAGGGTGAGTGGGTCTACTCAATACAGGCTCATGCACAACTTGGAGTCTATTAAAGGACTTCTTAAGGCCTGGAATAAGGGGAGACCCACTATCCCTCTCCAGGATCTGAAAGCTGGAGGCTAAGTTGGTAGACATTCAACATAGGGTTCAGTTAGATCCGCTCGACCCCGTCCTCACAGAAGAGGTTTCTCTCCAAGATCGACTACGTAGGAAAAGATTTTTGTATGAGGTCCAAGTCAGACAATAGACTAGATGCAACTAGCTCAGAAATAATTATAGGTGCTCTAAATTCTTCTATGATACGGTAAAAGCTAGGCAGAATCGGAATGCCATTCACGGGTTGCTAGATTCTAACGGGGTACTTATTACTGGGGCTGATGGTAGCCGGGACGAGGCAGTTCGTTTCTACCAGGAGATCTACAACCAGAACTCCTATCCTACCCGTTCAGTTTTTCGCATTTCGAGTTTAAGAAGATAGTATCTAAGCGGAAAAATCATGTGTTGGGGGGCCCCCTTTGTCCTTGGAGGAGATAGAGGTCATCGTTAAGAAGGCAGCTCCTAACAAATTGTCAGGACCAGATAATTTTGGGACTGCTTTCTTTAAGAAACACTAGGATATGATCAAGGAGGATATTCTGGAAACGGTGAGGGAGTTATTCAACTCTAGTGTGCTGCTTAAGGAGCTTAACCATACTTTTGTGGTCTTGATTACGAAGGTGGAGTGAGCGACTTCGCTGAGAGATTTCAAGCCTATTGTGTGCTGCAACTTCTTATACAAGATCATCACCCACCTTATGTGTGACCGATGAGGGATGTCATGTAAGAGCTTCTCTCTCCTAATCAGGCAGCTTTATCAAAGGTCGCTCTATCTTGGAGAACTGCTTGCTGGCCCACGAGCTTGTGAGAAATTTTAATACTCAGGGGGGGCAACAAAACGTGCCTGAAGCTAGATCTCAGAAAAGCTTATGATATGGTTAATCGGGACTTCCTTTGTCACATCATGCTTTGTATGGGGTTTGACAAATGGTGAGTGGACAAGGTGAAAAAATGTATTTGTTCTCCCTCTTTCTCCATATTTGTTAGGAGACAGCTGAAGGGAATTATTTGGCAGCGGGAGAGGTCTGATGAGACAAGAGAATCCCCTATCTCCATATCTTTTTGCGATTGTAATGGAGTTTCTCACTTTTCTGCTGGATGATACGATAGCGGATAGGCTGACTACCCCCTTATTTCGGAATACCTTAGAAAGTTTGTCGGGATTGCAGCTGAACAGAAACAAGAGCCAGATGTTTATGAATCATACTTGTAGAATAAGAAAGCTTGGTTGGCTAAGATGGGCATAACGGAAGGATGGTTCCTGTTAAGTATTTGGATCCTTCCCTCTCGATTAGCTATGCCACCAATGCGGAGTGCGAGGGTCTTCTTAACTACATACAATCGAGACTGGAAGGATGGCAGGCACATCTTGGGGGTATAATTGAACTTATCAGAGCTTTCATTTCGACGGTTGATATGTACTCGCTCAATGTCATTATGCTATCCAAATACACGATCAAGAAGATTGAACGAATGTGTGCGGACTTCCTGTGGAGAGGGGACATGCATATTTTGCCGGCCTAAAAAGGAAGAAGTTAGGATGACATCCTTGTCCCTCCTAAGAGAAACGACATTCCTCAAACTTTTCTGAAGATTCGTCAATGAGAGGTCTCTTTGGACGGACTTGGTTAAGGAAACGTATTTTTCAAAATGGTACTTATGGTCGACTAGTAACAACAAAAACTACTCGATCACGGTTAAATCGTTGTTGGCTATGAAACTCATGACTAAGGACAAGTTGACTAGGATGATATGTTCTGGGACTCAAACTAGCATCTGACATGACTCGTGGATCAAGCACTCCAGCTTGATTAAGAGAGAAGGCATGTTTATGAGCTAATGGACTCTACTGACACGGTAACCTTATTCAGGAAGGGAAGTGGAAGCTACAGGACTGTTTGATCGAGGCTACTCATGCGAAAGACATCCGTGCAGTGGAGATTAATAGGCAGGAGTGGAGGACTACTGGGTTTGAGAAAATATGGAGAGAGGCACCTTCAAGTTTCGAACGACAATGAACCAGATTATGACCTATCATGAGAAGGTCGATTGGGCGAAAGTAGTGTGGACGAAGGGACGGTGGTCAAGATTTTCATGTACCTCTACAAAATGATCAGGAACAGTCTCCTTACTCGGGACATGTTTACCTTATATGGGATCCCCTGTGAGGATAAGTGTTGCTTATGCGAAAAGAAGTATTTTAGGGATCCTCTATTTTTCGCTTTTGACGTTGTTTGGGTTATTTGGAGCTTCCCAGAATTCTAAGTTTGGGCTTCCCACCACGCATAGTAGAGAACATTTATTCTATTTTGAATGAAGTTAAAGCTCAGAAACACAGCGGAATGAGAGTATACCGTCGTCTCAGACTTACTTTTGGAATGGTGGTTTGGCACGTGTAGGAAACGAAATCGGTGTATTCTTTCAGTATTTTTGTTATACAAAGAAATATAGATGCTGACATAGATATTCTAGATCTCGGATGGTCTACTTTGTAATCTGGACTGGATCTTAGTTGTAATCTTGATATTTTATCTATAATATTTACCTTCTTCAAATATATATATATATATATATATATATATATATATATATATATATATATATATATATATATAGCATATGCATGAATATGACACTATGATATGGATATGACACATATTTTGGTTTGTCCTAGTGTTTTTTTGAGTGTCCATATAATGTTGTGTATGTCGCACGGCAAAGATTTTTGGTGGATAAACATTAAATCTAGATAAAACCTCAACCTAACAAACAGTATAACCCTTTCTTAGAATTAACCATTTGAATCATCTGAGCCAATTTACACCAAAATATGATCACTGAATTTCTGTAAGCATGCAAGTATGACCTAAAGTATTGAAACATCACACCGCACTTGATGGAAATTTAGGTATAACGTAAATAAACTTGTCACTAATATCGATTGCTCAAGAACGATAACATCAACTAGAATTAAAATGAAGGATACTCAACTCAACACTCTTTCAACAATTAGGTTAATACAGCAAACTAAACAAATAATCGAACCTGTAAGCTGAAATCCGCACCATCGAACGCCGACTTCTCGAGAAAACACAGAGCAAACTCCCAAGATTTCTCGAGGATCGCCACGATCAATGGTTCTCCGCGCTCCGCTGCTCAAATCACGGAAAAATCAAAACTTTCATCCGAAAAATACTCCAAAAAAACACACACAAAATGATTTGAATCGGTCACCTGAGATCGGAAGGGCGGCGGAGACGATAAATCTGGCGACGGAGAGGACGGCGTCGATCTGCGACCGGCTCCACGCCTCGAACACGAGCCGCCCGCCGCCGCCGGACGCCTCGACTCCGGACTCAAGCACGGCGAGGAACCGTTCGAGGCCCGGCCGGACCGCGTCGGACCGGAACCTGTGGGAGAGATCGCGGGGGGGGCTGCCCTCGGCGAAGATCTCGAGGAGTTTCGATAGTTCCGCCATGGAAAAATCGGGGGGGGGGGGGGGGGGGGGGATCGATCAGCTCATGCGAGGAACTCGAAACCCTAGAGGGAGGAATCTAGGGTTAGGGTTTTGGAAGGGGACTTACCGGCGATGAAGGAAAGAGAGGGGGAGGGGGAGGGCGGAGGGGGGGGGGGGGGGGGAGGAGAGAGAAAAGTTTTCTTTTTCTTTTTCTTTTTTGTTACAGGGGGTATGTCGGTTTATTATTTTGCACATATCTCCCTCCTTTTTACTGTAATTGGCGGTGGTGGTGACTGTGACGCATTTTTTAAGTCGACTTTCGGACCGCACTGGTTATTTTCTTTTTGTGGGGGTTACTTTTTCGCAGTTTTGTTCCTAAACTAATTTCTTTTAAATTGTTAACAAAGTCACGATCTAATTAATTATAGGCTAAATTTTAACTTGATATCCTCAACTATTCAAGTTTTTTTAACTCAATATTCTAAACTTTAATATTATACACCTTAATAGCTCAAGTACGAGTTAATATTCTAACAATGTTAACAAAAAATCTTAAATGATAAAAATACCTCATATTCGTGATCACTTAAAATATCTCTGGGAGGGATAGAAAGATAGGTTAGTCAACAAAATTATTATTTATTTTGTTGAAACGAAAAAATTAACCTCTGATTTACGAAGGGTATCATTTTAAAAATATTCAATAGTTGAGGGTAGTAATTTGTATAATATTAATGTTTAGGGTATCAAATTTAAAAACTTGAATAGTTGAGGGTATCGAGTTAAAATTAAGCCTTAATTATATACTAATAACGCGTGTTGTATGTAAAACAAAAGAGGTAGACAATTTTCAGTGAAAGAAGAATATGAGTACAAGAAGAGTGACTAAATAACTTCTTTATCCATACATAATAATATTTTTAGACAAAAAAGTTAACACAGAAAAATTAGTGATACTCCTGATATTTTGGTTATATATATATATATATATATATATATATATATATATATATATATATATATATATATATATATACACTTTGTATTTACTAGGAAACAACAAATAGAAAATAGAGTGTGCAAATTCATAATTTAACCAATAGAAACTTTAGAGAAGAAAAAATAAAAATGGAAAGAGGAAAGAGAGTAGAGATTATGAGCGGATATTGAACGATGAAGTTGAATTTGCAACACATTAGAAACAATATTTTTGCATCTCAAAAGTATAATGCCATGCGATCTTCAGTTGGTGACACCAAATTGTATGATACTTTAACGCTAAGGAATGTGGATATTAAAATTGGAAGTTTTTGAGAGAGAGAATATAGAAAGAGATAGGGCATTTTCATTACAAATATTTGCGTGTATACTTTCATCCAGGAAGTTAGGAACTTCTTCTTCTTCTTTGTGCAATCATTTTTCTAGAAATATTGTTGAGTCGTTCTTGTTATAATGAAGAAATAACATTATATTTACTAATCATTAAACTTTACATGCATACAATATCATTTTACAATTTATATCATTTATGGTACTATTCTTCTATATAGTTGGTTTGGCCCAAAAGCCTATGGGTCAGCCCAAAGACAAATGTATGTGCTTGTGCCAAGTTTTTAAGAAATATATTGTTTTCTCCTTGGCCAAAATATTTTTGGTTAAGACTATGGACCCTACGCAACCTAACTCGAACTGGCCCATATATTATCTACTTTAATCTCACAAAGTTATCAAACTTAAAACCTAATAAATATGTTTCATGGTCAAAATAATTGTCACTTTGTGCATTTATTTCTAGATCTATTTTTTTCCAATTGTTCTTAGTCATGGTGATATATATATATATATATATATATATATATATATATATATATATATATATATATATATATATATGTAGCTATACTTCCATATGTAATAGCTAGTAATTATAATAGAGTATATAAATATAGTAGTGTATACCTACTTCCATATGTAATAGCTAGTAATTATAATAGAGTATATAAATATAGTAGTGTATACATGTATATGTTAGTGTATATATATGTTTTATATATATATATATATATATATATATATATATATATATATATATATTGTGACTTTATATAGTTTTGAAAAAAAAAATCCTATATGCTTGACAAGATTTTATGTTGTTCATGACACTGTAGAATGTATTATTGTATGTTAATCTATTGCATCTTGGCATTGGACAATCGAGTGTGAGTATTATCCAGTGTATCACGTGTTGTGAGTTATGAGAATATTCGTCAGTTATAACTCGCTAATGACCCGTACATATGGCTCGTTATTTAGGACAATTATCAAGTGTTCACGACTTATTGATTAAAAATGAATCTTATAGGGTAATTGACTAGTAAACTCATATAGCTCATTGGGAGGGGAGGACATTTCATGCTACCAGTGACTCAGATCTCTATGGGCCCCCATAGTGGCAGGGATAATCTCGATTAGCATGGGCCCCTGACCACTATTGATTATGTATTGAAGGCACTATTGAGTATTTACATGTTTTCTGATTATATATTTATTTATTATTGATTGATTGTGATGGTTGTTTATATTTCTGTATGTCTGTACCGTCGTCGCCCCCTTGGCCACCCGAGTGTTTGCAGCTAAGTGGTAGCAAAGTTCCTCTACTTGCATACTAGTAATTAGGTTTGTGATAACCCTATTTAGTTAATAATACCAAGTCATAGGGATTGCTTGGTCGTGCACTTTTGGTTGAGCGCTACTTTATATGCTCGTGTTATGTTCTTTGTGTCGGTTAGTGTCCAGAGGCTAAGTTCTTCTCGGAAAATGGTCTACAACCTCGGTCCTTGTTTGGTTTAAGGATTATGATCTGGTTTCAGAGTAGTTCCTAAGCTCTCTCTCGTCACTCGTCATTATATTATGCTCTTTAGCTTGTGCTTGTTCAGCATTTATTTGTAGTCTTCTTTATTTTCGAGATGAGTGCATTGGTACCACACAAGGCTCGATTCTCATATATTTATTGTCATTATTGTTTGTTGTGGGTTTTGTTTATTCACCTTGGGCTTCCTTGTGGTATTTGCTTTTAGGGGTCTGATCCTACTAGTTTTGTTTGGTCAGATTTACTGTTGGAGCCTGAGGATTCTTCATATCATTCACTGGATAGCCCGCACTCGTAGTTCAACGGTCCTTACACGTGAGTAGGTTTACTTTTTCCCTACCACTCGTTATCTACTTCATTTTGGGTGGTGTTTAGCTAGGGCCAGTGTTAGCCCTTTATTTTTGAGACTGTTCTCTCTGACTTTAGTTTATATATTAGACTATGGCTGGTATAAAGATCATGTATTTTGTACTTTCCTAGTGCAATATTTTGTATTCACTAGCTTCATGATCATATAATATGTATTATGGGACATTTTTTATTTTTATGTACGATATACTCTTGTTACTTATTATTTCTGGATTGAGATACTAGAATTTTTTGGTCATAGGACTGACGTCATAGCATGTTAGAGTCCTCTCAATTGTCTTTTGGACAGCCGTGACCGTATCTTGAGGTACATATATACTATGATATATGTAGCTGGCTTTGTCTGTCCCTACTCTCCAATATTCTGGTTCTGGGACATGACAATGTATTAATAATATATATAACGTTTGAGTGATCATGGTGATTGATGGTCTGGACATGACTTGACTAGTGCCTAATATGCCTTGATTCAGGCCTTTGGGTTTCAATATGTTGACTCGATCCGAATTATGCATCATGATAGAGACTTGATATTGAGTCTCATTAAGTGTTGTTGGCCCCAATTCAACACGTTCCAGCTACCTGTCGGAGAAATGACGATTACTTTAGAAGATGTTACACAGATTTTAAGATTATCCATTATAGGTGACCCTATATATTTTGGATGAGGAGCTAAAAGCTTTTGAGATGATTAGAACATACCTTGGTGTGGAGCCGTCAACGCTCATAAGAAAAGACAATCGCGTCAAGTTCACTTGGCTAATGTCTAACTTCATGTATATTTATCGCATTGAGCATGCAACAGTTTCTGTAGATGACCATCGGCTATGTTTTTTTTCCACTAGTTCATGTCATAAAACTATTTAGTTTAGCTAATACAATTTCTTGATGTTATTTTCAGATCATGTGTTGCATATAACATACTTACTATTATTTTGTGGTGCTTTTCTATTTCCTAATACTTCAGAAAATAAGATTATTGTGCTCCTTTTGTCATTTTTAGAAGGTTTGTGTACACCTACACGACATGCATAGTGTGCAACTACATTAGCTTACTTATATTATCAGATGATGAGTTTTGTGGATTGTCCAATAGACAATATTTTAAGTAATATATGTGGTTGTGTTACATTGTTACTAGTATGCGTTTTTTTTTTTTGTATTTTCACTAATTGATGTGTATTTTTTTTTTTTTGTAGATTTGGTCATACTAGCATTTTAGTGTTGCTAGGCCTCTGACTCGAGCTTGATATAGGAATACATATATAATTTAAAATACCTTTTTCCAGAGTGAAAGGGCACCCAATGTCAAAATCCGCACCCGGATATTCGGACACGAGTACGTTGGTGCATCCAGCCTACGCCGCAACATCGACGGTAGAATATTGTCTGGTCAACTCTAACTAACTAAACATCTCAACAATATATATATGGTACATGTCAATCATCTCAACTCCAAAAGGAGGAACAATATGGTATCTCACAAATGTAACTATACTCAATCACAATGCAAACTAAGGAAGATAAAGCACGAATGGAATAACGAAAAAAATAATAAAGATACAATCCACAAGTCTGAAATAATATACATGCCATGAATCTCAATAACAGTCAAATATAAGTCCACCAAAATATAAACTAAACCTCCTTAGGCTCTGAAACTAAGTCCTCCTGATCTATATGAGTATCCTCTAATGGAACACCGTCCTGCGGCCCATATAATGTAGGGCACTGATCTATGAGCCAATCATCTAGAAAATTATATCCAGTCAGGATTGGAGCGAAGTACATACCTCTGAAAGCAGTTTTAAATACATAATCGAACATATAAAATAGATAATAGAAAAGAATACAAGATAACTAAACAACAGAATAAAATGAACGAGAGTGAACAGGTAATGTACTGGAATGAAGAACAAGCAATATGAATAACTATAATAAAAAAGAAAAACTAAAATCTAACCAATGTGCCTTGGAATACAAGTTCATTATGTGATCGGTTTAGGTTGAACACGAATATAATATGATAACTCGATTACAAGTGTGGTATGTAATCGATATGTACACGAGTACACTGGGGCTTGATCACATAATCAACTCCTACTCCCCCATCCCCAACTAATACCAATGGATCCAATCACAACACGTTACGAACACGAATATGGGCATACTGAACACGAGCAGTGTGTATACACGAATATAAGCACACTGAACACGAGCAGTGTGTAAACACGAAATATAATAAATTAATACCCGATACACACAATGAAATACATGTGAGGAGTACCCGCTGAACACGGTAGGGGATAACATCTCCTGACAGGATCCATGTAGTACCAGTCTGTGAAACCACTATGTCAGAATCAAGTATACATTTTTAGAACATGTTATATATATACTATTATAAAATAAAAACTAACAGAGAAATGTACTCTCCTGAGGTCCTGAGCAAGGTATGTCTCTCGATGTCCAAGCTGGTGTCACACAGACCTATATATGGTATATTACATCAATACAAGGTTTTAGAATAAAAATAAGTTAAACTAGTTCAATTCTAGGTCATAAAGCCATTTCTAAGTCAAAATAGTCAAACTAGGTCAACTGTAGGTCAAACTAGTCAAACTTGGTCAAACTAGCTATTTGTAGGTTGTATGAGTCCATCTCTAGGATATTAGGTCCATACACTATGTAATTGGGCCACACTAGCTATGTTAATATACTAGGATACAAACAAAGCACTGTATCGTAAGATACGCAAGTTTTTAGATATCAAAATACTAATATATATATATATATATATATATATATATATATATATATATATATATATATATATATATATATATATATATATATATATATAAGACAATATATATAATACTCCTAGCTAACTAATGCAAAGTGGATACCTTGGCTTTAAACCAATGCGGTAGGTATCTCACCACCTACACACCCATCTTGATACTTAAACCCAATACCTTGAGTATCCACCAATACCTTGGCATTATCTTGGTATCACAAGGTAATGTCAATTCTAACATATAACTAACTACCCAATACCTTAACTATAAACTAACATGCATTAACTACTTATACTATACTATACTAACTACCTACTAACTTACCAATATATATATATATATATATATATATATATATATATATATATATATATATATATATATATATATATATATATATATATATATAACTAGCTAGTAATCAATAGTATATATATATAACTACTAGTCTAAGAATGTGACTAACTAGTTAACAATATGTATATATATAACTAACTAAAAAATCAAATGACAAACTGACTAATCTATTAATAACACTAACTAAACTATACATCAAGCTAACTACCTCTTACCTTGCTCTAGCCGCTGCCCTCTTGTTGTTGCCTTTGCTTTGCTGTTGTTGCTGCAGCTGCAGTTGCATTTCCGCTTGCTTTGCTACTTTTACTTTTGCTATGACTGCTCTGTGGCTAGTGCAAGTTGTTGCACTGGCTTTGCACTTTGTTGTTGTTGCTTTGTTGAGGGTTGTTGCATGGTGCTGAAGGTTGTTTCAGCTTGCAGTTGTTGCTGATGCTGAGGTTGCTGTTGCTGAGGCTGCAGTTGCTGCTGTATGCCTTGTTATGTAGTTGCAGCTAGCTGGATGCTACTTCTCTTGCTGTAGTTGTTGCATTGGCTACTTGATGTTGGACTCTGCTGCACACGCTACTATGAAGTTCTTGCCATTTCAGTTGAGCTACTGAAAATCCGATGCCCGGCCCCTTCACTTCACTGCACAACACTCACTTACACTTACACACACACACACACACACACACACACACACACACACATATATATATATATATATATATATATAAACATACTCGCATACATATATGCAACTCTCTATGTATATATAATCACATACATACATATATATCTATGTATATATATAATCACTAAGTATTTACATATAACTACTATATTAGTAATGCATATCCATTCTCCTATCTCTCATGACCCCAATACTTCCTAATGAACATGGACATCTCCATAAATATACATACAAATATCATACACTCATAATAATATAATATTCTATTAACTATTACCATGACAAATTGAATTGAGATACAATGAAGCAAACACGTGGAGTGCACCGCACCCGTATCACACTCATTCTATGATACGCTTGCGATACGGCTCCACCACACAACCAAACGTATCCTGAGGGACACGAGCAAGTCTAAAATCATAATTATGAATAATACGAAGAGCTAACTACTCAACTACGTGCCCGTGTCAAAATATGACATGCTCAAACCCCCGTGTCGAAAGAAAACCACCAAATCAACCCGTATCTATTGTCGGGATACGGCCTACACGTATCCAATTGTGGACACGACACTAGTCACACATAATAAAAAATATGTCAATTTGGTCTAATTGACCTATTGACAAATACAATATGTGCCAATCTCGGAATTCCGCCAAAATTAATACAAAATACACATAACTTTCTCTATAGGCCTCCTATGAACCTAATTCCAATTCCTATGGGTAGCCTTAGCATATAAAGTGGTTCCTAATGATTAAATTACATATTTAGAGTCTAATTAGGAAGAAAAAACTGAATTGTACCTATTGGGAGATGGATTCCCAATAAAATTTTCAAATTGAGTGTCAAGAGCCTTCAACTTGTAGATCATTGCTCCTCCTTTTAGATCATTACTTTTTCCTTGTAGATCCTTACTCTAATAGCCTCCAATGAAGAATATGGAAAGAATTAGGAAGAAATTTGAGTAGAAAATGGTGTATGAATGAAGAAATTTGGAAGAGGAAAAATTTTAGATCTAGATTTGGAAAAAAAAAATAAGGAGAGAGAGGGTCTCTCTCTCCTCCCTATGGTGGCCGGCCCTTGCCCCTCCTCCAAGCTACTATGAAAAGTCCAAAATACCCCTTGGGACTTGTCACGAAAAAATAATTAAGGAGAAAATGTTCTAGTTTAATTGGTTTCACTAATTAATTCATCCTCCTAATGAATGGGCTTATTATTGGACTCAATTCTAACTAGAATCAAATGTTGGTCCATGGATCTAAACTAAACTAGTTAGGTCCACTACACAAGTCTAAAATAAATCTAACATCTAACAATAAATAAATAATACAATAAATAAATATTTACAACATGCACAACATTTAATACAATAATCCTAAAAATAAAAATACTCATGCCAAATTACCAAACTACCCTTAGTTGAAAAAGTGAGGGTGACACCCAGGCCAATACAACTCAATTTACTGATGATGAGCAGGTCTTTCTGTCAGCTTGTTGGTGGATGACCGTGAATATAGATGTGGTGCATTGTTCACATAAGGTGGTCTCAAATTATTTGAATATGTTTGACACAATAGTCCACACAAAGATAAATTTAGTAAAACTTTATATAGTTAATTTAGTAAATGTATATGTAGTTAATTCATTTTGGAACATATAATAGGTTAAATGGCAGCCCTACAATATCCTAAATAAGATATTTCATACTATACGCTAGCAGAGTCTTCATAGATATTATATTATATTATACGGATCCATCATGTTTGATCGTGTTGATCGTGTTATGCGATAGTTGATTAACACGCTGTTGAGGGCACATCATGCCAGCGTGGTAGGCGAATTGACAACAGGCTTGCAAGGGCACATCCCGACAGACTGGAGAGGGCACCTCCCGACAGGCTGGCGATGGGACCTCACATATTACGGATTACTATACACGGTTGGATGTTGATCCATATACTCAGATTTACATGACTCTATCAAGTTCGATACCTACACAACCCGAAGCTTAAGAAGAGTCTCAAGATGATCAAGATGATGATGATGATGATGATGATGATGATGATGATGATGATGACAGTGGCTTAGAGGAAACTGTAGAGAATACAACAAACAGGAGAGCATGACTACATCTTAGGGAGCAAACTCGTGTCATTTCACTAAACTTGATCATATTGTACATATTTCACCAAAAACATTTCAAAAACCTTGATCATGTGTTATCTTAGTTTGTGTTATTTTTCATTTATTTCACCAGAATAAGAATTAGATTGTACAATATTGTACCCAAGAATGTAAGCATAATCAATACTCAAATTGGTACAATACAAGAAAAATTACAATACACAAGAAAAGGATTACAACAAACAAGTATTAGATTACAACATACAAGATTACACCATCGGATGGTTTGTACAATGTCTTTTGTTGTCCTAGCCTACCACAGTTGCCGCAATAGGGATCTCTTGTCGATAACTCCCTCATAATCATGTGATTCTTTTTTAGTCTTCCACTTTGTGGCATAAAATTGGTACTTCAATTTGACTTCTAACCAATTCACTTTGAGGAGTGTAAGTTAGTGGAATTGGTTCCATACATGGCTCATATACACTTCTATATTTCTCAGTAGAAAATTGAGTATGATACTAATTTCAATTAGTATGTTATAATATATACACACAATATCTACTGTCTAAGCGAACCACATATATTCTATTTGTTTTATTATCTAATATTTTAAATAAACAATTATCAGTATGCAAAATTGAAAATATTGTGATTCATTTCGGATGTGTAAAACCTAGTATCCAGAATTCAAGAATTTTTCTAAATTTTTTAGATTTCAAGATTTAATCAAAGAATTATTAATAAATGGTTGATAAGTATTCGAATTGTTTTTTAATAAATCAATAAGTAACTAAGAAAATGAACATGTTAAGAAAATATATAAATACAACCATATAAAACTTTAAAATAAAATAGAATATAGATAAGATTGTTTTGGTTTCCAAAACACTTGTTCTAATCCTCATGATACCTAGCAATATCTAAATATTGATGGGTTTCTTTTCCCCCTTATCATACCAACATATGTAGTCTACATATTTAGGTTCCAAGACTGAAATATGGTGAGTCTATCAGTAGATTGAAATATATCGATTACTATTGAAACCATTGGAAAGAATTGATCTAGAAAGCACGTGACACATGGAAATAGGTCCGACTCTCTCTCTCTCCCTCTCTCTCTCTTTCTCTCTCTCTCTCTCTTTATGGATAGAACTTGGAGATTTAAAAACCTCTTTCATCCTTCTCTCTCCTTTATGTATATTTGTGTATAAATAACAAACTATAGAGATCATCTCTTTGCCAACTTCCCTCTCTCGCGAGAATGAACACCCGTCCAGTCTACACGTTGCCTGACCCGTCGGTGCCGCGTGAGTTCTCCATGTGAGCGTCCGGCCACCAACCCCTCGCCATCTTCCGGTGACCCCGCCGGCTTTTGTTGGTTTTGCTTTTCTTGCAAAAGCTCAAGTTTCTCTTCCTTTCTTTAGTCCCACATCGGATGGGCCAAAGCTTTCTTGTGTATATATATTAGTTTCTCTCCTTTGCTCTATTAAGTTGTTGTGTGGGGAACCCCTTGGGCCACACGCGCGTGCCGTCGCCGCCCGGCTCGGCCCGTTCTTTTTGCTCCTTTTTATTCTTTCATTTATTTTTCTGAACGTTGCGAATTATTTTGAACCGTTATATTTTTCAGTGTCCAGGTTCATTCTTTTAATTCTCCTGTGTAACGGCTGAATTAATCGTAAATTAATTCAGACCGTTACACATCAGTATTATATATTCGTCTGTGTTTCTTTGTAAACGATCAGAAAATTTTCTTTCCTCCAAACCTTTGCTGCCAAAATTCTGTTTATCGTCTCCAAGCTCTGGGCAGAGCTAAGTCCTGGTCGTTCTCTCCAAGTCGTATGCGGCAACGACATACCGGTAGTGCGGGGGTTTTACCACTAGGAGCTTCGGGAACGTCTGCACACAGATCCCGAATCAACTCTTAGGGCAGTGCTTCGTGCACGACTTCCCCAGAGGCCGGTAACATCAATTTAAATTTATTTTTGTATTCTGAAATTTATCAATAACAAAACGATAATATTTCTAACAATCTAAGAGTTGATTAATTTGTTAGAATTTAAATAGTTACTGTTTACTGTTGTTTTTTCCTAACTATTTGTATAATTAATTTATATGTTAGAGTTGATTTATTCCAAAGGAAATTACTATCAATTCTAACAATGTCAATATACAATTTGTAGAAAATTACTTACTATACTGTAACTATCAATATACAAATTTGCTTAACCTGTGCGTTAAATACAAATTTGCTTAACCTGTGCTTTAAATACAAATTTGCTTAACCTGTCCTTTAAATACAAATTTGCTTAACCTGTGCTTTAAATACAAATTTGCTTAATATTTACCATCACAAATTTCTGATTATTTGTGATCTTATCAAATTGCTTAAAGTGTTTTAAAAAATTTGTTAGCACATTTCATACAGTGAACACATTCTATTCTTCTAGCAATTTGTTAGCACATTTCATAATTTTGTCAATTGCAATTTTTTATCACTTTGTTTTTTGAAACCAATCTAGGATAAAAAGAAAATAGTTTAGTAAAAAGGAAATTGTAAATAAAATCTTCAAATCTAAAGTTTCAAAGTCGAGACAAACTCGGGCACAAGCCGAAATGGTCTTTCTGTTAACCGGGTGTAAATAGCCCTAAGCGACACGGTACTTAAGAGTCTTCGGACCACCGCTAGCTGGGAACCGGCCCCTACAGCTAACCTGAGTTGATCAACACTTGAAAAACTAAAGATTTTAAGATTGATTAGCAAAGACCACCTAAACTATTATCGTAGACATTATTATTAAATAATTTATATTTTTCAGACTGCAATCATGACTGGTAAGGATGAATCCTCTACTGCAAAACCTGCTAAGTTTGATGGCTCATACTTTAAGAGATGGCAGAGCCAAATAAAATTTTGGCTCACGACCTTAGGACTTATTTCTGCCATTGATGGGCCTACACCCATCACAAATGATTCTGATGATACTGAGTCTGACATAGGAGTGTCCATATCATCGAAACCAAAAAACCCTAAAGAGATAGACTTCCACTGCTTTCATAGAATTCTAAGTGCATTATCTGAATCCTTGTATGATATATTTTTTGAATATAAGAGCGCTAAAGAACTCTGGAAAGCCTTAGAAGATGAATACGGCTGTGATGATGCCGGAATAGAAAGGTTTAATTCTTCAACCTTTAATAGGTATCTCATGGTAGATGACAAACCAATGAATGACCAGCTCCATGAATTCCAAGAATACCTTAGACATATTCAAGCCAAAGCAACATCTTTCTCAAATGAGCATAAAATAGCATACCTAATAGACAAGCTACCTCCCTCTTGGTCTGATATTGCTAAGGATCTTATCCATACACAAGGAGAACTTACCTACAATCAAGTCCTAAAGAAAATTAGAACCGAAGAACAAATTAGATTGAGGTCTAAGCCTAAGACTGAATCTAAAGCTAAGGTAAATCTTGTAGAAGGCCAAGGAAAACCCAAGTCTAATTTTTCTTATAAACCCAAAAAGAATTTCTTCAAGAAGAAGAAAAACTTTCAGCCTAACCACCACAACCATCATCACCAAAACCAAAAATCTAGAAACTTCAGTCAGACTCAGGACAAAAAGAGATTTTGTTTTGTGTGTGGTAAAACAAACCATATGGCCACCAACTGCTACCATAGGAAGAAGGAAGCTGTCCAGACCTCCTACAAAGGAAAGGGCTCAGTTAGACTAGAAGAGAACATGCTTCACAAAGGTTCTTCGAGTTCCTTCAGGTCTGTAAGCTTTCAACCCCTTATTAACCTCTCTTATCATTCTGATGATTGGTGGTTGGATTCTGGAGCTAATATTCACGTTTCGTTTGATCGCTCATGTTTTTCAAACTATCAGGAATCAAGTGGAGGAGGTGTGACCCTAGGAGATGGCTCAACGGCACAAATTATTGGAAGAGGAAAAGTTAACCTGAAGATGATATCAGGAAAAAACTTAACTCTTCATGATGTTCTTCATGTGCCGTCTGTCAGAAGAAACCTAGTTAGTGGATCCTTTCTTGTAGCCTCAGGATACAAAATTGTAATGGAGGCAAATAAAGTAGTTTTATCTAAGCATGACTCTTTTATAGGAAAAGGCTTTGTAAAAGACGGTCTTTTTATTTTAAGTACAATGAATAAAATATCTGATTGTTCTCTCATTGTCTCTAATATAGAATCTTCAAATGTTTGGCATGGCAAACTAGGTCATGTGAACCTAGGTTCCATTAAAAGAATAATGACCTTAGATCTGATCGTGGTGGAGAATATACCTCAAACGAAATGATTAACTTCTGTAAAAAACATGGAATAATTTTGTAGCCTCAGGATACAAAATTGTAATGGAGGCAAATAAAGTAGTTTTATCTAAGCATGACTCTTTTATAGGAAAAGACTTTGTAAAAGACGGTCTTTTTATTTTAAGTACAATGAATAAAATATCTGATTGTTCTCTCATTGTCTCTAATATAGAATCTTCAAATGTTTGGCATGGCAGACTAGGTCATGTGAACCTAGGTTCCATTAAAAGAATGATGACCTTAGATCTGATCGTAGTGGAGAATATACCTCAAACGAAATGATTAACTTCTGTAAAGAACATGGAATAATTCATGAGGTAACTGCTTCTTATTCACCTCAGTCTAATAGAGTTGCTGAACGCAAGAACCGCACTCTGTTAGATATGGTGAATGCCATGCTTCTCAGCTCTGGTGCTCCTGATATCTTGTGGGGAGAAGCCCTTTTAACTGTCTGTTACATTCTTAATAGGATTTCTAGTAAGACAAAAGATAAGACTCCCTATGAGCTGTGAAAAGGTAGAGCACCTAGGATTAATTACCTTAGAGTTTGGGGATGCCTTGCTAAAGTCGGAATTCCTGAACCTAAAAAGAGGAAGATTGGTCCCAAGACTGTAGACGTTGTTTTCATAGGATATGCCTTAGACAGCTATGCCAATAGATTTCTAGTGACTCACTCAAAAGTAAATGAAATCTCTAACAATATCATTATAGAAGCAAGAGATGCAGTTTACTTTGAAAATATATTTCTTTTTTAAGGATAGAAGTTCAATCTCTTCCTCCATACCCTCTACTAGTTCTCATGTCCAAATACCTAGTTCTCAATCAGAACAAGACTTAGAACCAAGACGGAGTAAAAGGAATAGGATTGAGAAAAATTTAGAAGAAGAATTCTTCACCTTTTTGATAGAGGGTGATCCCTCAACTTATGAAGAAGCAATGTCGTCTCCTGATGCTCCCTTCTGGAAAGAAGCCATTAACAGTGAATACAACTCCATCATGGAGAATAATACTTGGTTTCTAACAGATCTACCTTTAGGGAATAAACCAATAGGTTGTAAGTGGATTTTCAAGAAGAAACTCAGAGCCGATGGTACTATAGAGAAATACAAAGCTAGATTAGTTTCTAAGGGTTTTACTCAGAAGAAAGGGTTATATTATTTTGATACCTACTCTCCTGTAGTTAGGATTACAACCATTAGAACTCTCTTGGCCTTAGTATCCATTCATGATATGCTAATCCATCAAATGGATATAAAGACAGCATTTTTGAATGAAGATCTAGAGGAAGAACTTTATATGGACCAACATGAATGTTTCATTGCTAAAGGTCAAGAAAAGAAAGTCTGCAGACTAGTAAAATTCCTCTATGGCTTGAAACAAGCTCCCAAACAATGGCACAATAAATTTGACAAAGTAATTTGTGAATATGGTTTCTTGTCAAATGAGTATGACAAATGTATATACTCTAAAGGTACATGTAAAAGTTGTGTCATTTTATGCTTGTATGTAGATGACATCCTTATCCTAGGTTCATCACTGGAATTGATAAATATTACAAATAACTATTTATCTAGCCAGTTTGATATGAAAGACCTAGGAGAAGCCAACTTAATTTTAGGAATGCAAGTGACCAAAGGCAAAGAGGGTTATACTCTATCTTTAGCACATTCAATTGAAAAAATGCTTAAAAGATTTGAGTTATTTGATAAGAAACCTGTCCTTACTCCTTATGACAGCAGTATTGTACTAAAAAAGAATGAAGGATCACCTTTGGAACAACATAAATATTCACAGATGATAGGCTCCCTTATGTATATAACAAACAGGACAAGATCTGATATTGCATTTGCTATTGGGAGACTAAGTAGATATACCAGTAACCCAAATCAGTCACATTGGACTGCCTTGGATAGGGTATTTAGATATCTCAAGGGCACCCTAGATTACAAACTTCATTTTACTAGGCACCCTGATATCATAGAAGGTTATTCAGATGCAAACTGGGTAACCGACTCACATGATATAAAATCTACTACTGGATATGTATTTACTCTAAGAGGAGCTGCGATCTCCTAGAGCTCTTGTAAGCAAACTATCATAGCTAGGAGTACAATGGACTCTGAAATGATAGCTTTAGATACAACTTGCACAGAAGCTGAATGGCTTAAAAATCTTATTATGCATATACCTGTTTCTCTAAGTCCTGTTCCTGCAATTTCTATAAATTGTGATAATAAATCTGTTATTGAACTACTAAAGCATGATTCTGTGAATGCTAAGATGAATAGGCACCTGCAGCTGCGCTTCAAGTCAATAAAAAGCCTACTAGGCAAATATGTGGTTCTTGACTATATAAAGTCAGAAAAGAACCTTACAGATCACTTGACGAAGGGTCTGTCTAGGACTTTGATCCTAGAATCATCGAGGGGGATGGGGTTAAGCCCATAAGTTAGTCACCAGCAGTGGAAACCCAACCGAGTCTGACTGGAGATCCCAAGAAGCCGGTTCAATGGGTAGAAACAAGCTGAACTTAGGTGACTTTATGGAACACTGACTCGAGATTAAAGTCTCATTAAAATAAAGCCCAAGCGGCTGTACATGTGTACAATGACTCCCCATCCCTATGGTGACAGTGTTCCTGTGTGATATGGTTAGGATGAGGTTAAACTCTTAATAGGTCCAAGCTGTAATGCTGGGTTGATTCATATCACCAACCATTAAGGACTTACCTATATGAGAGGTCGTGAAGGCCGCGACTATGGGACAGGGCGATCCCAGACAACTCTCATGAATGTGGAAAGTGCGCATGGCTATTTAAAAGCGCCACCTGATAGACCAAGGACCTCTAGCGTACTATGTGTGCTATTTTTCTAAATCTGGTTCAAGAAGTCTGATTCAAGGCATAGTCCATCAAGCACATCTTCAGATTAAGGCAATAGTCACTACGTGAGATTCAAGGCTGTAGCCCATCTCATCTATGCATAGTATTTTACTGCCTAAATGCTCTCTCTCTCTCTATTTACTTCACTCTTATCTCTGTTTCAGAATTTGACCTTTTGGGGGGAAGGATTGTTGGTTTTGCTTTTCTTGCAAAAGCTCAAGTTCCTCTTCCTTTCTTTAGTCCCACATCGGATGGGCCAAAGCTTTCTTGTGTACATATATTAGTTTCTCTCCTTTGCTCTCTTAAGTTGTTGTGTGGGGAACCCCTTGGGCCACACGCGCGCGCCGTCGCCGTCGCCCGGCCTGGCTCGGTTCGGTTCGGCGCGCATAATGTGTGCGGGTACGCGTCCACATCTGCGGGTGCCGAATGCCGATTCAATTTTCTCTTCGGGTTCGGGCTGGGACCCTAAAATTCTTTTTGCTCCTCTTTATTCTTTCATTTATTTTTCTGAACGTTGGAATTAATTTCTGAACGTTGCGAATTGTTTTGAACCATTATATTTTTTAGTGTCCAGGTTCATTCTTTTAATTCTCCTGTGTAACGGCTGAATTAATCGTAAATTAATTCAGACCGTTACACATCAGTATTATATATTCGTCTGTGTTTCTTTGTAAACGATCAGAAAAATTTCTTTCCTCCAAACCTTTGCTGCCAAAATTCTATTCATCGTCTCCAAGCTCTGGGCAGAGCTAAGTCCTGGTCGTTCTCTCCAAGTCGTGTGGGGCAACGAGATACCGGTAGTGTGGGGGTTTTACCACTAGGAGCTTCGGGAACGTCTGCACACAGATCCCGAATCAACTCTTAGGGCAGTGCTTCGTGCACGACTTCTCCCGAGGCCGGTAACATCAATTTAAATTTATTTTTGTATTCTAAAATTTATCAATAACAAAACGACAATATTTCTAACAGCTTTGCCGAGCGCAAGCGGCCCCGTCGTCTCCCTGTTGTCGACTACGACATGGAGCTATCGGCAAGCACCGACCGGACCCATCCGGCGGGAGCAGAGGACCGCGTCCCTGAGCGAACCTGCACCGGTACGACGCCTCGAGCACCAAACTAGCAACAACCGCGACCCTACCGCAGTTCTCGACGCAGCGAGATTACATGACACTACGCAATGGAGAACTACTCTCCGGTCCCAGAAGGTGTGCTGCCACCTCTAGAAGCCGCATGAAACTCACACCACCATCCAGGCGAGGAAGAAGCTTCCACCAAGATTTTGGATCTGCATCCAATATATGAGAAGTAAGCTTTACTTTACACAAATGAACGATCCCTTCCTTTCCATTTCAAATAGCTAAAGCAGCATTACAAGAAGAAACAGTTATTGGGAACACGTGCGCTATGATACCACGTGTTGTTGATCGCGCAACGGAAGAAGTATTTGCCAACAACCCACTTGAGATAACCAACCAATCTACGAACACCAAGCACACATATAAAGACAAGTACATGACGGTGACTACGTTACCTGCACAAATACAAATTTTTATAACTCAGATAAAATTATAAAAACTAATGTATTAGGATCAACCTCCTCACCACACTCAAGAAAAGACAGAAGATTATAATTGAAATCACTCACCAAGCAAAGCACAAGCTTTCTCTTAGATTTTCTGTGCTAAGAGCAAAGCAAAGTACGGGCTTTCTCTTAGATTTCCTGTGGACGAGCGCAGTTCCAATTAATTGACAAAAACTATAAAACAGTAAAATTCCTGACTGGATAACATTTTTCAGAGGATCCGGGAGATTGGTGTCCCACGTATGACGTATTTCGGACCTCAGCCTATAGATGGTGCAGACGTGGACCCACTAGTTCAGGGGTGACTGTCGGAAGATCTAGCCGGAATCACTAGTTAGCATAGTTAGTTCTCTTTAGCATTTTGGTACTGCATTGTTATGTTAGACTTCTTTGATATCTTAACGTGCTATAGAATTTTTAAGTTTAGCGCCCTCCTTCTTAGAGTTGAGATATTGTTGGCAGATTATATATTATTATGAGATGTTTACATAGTATAGTCGACATAGACAGCGTTCTACCGACGATGCTGCGGCATAGGCTAGACGTACCCATGTACTCGTACCCTTTCACCAGGTGCGGGTCGTGACAACTTGTCACTACCATATTTTCTAGAAAAGAGCATTTTAGTCATTTCATAATTAATTAAATAGTGTACATGTTGAATATTTATTTATTGTATTATTTATTTATTGTTAGCATGTTAGATTTTATTTTTGGACTTGTGTTAGTGGACCTAACTAGTTTAGATTAGATCCATGGACCAACATTTTATTCTAGTTAGAATTGAGCACAATAATAAGCCCAATCATTAAGAAGATGATTAATTAGTTAAACCCATTAGACTAAACCTTCCCTCCTTAATTAATTTCTTCATGAGAGGCTCCAAGGGATATTTTAGACTTTATATAGTAGCTTGAGGGAGGGGGCAAGGGATGCCTATATAAGGGGGTGAAAACTTTCTCTATCTTCATTTACATTTCCAATTTAGATCTAGAATTTTCCTCAACCAAATTTCTTCATTCCCACACCAAATCCCTACGTGTCACGACCCGCACCCGGTGAAGGGGTACGAGTACATGGGTACATCCAGCCTACGTCGTAGCATCGACGGTAGAACATTGTCTAGGTCGACTATACTATATAATATCTCACAATAATATATAATCTACCAACAATATATCAACTCCAAGAAGGAGGGCACTAAACTTAATGCAACACAATACTCAATTACAATTCTATAGCACGATAAGATATCAAAGAAGTCTAACATAACTAAGCAGTTTAAATATAATAACAACAAATATAAATAATATCCAAGTCTCAAAAATACGCCGGAAACAAATCCGGAACCAAAATGCTAAAGGAAACTAACTATGCTAACTAGTGATCCGGATAAACCTTTCGGCAATCACTCCAGACTAGTGGTTCCACGTCTGCACCATCTATAGGCTGAGGTCCGTAATACGTCGGACACCAATCTCCCGGATCCTTTGAAAAATATTATCCAGTCAGGAATGGAGCAAAGTACAACCCAATAGCAGTTTTAATTAATTGACAAAAACTATAAAATAGTAAAATAGAGGATGTTATCTACGATGCGAATATAACTGATAATCAAGAACAATGAAGGAATAGGCAATACTAGCAACATAATATAAATCAATGCGTACAAGAATGAAGGAATAAACTATAATGTCAGAAATAGAACAAGGTAATCAATGAACTGAATATGGAATCTACAATATATGTTTGAGATACTAACTAAATATGTGATCGGCTTGGGATATTCAATGATTACACTAAGGAGCTAACTCAACCATACGTGAAGTGTATGATTAGTTAGTAGCCAATGATTACACTACTAGCCGATAGTTCTTGATCACATATTTAATTAATATTTTTTCCACCCCGACTGATACGATGGATTGAATCATGATACGTTACTAGCCAATGTATCCAATATTTAACCTATAATATTCAATGTTATTCAATACCAACAAGGAGCAGTATTCGATACCATCTCAATAATCAAGGTAACATCTCATGACTGACGATCCAATAACAATACCAATCCGTGTACCATCGTATCAAAATCATAAATAACATTTCTAAATACTTGAATTATAGTAGTAATCAAATAATAAAAACTATCACAGAATGTACTCGCCTGTGGTCCAGAGCAAATAATGAGAAACGATATCCGAACTGGTATCACACAGACCTATATATGAAATATTGTATTAATACAAGGTTTCGGAATAAAAATAAGTTAAACTAGTCAACTTCTAGGTCATAAAGCTATTTCTAAGTCAAAATAGTCAAACTAGGTCAACTATAGGTCAAACTAGTCAAACTTGGTCAAACTAGCTATTTATAGGTTGTATGAGTCCATCTCTAGGATATTTGGTCCATACACTATGCAACTAGGCCACACTAGCTATACTAAGATACTATGAATCCAATAGGATACCTTATTCTAAAATACGCAAACAATTAGATATGAGAATATCTAATATGTATATAAAATCAACAATATCTAATATTCTTAACTAAACTAATGCTAAGTGGATACCTTGGCTTTGAACCAATGCGGTATCGCACCACTACACACCCATCTTGATACTCAAACCAAATACATTGAGTATCAACCCAATACCTTGAGTATCCCTCACTACCTTGACATTTACCTTGCTATGTCAAGGTAATGTGATATCTACATATACTTAACTAACGAAAACTAGACTATAACTAATATGCATTAACTGATACACTACTATACTAACTACCTACTAACAACTAATTATCTAACACATTAACTAGTATTCCTATAACTAATTGCTACTAACTAATAACATAACATTAACTAACATGTATTAAACTAATACCATACTACTAACTAACTACTAACATACTAATAGATATATTCATATATACATATACAGCTACATATCACTACTAATACACAAATATATATTTAATCTACTAATAACAATAGGTATACATATATCTATATAACTATACAACAGGTAAACTAACTTAACTAACTACTAACTAAACTATCAAGCTAACTAAACTATCTAGTAAACTATTAATTAAACTATCACTAACTAACCAATGAATCAATTAGTAAACTACACTACTAACCATCTCACCTTGTTGATACCTGCTGCCCACTGGATGGAGTTGCTGCTGCTAAAAACTGACATTGCCTGCTCTCTACTTGTTCTTGCTAGACTGCTCTGTTGCACCTCTTTGCGACAGGCTTGCTCTGCATATTGTTGTTCAGCTGCTGCAGGCTTGAGCTGCTGCTAGCTCTTGCTGCTTTGTTGGCTGCTGCTGCTGCAGTAGTTGCTGCTGCGCTCGCGCTGTGCTCGTTATTAGATATTATTTTATAGTTTTTGTCAATTAATTAAAACTGCTATTGGGTTGTACTTCGCTCTATTCCTGACTGGATAATATTTTTTAGAGGATCCAAAAAATTAGTGTCCGACGAATTACGGACCTCAGCCTATAGAAGGTGCAGACGTGGACCTACTAGTTCAGGAGTGATTGCCAGGAGTTTTATCCGGATCACTAATTAGCATAGTTAGTTTTCTTTTGCATTTTGGTGCCGGATTAGTTTCTGGCGTATATTTGAGATTTGGATATTATTTCTATTTGTTGTTGTTATTTTTAGACTGCATAGTTATGTTAGACTTCTCTAATATCTTCCCGTGCCATAGATTTGTGATTGAGTATTGTGTTGCATTAAGTTTATTGCTCTCATTCTTGGAGTTGAGATATTATTGGCAGATTATATATTATTGTGATATGATTATATAGTATAGTCGACTTAGACAACGTTCTACCGTCGATGCTGCGTCATAGGTTGGACGTACCCACATACTCGTGCCCCTTCACTTCTCTTAGATTTCTTGTGGACGAGCACCCCGAATCTCCAACTTGTGCTTCTTTTTTGTGTCTCCACCTTCTCCCTATTTATAGGATGAGAAATCTATTTTAGGATTAGAAAACCCTAAAAATAGCCAGCCATAAGATAGCCAACCTTAAGATCCAGCCATCTACTAGCACTACCAGAAAAAGTCAAATTAGCGACGTCTAAAAATATCGCTAAATAACCAAAAATCGTCACTAATTTGGTTTAGCGACGTAATTAGCGACGTTTTAAAGCAGTCGGAAAAAACTAAGTCGCTAAAACAAAAAACGTCGCTATGCCGACGTTTTTTAGCAACTTTAATGTGTCGCTAAATTTAGCGACGTTTTACGATGCCGCGTCACTAAATAACGATGTTTATTAAAGTCGCTAAACGTCGCTGATTAGCGACTTATATAGCGACGTTACACCGACGTCATTAATGACCTGGCAATACTGTCATGTCAACAATTTGCGACGTACAACGACGTTTTTAGCGACGTCATTAGCGACGTATTTAGCGACTGTTTACAACATTGCTAATTAGTGACGTATTTAGCGACGTAAGTGAACGTCGCTAAAAATGTCACTAATGTTCAAAAAAAATATAAAAAATATATTGCATTTCTGGGTTTACCAACCCCCTTGGATTTATTATCAGGTATATGATGGTAGTAGAAATAATTGAATAACGAACACAGTAGCAGCACCAAGGAAAAAAATTCTAGTGCACTGGTAAATACAGGCCAAGTATCAGTCATGAGTTGTAAACCAAAATATGAATAATATAATAAAATTTGAAGAAAAGAAAGCATCCAGCAAATCTTATCGTAAACGTAAAGAATATGGCAAATTTATATCCATACAATCGCATCCTAAATAATAAAAAAATATAAATATCCAATAACTAACTATACTACTGCGGATCTGCAGGAGGCTGACCACCGGAGCGCTTGAAGGATAAGAACTCCTCATACTCGTCCCGTGGAATCGACACCGATGTCTAGGAGAAGGCGGTGACGTCGGTGGAGTCTTTGTCGATGTAGGCGCACCAGGAGGCCGTGCCCGCTCCAAGCCTGCGAGTCGCTGGTTGTAAGAATCCATGGTAGATAACAGCCTCGTACTGCTATGAACCATTGAATCCTACATCATCGTCAGCCTCTCGCCAATTGATACCTGTGACGCCTGCAGCTCCATGATATTGCGGTCATTGGAGGCTCTAATATCATTTGTCAAATTCTGGAGCTCCGTCATGCTGCGGTCGAGCATATCCAATCGTGCGATGAGCATCGGATCGTCCGCCTGCGGCTGGGACCGGGGCTGCTCCTCCATACTTCGCAGCAACTCGTCACGGAGAGACGCAATCTAGCGGTCAACGGCCTCCTGGACGGCCTTCTGGACTCTGGCCGACGACTACGAGGGAGCCCGTACCGTAGTACGTACCCCTTTGGAGACCACCAGCTGCGGTCACCTACAGCTCGTCCGCCGACGGAGCTGGAGCGGGCTGCGACGAAGTACCAGCCTCTCCATGTATAGGTGCACTTGCAGTTGCCCGCTCACGCAGCCTAAGATACTCGGCCTAGAAATTTTTGGAAACTCGATAATTGCCTAAGTTATATTAAAATTAACACAAAGTAAAGTAATACTTACATAGGTCTGTGAGGCCCTCTCATCAATGAGATTTTCGTCCTTGCGATGGGTGGCCAAGAAGACGGTCACTATGTTTGCATCCTCACCCCTCTGTACCTGTTAAAAATATATTATTTATTACTAAACTTAAACATTTTTTCCAAGTACCATTTTATGGTACTTATATTAAAATAATATATTTTAAAAGAAAAAACATACCAGACGACGGAAATATTCCGTCATTGGAATCGAGCCACCACACCACTTGGCAGCATTCTGACTAGCCGCCTTGGCCTTCTTAGACCTTTTCTTGTAGCTCGGATCATCGAATCTAGCCCTCATCGCAGTCCACTGCTCAGGCGTGATCCAACCTTGGATCGGTTTTCCAGCACGATCACGAGCTTTCTAGTCATCCAGAGCATCTTGGATAAGCTTGGCGGCAACGGTAGGAAAGAGCCGCTCGATCTGAAAATTTTAGCCCTCATCTGAAAATTCTGCTTTCTAGAAACGTCGTACGTGTTGGCACCTACTTCCCACAGCTGATTCAACTCATCTATCAAAGGCTGTAAATACACATCGATGTTCCTCTTCGGATTGTTCGAACCCGGGATAATAATGGTTAGGAACATATACGGAGTCTTCATGCACATCCAAGGCAGTAGATTGTACGGAGTGACGATCACATGCCAACACGAATACTGGGAGCCCGAAAGCTCGAATGGTGTAAAACCGTCAGAGGAGAGCCCCAATATGACATTACACGCTTCCTCGGCAAAATATGGATACTCTCGATCAAAGTGCTTCCATGCTTCTCCATCGGATGGATGATCCAATACTCCTTCGATCTGTTTTTGCCTGTGCCAACTTATGTTTTCTGCAGTCTCCTTAACCATAAACAACCGCTACAACCGCGGCGTCAAAGGCAAGTAGTGCATCGAATCGGTAGGCTTCCTTGCACCGACAGACTTTTCTCTAACAATGGCCTTGTAGCGATCAGCACCACAGAATCTGCACGCATCTTCATCCTTGTCGTCTTTGTAGTATAACATGCACCCATTGCGACATGCATCGATTTTCTCGTATCCCATCCAAAGCGATCTCACCATCCTCTTAGATCGATAGAAGTCTTTAGGCAACTTTGCACCCTCGGACAAGATCTCTATAATCAAATTGAGCAGTCGATTATAGCATTCTTGCGACATGTTAAAATCGGACTTGATGCTCAATAATCTTGTAACCACCTCCAACGGTAAATGATCCTCACAACCAGGATATAGTGGAGTCCTTGCATTCTCCAAAAACTCCGTAAACTTTGCATCATCGGCATTCGGTGCCCCCTCAGCTGCATCATAATTGTCCGGATTGAAACTAGGTCCCGCCGCATCATTGTCACGCCCCAGTCCCAAAATATCGAGAGACTAGTCACGTGGCAAAGGCCAGCAGCACACACCGATGGACAAACCCAATTTAATGGATCCATCGGGGCGTACTTCAGCTGTAGTACAATAATAAGGGTCTACTAATCTCATCCACAGAAGATAATCACAGATCAAAGGCCAGAATAATGCAAATAAATGTAAACTAACATATCTCAATAAAAGTGTCTCGGAGAACAATCCGAGAATAAGTCTGATACATTAATGCAATAGACATGAAATAAAGTAACTAGAAATAGAAATAACTGAGTATATAAATCCAATACTCAGGAGAAGTCCTCTGGCACGATTTCGTCCTCGGGATCTGGTACTGCTCCAATGTAGGCACATGTTCCTGCTTTTGTAAATGCTCCGGTCCCGTATACCTCGGGATAGATCTCGTCTGCTAATCCTGGGGACATAATCCGGATCCAGGTCCTCAGGGGATATAGCAAGGTACAAAATAACTCAAGCCAAAATAAATCAGTGCAGCAATAAATGAATAATAGGGTAAATATATAACCAGCTAAGTGATATGCAAGTTGAGAGTTTTAGTCATACTCGGGCTGAGACTACTACAGGATCTGTTTCGGGGAAACCCATAGCAGTATTCTCTCGAAGGGCCAGTACGGTACCAAAGCTCTGTTGCCAGAGTCTAAGGCACTTCCATTAAATTATTATATATATAATCAGCCCTTTGTATGGTAAATCTCTTCCCACCCAATGTAATCTCACGTCTCATGTCCATGACACGCAGGATCAAAACTAATGCAGCAAGTCATATAATGTCTATGAATAAAATATCTATGTCATAAAACCTGTATCCTATACAGAATCACCATGAATATCTCAGAAAGATTCTGTCTCATGAATAGTGTCAAGTGCCCTGGGTCTAGGTACTTGATAAGACAAGTACGAGAATGTAAGGGTCACGATATCCATCTCTATGTGATGTTACACAACTCCCCGTACGGTGTTGGCATCCGACTATTAATCGGACGCTAAGTAAGTCACACGGTCCTAGGTCAAGCATGTACAACAATATATATATATATATATATATATATATATAAGTCAAGGAAATAAGTAACAAGAACTCTAAGTTTTGGTAAGATACACTTGCCTGGGGTTTGAATACCAACAGTTATCTCTGTATCAGTGGATCCTGCAGGTACTCCTCCAAAAGCTGAAATAAACATCACCAACAGGCTCAGAAAATATCAAATAGCTAGAAATGCCTGTCCTTAAGTCCAATTTGGACACAGGGGCAAAAATGACAGTTTCTGGTCAAAGCGGGTCCACATGTGGGCTGCTTCGCACCGAAAAATATGTCAGGGTCAAAGGTCTCCAAATTCGTCCAACTTAGTGTCAACAAGTCAGAAATGATGATATAAACCAAACGAAACTTCCAGAATTGGATTCCGATGAGCCGATCACAAAATCGCCCGTTAAGTGGAGCCACGGGGCCCACGATACGTGATTTTGTCAACGTTCTCAGAATCGAATCAAACTTGGGTCACAGGACCAGCGTATTGCTATGAGTCTGATGACGCAAGTTTCGTTTCGATCCGACGTGTGTACACAAAGTTACGACATATTCCAGAACAGGCAGATACGGGGCGTTGTCGGCGGATACGCGTTGATTTCGGTGTGCACGCACATCCAAATCAACTTCTGCGAAATCCCGCATGTCCGTATCAACGGCGCGCACGTTTCGGTGAAGACCGCATGCGACCAAGTCATCCCGTTTGGCGGGACACACTCAGTTCCGGGGTGAAATAGGGCGTTAATTTTCCTATTTTTGGTTCGCAGTTCGCGATCGCCACAGGACGCGACGCACCGAGCGGGTTGCACGGGCATCGAGGGAGTTACGTAGTCTAGGCGACACAACTGACGGAACGAAAAACGGGGCAACGAGGAGAGAGAAAACATTACCTGAACAGGGCTCTGTGGAACGGGGTTTCACGTGTCCGGGTTTTGTGTCCGGGTGCTGTGTCCAGTACTGCACCGTGTCCGGTACTGTGCCGTGGTTAGGGTTTCTGCTCGAGTCGGGGTCGTCGGTCAGCGGGGCGGCCGGAGATGAGGTCCTTCGTGGTGGTGGTGCTGGGCTGGGAGGTCGAGTCAGGGCGGAGGAAGGAAGGCGGGAAGGCGGTGGTGATCGAGAGCCGCGGGGCTGGGAGATCGACAGAGGAAGGAGGGAGACGTCGGGGACGATGGCTGAGGACGACCGAGGGTTGGTCGTGGCTAGGTCGAGCTGCTCGGGGAGGTTCCGGTCTAGGGCAGAGAGGCTAGGGGTTTCGAGGCGGAGCAGGGACAAAGACGAGGGCAGCGAAGGCGGGAGGCTAGGGGGAGGTGTCCGAGGTCGGGGGAGATCGTCGAGGCTGCGGGTTGGCGTCGAGGCGAGGGTCAGGGGTAGGTCGAGCGGGGTCGACGGCTGGGATGACGGTGCTGGGCTGGGCTAGGGCGCTGGGGGTGAAGGGAGATGGCGATATGCGGGGTGGGTTCTGGACGGGGACGGGCGGTGTTCGTCGGGGTGGCATCGGGGAAGATGGTGAGGAGAGGGGAGAAGAAGGAGCTGGGTGCTGCTGCGGGTCGGGGGACGGCTGAGGGTGACCGGAGCGGCTCTGGGCGGCGGAGGGGAAGAGAGATTTTAGGTTTCCGGCGGAGCTAGGGTTCCGACCGGCGGAAGGGGAATTAAATAGGGCACCGCCGGGTCGAAGGCGGATTCGAATTAGGATTCCTGTTTATGGTTCAGATCGGGTATGGGTCCGGGTCAGCGGGTCGGGCGGCGGATCCGACCCGATCCGCCTAACTTAGGTGCGTGTACGGGTTGTCGGGTTTCGGGTCGGGTTTAGATCCGACCTGACCCGCTAAGGCTGGGTTCGGTTCAATTGAACCAGGTCTGGGTTGGTTTGGGTTGGTTTGGTTCAATTGAACCGAGTTTATTTCTAGGATTTAATTTGGTTTAAATATACATTAGTTTTTACGGCTTTAAAAATATTTCTGGGGTCCAATAAATTCACAGAAAATTACTCTATGTCCAGTTTTTTATTTTACACTAAAAAATATTATTTTCGTAATATTTTAATATTAATTAACATCATTTAAAAAAATTTAATCACAAAATACCTTAGTTTTAATTCCCGAAAATTACAGAAAAATTAGAAAAAATTATTTTAAAAATTTTGAAAAATCAGGGGGTTACAATCTACCCAACTTATAAAAATTTCGTCCTCAAAATTAAACTAGGGTAGGGTCTCTCTATCACATCTCACTTGGTTACAAGCTAAAAAATTCCTCTCAAGTGAACATTGCGGTCTCTACCCAGCTTAGAATTTACCCATCTATCATCCAAGGCTATACATCTAAGAAAGCTATGCCCCAAATTATTTAATCATGTTATTGAATTCTCAAGTCTTTAACACCAAACATATCACCTATGATATTCCCTTAATCATTTATAAAAGGGTCATCAACAATGCGACCGGCCTGTGGGGTATATCTAGTACTGTATATATATCAAACTTATACCAAGCATAAGGTTTCGTCTTTCCGAAATAAGGGAAGACGGAGATCAATAATAAAGAGTTCAAGAGTGAGGTAATAGAATAGAAGTATCGGGATCAAGGCGTTTAAAGAATTCAAATGGGAATTGTTAAGCAGTTGTGGATTGAAATCCTATTCTGGTAATTCTTCGTTCGCATGCTCGTATTAGTACAGTTATGTAACTGATACGATATGTCAGACATGTCCAGGGCAAGTATATTCGTTTACTAATCATTACATATCTCAATTCACGTAAAGTAGTATTACGAGGGGCGAATCAAGCGCACTAAGGTTAGCTAGACCTTAATATACCGATTCTGAAATGTATTAGTGTGTTAACCCACTAATATATATATCATGATCAAGCTCGATAGAAGGGTAAGCTTGCAAAACTAGGCTATATTAGCAGCATAAGTCAAGGTAGTACAACAATATAAGTTTGCTAGATGATGATGAAAGGAGGTACAAATTAATTCGAGTTCACAAAAGGCAAAATAAAATAAAATAAGCAATAATAATAAAGACTCTACAATCTCTATAGTTATCATACAACCTCCTTGTCTAAGTCGCTAGTCGACCAAATAGGGGCAAGGACCTCTAAATTCTACAGTCTGAATAAACACTATCTTCTTATGCTAGTCTAAAGTTGTGTCATCCTAGTTCACTTCATCAATGGGTCAATAGGGCTAGGTGGTACTATGTTGTGAGGTATACTACCCAACTTATAACAATAAACTAATACTAAAATCGTCTTAAGGATACTGTAGAAACTCTTGTTAAAGTCTACGAGAAGGCGTCTTGGTACCTATTAGGGTATCCTCCTATATTACATAGGTCATGGTCGTCTTAAGCCTTAGTCTTAGTGCTTATAGAACAAGTGTCGATAGTGAGGATAGAAGAGTTACTGGCCGTTAAGGGGAAAGGGATTTAACTTGTATCGAGGTGGGGGTACTAATTACGCGATTTAAAGCTAAGGGGTAATCGTTAGGTCATAATTTATAATAATAACTTAAACTGTCAAGTTCTAATTACCAATCACATAATTCAAAAATTAGAGTAACAACCAAAATAAATAATAAGAGGTGCACAGGAATCAATGCATGATGCAAGTCAAGAAATTAATTCAAATCCGATATAGATGTCAAGAACGATTCAAGCAAGTGGATGAGATCCAAAAACTTATCATATTCTTATTCCAGGCTTGCTCGGTCCCTAAGTTAAAACCGAACAATTTAGTCGTAGACCTGCATGGGCCACCACAAAAACCATGTCACGCTCCAGTCCCAAAATATCGAGGGACTAGTCACGTGGCAATGGCCAGCAGCACACACCGATGGACAAACCCAATTTAAAGGATCCATCAGGGCGTACTTCAGCTGTAGTACAATAATAAGGGTCTACTAATCTCATCCATAGAAGATAATCATAGATCAAAGGCCAGAATAATGTAAATAAATATAAACTAACATATCTCAATAAAAGTGTCTCGGAGAATAATCCGAGAACAAGTCTGATACATCAATGCAATAGACAGGAAATAAAGTAACTAGAATCAGAAATAACTGAGTATATAAATCCAATACTCAGGAGAAGTCCTCTGGCACGATCTCGTCCTCGGGATCTGGTACTGCTCCAATGTAGGCACATGTTCCTGCTTCTGCAAATGCTCCGGTCCCGTATACCTCGGGATAGATCTCGTCTGCTAATCCTGGGGACATAATCCGGATCCAGGTCCTCAGGGGACATAGCAAGGTACAAAATAACTCAAGCCAAAATAAATCAGTGCAGCAATAAATGAACAATAGGGTAAATATATAACCAGCTAAGTGATATGCAAGTTGAGAGTTTTAGTCATACTCGGGCTGAGACTACTACAGGATCTGTGTCGGGGAAACCCATAGCAGTATTCTCTCGAAGGGCCAGTACGGTACCAAAGCTCTATTGCCAGAGTCTAAGGCACTTCCATTAAATTATTATATATATATAATCAGTCCTTTGTATGGTAAATCTCTTCCCACCCAATGTAATCTCACGTCTCATGTCCATGACACGCAGAATCAAAACTAATGCAATAAATCATATAATGTCTATGAATAAAATGTCTATGTCATAAAACCTGTATCCTATACAGAATCACCATGAATATCTCAAGAAGATTCTGTCTCATGAATAGTGTCAAGTGTCCTGGGTCTAGGTACTTGATAAGACAAGTACGAGAATGTAAGGGTCACATGTCACGCCCCAGTCCCAAAATACCGAGGGACCGAACGCGTGATAATGGCCAGCAGTACGCACCAATGGACAAACCCAATTTAATGGATCCATCAGGGCATACTTAAGCTGTAAAATCAAGTCTACGACAATCATGGCACAACTAATCTCATCCACACAAGATATAAAATATGATCCACAGAATAAATAAGGAATGTAAATCATCAGCTAGTCTCAACAAAATGCTTCGGGGAACAACCCGATAAATATCTGATACATGGTTCAACAGACCAGAAATAAATGACTGAAATAAGTAAATAAATACTGAGCATGAACATGGATGCTCAGAAGAAGTCTTCGGCTAACACCTCGTCCTCGGATGGCGGTACAGCTCCTGCTCCGGTCCCGTATACCTCGGGATAGATCTCGTCCTCAAATCCTGGGGACATAATCCGGATCCAGGTCCTCAGGGGACATAGCAAGGTACAAGAAAGCTCATGCTAAAATAAATGCAGTGCAGCAGATAATGAAATAAATAGGGCAAATAAGTAACTATCTAAGTAAAAATGTAAGTGAGAGTAACACGAGTACTCAGGCTGAGCCACTACAAGCTCTGTGTCGGGGAGCCAGTAGTGGTAATAACACGTAATGTGCCTAGATCTGCTACGAGAGTCTACGACCTCACAATAGTAGTAGATATATATAGAAAACAGCCTGTAGCCTGTATGCCTCTCTCCACCCAATGTAACCACGTATATCATAACTATAACGTCTCATGTCCATGTCAAGCGGGATCATCACTAATGCATCAAGTCATATGTATCTATGAATATAGTATCTCTGTCAAGTCCTGTATCCTATACAAAATTACCACGAATATCTCGGGAATATCCTGTCTCATAAATAGTGTCAAGTGTCCTAGGTCGTATGGTATTTGATAAGACAAGTACGAGAATATAAAGTGTCACGAATGTCCATCTCTAAATGACAGTACCCAACACTGCGTACAGTGTTGGCACCCGACTAATAATCGGACGCTAAGTACGTCACACGGTCCTAGGTTGAGCACGCACAGCAATATAATGAAGCAAGAAAAATATATAACAATACCGCAGAGTTTGGCAAGGTACACTTGCCTGATGTTTGAATATCCACAATCGTCCCGGTATCAGTGGATCCTGTGGGTACTCCTCCAAAAGCTGTAATAAACATCACCAACCGTCTCAAAAGATGTCAAATAGCTAGAAATGCCTGTCCTTACGTCCAATTTGGACACAAGAGCAAAAAGAACATTTTCGGGCCAAAGCGGGGTCCACATGTGGGCCACTTTGCACCGAAAAGCGTGTCAGGGTCAAAGGTCTCCAAATTTGTCAAACTCAGTGTCTACAAGTCAGGAACGATGATACGAACCCAACGAAACTTCCAGAATTGGATTCCGATAAGCCGATCACAAAATCGCCCGTCAAGTGGAGCCTGTGGGGCCCACAATACGCGATTTTGTCAACGTTCTCAGAATCGGACCAAACTTGGGTCACAGGACCAGCGTATCGCTACGAGTCCGATGGCGTAAGTTTCGTCTTGATCCGACATATGTACACAAAGTTACAAAGTGTTCTAGAATGGACGAATACGGGGCGTTGTCGACGGATACGCGTTGATTCTGGTGTGCACGCACATCCGAATTGACTTCTGCAAAATTCCACACGACCGTATCAACGTCGCGCACATTTTGGTAAAGACTGCGTGCGACCAAGTCGTCCCGTTTGGCGGGGCGCACTCAGTTCCGGGGTAAAATAGGGCATTATTTTTCCTGTTTTTGGATCGCGGTGTGCGATCACCACAGGACGCGATGCACCGAGCGGGTTACACGGGCACCGAGAGGGTTATACCGTCTACGCGTAGCAACTGACGGAAACTAAAATGGAGCTACGAGGTGAGAGAAATTGGTACCTGAACAGGGCTTCGTGAACGCTAATTTCCACGTGTCCGAGGGTACTGTTTGTGTCCCGCTCATGTCCTGTGTCTGCTGCTCGCGTCTCGTGTCCGCTGAGATGCTGTGTCGAGTCCAGGGTTCACTGCTGGTCGACGAGGCTTAAGGCGGCTAGGTCTCAGGCGGAAGAAGTCGACGTTGGCGGCGTGGCGGTGGTTCGAGGGGTTGAGGGGGAGTCGGTTGCTGGACTCGACGGCGGGGCTGTGGGAAGGAGTCGGGGACGAGGGTTCGTACGGCGGCCTGGTGGCAGCGGCGTGGTGGAGGGCTGTGCAGAGGTAACCTAGGTCGGAGTGGTCGGTCACGGGGAGTCGAGGTCGTCGTCGGCTGGGTCGACCCGGGGGAAGCGGCTGAGGTGTTGGGGTCGGCGGGGTTGATCGGCGGCGAGGGGGTTGATTCGGCAGCGGCGTCTCGAGGCGGGATTGATCAGAGGGGATACGACGGAGAAGAGGGAAAGAGGGGCAGCACGGACGTCGAGGCGGCCTTTTATAGGCTGCCTACAGGAACCTTGCGGCGGCTAGGGCTTCCATCTGGTTTTCGGGTCCGGGTCGGGTTTGGCTCTGATCCGACCCGACCCGACCCGACCCAACAAGCTGGTTTGGGTTTGGTTCACGCAGTAGTCCGGTTCAGGGTTGGTTTAACTTGGGTTTGGTTTAATTTGAGTTCGGTTTACTCTTCCAATAGTTATTAAGGCTTTAAACGCGTTTCCGGAGTCCAATAAATTTACCGAAAAATACCCTGCGTCTGGTTTTCCATTTTACACAATAAAATATTATCTCCGCAATATTTTAATTCCAATAAACTGCATCTAAAAATCCTTAACCCTTAATTACCTTGGTTCTTTTCCAGAAACTACTGAAAAATTTGGGAATATTATATTAAAATTTATTCTAAAAATCAGGGTATTTACATCACGATATCCATCTCTAGGTGACGTTACACAACTCCGCGTACGGTGTTGGCACCCGACTATTAATCGGACGCTAAGTAAGTCACACGGTCCTAGGTCAAGCATGTACAATAATATATATATAAGTCAAGAAAATAAGTAACAAGAACTGCATGTTTTGGCAAGGTACACTTGCCTGGGGTTTGAATACCAACAGTTGTCCCTGTATCAGTGGATCCTGCAGGTACACCTCCAAAAGCTAAAATAAACATTACCAACCGGCTCAGAAAATATCAAATAGCTAGAAATGCCTATCCTTAAGTCCAATTTGGACACAGGGGCAAAAATAACAGTTTCTGGTCAAAGCGGGGTCCACATGTGGGCCGCTTCACACCGAAAAATGTATCAGGGTCAAAGGTCTCCAAATTCGTCCAACTTAGTGTCAACAAGTCAGGAACAATGATACGAACCCATAGAAACTTCCAGAATTGGATTCCGATGAGCCGATCATAAAATCGCCCGTCAAGTGGAGCCGCGGGGCCCACGATACGCAATTTTGTCAATGTTCTCAGAACTGAACCAAACTTGGGTCACAGGACCAGCATTTTGCTACGAGTCCGATGGCAGAAGTTTCGTTTCAATCCGACATGTGTACACAAAGTTACGACATATTTTGGAACAGGCGGATACGGGGCGTTGTCGGCGGATACGCGTTGATTCCGGTGTGCACGCATATCCAAATCAATTTATGCGAAATCCCGTATATCCATATCAATGGCGCGCACATTTTGGTAAAGATCGCATGCGACCAAGTCGTCCAGTTTGGCAGGGCGCACTCAGTTCCGGGGTAAAACAGGACGTTAATTTTTCTATTTTTTGATCGCGGTTCGCGATCGCCACAGGACGCGACGCACCGAGCGGGTTGCTCGGGCATCGAGGGAGTTACGCATTCTACGCGACACAACTGACAAAATGAAAAATGGGGCAACGAGGAGAGAGAAAATGCTACCTGAACAGGGCTCCGTGGAACGGGATTTCACGTGTCCGGGTTCTATGTCCGGGTGCTGTATCCAGTACTGCACCGTGTCCGGTACTGTACCGTGGTTAGGGTTTCTGCTCGTGTCGGGGTCGTCGGTCAGCGGGCCGACCGGAGATGAGGTCTGTCGTGGTGGTGGTGCTGGGCTGGGAGGTCGAGTCAGGGCGGAGGAAGGAAGGCGGTGGTGATCGAGGGCTGCGGGGTTGGGAGATCGACGGAGGAAGGAGGGAGACGTCGGGGACGATGGCTGAGGACGGCCGAGGGCTGGTCATAGCTAGGTCGAACGGCTCGGGGAGGTTCCGGTCTAGGGCAGAGAGGCTAGGGGTTTCGAGGCGGAGCGGGAATGAAGATGAGGGCAGCGGAGGCGGGAGGCTAGGGCGGAGGTGGCCGAGATCAGGGAAGATTGTCGAGGCTGCGGGTTGGCGTTGAGGCGAGGGGAGGCCGAGGTCGGGGGTAGGTCAAGCGGGGTCGACGGCTGGGCTGGCGGTGCTGGGCTAGGGCGCTGGGGGTGAAGGGAGATGGCAAGGCTGCGGGGAGGGTTCTGGACGGGGACGGGCGGTGTTCGTCGGGGTGGCGTCGGGGAAGATGGTGAGGAGAGGGGAGAATAAGGAGCTGGGTGCTGCTGCGGGTCGGGGGACGGCCGAGGGTGACCGGAGCGGCTCTGGGAGGCGGAGGGGAAGAGAGATTTTAGGTTTCGGCGGAAGGGGAATTAAATAGGGCACCGCCGGGTCGGAGGTGGATTCGAATTAGGATTCCTGTTTAGGGTTCAGATCGGGTATGGGTCCGGGTCAGCGGGTCGGGCGACGGATCCGACCCGATCCGCCTAACTTAGGTGCGGGTACGGGTTATCGGGTTTTGGGTCGGGTTTAAATCTGACCTGATAAGGCTGGGTTCGGTTCAGTTGAACCGGGTCTGGGTTGGTTTGGGTTGGTTTGGTTCAATTGAACCGGATTTATTTCTAGTGTTTAATTTGGTTTAAATATACATTAGTTTTTAGGGCTTTAAAAATATTTTCGGGGTCCAATAAATTCACAGAAAATTACCCTATGTCCAATTTTTCATTTTACACTAGAAAATATTATTTTCATAATATTTTAATATTAATTAACATTATTTAAAAATCTTTTAATCACAAAATACCTTAGTTTTAATTTCCAAAAATTACAAAAAAATTGGGAAAAATTATTTTAAATTTTTTAAATATTTTTAAAAAATCAGGGGGGTTACAATCATAATTGTCCGGATTGAAACTAGGCCCCGCCGCATCATAAACCATGTTCACCAACCCGTCGTCATAAGCATCGTGGTCGTGGACATCCATATACGGCTCCGCATAGGGCTCCGACTCCGATGCTAGAGATACAAATTCTCCGTGCGCGGTCCACTGATAGTAATTCGGTGTGAAGCCCTTCGAGTATAAATGATATATAACTTCCACTTCTGGATGATATTTTCTGTTGCGACATCTCACACACGGACACTTAATTTTGGTACCGTCCATGTATTGAGGGAAAGCCTTGGCGAACTGCAGGAACTGCTGTACACCCTCAATAAATTCATCCCGTACACCGCACATGTCATCAGGATGACGGTTGTACATCAACGAACGATGACGCAGATAGTAATTCATATCCATTTCTAGATACTTCTGCAAAAATGACAATATGTATCATATAAATTATTATATAGAGTGATTTATCACCTAACTTCATAACTTAACCGTACTATAAAAATCATAACTGATATAATACATACTTTTATTTATCAAAGTCTAAAATAAGCAATATTCAAAACAACTGACCATTTATCAAAGTCTAAAATAAGCAATACTTTCATTTCATAACTGATATAATACATACTTTCATTTATCAAAGTCCAAGAGTCCTTGAAATGATAAACAGGGTTAACTAGTTCATGGTGATGTTTCTATGCCACTTCTAGATCCATACTAGTTTATACTAGTCAATACTAGGTTAATACCTTGCTACACTATGTCTTCTAGGTCATACTAGGATATTCTGCTTTGAAATTAAGTACTCTACTATCCACACTGAGAGCCTCTTACCCTTGGCCTGGCACCTTGCACTTCATCCTTATACTTGCGCACTGGACTACAACCCAGTTAAGGGTTGTATTGGCATGCAACAAGTGACCGATGAACACCTACCCGATACTTGTCTATACCTTAACCCAAACACATGCCTGCAGACCCTAACTAAGTCTGCAACCTCTGATACTTTGCACTTATTCTGCAGTGGCTAAATCTTCCCTTCACTTAGTTGTTTCCAACTGCCCTTAGCTACTGCCATGGCTCGCAGCAGTGCTTGTTGCTGCCTTGCCATTGCTCAAGCATGCATGTGTTTGATGCTTCTCAAGTGTGCACCAACACTCTCCCACTGCAGAAGATGATAGGAACCAATCCCCTCCTCACAGTGCCAACCCGACACCACTGCAACACATTGCCAGCTTGCCTAATGCACTAGGCCTAACTGAATTGAGTTCTGTTCCTGAAGCCTCATAGTTCAGTAGTGACACCCACACATAACTCGACTCTTCTACCCTCTCCCACATCAAGCACAACTAGAAGACACTATGAACACCAACACAGATAACAATAGCTATATACCTATATATATATATCGAGATACACCTATATATGCATACACTCTCTCATATGTAAATAGATAATACACCAATTTATATATACATATCATATGATACTCTAAGGCATAAATAGACACACACACACACACACAACTACTAGTCCAATTCATAAACATTTGGTGTGCAACACCAAGATACTCTAGGATACATCCTCCATACACCACACCACCATGATACCAACCCTCAATTCACATGGACACATCCAATAGATCAAATATTGTGTGTGTGTGTCAGTGTGTGTTTGTGTGTGTGTCGTGCCTGTGGCAGTGTCAGTGTTTGTGTGAGTGTGTGTGTGTGTGTGTCTGCATCTGTGTGTGTGTGTCGTGTGTGTCGTATGTGTCTGTTAGTGTCTGTGTGCGCGTGTCGTGTCTGTGTGCGTGTGTTGTGTCTGTCAAGTATGTCTTGTGTCAGTGTTACATGAGAGAGAGAGAGAGAGAGAGAGAGAGAGAGAGAGAGAAAGAGAGAGATTACCTAGAGCTCGAGGAGGAGGAGGGGGATGCCGGAGTAGCCGCAACCGTGGAGAGGGGGGGCGGGGGAAATCGAAAAGTTTCAAATTTTTCAACAGATGGGGAAGAAAACTGAGACCTAATTAACCAAAATTTAGCGACGTTTAGCAACGTCAAATAAAAACGTCGCTAAAATAAAAAATAGCGACGTCTAAGACGTCGCTAAATACGTTGCTAAATATTTTTGATAGATAAGTCGCTAATTACGACGATAAACGTCGCTAAATCTGATATATTAGCGACGTTTAGCGACCTTAATTAAACTTATAGCGACTAATCTTTTAAAATCTTAATAAATGTCGCTAAACGTCGCTAAATGTCGCCATTTAGCAACATCTAGCGACATTTCACTAATTTAATGACGTTTTTACTTGGAGTCGCTAAAATACGTCGCTAATCCCGCTTTTTCTAGTAGTGTAGCATCCAACGGTCCAAAATATAACCTAAAAAGTCCAAAACCCGAGCAACCGCCGCTGACACCGAACTCGGACCGAGTTTGGTTTTGAGGTTCTGGAATACCACACCGAGTTCGGCCGAAACTCGGCCAGGGACCGAGTTCGGACCGATGCCCCCTTCAGCAGACTTGATTCCCAACAATCTTCCCCTCTAGTCTGATGAGAGATGTTGGCTCCATGGCTCCTCAACTGGACTCCATGCCTGTCGTCCCGCGACAGAAATCCTGCTCCCCATGGCACTGATCTCCGATCCCCCGAGTTAATTTGCATCTTCCGTCATCTCCAGCTCCTCGACCGCCACGTCGACGCTAGCTGTCATGCGTAGCACCTCCTGCACTGCTCGGATCCTGCCAATATCGATGACACGGCCAAGACCGAAGTCCCTGACGATCAGCCTCACCGTGAGTCTTGGCTTCCTGTCCCCGACTTCTGTCTTCCACCGAAACGTGATAACGTTCCGATGACTTCTTCACCCTTGGCTGGGCCAACCAAGCGGACGGTACGATTCTTCCGAGATTCGAACTCCTGAATTATCCACCTTCGTGTCCGAACTTGATGCTCCCCCATACACATGCGTCCTCGAGCATAACATCATGCACTGTGCATGTCGTCAATGACCCACAGCTTCCCCTGAACTGTGTGAATGATGATGCTTCCGCCTCAAATTGAGTTTGATATAAACCTTGATCTCTTCCCTGGCCTCGAACTACTGAAACCAATGTCTCTCCGTGAAGCTTTGTCAAACCACCAACAGCCAAAACTGGATCCGTAAAGCAACCCCCACCTGGAGACCGGCCAGCTGTCATGAGACAGACAGACTGACCATCAATCTTTGACTCATCACCATTTGTCTCTTTGTCTTGACGAACCGAATCCTTAATACCCCTCAAAGTATCTCGAAGCCCCTCCAAGACAAGTTTACAATGATCCACCTCCTGTCGAATACCCATCGAGCCTCAATCCGGTGTCTATGGCCTGCCTGTACTTCTCAGCGGCTTGAGATGGTACATGCCACAACACAAATCTTCTCGAGCCAGCTGCTGGGAACCCTTCGTAAACATCCAATTTTTGTTCCCAAATAAACTGCGATAGCCATCATCCGCCAGTCTCCTTACCGAAACCAAGTTGTAGCACAAACTCGGTACATGTCACACATCCTTGAGAACAAGCTTTTCACCAAGCTCCGTTGTCAAGTGCATATCACCGATGCCTACAGTTGCAGCCGTTCCCTTATTTCCCATCTTCACACGTCCAAACCTGCCACCGCGGTATGACGTAAAGATTCTCCTATATGGAGTGACGTGATACGACGTGCCCGTGTCCATGACCCAGTCGTCATCATGCCACATGCCACAAGGTTCTTCTGCGTCAGTTGCTGCCATGATGAGATCTCCCATAGCCGTAAGATCCTTCTGATCATCCTTGCCTTTGGCCTTCTCAGCTTTGAGCTTCATGCAGATCCTCTTGATATGACCCCTTTCGCCACAGTGATAGTAGTCCTCCTTGAGGTCCACAGTCGCAAAATCCTGTGAACTCCCTCATGTCCTCGCCTGTGACTTGGGTCTTCCCTTCCCATAGGAAGCCACCAGAGCAGACTCCCACGACGATTCTACTTGCTTACGCCGGATCTCCTCGTTCAACAAGCTTCTTTTGGCTATCTCCATCGTGACAACTCCATCAGGAACGGAGTTGCTCACCAACACCACCAACATCTTCCAGCTTTTCGATAGAGAACTTAAAAGCAGAAGGACATGAAGCTCATCCCCAACCACCATCTTCATCGCAGACAACTGATTGATGATGCCCAGAACCTCTTTTAGATGTTGTGCCACCGGTGCACCCTCCGTGTACTTCGAGTTGACGAGTTGGCGAATCAGAAATGTCTTATTGCCAGCAGTCTTTCTTTCGTACAATGAATGCAGCTTCTCCCACAATTCCTTTGCAGAATTCTCCATAGACACGTGGTGAAACACCGAGTCGTCCAGCCATTGGCCGATGAATCCAACAGCCTTCCGATCCAGTCGTTTCTAGTCATCAGCACATTTGTCTGACGGCTTTGCGCTGTCGCCCTCAAACGGGCCATGCAAGTCCTTGCACCAGAGTAGATCCTCCATCCTTGGCTTCCAAATCGCCTAGTTTTTCCCTGTGAGGGTAATAATATGATTGTTCATCTGCTCCGTAGACATAGTTGCATCTTTTCTCTCGAGAAGAACCTGGTTCTGATACCACGTGTTAGGAACACATGCGCTCTGATACCACGTGTTGTTGATCGCGCAGTGGAAGAAGCGCTTGCCAACCCACCTAAGATAACCAACCAATCTACAAACACCAAGCACAAATGAAGACAAGTACATGGCGGTGACTACGTCATGTTGACAAATAACAATCTTTATAACTCAGATGAAATTACAAGATTGTAAAAACTAATGTTGAAGACCTTCGCCCTAATAGGTTCAACGTCCTCACCACACTCAAGAAAAAAGCAGAAGATTACAATTGAAATCACTCACAACCCGTAGCAATCTTCCTAACCGAAGTTGACGACTCCTCGATTAGATCTCATTCTTCCTTCTTTCTTGGATGACAAAGTCCTAAGAGCAAAGCACAGACTTTCTCATTCTGTGGACAAGCACCCCGAATCTCCAACTTGTGTTTCTTTCTTTGTGCCTCCACCCTCCTCTCTATTTATAGGATGAGAAACCTATTTTAGGGTTAGAAAACCCTAAAAATAGGCAACCATAAGATCCAGCCGTCCACTAGCATCCAACGGTCCAAAATATAACCTAAAAATTCCAAAACCGAAGCAGCCGTCGCCGACATCGAACTCGGACCGACTTCGGTATTGAGGTTATGGAACATCACACCGAGTTCGGCCCGAACTCGGCTAGAAACCGAGTTTGGACCGAATTCTGCCCCCTTCATCAGAATTGATTTCCAACAACAGTAATAAATAACCTATATAAATAAGGTATGAAGTTACGTAAAAAATCTTGGAAAACTCAACTAATGCATGTGCCCTTCTTTTCTCTACATCTCCCGGTTAATAGAAAGCATTGTGTAATAGCATAATAATAATAAGAAGTGGGTGTACACACGAATTAATAAAGAGAAGAAGAAGCTCTGTAGTCTGTAAGCTTTAGCGGCAAAAATATACACAAAGGTTAGTTTGCATAAACCCCCTCCTTTCCACTTCTAATGTCTAAAGAAACCACTACCATTAGAATAGGATTGAAGAAAACCACTCAATTCTGTTATCTAACTATGTAATATAGCATATAGACCCTTAGTGTTCCAAAATTTCCAACCAGTACTCTACCAAACTTGTTAAGTAAATATAAAAGAATATAACTAATGAGTATATAGGATAAGTTATGTATATATATTAGCAACAATAAGTAAAAGGAATAAAAGAAGAAAACAATAAAACTCAACAGCAGCTTATTTATTAGAGGTACAAACTTCTGCACAGGCCCTTGGATCAAACTCAACAGCAGCATATAGACTGAGAGTCCCCATTGGCCTACTTTCTATAGGATCATTATCTCCCATTGAGTTGCGGTTACCCCGATTTACTTGTAGTCATATTTGATAGCATTATTGGCATGCCACTGTCTTAGATATGTATTTTCTTGTGTCTTAATTATTTCTTTCATATATATTTTCTTGTCTATCTTGCATGTTTATTTACTGTACTTTCGACATGTTTCTATGTATTTTCTATGTATCTTGTTACGTTCCACTGAGGACCTGGTCCATTTTCAAGTATTTAGCTAACGAGGATTACCCGCAGACGTATGGATCTAGACTCGAGGGTACGACAAGCAAATGCTTAATTTATTTTTAGTTCATCTTATTTATTTCTCTTTTGACTTATTCTTTTGTATAACCTAGTTTTGTAAGCTTTATTCTTGTCATGAGCTTGTTCATAGTTGTATTAAGGTCTGACCAACTTTATTACATATTGTCTTTCTTGGTATTTGTATTCATGTGGCATCGGTGTATTATTGTCTGATTATCATTAATCCACTTGTTAAGATTATATTTTGTGGATGGAGATATAGTTTTACCTGAAATATTAGACATGATACCCAATTATAGACAGCTTATACGTATTCGAGTTAGGCTGGAGTCTACTTGATACGTAGTTGGCATGTTACGTACTCCTAGTCCTACGTATTTTGGGACTGGGACGTGACAGGATGCGAGCCATAACTTGAAGCATTCTCAGACAATAATCACTATTCAAATTTTGGACAACTTGTCTATGATTGTTATGAAGTGATATAATCTTGGCTCTAATACCATAAAGTATCCTAGTTATTGGTGTATCACGCAAATTTTTAATCCAATTATTAAAATATTCTGCAAGATTTGAAGTGTTAATATCAAATCTAGGGCATGACGAATAAGTTGTCATCTAATGCGCAAATACGAGTCTCATCACCCGAACCAACAATCTAGTTATAAACACTCATTTTTTCTATTTTAACCCTTTTAAGCCAGATATTTGCATCTATTTCATTATAAGATCTAGAAATCTTATCTAGACATACTTGAAATACTTTCACTTTGGTTACTCCGGTAGACTTACTTTTTATATTTTGTTTAAAATGCTGAATAAAAAAAAAGTTGTGAAGTAGAAAAAATTTCACGCATACCATTTATTAATCCTTTCTGTTTAGATAATATAAATGAAATACTATCCCATTGATTAAATTTTTTTTCAAAAAATCGTTTTAAACAGTCTAAAAACCAAGTACAGAGTTAGTATTTTTATTTTCGGTAACTTTATAAGCAATTGGATATAATTTGTAGTTAGGATCATGCGCACAAGCAACAAATAAATTATCTTGATATCTAAATATAAAAAAGTAGCATCAATACTAATTACAGGTAAACAACTGTTTAAAAAATCATAAATGCATGCCTTGAAACAAATAAAAATTCTTTGAAAGATTATTTTCTACGATTTTTAGAAAACATCTACTGCCGGAATTTGTTTCAATAATTGTGAAAACATATTTTTTATGACTAGCAAATTTCAGATAATACATTCTCTCGGCCTCTCCATGCTTTAGCATATGAAATATGTATTCGATGATCTCTAAGCATATCTTTTAAAATGTGTGATGTACTATAGGAATTGCATATGAAATATATATTCGATGATCTCTAAGCATATCTTTTAAAATGTGTGATGTACTATAGGAATTGTTCTCTCCAATTTTATCAATAATCTGATATTTTTTTTTTTACCTATGGAGGAGAGCAGCTAATGGATTATAACTTTTAGATCCATCTAAACAATAACGCATACTTTCGAATGTACTAATAACAAATATTTCACCTTCACCAACGACTTTTGCCGGCGTACACTCTCCAAAATTTTTTGGTTGATCACAAGAATATATAATTTTATGTGCATTATTTAAACTAGTTGAACAAGAAAAATTATGTTCAATTGCTATATCGCATATATAGTCTCTAAAAATAGTACGAGAATTAATTCTTTTTCCAACAAATAATTCGGTAGTGTCAACAATTGAACTATTATTGATATTGTCATCCAAATTATCATCTAAATTTTTAATTAAATTATCACTATTTTTATCATTATAATTTTCTTCAATTTGCTTTGAAGAACTAGGATCAACATTAAAACTTGACTTATGAGAAAATTGTGGACTACTAGCAATGATATTTTTATCTAAATCTACTAATGATTGAGTAATACAAATTTTATACACGATGAACCTAAGTTACTTCGAATAACAAAATTCCATGAATCTTCACTGTCTGTTGTCAAAATAGTTTTAGAATAAATATGTTTTATTATAAAATTATATTGGATAACAAAATGAATGGCAATAAGATTTCGTAAATTATGTAGTATATTATTATGATTCACTAAAATAATAATTACTACCACATTCGTATGATAATCCATAATGTACCTCCATGCGAGTTTATTATTTTTAGAGTTGTGAGTTTGTGGTTAGTTTGTTCTAGAGATTGTAGAGTGGGAGTGGGAGAGAGTAGAGGCAGAGAGAGCTTCTGGATATTCTGGAGCTTCTGGAGTGGAAGAGTGAGAGTGGGAGAGAGTAGAGGTAGAGAGGGCTCCTGGAGATGCTGGAGCTTCTGAGTGAATGGAGTAAAATAGTGGGGGAGAGAGGGAGATTCCGGAGCTTCCAAGTGAATGGAGTAAGAAAATGGGAGAGAGTAGAAATGGCCTAAAATTTGAGGAGCATTATAAAATAAACCATTATAAAAGCTAATGAACCGTTGCTAAAAAATATATATGATGCAAAGTCGTCATTGTTAGGCGGTTCTGTTTTCAGACCGCCATTACTATTGGTGACTTGGGAGCTTACATGGAAAATGTTGTTCTCAGAAAAGAAAAAAAATCCGTTCATGTCGCCAATGTCACTCATCTCGATAATGCTTCTAGCGACACATTCTCTCTTTTAAATTTTTCTTAACTTATTTATTATTTATTTATATTTTATTATTATTTTCAAAAAAATTCAAATTTCTTTTAGTTTACAAAAAAATTTCAAACACACCCAGAGAGAGAGAGAGAGAGAGAGAGAGAGAGAGAGAGAGAGAGAGAATGATGTTATCCTCTAGCAAATGTTATATTAGTTTTTAATAATTTTTTAATTGAGGTGTGTTGTCCCCAAACAAATTTTTATGGACCATGGTTTCTGAGTGGGCTAGCTCATGCTAATCGTCCCAAAAATTGTTGGGATCGGACAAGTCCTGCAAGGGCTTCGATACCATGTATGAGACTGACCACAACAAAAACTTAGGCTAATCCAACGGAGATAACCAATCCCTGCATAACGAACACTAAGCACAAAAGACAATGAATATCGACTCCGTCACCTGGATAATTCATAATCCATATAACTCAGGTGAAGTTACAAGATTGACAAAAACTAATGTTGAATCCGTTGCCCTAATAGGTTCAATCCCCTCACCATACTCAAGAAGGAAAGAAAGAGATTACAATTAAAATCACCCACCAAACATCGTAGCAATTTCTCTGAACGCTCGATCATATCTCCTCTTTCTTCTGTCTTGGATGGTGAGTCCTAAGAACAAAGCAAGAACTTTCTCTTAGATTTTTTGTGGACGAGTACCTTGAATCTCAACATTTGTGCTATATTCTTTGTGCCTTCACCCTCACCCATATAAATAGGATAATAAACCCTAGTTTAGGTCATAGGAATTCTTAAATAGGAAGCCCATTATCTAAAATAGGAAACACCAATTATGGACGTCCAAATATGGTCAAATTAAATATTTGATACAAATTTAAAATCTAATCAAATTAATGTAGATTTTTAATTATATCAAATCGAATCTTCTACCATATTTGGGCTCAAAAATTTGCTCTTACCAATTCAGACTTGACCCAACATACTCTCATTCCAATCTGATGAAAGGGTATTGACCCCATGGTTCCTCAATTTGACTCCATGCGTGGCGTCCTACGACAGAGGTCATGCTCCCCCATGCCACCGATCTTTTATTCCCTTGAGTTATTTTGCATCCTCTTTCGTCTCTAACTCCTCGACCGTCATGTCGATGCTAGCTGCCATGCGTAGTACCTCCTACACCAATGGGATTCTGCCAACATCAATGACAAGGCCAAAATTGAAGTCTCTGGCGATAGCCTCACCGTGAGTCTTGACTGTTTGTCCTCAATTTTTGTTTTCCACCGGAATGTACTACCGCTCCGACGAGCTTCTTCACCCTTGCCAAATGGCCACGATTATCCCAAGATTCGAACTCCTAAACTTGTTGACCTTCGTGTCTGACACTAAAGCTCTCCCACACGCATGCGTCCTCGAGTAGAATATTATACACTGTGAATGTCATCGATGATCCACAACTCCCCCGGAACTATATGAATTGAGATGCATCTGCCTCAGATTATGTTGGTTGCAAACCTTGATCTCCTTCGTGGCTTCAAAATATTGAAACCGATTTTGCACTGCAAAGTTTTGGCAAACCATCTATCGCAAAAATTGGATCCATGGAATAACCCCCACCTGAAGATCGACCAGCTGTCATGGGACCAACCAGCTGATCCTCAATCTTTGACTCATTACCATTTGTCGCTTTGTCTCGACGAATCAAATCCTCCATAATCCTCAAAGTATCTCGAAGACCCTCCTTAGCAAGTTCCCGATGATCCACATCCTTTCGAACACCCCTCGAGCCTATACAGATACCAACTTACTCATTTGCAGAAGTAAAGTGAGTATAAAGAAAAAAAAGATTCAGGAAGAATTACAACTTTGTCGTTGACTACAAAGTTAAAATTTGGTGTAAATTGATCAATTAAAATCAATTAAGGTGTTTATTGTAACATTTTTTTTGCACAAAAACATCCGATGGGAGGGGGTTTATGCACTTTACCCTAAACTTTAACTTAATTGAGATAAATTAAGGAGTACAAATTCTAATCATTCTCATTCAGAGATAATTACAAACAACAATTTGGTGAATTCTTAGGAGAAAAGAGAGGATACTATAGACATTGAGAGATTGCAGATAAGCTTTGGAAAAAGGCCAAATCAATAGACCAGGAGTGAGTCAGACAAGACTGTAATAGAAGGAAGAATGAGGTTAATATGCAGGGGCAAATAAATCAAAATATGAATGAGAAAGATATAGATGAAAACTAGATTTAAGAAGCAAGTATAGTTTGGAAAGTTGGCATATGATGACTTATAGAAGTGTTCTAGGTGGTATTGATAATGAGGTTTGAACATCAGAAGCTAAAGATTTATACAAGGCTTCCTTGGATAAAAGTAAATGAATGTCATGCCCCATAACCAGAATACTGGAGAGCGAGGGAGTGACTCAGCCAACCACACCTTACAGAATACCGAAGTAACCCGCAATGTGCTAAGGTTGTCTAGAGACAAGGGGGTGCATACTATAATCAAGTCACCTAGGGTCAAGGATCTCTCTGTCTCAATCATCAACCAAGAAACAGTAAGAATGAGCACATAAGATAAAGCAGTTAGGCGTCCCTGATGCTCTATTTGAATGATCATAAAACTAGTTATACAGGATGGTATACTAGTACATTGTCAAGAGTACATGACTATAAGTTAGACGCGGTCTAAATAATATACAATCATGTAGAGGAACTAACGTCCAAATAAACCGGCTAACAAGTGACATCGGCTAAACGCCAAAAGGTAATACAAAATGATACTCATAGTGGGGAAGAAGAAACCCACTCAAGTTTCGGGCGGACATCCTCCTGGTGTGTGCCATGGTTAGATACAGGACAGGATCCTCGGGCTCTGCTACTAAACCTGGCCAAACAAAACCAGCAGGGTCAGGCCCCGATAGCAAGTACCACAAAGAAGCATAACTTAATAAAGCAAAAACTAATAAAGTACATAAAATAGGAAACCGTGCCACAACTACAAGCGTATGACCTTTCATAGGAGCAGTAGGATACCTCACAAGCAAACAAGGACAAGAGGTATCGTACTACTTCGAGACAGGGTACGACTCACCAATTATGAATACGACGAAGATACAACACATCAATATAATCCAAAACACACATGTCACACTATTAGCTAAGATATAGATATAATATGCAACTTCGGTACATGACCTATTATGACACATTAGCGCAACCCTACAACCAAACAAGGACACGGGTTGAACCGTCGCACCATAATAGTTTATGTCCCTATTCTACCAGCACATACTCATTTAATCAGCCAATTAATCCTACGACCAGATATGTGAAGTCGGGGTTATCCCAGTAATAAAATAATATAGGGATCCTCAAATCATGCTACAGGAGAACACGACTAGCCGAACCAACAATAATAACACATAGTATGTATAATATGTATTGGTCCCCCGCAGGGCCACTTTGCTAAGATAGATCAGTAACAGTTCCAACCTTCCTATAGAAAAAAAGTTGGCTCGGTTTAAATATAAAAGTCGAATAATGCACTCCACTAGTGCTGATGATATACAATATCTGTGATGACAAACTTTTACACCTCAAAAATTATCTGATGGTGGCTCATCACGCACGATCTTGGGATCTCGTTCCTCCCAATGCTCTATATATTTTAGTTGCCTAGTTAACCCTACGGTTAGTTGGAATCACATGGCATGGTCCTATGTTACTCCCCTTATATATCGTACTGTAGTACGGTCCTCGCTAGATATGAATCCAATTTATCACTTGGCAGTTCAATTTGGATTCACCTCAGCGTGATACAACAATCAATCAAGTCCTAGCCATGCTTTGGTAGTTAACCCACATACTATACTCGTGGTGAAGAATTAATATAATAATATCATATATCGCGTAGTATATGAGGTATTCTTGATGCATAACCCAAAATACATAATCTTATAGCGTATAGCAAGTTATGTCGCACCTCAGTGCACATTATAATGCATATATACGTAAATATTGTATCGACACAGATACAAGAAATTGGATCGAATCACCAAACTTATAGTTGGTCGTATGAGCCTTATCACATTGGGACACTTGGTTAGAATATAATCCCCTTAAATCAGGTATACAGACTATCAATCAATTGGAAGCCTAAATTATGTGAAATTCTTGAATCAACAATTATGCCGCCGAACGTGAGTAAGGAAAAAAGTGTGAACTAATCTGGAGCATATCCACAATCCATAAACCAAATAAGGACCGGGATTGCAGATCGTCTCTCGAGCAGAACTATGTCCCTCACTCTATTCAACGAACAAAAGGATAAGTTAATCTACTAATCTGAGTTTACTCTTGTTGCCACATGGTCTACTACAACATATAATCATACTATGCATATAGTCAGTTCTAGTACATAGCCAGGTCTAGCACAGTCTAGTTACTAAGTCCACTCTTCCTTAGAATAACACAAGCAAGAAGCCACGATCAACCACATAGAATACGATAAAAAATATTCTAATAAAATAATTAAACCCAAGAAATCGTAGAACATGTACATAGATTACTAGAATCGTATAGGATCACATACGCACATGAGAAGTGCATACATGGATTTTCGTATGGGTCAGGCCGTATGCACTGATATGGCATATGAGCAACTGGCCCCATGGACGAGCTGGCCGCATGGACAAGCTGGCCGCATGAACCACTTGGCCGCATGCTTAGGGTCAAGGTCTAGTCCTTGGGACAAGTATAAAGTAACGAACAATAAATGAAGTGTTAGTGATGTGACATAAAATGACTGATGCAATAAAGTGTGTCAGAGAGAAAAGACAAAACAAAAGAAATAAGTGCCAACGGTTCAGAGCTATGCGTCCAAGGAATAATAGTGGCTGCATATTCTCCAGGCCGCATGAGTGTCAGTGTCGCATGGGTTATCTCTTGGACTTAGCAAAATTCTCATTCGTTCGGCGAGTGAAAGCACAAGGTATTCAAGGACACTTGTGTAACTCAGCAGTCATGTGTCCAACAAGATGGACGTATGCTGTCAGTATGCGGCAAGAGTTTTGGCCGCATAATCCTCTCAGGCCGTATGGCACTCTCAGCCACATAGCTCATTGTCTGCATGCGAACTTCGTATTCTCCAACAGCAGGTTCAATTATGGCAGAAAAAGCTCCAAAAATTCAAAAATTATTTTGTTCATAAAAACTTTATTTTAACTCTGAATCAAGTGAAACAAAAGCCAAAATGCTCGAAATAAAATGCTCTAACATAAGGAACAACTAGTTTTTGAAAACATTAAGTTTTAGTTGATCAAAACCAAGAAAAACTCATAGAACATATAAAAATCCTAAACTTGAAACTCAGATCTACAAAAATCTATATATAAAAATCCAAAACTCCAAGAATTAAATATGATCAACAACTCAAGGAAAATATTTTTTATTAAATACATTTTAATTTACTAATCATATAAAAAATTTAAAAGTTTATGGCTTCACCACTTTGAGCAAGATGTCCTTGTCTAGGTGGACTAACAAACCTCTTCCTAGAACCAAGTCTAGGGATAGGGCTTAGAATTTTGGTCAAAGGGAGCTATTAATGGAAGGAGGAAGAAGAAAGAGGAAGGAAAGTGGAAATAAGGAAGAATAATAGAGGAGAGAGAAAACCACATATATATACCAAGTGGAGAAATTAGGTTAGCCCTAGGATTAAGTCGATTAAGTCATGACACTCTCCAACCAAATCTCAACCATCCAAAAGAGACTTAGTAGTTGCAAGAGTGAACCTGGTCTGGTATCCATCCTATATACGGGTCCTAGCACGGGTACATGACAATTTCCAAGGTGTTCACTACTGGTCTCGGGCAGTCTCCCCCAATAAACAGGAATATAATTAAATAAATATAACATATTTAACAGGAACCAACATATAAATACAGCATGAATATATCTACAGGGAAAATTTTAAACATCACAAATTCAAAAATACCAAATCTGGGAACGGGTGTGACAATGTATAATCATCTTTAATGATTTTGATAAACTTGATGATGTCTAACTAATTTAATAAAATTGATGCTCTAGTATAAGGCTTCATTGGATAAAAGTAAATGTATAAACATCTTTCAAGTAGGACAGTCTACAAAGCAGTTGGTAGAGATATACATACAATAGATAGTGAGATAGCACAATATCCCAGTGAGTATCATATCAGATCGAGGCACTCCGTTCACTTCGTATTTCTGAAAAAAATTGCATCAGTGTTTTGACATCAAGTTAAGATTAAGTATCGCTTACCATCCGCAAACAGATGGAAAATCAGAGGGAACTATCCAGATGTTGGAAGATATGTTGCGAGCTAATAATTTAGAATTTGGAGGGTCTTGGGAAGAACATATTTATCTTGTCGAGTTCTTATACAACAACAATTATCAAGTAAGTATCCAGATGGGACCCTTTGAAGCATTATATAGAAGAAAATAATGGTCACCATTGATATGGGATAATATTGGTGAACAAAAGATCTTGGGCCCAGAGATGATCACCCGAATATTAGAGGTTGTCAATCAGATCAAATAGCAATTTTGGGTTGCGCAAGATAGGCATCGTCATTGGCAGATCGACATCGTAGGCCTCTATAGTTTTGTGTCGACGACCACGTATTCTTGCAGATTTTATCGGCCCATGGAGTCACTAGATTCAGGATCCTTGGGAAGCTTAGTTTCTGATATATTGGTCCATTCGATATCCTCGAGCGGGTACGTGATGTTGCTTATCGTCTTGTCCTTCCGCCTTCGCTATGTGAGGTACACGATGTATTTCATGTATCTCAGTTGGTAGGTATGTCCCAGATCTGAGCCATATCCTCGACCATTTTGAGCTAGTTGTTGGTACCGACTTATCTTACGAGGAACAACCAGTATCCATTTTGGACTATAGGGTGGAGGTTCTCAAGAATCAGACTATCCATCTTGTCCGGGTTGCTTGGGGTCATCACCCTTTGAGAGAGTTGAAGTGGGTGTGCGAGAACTATATACAATCTCGTTATCCGTACATATTTGACTCAGAAGGTATATTTATCCTTATGCCTTTGTATCTCGAATCTCTTGATTCGTTCACCCATGCTATGTGATGTTGCTTTTCTTCATTATATGATTGATTGTTGATTACATGTGTAGAGATGCTTGTAGTTAGCATAGTGCTTGTTTTGGTTTCTCTAGCTAGCCTAGGGGTTGAATTTCGAGGACAAAATTTTTCTAAGGTGGGTAAAGATGTCACTCCCTGTTTCCGATATACATATTTGGGACGTATTATTTCTTGCTTGCATGTTTATTAGGTTGCATGGAAACTAGACCCATTCTTTGGTTTAATGTGGTTCATGATATATTTGTTTGGGTTGGTTTGGTCATGAGTTAAATCCATGGTCTAAACCTCAAGCCCTAGCTATATAAGCTAACTTTTTCTCTCTTTTCCCTCATTATCTCATTTCTCCTCTTTCTTTCATTTAGTAAAGTACACCTTGTATGACATGGAAAACCCCATAGATTTTAATTCTGACTTTTTTATTTCTAGTATTTTATTAGTCTAATATATGTACATTATGATTCTAAGTACTTTTAATACTTGAAGTTTTCAATTTTGATGGATGGATGTGAGTAGATCTACATTTAAGATTAAGTTTTTTAGGGATTCCATAAGTTTTTCTTGATTTTGATCTATTAAAACATGGTATTTTAGAAAACCAATTTTTCTACGTGACAGAGCATTCCATTTCAAGCATTTTGGTTTCTTTTTACTTGATTTTGAGTTAAAATGAAGATTTTATAAAGAAAATAAGTTTTTAGCTTTTTCTATGGAGTTTGTGTTATTTTGGGACGAAGGAGTCTCATGCGGCCAAGCTCTATGTGCCATTCCAATATGCGCCTATCTTGTTGGGCACATGACTGTCCTTGCATATGATCCCCTAAGTCGAATGCATAGAACACTGAACGCATGAGATTTTTCAAGAGCCAGAGTCCATGCGGCTAGGAGTCCATGCAGCCAAGTGTGCATGCAGCCATCTTGTTATTTGACTTAGAAGTGACACATGCATCTCTTTCTTGTACGTCTTTTCGAGCATAATTTATATGCTTTGTCTTTTCTTATAACATGTATTTATGGCTTGTCACATCCATCACTTCAGTCACTTCTCTGACATGCAATTATTGTCCATCACTTGGGCACTTAACCAGAAGATTGGACTTTTTCTCGGAGAATGCGGCCTGGAGACACATGCGGCCAACTTCTCAAATGGCCGATAGTTTATGCGTCCCTGATCCTATGCGCCTCTGACTTTATGCGTCCCTAATCCCATGCGTCTTTGATCCCCATGCGGCCCTACGTGCATGTTTTATTGATTTACTTAGTTTCGATGTTTTATTAGATTTTTTGATTCCATGTGTGATCTTAATCATTGTAAGTGTATGTGATCTTAATGACTATGTATTGGACCCGACTATGTGCTGACCCGACTATGTGTAGAAATAGAGCATGCCCCAAGTGACTATGACTACATATGTGCCTAACTCAACCTATGTGTTGCTATGTGTTAGAACTAATATAATTTACCAATGATTGGTAACTTGACTATTGGTATCTGTGCTGATACACTTACTATATGCTATGTGTTTCTACGTACTAAATGTTCCTACTTCTCCAAGTGGGAGGAAGCCGAACCCCTCATTAAAGTCAAGACGTCTAACATAATCAGCTTCGTCAAGCATCACGTCATATACCGCTTCGACTTACCACAAAGGATCATCTATGACTATGGTCCACAGTTTGCAAGTTATACGTTCTACCAGTTTTGCGACAAAAACCGTATTCAGAATATAGCGTCAACTACCTATAACCCGACAGCAAATGGTCTAGCAGAACCCTTCAACAAGACCACTAAAAAGATACTCAAAAAGTTTGTGTCTTCCAACAAACACGACTAGAATGAGAAGCTGGGTGAATATCGCTGAGCCTACCATACAATGGTCCGGACAGCTACTGACAATATGCCTTTCTCTCTAGTTTACGGAAGCGAAGCGGTCCTCCGGCTCAAGATTCAAATTCTTTCACTCCGAGTAGCTCTCTCCAACCAATTTACCATCGATGACAATCACCATTGATGGCTACAAGAGTTAGAAGCACTCAACGAGAAACGTATCTTAGCTCAGCAGCACATTGAGCTATACCAAGCGCATCTCTCGGGTGCCTTCAACAAATGGGTGAAGGAGAGGACCTACCAAGTGGGTGATCTCATCCTAACCGTAAGGAGGCCGATGGTTATGACCCACAAGACGATCAAGAAATTTAAACATAGTGGGAAGGCTCATTCGTCGTATAATCGATATTCTCCAACGGCACCTACCGGCTCGCGAAATCCAACGACGACTTGCTCATGATGCCTATCAATGTCTAGTTCCTGAAAAAGTATTATGTCTAAGCTAGACTTGTACTCCCCTTACCCCCAACCGGGCAATCAAGATGTATAGTCCTTACACTCTTGGTTCTTCATCCCCAGTAAGTGCCTATGTACAACATTTTCCATTCTTTATAAATATCTGTAAAAGCCATTATTTGTAACTAGGAGTCCTGAATACGCAACAGATGATGGATCCTCAAAGTCTCCCCTACGGCACACTCCCACTTGGATCACCCAAAAAAACTAGTCTCGTTAGACTCTAGTCTCCCCAGCGGAGAAATCCTCAGGTCTATCTTCTTTATCGGATAGACCATACTCAGGAAACTAATCCTCGACGGGTTTTCCAGATGCTAGTTTACGTCCATATTACCTCTGAACTACTGTCATAACGTTCTTCCTGGCTAAGTTTGCCATGTCCATATTACCTCTGAGCAAACCTCCCGGGTCTTGGCTATCGATCATTACGTCCATATTACCTCTGATATCGATTGTCATCACCACTTATCACCCATACTTACCCAGGTACACCAGCGGTATTAAGTCCACAAAACCTGCCACGTCTATATCACCTCTGGTAGGGCTTGTTCCAAATCTATTACTTGCACTCAGGTGCTCAAGAAGTAATGGGTCCACAAAACCTATCACGTCCATATCACCTTTGATAGGGTTTTTGCTTTGAACTTATTACTTGTACCTCCATGCGCAAAAAGTAATAAAGTTCACCTAAGTCCCCTAGTGGGATATCCTAAATAGGTTGCGATATTGTACTACATCAATATTACCTCTGGTACGGTATCCAAAGCTCACAAATACAATTACAAACAAATGGAATAACTTTTATTTTTTTTCCCGAAAAGAAATTGAAAGCAAAACTACACTCGAGGGATTGTCAAGATCCCAAGCTCAAAGGAAAAATAGGGACACAAAATAGTAAAAGAAGAACTATTGTTGCTATAAGTCAGAGCATAACTCTACTACCCGCATGGAGACGGGCAATATGGCCATCCCGGCACACCTGGGCCCAGTGTTGAACCTCTTGGTCCATAACCTCGGGATCCTCATAGCAGGTGTAGGACTCGTGTCTGTCCTCCAGCTGTTACACCAGAACCTCAATACCAGCTGTATTCTGCACTACCTGGCTCACTTTGGTTCGGATAGTCTCCTCCTCTTGTTGGGCCTCTCGTAGCCTATTCCCTTGCACGTTAAGCTCAACCTGGAGCTTTCTGATTTTCTCAGTCAGGTCCTTTTGCCGGAAGAGGCACTCTTCTCTGAGATCGTCCAGCCGGTCACGCCTTTCCTGTAAATTTTGGAGATTACACTGCAAATACTCCATAGACGAAGCAAAGAAGGTCTTATCTGTCGCCACGTTCTTCGAGAACTCATTATATTCATGGGATATCATCATTCCCATATTCGTCTACTGGTACTGTCGCAGCTCCGTTAGGCATTTCTCCACCTCCACCAGTTTTTGGCCTAAAAAGTCGGTAATTTGTTCGAAATTGGGGATACCCTAAGATAAATGACCTGGCCCTCAACAAAGTGCCTTGCCCAGGCAAAAGATTTGTTGCACTCCAATATGCCTTCGATCGCTTGCTTCAAGAACATATAGAATCTTCGAAAGGAGACCTTGACGTTCTCGTCAATCCCTTCCAACGTAGCCAGAGTCAGAAGCGGCAGGATTGAAGAAGATGCCGCAGGTGCAGCAGGAGGCACAACGATGTTCAAAAATCTCGAAGGCAAAGCAGCAGTAGAGGAGAAACCAGTAGTCATGTCGGCAATCCAATCTTTCATGGATGCACGAAGTGCATGGATACCCGACAGCTGAAACACAGACGTCGGAGTAGTACCTAGAATGGGGACAGAAGTAACGGGGCACCTCACCGCATCGGCTTCCACCGGTGTACTATCTCTAGACCGAGTCACGACAGCTTCAGAAGGTGACCCTGTAACCCGCTTCCTATAACGTGTCCTTGTAACCACGGATGGTTCCTGCCTTCTCTTTTTGGACGGAGGGCTTCGTATCTGGGATGTCACGCCCCGATCTCCCGCAGGCAAATCGGCCGTTCCCGCTAGGCGGGAATCACCCTCGCCAGCGCTCCCGCGGAACGATCGCTTAACCCATCCGGGCATGATGTCGCACGAGCGTGATCCACGCCCGTGCAAGGCCATGGTTCATTGGCTGGCGACAAGAGTTCTAAGCCACGGAGTCGCACAGATTGTCCGAGTGCAGCGGAGTCATGAACGCATAGGCGATCGGTAACAGGTTCACTGAGTCGACAAATATAGCGGAAGTATTGAAACAAATAAAGTAATCTCTTTATTGATATGAAACATGTATTACAGGCGGCGTATAGCCGAGATTACAAGTCGCTCAAGCCTCGCTCACTGAAACAGTAAAAGCGTGCCAAGTGGCTATAACTGTGGAATGAATGTACAGGCGATGGTCAGGCGATGTTCACAACTTATGTCTTGTATATGTGCTTCAGTCCTGGACGCACCGTTGCAAGGCTTCAGAGGGAACTCCTGGCCTTAGCACGCACGAAGGAGGCGTCCGCACCGCACGAGGTTCTCCCGCAGCCTGCATGTCAAACTGGTGGATTATCAGTACATTGAATGTACTGGTGGGGAAGCTACTCGCCCGCTCGACAAATCCAAACACATAATACAGGTTCCGTGCACAACTATTAAGTTGTCTTTCTAGTTGCCTTAGGATCCGTTTCATGCAAACATTGAATAGCTTAACGTGTCGGGCAGTGCGCCGTACGATGTTTGAGGAAATACGGCGAGACTTACCAACTTACCATTTCTCCTTCCCTGTCCAAGGCAAACATGATTAATTCAAGCACGGGCAAGTATAAACATTTAGGAGCATAGCATATGCAAACATGAGGGTCGTTATTTTCAGATCGTTCAGGTGTTCAGTACATTGATGCTATGCAATGACTCGCACGCGGATAGCCGCTAAGCGAGGATGACTTATCTATATGAACAGAAGTCGCTGGCATAGCCATAAAGGACAGTTATAGTCTCAGGGCGAAGCGACGTACAACGCGGGTGGCGAGCCCCGTCGCATAACACTTGTCGGGTAACATACGACTATACATATGTTCCGTCCGGATCGGATCGGCTCCGGTGCCCCGGTGTAGCCGTCCGCGGAACTCAACATAACATATCTTGTGCACAAGCTGTCCGCGACAATGCAGGTCAGGGTCTATCCATATTCCATAGCTTGACATGATAATTATGAAACTTAACTTAGTCTGAACGAGGCATATTGCTCCACGAGCTGGGATTCCATTAGTACATAACACGATCCTCGTTCAGATGCACACATAGCATGATTATCATTCAAGAGAGATTTACGTTCAGTATTTATTCTTGCTTAGTGCATTCCCCTGGTTCGGGGATTGCCTTAGATGACCTGACGGTCCCGGATACTTGCAGGGTCAATCATACACGGAACGACTACTGAGTAGTCTCCCGGAGTAAGGATGAAAACAATGCACATTCAAGCAGACAAGCATGCGTTTCTAAGGAACATAAGCAGGCACGTTGCTCGGGCCCGAAGGTAGTCCGAGAGATAAAACCGTTAAGGGACTTAGCATGCGAGGGTCTGAATGTAAGTAGTATTTCATTTCCATGTTCTAGCAAGCAATACAAGTTGGGATTATTCCCTTAGCTAGGTGCGTTGGATTTATTAGCATGCAGGGGGTGATTCACCTAGCGACTAGCATATATGATTCCAGGTTTTATGTGTGCTGGCTAAGCAAAGACAAGTTCACCGTAGCCACCCACCTTAGCGATGATTCGCTTCGGTAGAGCGATACGTCTGAGCGAGCCTCTGAAAGTCCAAGCCGGATTCCTTTAGGGACAAGTCTGGATATCCTTTGCTTCTTGATCGAGGCAAAGCAGGTCGGGACAGCTGCACCATTGCCGATTGAGACGGCAGTCCGCTTGAGCGGAACGGGGTGTTACATCCTACCCAACTTAGAAAAAGTCTCGTCCTCGAGACTTACTAAGGGTAAGCAGTAATCTAGGGTTGAGGCAATCCTAGACAAGTCATTTGTACTTGTTCATTTGGATCTTCACTTGCACAAGCATCGATCTTCTGCATATCGCTTAGACTGGATCGTGCGCACTTTCGAAGGGCCCCTCTAGCGTGAACACGTCAACCAGCTTAGTGATAGCGAAGTCTCAGCACTCGAGTTTCACCTTTTTCTAAGTCTTGGATGGTGCACTAGTTCAAGGCATCCCTCGAATAGATGCATTCAACCAAACTTAGGGTTAGTGAAAATCTCGGACAAGCTACTGGCGATACTCTCAAGGGTTCGCACAGGTTGGCACAAAGGCCACTCGCAGCATACAACCAGACAAGCAAGCATATCATTCAAAATGTATTTTGAAAGTATTTAGACTTATTGTTGGAATATCCCATCGAGGCATTGAGAGAGAGCGTGCACATAACCCACGAACGAGCTTTCGAAACAGAGATATCGAATTGAAGTCCAAAGGCGTAGAAGCCAGGCTCTGATACAAACATGTCACGCCCCGATCTCCCGCAGGCAAATCGGCCGTTCCCGCTAGGCGGGAATCACCCTCGCCAGCGCTCCCGCGGAACGATCGCTTAACCCATCCGGGCGTAATGCCGCACGAGCGTGATCCACGCCCGTGTAAGGCCATGGTTCATTGGCTGGCGGCAAGAGTTCTAAGCCACAGAGTCGCACAGATTGTCCGAGTGCAGCGGAGTCATGAACGCATAGGCGATCGGTAACAGGTTCACTGAGTCAACAAATATAGCGGAAGCATTGAAACAAATAAAGTAATCTCTTTATTGATATAAAATATGTATTACAGGTGGCGTATAGCCGAGATTACAAGTCGCTCAAGCCTCTCTCACTGAAACAGTAAAAGCGTGCCAAGTGGCTACAACTGTGGAATGAATGTACAGGCGATGGTCAGGCGATGTTCACAACTTATGTCTTGTATATGTGCTTCAGTCCCGGACGCACCGTTGCAAGGCTTCAGAGGGAACTCCTGGCCTTAGCACGCACGAAGGAGGTGTCCACACCGCACGAGGTTCTCCCGCAGCCTGCATGTCAAACTGGTGGATTATCAGTACATTGAATGCACTGGTGGGGAAGCTACTCGCCCGCTCGACAAATCCAAACACGTAATACAGGTTCCGTGCACAACTATTAAGTTGTCTTTCTAGTTGCCTTAGGATCAGTTTCATGCAAATATTAAATAGCTTAACGTGTCGGGCAGTGCGCCGTGCGATGTTTGAGGAAACATGGCGAGACTTACCAACTTACCATTTCTCCTTCCCTGTCCAAGGCAAACATGATTAATTCAAGCACGGGCAAGTATAAACATTTAGGAGCATAGCATATGCAAACATGAGGGTCGTTATTTTTAGATCGTTCAGGTGTTCAGTACATTGATGCTATGCAATGACTCGTACGCGGATAGCCGCTAAGCGAGGATGACTTATCTATATGAACAGAAGTCGCTGGCATAGCCATAAAGGACAGTTATAGTCTCAGGGCGAAGCAACGTACAACGCGGGTGGCGAGCCCCGTCGCATAACACTTGCCGGGTAACATACGACTATACATACGTTCCGTCCGGATCGGATCGGCTCCGGTGCCCCGGTGTAGCCGTCCGCGGAACTCAACATAACATATCTTGTGCACAAGCTGTCCGCGACAATGCAGGTCAGGGTCTATCCATATTCCATAGCTTGACATGATAATCATGAAACTTAACTTAGTCTGAACGAGGCATATTGCTCCACGAGCTGGGATTCCATTAGTACATAACACGATCCTCGTTCAGATGCACACATAGCATGATTATCATTCAAGTGAGATTTACGTTCAGTATTTATTCTTGCTTAGTGCATTCCCCTGGTTCGGGGATTGCCTTAGATGACCTGACGGTCCCGGATACTTGCAGGGTCAATCATACGCGGAATGACTACTGAGTAGTCTCCCGGAGTAAGGATGAAAACAATGCACATTCAAGCAGACAAGCATGCGTTTCTAAGGAACATAAGCAGGCACGTTGCTCGGGCCCGAAGGTAGTCCGAGAGATGAAACCGTTAAGGGACTTAGCATACGAGGGTCTGAATGTAAGTAGTATTTCATTTCCATGTTCTAGCAAGCAATACAAGTTAGGATTATTTCCTTAGCTAGGTGCGTTGGATTTATTAGCATGCAGGGGGTGATTCACCTAGCGACTAGCATATATGATTCCAGGTTTTATGTGTGCTGGCTAAGCAAAGACAAGTTCACCGTAGCCACCCACCTTAGCGATGATTCGCTTCGGTAGAGTGATACGTCTGAGCGAGCCTCTGAAAGTCCAAGCCGGATTCCTTTAGGGACAAGTCTGGATATCCTTTGCTTCTTGATCGAGGCAAAGCAGGTCGGGACAGCTGCACGATTGCCGATTGAGACGGCAGTCCGCTTGAGCGGAACGGGATGTTACATGGGAGGCCATGCACTTCATTGGAGAGTTCACTGAAGGCGAGTGGTCATAAAAAGCATTCTCTTCCTCCGTCGTTGAGTCAAAATCGACAAGCACAACCTTCCCCTTGCCTTTTCTCCGACCTCTCTTAGACTCCCTACGTCGGGACTCCAGCTTAGTACCCGCGATGAAGCTAGTATCTCGGTCAAATCCAGGTGGAGGCGCATTCATGACTACATAAAAGATAGCCGCTGCATGAAGGATATGCACAGGAACTTTAGCAACATGCAGGGTTAATAGGACCTGAGTATTGGTGGCAAAGTAATAATCCCATTCTCGAGCTCCATCAAGAATGCTACCTTCAAAACCAAGATATGGGCTTGGATTGCTCAACATAAGCTGGCTATATCCAAATTAACGAGCAAACCTACTCGGCAGGTAAGGTTCCAAGAACACGAGGTTCTGGTTCTAGTATACTAGATGGGAAGGCCGGATGGAAAGTAACATGCAAAGGAGCTTCAGGGACAAAACCTGACGGTCAACACCACCATCACACTAAACCATATTCACTTCGTCCTTATGAACTTTGGCACTGAGACAAAGAAGGAATAGTCTACTACGCGGGCGAGTGTATGCCGACAAGCAAAAATCTCAGTATAAACCCTGGATATCCCACTATACTGGCGAATAAAAGCATCAGCCTTTGTCGTCATCCCCTTAACCCCAGGATGCATCAAAGACGGATAGCGCATTAACAGCTAACCCATTAGATAATGGTAAGGCATCTTAACTCGATTGAAATCTCCAGGACCTCCAAGAGCCATCACATTGCTCGTAAAAGTATGAAGCCCGCGATGGATGCTGCAGACCATCGCTGGGAGTAAAGCTAGCTGATGGCCAAAAACTAACTTCACAGCGGGGAGGATGAGAATGTGTCTAGCCCTCTCGTTCAACCCAGAGCCCCCCCCCTGGGACTACACAAGTTTGCAGCCATATAATCAAGAATCCAGCCAGTACAGCCTTATCAGAAAGTGGCTGGGTGTCTTGGTAAAAGTAGTTGAAGGTATCACCGGAGCTACCAAACCCCTTACCAGATGCGGTCGTTCTCTTAGTACCGTGTACTAGGTCATTGACACTACTCGGGGTTTGAGGGCTCTGAATGATGACCCGACCCGAAGCCTCAATAATGAAGTGGTAGTGGATCCAGGACATGGTAGGGGTAACGTCCTCCTCTGTGCTTCTGTCCTTCTTCTTCGAAATTTGTTGGCAAGTGCTATGATGGCACAACAATTCCCGGTACACTGCGAGAAACCCAGGATGCTATTTCTCTAAATCCTCAAATTTCTCATCATCAGGTGTGTACTCCTCATATGGCTCGCTGCCCCAGGGCAACCCGAAACATCGTACATCTCAAGGAGGGCAAGTTCCATCTCCCCACCAGGAGTAAAGAAGGTTCCGGTACGACAGTTGTATATCTCGGTCAAAGCCACAAACAACTTCGGATTCTTCTTCAAACCATAACTGGAACCCATTATGGCGTAGTAGAGTTTGGCCTCCTTCAGGGGTTGCTCGTACTTCCCTAGCACCCACAGGGTCAAATTAACCCAAGAAGACGAATGATGCACCCAGTTGAGCAAGCATATTTCTCCTTCGGATAGGACCCCTTGTCGGCGAGCTGGTTTAGAAAAGTGTCAGCTCCAACATTCGACCCCATCTCACTCATGAAAGTGCCAGGTTCCAACCCGTGAAGAGAATAAGAAAATGATTCCTTAGTCGTTGCTTCCCTCTTTAGTTTAGAGTTAAAATGAATGCGGCCGACTTGGGATCCCTTTTGGTCTGGGGTCAGGGTACCCAATATTTTCCTTGAGAGGGACACCATATTGAAGGCAGACAAAGGCAAGTGGCACTCCATCATAGGTATATGTATCTTTATCCCACCAGAGGAGAAGGTCCAGCTCTCATTTTTTCACTACCATAGCATCCAAGATAGTGAGAGCATCCCCAAACAGGAAGATGGGCTTCAGATAAGAAATGCCCTTCGAACCCTTAATCAGCCCAGAGTTTAACTGGCTAAGAAGAAATAACGAAGACTGGTCCGTTATTAACTTCATTCTCTGTCACCACCCCATTTCCTGAGCTGGGTATTTTTTTATTTTAATTTGGTTAATTGTGTATTATTTATAATTAATTGTATTTATATTTAATTAATGATTATATTATTTTTATATTAATTATTTTATGGTTTTGGCTAGCCTGGACCCATGTCAGACCCTAGTGGACCCATGTCCGACCCAGCCCACACCCTTGTGAGACTTATTTTTGGGTTTTAGAATATTTATTATATTTTTAGTGTGTTAGTTGGAGAAATTTGGAGTTAGTTTGAGTGCTTTTGGAACCCGGAACCCAAACCCAAGTGAGAGGAGGGCATTTTGGGTATTTTGGACTTTGTGAAACCCCCTTTAATGTGAATGGCCGACCCTATTCCCTTCATTCCCAGATCTGGACTAAAACCACAGCCCCTCCCTCCCCCATTCTTCACTACTTCTTCTTCTTCTTCTCCACCCCTTCTTCTTCTTCCTTTCTCTTCCATTTTTTCCACTTCAAGTAAGTATCCTCATTTCCTTCTCTTCCTTCTTCCATTTCTTACTTTTGTGTGAACCCTAACCCTACATTTTCTCCCAACCTAGGTGGGTAGAGCCTAGATTTGGTGTTGGGACTTGGATTGGAAGCTTGGAAGCTTAGTTTAGTGGATTTGGAGCTTTTTGGAGACTTTGGCTTGGGATTCCAACTCCCAAGAGGTAAATCCTAATTTTTCCCCTTGTAATTACTCTTATATAGTATAATTAATAGTTTAGAACCTTTCTAGACCCTTAGGCTACCCGTGGGAGGAAGTTGGAACTAGTTTGGTAGTGTTTGGAGACTTTAACATTATGTTTTGTATCGATTTCGGGTGGAATCCAAAATTGGCCCAATTTTGGGTGATATACTAGGTTAGACGGATCTAGGTAGACATTGTTGGATGTTTTGAGGGTGAGTGTGTATCTCCGTTCGGACATGGGAAGCCGTGTCGCGGAGAAACGGGCGTTTCGGGCGAATTTGGGGTTTTCGTCGTCGCCGGTTCTAAGTGCGTGCGCGTTTTTGCCACGGACCTAGAATCGATGCGATAGCATTTTTTTCTAGGATCTAGACATCGTTTAGGACCCGTGGATAAATATTGGGCCGATTTCGAGTTGGTTTGGTTTACGTTTCAGGAGATTTTCTGAACCGCACACCGCGTATTCGTCGAAATGACCGAACGGCCATTTCGGCGTGGTTTTTTAGTTTTGGGCTTGTGCGCGCATTGGGTTAGCTTTGGGGAGTGTGTGATAGAATTCTCGGACTATATTTTATATATTTATAGGTGTTTGTGAGTGTCGGGGCCGTTGGGCGTGCGTCGGTGGGCGTTGTGAGCGTTGTGCGTTGTGTGTGTTGTGTTTATATATATATGTATATATATATATTTGTGTGTGTGTTCCTATATATATATATATATATATATATATATATATATATATATATATATATATATATATATATATATGTATGTATGTATGTATATATGTGTTTTTATGTATATGTGAGTGTGTTAGTGAGTGCTTGTGTGAGTGTGTGTGTGAGTGAGTGTTTATAGATATATGTATATATATATATATATATATATATATATATATATATATATATATATATATATATATATATATATATATATATATATATATATATATATATATATATATATGTTTGAGTGTGTGAGTGTGTATATGTATATATATATTAGTGTGTGTATATATATATATTGATATATGTGTGTTTATATATATATATATATATATATATATATATATATATATATATATATATATATATAGATACGTGTCTATATATGCATAAGTGTGTGTGTGTGTATAAATATATATATATATATATGTTAGTGTGTGTGTGTGTAGATATATAAATATATAGAGTGTGTGTGTATATATATATGGTTGTATATATATATATATATATATATATATATATATATGTGTGTGTGTGTGTGTGTGTGTGTGTGTGTGTGTGTCTGTATGTGGTCGTGTGTTTGTGTGAGAATGAGAGGGGGGGACAGCAGTGCAACAGCAGCAGCTAGGAGCAGCAGCTGCTGCGTGGGGCAGCAGCCACCACAGTAGTAGCAGCAAGAAGCTGCAGCAAGCAGCTGCAACAGCAGCTAGGCAGCAGCAACAGCATGCTTAGCAGCAGCAGCAGGAAGCATTTGAGCAGCAGCAGCAGCACAAGCAAGAGCAGCAACAACTTTCAGTATAGATAGAGGAATAGATAGATAGATAGCTAGATTTATAGATATATATAGCTAGATAGATATTAGATCAATAGATAGATAGTTAGATTGCTAGATAGATAGATAGTTAGATGGATAGATTAAGAAATGGATAGATTGATAGGTGAATAGTTAGATTAATAGATAGATATCTATAGTTAGATAGATAGGTAAATAGATAGATAATTAGATAGATAGTTAGATAGGTAGATACCTAGTAGGTAGATATCTAGATAGATAAATAGATTAGATTGATAGATAGATATATAAGTAGATAGATAGATTAATAGATACTTAGATAGATAGGTAGATTGATAGATAGATAATAGTTAGCTAGATAGTTATATACATAGATAACTAGATAGATGTATATATATATATATATATATATATATATATATATATATATATATATATATATATATATATATATATATATATAGATAGATGGATAGTTAGAAAGATAGATTAGATAGATAAAAAGATACATAGGTAGATAAATAGATAGATAGATATCTAGGTAATAGATATCTAGATAGGTAAATGCATAGATAGATAGATAAGATAGGTATTTAGATATATCTATCTATATGTATAGGTATATATACATATAGCTAGATATATATTATAGCTAGATATATATATGTATAGGTAAGGTAAGATATATAAGGTATGTGTATATGTGTGTATGTGAGTTATATATATATGTAGATACCTAGGTATATGCCTATATGTATTAGATATCTATATTTTAGCCTAGATTATAGCTAGATATATATGTTTATGCATAGTTAGTTAGCTAGAGGGGTAGTAGGATTGAGTTTAGAGAGGTATCTCAATACCTTGAGATATCCAAGGTATTGGGTTTCGAGTGGAGTATTTGAGCAATAGCCTAAGAATAGTATTGGAGTGATTTTTATATGCTTATGTGTATATATTTACGCATGCTAGCATAGGTTTTAGCGGGTTTAGGCGGGGTGCGTAGCCTAGGTTGAGGTATCGGATACCGAGGGTATTTCGGTATCTCAAGGAGGCGAGTTTGAGGGTTTATTAGCCTAATGAGCTCGGTTTGACCCAGAATTTCAGGAGCACCCTAGTTTAACTTAGAGTTGACCGTAGTTGACTCGGTTGACCGCCAAAGTCAACTTTTGACCTAGTTTTGACCCAGAGTTGACTTTTGGGACCCAGAGTTGACTTTTTGACCCAGATTTCACCGGTTTGATACGTTTGACCTAGAACGACCCTAGAAGCCTATTTTTAGTTATTTTATATCTGTTTAACTCATTAGAACCCTGTTTAACCTTGCTTTTCGCAATAGGTCCTTGCGATACCAGTTTGGATCGCCAATTGCTCAGGTCGTCAGGCGAGTACATTCTCTGATAGTTTTTATTATCTAATGATTATTATGATTCAGCTTCTAGTATAGTATTATCTGATTATTTTGGCACAATACGGGACACTGACTGGTATTTCTGGATTCATTTACTTGCGACACGTATATTTCATGTTTCTGGCCTCTATTCTGGAATCACCTACTGGCATCACCTACAGGCATCACTCATGTTTCTGGCTGGACTCATCTTGATTTATGTGTCGGGTCTTGGATTCACTTGTATTAGTTGGGGCGGGGAAATACTCGAGTAGACATGTAAACATTCCCATCTGGAATCATCAGGAATCACTCTCTCTGGTCTAATCTGGAATGATAGCAGCCGCGCACCCAGTGCGCGATGAGCCATACTTACCCCTAGCCGTTTACATGTCGAAACAAGTATTTCAAAGACACCGAGTTCATTCTGTCTAGTCTGGACTCTCTTGCATTTCTTGACTTGTCTCACTTACATGTTTCTGGACTTGACTCACTACATGTATTTCATGCTGGACTCACTACACGTTCATGTGCACAGACTTACTCTTAGTTTAGATTTCTTGTATCTTGCAGTCATTACTATCTTGCTCTGATATCCATGCATCTTTACCTTTATGCACCAGTGATTTATATATTTCTTGTTTCATACTTGCTTCATTCTTCTTGCTACTTGCTATAACTGTTTTATAGTTTTTATCATTTAAATGGAACTGCTGTTAGAGGTGTACTTGCTCCAGTCCTGACTGGACATATTTTTTCCAGAGTATCCGGAGGATTGGTGTCCGACGTTTTATGTACCTGAGCCTGTCGATGGTGCAGACAGGGACCCTCTAGTTTAGGGATGATTTTTGGGTTAGTAACCGGGATCACTAGGACCTTGTTATTGTTTTTATTAGCCTTTAGCAACCGGATTTGTCTCCGGTTTTGGATTAAGACCTTGTATTGTATATTAATTTGGATGATGTATTATTATTATTGATGTTGTGGTTGTTGTTGTAGTTGTTGTTGGTTAGACTTTGGAGTTGTTAGTCTTCTTTGTTATCTTATCGTGCTTAGATTCGTGATTGAGTACTTGATTATCATTATGATATTGCTCCTCCATTTGGAGTTGAGATCTTGACAGGTTTATATATTGATTGCGTGAGATTGTTATCTAGATAGTTGACCTAGACAGCGTTCTACCGCCGATGCTGTGGCGTAGGCTGGACGTACCCACGACTCATGCCTAATTTTTCGGGTGTGGGTCATGACATTCTCGCCTCAGATTACCCTCTTGTTTATCTGGGCCTGGACATTTTCTACTATGTGGTCGAACCTTACGCCCAGTTTAGCCTGAGCACGACACACAAGAACTTCCCCTAACGGAGCCACGAGTAAAGTTACTATAAAACCAGAAATAGGTTAGAGTCTCGGGATGGCATGCGCATCAGAAATAAACTTGAGTGCATAAAAGAACGCATATAATACATGCGGCCTAGTCACGAACAGGACCTCCATGCGGTCGAGTCATAATAGGACCTTCATGTGGCCGAGTCACAACAAAACCTCTATGCGGTCAAGTCACAACAGGACCTCTATGCGGCCGAGTCATAACTAGGTCTCCATGCGGTCGATTCATGACCAGCGCATGTGGTTAAAGTAAGACCCGTGCATAAAATATATGGCATGGTCATATGGACGGGTCTGCACATGTTCTAATCATGCTACAGACCGAACGCGAAGTGTCCAGACGTCTGTACTCCTCCCTTCCCAAAATTATACCTGGGATGGACGTCTGAACGTCCTCGTGAAAAGAGAAAGAACTCTCCTTGGTGCTAGGTACGAAAGCTGGGTGCTTCCCCTTGTCGATCTTCTTCACGGGAGCAAAGGATGAAGCCTTGGGCGCTATGGCAGATGGTCAAAGAAGGTGATCGAAGCAGGAAAAGAGTCATAGATAAAGGGAGAGGAGAATTCAACAAGGCTAAAAGTTTTTCTCTCTCCCCCGAGACTCATATTTATAGGATGCCAAAGAGATAATTGAAGCCCCCTCATTTTTTGCGTCCAGCTGTCGGTCTCTACGATGGACGGTTGGGTTCCCAAGAAGGCCTTATCTTCGTAACCGTCAGCTTAGGATTCGTGTGAAGAGGTGAGTCAGAATCCATAAGGAGATCTGCTCCAAAATTGAAATAAATCCATCAGTTAATATAAAAGTGACAGCCTAGAAGCGCTCGCCCATGCGACCCGGCGTCCATGCGGCCCAACGTCCAAGAAACCCTCCATCCATGTGACTAAAGTACTTTTTCTCCATGCTTCTTATTTAAATTATTTCAAACATCAGTTTAAAAACTTTGAATGTGGTCTTTTAGAAGCATAAAAAATATGCATCCATGCGTCCAACAACCATGCGCCCAAAGTAAAGATCAGAAGAGATTGGGCCACAGAATCACCCTGCAGCCCAATAAGACGACATTCATGCATCCCAATCAGCTGAAATAGCTTTAGCCATAGATGGACCTGACATAGCATCCTAGCAACAGGATTGTCTCTGACACTAAATTCTGATAAAGAAAATTTTCTGAATGCCTCAAAAGACGTGAACAAACTAAACGACAGAAGTCTTACGTCAGCACAGAACTTCACTCTCGATGGGTGTGTAGCACCACCTGTACAACATAATAAGGACCCCATGTATCCCAGAGTCCTAGCATTCTATGCGCCTTTGGTCCAATGCATCACAGATTCTATGTGTTTTATGTGTCTCTGGCCCCATGTGCCCCAAACTCCATGCGTTCCACGGGTCTTTGGCCCCATGTACCCCAGACCCCACGCATTTTATGTGTCTCTGGCTCCATGCGCCATAGACTCCATGCGTTCCATACGTCTCGGACCACATGTGTTCCAGACTGCATGCGTCTCATGCATCTCTAGCCACACATATTTCAGACTCCATGAAGATCAAATCTTGCTGTTACGAAAGGAGTCATTCTCTCCAACCAAGTGTGGACCATGTATCAAGATGGCCAAGTCACTCCCACAAAGGAAGAGAACCACCCAGATCTTTAGCAACAAAAAATCCTAACAAGCGCCAACATGACAACCTGGCCTGCTCACCGTTACAGCTGCACCATGTTAAGGAGGCACACGTGAAACCCTTTAGCATCCATGCGGCCCAACATATGTGCACCAAAGGATGACTATATACTCGGGTGGCCTGTCCAAGGGAGAAGGAGAGGGGTTGCCAACACAGAGAGAGAACATACCGAGATGAGCAAAGAGAGAGCATAAGCTTCTTCACCCTGCATCGGATTGTCAACGGAGTAAAAGAGTCGATGCACTTCTCAAACTCCACCGTCACATCCCATATCAAAATATTGTACTTAGATAATTCTGTTTAGGATTCTTTTTACACTTTTTCATTCCTTAAATACAAAGTTTGCAAGAACACATTTTATGGCTAATAAATAGGAGGGACGGAATTCCGAGATCGTACTTGACTAGCCACCCTCAAACAATTATCTGGGGAGTACAGGCTGGCCCCCATGGATATTTTTTAATCCTCATTAATGGATTATAATATCCGACTATTATATTATACTATGTGTTCTATGCGATCTCAGTACGGTGGCCTTACAAAGGGCTGGTGCATAATACTATGTGCTATGCAGCAACTCATGGTTCGGCTAGCTATGCTAGTATATGGCTAGACCTGAGGATTCCTATTATATGCATTAATTCTACTAGGATAAGCCAGACTTCATCTAGAAAGTCGAAGTCTTAATTGGCCGATTAAATAAATTTTATTTGTAAGTATATTTGCCATCTGTTAAATAATCTAGGGACATCGACTATCATGGTGCAGCGGTCTAACCCTTGTCCTTGTTTTGTTGTGGGGTTAAATTGTCATATTACGATAGGCTATTGACTGAAACTATGAGACAGAATTATTTATGTTTTACTGGTTTTATTTTCTTATTATTGCTTCCTTTGTGGTACTTGATATTTGGGATCTAATCCCACTGGTTTTGCATATCCAGGTTTAGAGCGAGCACCCGAGGATCCAGCTTTCTCCCACCTGAACAATGGCGTACTCCAGATGGATGGCCGCTAAGGGACACGAGTGGATTTTTTCTTTCCTGCTCGTCATTGTACATTTTATTCTTTTTGGCGTTTAGCAACCGCCACTTGTTAGTCGTGAATTTGGACATTTAGTTTTCTTACATGATTGTAACTAATCAGATAGCAGCTGATTAAGGTTATATATTTTTGCTACTCTGTCAGCTTCTAATTTTGTACAGCTGGTTTCTAGAATATTTTGATAGCTCATTTGGGATGCCTTTCTGCTTTATCACATATGTTCTATGCTTAATGTCCTTACTTGACTGATTGAGACAATAGATGTTCTATGTGATCCTAAGTGACTTGCTTGTAGTATGCACCCACTTGTCTAGTTATAGCAGTGATCGTCGTACGACGTTCTATACCTTGTACGAGATAGCTGGCCATGCCCGTCTCTGTATTCCGGTACTAGAGCGTGACAAAGCTTTAGTAGTGGCTCATATAGGTCTGTGTTTTCAGACTTGTGGGGTGTTATGGTCATAGGAGTCTCAATCAAATATGTCCTCTTTGATATCTTGCTCTGCCTTCCTCGATACCAATGCTTGAACTGTTAAAATTGCTTGCCTACTTGATCATTTCTGTCCCGTTCTTGATATTTCTTGTCCTTTTTATTTAGGGATTCTAAAGTTGTTAGAGCAGTAGATTTGGCAGGTCAGGGTTCCCCTGGGCCGCAGCGAGAGGTAGCACCTACTCAGAGTCAAGTCCGGGTTGAGCTGATAATTGAGCAGGTCGAGACAATAGAGCCAGTAGAGGATCATGTTGAACAACAGACCCCAGAGATCCCAGTACCTCCAGCAGTACCAACGGTACTTGATACTCCGCCATTATTGTAAACTATATGAGGGATGTTAGCAACTCAGCAGTACCAGCAATTTCAGTAACATGAGAAGAATATTTTGTTGAACCAAGGGTTACAGACGGCTCTGAAAAGAGGTGGAAGGACATATTCGGGGGCATCAGTCAGGTTTTTTTTACTTAACCCACAATACTTTGATGGCACGGAGGACACCATCGTAGCAGACACATTATTGCAAGATATTTAGGTTATTCTGGAAGCGGCGAAGGTTCTGGCTGATGAACAAGTTGACCAAGTTTGACTGCATCTTCAAGACCTTGCTCGTGACTGGTGGAAGTTAGTAGAGGTTAGCTTGAGGCATCATTTCTCTTGGGACAGTTTTGGACTCGATTTTGGGCTAATTATTTTGGAGTCGTCGCACAATATGAGCTTCAGCAGAGGTTTATCGGTCTCAAATAGGCCGGTAAGACTGTGGACGGATATGCAGCATAATTCTGTAGGCTGAGTAGATTCGCTCTGATGATGGTGGCTACGGAGTCAGACAGAGCAATGAGGTTCCAGCAAGACTTCATCTGGAGATTCTATAACTGGTAAAAGGGCATGACTACCAGACTTATGAAGAAGTATTGATAGAAGCTTGGAGGCATGAGCTTACCATGTAGAGGTTGTCAGCGAGGACAGGAGGCCAGAAGAGGTCTCATACTCAGAGTGAAGGAGTTTCCTGAATGTTAGCACCATCACTTGGCGTTCGTATCCAAAATTAAGCGATACGTAGGGCGACAGTTTTAATAGTGACAGTACTAGCTTGACAGCAGCCGAGGCAGCAACAACAGCAGCAACGCCAGGGAGCATCGGTGGGTTGTACCTATTGTAGCAAGGGAGGTCACACCAGATATATGTGTAGGGCAGCCAATGGATTGTGTATGAGATATGGTAGTCCAGATTACCGGATTGCCAATTGTCCGATGATGCAGAGGTAAGGAGGTCAAGTCCAACAGTTACTAGCACTGCCAGCACCAGGGGTAGTTTAGCACAGAGGGCCAGCGATAGCAATACGGCCATTAGCTCAACGTCCATTACCGACGCAAGCTCATATGTACCAACAATATCTGAATCAATAGTAGGGCCAGCATAGGCCACATCAATGCTTCCAAGGGAGGTAACAACGAGGAGCGTAGCAGGACATCATAATGTATATAGCGACGCCTTAGCGACGGATAAACCAAATATAGAATTGGCATAATAGCCTTTCTTTTCTCGTTCAAAAATTTTTGTCCCCCAATCGACCTCGACCCCTTCGTCCCTAACCCTCCTCCTCCCAACCCCTCTCATCCCGAATCCTACTCTCGTCGATGACCTCCTCCGGTGCTAAGACCCCCGTTGCCGACGACCTCCTCCTCCTAAACTCCCTCCTACCCCCAACCCCTCCTACGACCGAACCTCCTTCGCTGGCGTTCAGACCCACGCCGCCGACGATGAGCAGCCCCCTATCGTCGTCTCCTCCTCTTCCTCGAACGTGAGATCAAATTTGTTAAATTTCTGACTTTTAATGTATAAATTTTTGAATGGGCCCGGCTATCCACACCCATGACCTACTAAGCACACCCCATACAACTTAAGTTGGAAAATAGATTCATGTTAAAAGACCCATATACCCATATGACCTACTAAGCACACCCCACTAGCCTCCCACCTACACACTAGTCATCTTCTTCTTCCTTCTTTAATTTTCACCTTCTCTAACCCAACCAAAAAATCCTAAAATCCTAAAATCATACATTGAAATTGTGAAGAAGGCATCATAGAGGAAGAAAGTTCACTACAAAGACACAATGTATGTTCTCTCTTTATGTAATTTCTCAGTTTGAAGTAGTGTATGAGAAGTGTTGGACCAAAAAAAAATTTGCGATGAGCACAACCAATACTGGTAGAATGGACCACTGTCTGTTCTACCTGTATTGGCCGAACATTTCAATAACAATTCGACTAGCAGAGGTCGAACATGATATACATAGTTCGAACAATGATTGCCAAACATGTCGGTTAGTGTCTGACCTGTATTTGTCGAACATAAGAGCTATGCCCGACTAATGCTGGTCGAACATTGTATTTTTTATTTTATTTTTTAACTTATTAAGCTGTAGGTCTTTTTCTTTACAGGAAAATACTCCAAATGACAATAAAATGAACACTGAAATAAACATTATTATTATCTCATGTATGAACAACTTGATTTCTCAGAAGAATTTTGGACGGATGAGATATTTGACAATCGTGAATCGTTGGTGAGTTGGGCATATACGGTAGAAAGTCGTCATAATATGGTTGTTTTGGTTAAATGATCGGATAGCGGGGATGGTGGAAGGCAAGCTCAGGTAATTTTGGGTTGTGAGCGCGGTGGTAAATGTCGGCCTCCTAAGACAAAAGTTGCTCAAGCAAATTCGGCAAACATTGACAAGATCGAAGTCAAGACACGAAAGGCTTACGAGCACGAAGAAATATGAATGTCCGTTTCAATTGAAGGGAGTGCAATTCAATGACCTAGGACAATGATCATTGACGGTTATATGCGGCTCACATAATCACCCAATGGGACAGAATTTATTTGGACACTCATATGCCAGTCGACTAACACCCGCTGAAGATCAACTTGTCAAAGACTTGTGGAAGAATAATACATGGCCAAAAGATATATTGAGCACATTGAAGGAATCTTTTAGTGAGAATGATTCGACATTGAAGACAATTTATAATGCTCGGCAAAAGCATAGAGTTGTCGAGCATGGAGGCCTATCTCAAATGCATAGAGTTGAGATTTACAATTTACAATTTACAATTTACAATGCTCGGCAAAAGCATAGAGTTGCTCGCTCATTTGAATCGGAGCATATGTTACTGCTTCTTGACGACTGGTACGTGCAGTTGCCAACTCTTCCAACCGACGTCTTCTATAAGAAGATGTAGGTCGTCTCCTCCTTGTATATGTCCTTCCTGCTAGATTGATTCAAAATACTAACAATTAAAAAATTAACGAGGATAAATAATTTGGACTTGAAAATGAACTGTTAGACCAGTCTGTGTCGAATATATCCCTATTGTTCGACCAACACAGGTCGAACATATCACTAATGTTCGACCAATACAGGTCGAACATATCTCTATTGTTCTATCAACAAGGACCGAATATGTGATCTTTCGTTCGACACACTATGGTCGAATCTGCACAACAATGTTTGCTGTCGTGGGTCAAATACCATTATGTGCACTCGACAGACCAGGCTCGAACAGAACCGTGAATATACCAATTTTTTTTTTTTAAATTTGTTTCATTTTAACAAGAATTTAAGGGATTTAAAACCCTAGCAGTGATCATCAACGAAAATAATACTCATTTTGAACTAATTGGGAAATTCGATTTGAAATACTCACCCCCAAATAGATCATATGCGGATTGGTCTTGGGATTAGTCTTGGAATTGTCTCTCCATTGTGGTGGCCGAACAATCCGAAAGCTCCTTGGTAATGATGTGTCGAACGGAGAAGAGAGGGGACCGGTTGGGTTTGGAGAGAGGAGAGTAGAGAGGGGACTGGTTGTAAGGGTGTGGGGTGTGCTTTGGAATGATGATAGGTTTTAGGTTATAATAGAAATAGATATTTTGGTCATGTGGTGGGGTGTACTTGGCATTTATGTTAATTTCATTCATTTAAAATGTGATGTATCACTTGGGGTGTGCTAAGTAATACATGGGGTGTGTATAGATTCTCCCTTTGTGAATATTAATTTCTAAATGTTCTAATTTGTTACCATTCTACATTACATTGGAGAAATTTCGATTGTTAATTTCTATATTTTGTTTAATAAATTGTGAAGAAATTGTCTAAACAATGAACCCAAAATTCTAGAGTTTTATTGAGAAATTGTGTAGACTAGTGAGAAAGAACTTAGTCTAAACTGACCTATGTTGGAATTAACCCCAAACGATCTATGTTGTTCTTTGTAATTAGTTTTGTACCTCATTTCAACTTTTCCACTAGGATTATTATTTTCTATAAGGAAACCTAGGTGAAATTGTAGTAAATAATATATAGTGCGGAGGTATCAATAGTGAGAATGGCTTGTAATATATGAATAAGATTTGACTAAAAATTTCCTCCGACTCCTAGTATTATTAGGATTGACAAATATGAGCCAAATGCTAATAATTACCACCTTTGATCATATTCGCTAGATCGGGACATTCACCACCTTAAGGGGAATAACAAAATAAGAAGAAAGCCAAGGTAGTGTTGCCTAAGTATACAAAGAGCATAAGACATGCAGGTTTGTGCAAGATAGCTTTCATCCTTCTCTACTAAAAAAGAAGGGAGCAAGGAGGTTTTTGTATTAATGGATAGTAAAGTAGTCTTTGGTTTTTCTCTTATTAATAGCTTGCACAGTTTTTCTCTTATTAATAGTAATGAACAAACTGTTGTAGGTAGAGCAGATTTTTCACCATGTTGTTTAATATTAAGTTTGAACTGCTGTTCCTCAACTGCTTTAGAATCTGTTGTTACTCTTGTTGATATGTTACATGTCACGGTCGATGTCAGGGCTATATAGCAGTAGTAGTTGTGATGAATGCTACTCCATCCAAATCCTGATACTAGATCGATTCCCTTTTATCATATTTTCAAGGATTTTTTTTTTTTTTTTCGAAAAAATTCATTCAAAGCAATTAAATTAAAATAAATCTTACTGACAGTATAAATTTTTTAAAATTTTCAAACAAAGCATCATAACGCCCATCGAAATGACGTTTTATGATCTTTCCAAAAAATTTCGTCCGTCTAACGTTGTTTCCGTTTGAATTTTTTTTTATAATAATAATATAAGAAAAACGTCCTTTGAAGGACGTTTTTTCTAGAAAAAATGCCCTTCCAAATAACGTTTTTCTTATATTATTATTTTTTTCTAACTCACTCTCTCTCTCTCTCACTCAATCACTCTTCTCTCTCTCACTCTCTCTCTCACTCATCCACTAACTCACTCACTCACCCGCTAACTCTCTCTCTCTTCTCTCTCTCACTCACTCTCTCTCTCTTTTCTCTCTTCTCTCTCTGCTCACTCTCTCTCTCTCTCTCTTCTCTCTTCTCTCTTCTCTATATTTTTTTTTTTTAAACTCACTCTCTCTCTCTAACTCATTCACTCTTCTCTCTCTCACTCACCCGCTAACTCTGTCTCTCTCTCTCTTCTCTCTTCTCTCTTCTCTCTTCTCTCTTCTCTCTCTCTCGAGGGTGAGAGAGAGAGAGCGAGAGTGAGAGTGAGAGTGAGAGAGAAAGAGAAGAGAAGAGAGTGAGTGAGTGAGAGAGAGAGAGAGAGAGAGAGAGAGAGAGAGTGAGAGTGAGAGTGAGTAAGTGAGTGAGTGAGTGAGAGAGAGAAGAGAGAGAGAGTTAGCAGGTGAGTGAGAGTGAGTGAGTGAGAGAGTGAGCAGAGAGAAGAAAGAGAGAGTGAGTGAGAGAGAGTTAGCGGGTGAGTGAGTGAGTTAGCGGGTGAGTGAGAGAGAGAAGAGTGATTGAGTTAGAGAGAGAGTGAGTTAGAAAATATATATATATATATATAAAAGAAAAACGTCTTTTGGAATGATATTTTTTCTAGAAAAAACGTCCTTCCAAAGAACATTTTTCTTATATTATTATTTATTTATTTTTCAAACGGAGACAACGGCAGACGGACGAAAAATTTTGAAAAATCGCAAAACGTCCTTCCGATGGGCGTTATGATGCTTTGTTTGAAAATTTTAAAATTTTATGCTCTCAGTAAGATTTATTTTAATTTGGTTGCTCTGAATGAAATTTTTTGTTCTTTTTTACCTGAATTACCTTGTTACCTTCCCCAATCTTGTAGTTCGTGTCCTGGGGAACGTTATTACTTGCCAAAAGCTACTGCCTGTGGTCATTACTGCATCAAAAGACAGGTAATACACGCACATAGATGATACGTTTGTAGAAATTATTTGCTGGTCAGGCACTCCAGGCTTGTGATCAACTCATGGTATCATAATAGTTGGTACTCTTTAAATTTTAAGAGAGCTTGCTAGGGGATAAAGCCATCCCCCCTATGCTTCCCTTTCTTCGGGTCCATTGATATACAAAGTAAGAGAATGTTGCTTTTAATTGTGTATGATCATTACGTGTCAAATATAACAACATTACATTGGAGTTTATATTGTAGTTGCTGTATGCTCGAGTACACTATTTGTAACCAATTTAACAAATTTTGGTTCATGGTGTGGGGGTTTTGATCTTGAACACTAGGATTATAGTCCCATCTGGTCGATCCGATACTGATCCGATACGGCCGATACCGATCCGATACGGCCGATATAGCTTGGCATGTCCTGATCCGATACTGATCGATACCAACGTTAGAGGTCTCTTTTCCGGTCAATTCGACAAAGAAAATTGAATGAAAAAAGACCAATTAGTAAGGGTGTAAAAGCATAGTAAGATTGTAAACGCATATAAAAGAGGAAAACGTATCTATCGCATGTAAATCAATCGACAAGGGTGACTACTATTTCATCCAATTTCAAAAATACTAAAAGGCAACACTGAAAATACTTAAAATTATGCATAAATATATCAAATATATTTTCTAAAATGTTAATAATTTACTATTTTTTTTTCTCCGTTACCAAAAAATTTGATACTCTGTTCCGAAGACCACCGATACCGCCGATTCCGATACTCATAGGAATGGTCCGATTCCGATACCGATACTTTGAACCTTGGTCCAGGGTTGCAGCAATCACTTTAAGATCTTCGGTTTTCTAGCACTTGGTACCATCTTTGTAACCCTGACCATAATACATGGGTTAACTAGGGTTTGAGAATTCTTCAATTTTGGACTATTGGAGTTGCAGCCCTCTACGTACTTATTTGGATATATGGTCGATGCTTGCATTGGTACTTTATGTACCATTATGGTGTGGTTGCTTGGTCGTTCCCATTGCTGACCACTCTTTGTCAATGTCACTACTGCAGCTGGTTCCCATTCTCTCTCACGGTTGGTGGCGACGACGACGACGACGACGACGACGACGACGACGGGGGGCAGCAGCATGGGTGGCGGGGAGCTGTGACGTGGTGGGAGGTATCAGCAGTGGTGACGGATGATACCATGGTACACTCCCTTCTCAGTAAAAGTGATGTATTTGTTCGCATTCAGATGAATACAGGAAAGAAAAGGAAAATCACTTATTAAGTCAGTACTCTTGTAACAGTATCCATATCTATCTATACTACTCTATAATATAATTGGAAAAGTACTATATAATGGATAAAGTTACATCCTTTTTTTTTTCCTTCCAAATAAACTCTTGCATATTCTATACTACTATATAAAAAATGTTGTTTCCAAATATACCATTGTATATGTTTAGTAATTAAAATCTATATCTATACTACTATACAATAAAAAAAGTTAATGCTTCATCGTAAAAAAATTTGTTTTGTACCAAAAATATTATTATCTATGTTTACTAATTAAAATTGTTCATTAAATTTAACATGGATAGTTAGGTAATTACGTACAGAAAAAAAAAATTACGGACGACTGTTGTTTGATCTTTCCAAATAGTAAAAAATTGTTGTTTGGCTTAAAAATGAGCCGTCTAAGTCGTATGTATATCCTTACTTATTTATTTAAAAAATAATAATTTTTTTCAACTATTGTAGTTTTCTCACACGTAGTTGGAAAGAAAAAAAAATTAAAAACCTAAAATTCTTCTAATTAACTGAATATATAACAAATTCTCAAATATATTTAATAATTAAAATATAGTTAAACTACCAAAAATGATATTATCTAACTTAAACACATATCCAAAATTTCAAAAATATATTTATAACAAATCATAATTAAAATATATTCATATTATATTTAAAATATTCTAACATAGTTTAAATTTTTTATCTAATTTTTTAATAATATTATATATATAAAAAAAATTTACCTACATGAGTCATGCACATGTGGACCAATAAGAATAGAGTGTACTAGTGCACATGGGTGCACATGAGATGTAGGAGTCTATTCCTATTGGTCCACATGTACATGTCTCATGTAGGAATACGAGCATTATGGCTCATATCCCGTTTACCCATATAGGGTAAACGAGATATGAGTCATAGTGCTCATATTCATACATGAGACACGCACATTTGGACCAATAGGAATAGAGTGTACTAGTGCACATGGATGCACATGGGATGTAGAATATATATATATATATATATATATATATATATATATATATATATATATATATATATATATATGGTAAAATGGATATAAGTCATAGTGCTCATATTCCTACATAAGCCATGCACATGTGGACCATTAGGGATAGACTCCAACATCCTATGTGCACACATGTGCACTAATACACTCTATTCCTATTGGTCCACATGTGCATGGCTCATATAGAAAAATGAGCACTATGGCTCATATCTCATTTACCCATATATATAAGGGCTACAGGTATATTAATATTACCCCCATGTCAGATCAAAAGTTGAGTTTACCCTCCTGAAAGTGTCGTTAAAAGTTTTCAAAGTATCGTTAAAAGTTTTGAAAGTGTCGTTAATAAGTTTTTAACAACACTTTCAGGAAGGTAAACTCAACTTTTGATCTAACAGGGGGATAATATCATTATACTTAATCTAACAGGGAAGTAAAATCAAATAGCTATATATATATATATATATATATATATATATATATATATATATATATATATATATATATATATAGAGAGAGAGAGAGAGAGAGAGAGAAAGAGGGCATGTTTTTAATTTTTTGAGTGGGATGACAATTGCAAGTGCTAAGCAACAGGGACTTCTCAAAGAGAAAATCAAGTATTTTTTTGCCTAAAAATGTACAGTTCATGTTCTACACCAGAATAAGTCAAATTAGCAACGTCTGAAAATATCGCTAAATGGCATTAAAACGTCGCTAATAAAAATTAGCGACATAATTAGCGACGTTTCCTTGAAGTCGTGTTTAAGCTAGTCGATGACAGAAAAAATGTAACAAAATATCGCTATAGCGACGTTTACTAACGACGTATACTCGTCGCTAATATTTTTTTATTTAGCGACGTGTAGCGACGCAACGTAGCTAAATTAGCGACATGTTGTGTGTTGCTAAATGTCGCTAATATTTTTCTATTTAGCGACGTTTTACAACATATTTAGCCACGTTCTGCTAAGCTGGTAAATACTGTCATGTCAGCAATTTAGCGACGGTTAGCGACAAAAATAGTGACGTCCTGATACAGTTAGCGACGTATTTAGAGACGTATCGGAACATTGCTAAATTACAAAATTAATTATAAAAAAACTAAAATAAATGTATGCTTGCAGTTTGTCGTATATCCCTGGAATATCACAGTTCATAAAAATAGACAAACCCGGAGCAACCCTCCGTTGAATTTTCTGAATTTACCGACCCCTTCGGTGGAACAATCAACAACGGTAAATTTTTATGCATTCAATATAAATAATAAAGTAAAATTAAAAGAAATAGACACATTCTCAAAAAATAAAGTATGAAAATAAATATCCAGCAAATTCACATGCATCATACCAACTAAGTCTGAAAAAAATATCCAGTAAGCATCACAACTAGTACTGGATGTGAACAAATAAAGTCTGAAACACTATCTCAATACATAAATGACCCAAGTTCATGGGCCAAAAGTCACAAAACAAATAAATTGTCCTAACTAGTACTACTGTTGATCTAGAGGAGGAGGAGCACCATGGTGAGCCTAGGAGATGAGCATGTCTAAAGAATAAATACTGCTGATCAGGAGGAGGAGCACCGTCGCGAATCTGGAATATCAGCGAGGCCCACTGCTCTGGTAAAATTATCGTGACAGTACCCGATGGAATAGTCTGTGTAGTTGATAAATATGTAGATGTCGGTGGACCAGGAGGAAGTATCTGCTCCAACACTGTCAGTCGAGCATTGCAAGTATCCATGATAGATAACATCTTCACAGTACTCTACTCCACTGATTGACTCATCGGAACCTGTGTCGTCTGTAGCCTCGTCAGTGCATTGCCCATGGCTACATACGACCCCTATAGCACCTTCACGTTGCACTATGTCGATGTTGCCATATCCCTTAGCTCTGTCAGGCTATGCTCAAGCGAATAAAAATATGCTAGGATTGTCACATCGTCCGTCTGCGGTGTGGGCTGCGACGTAATCCTCTGTAACAACTCATCATGCAGAGACGTAATCTGATGGTCAACCCTCTCCTGCTGGGCTTGGACTAACTCTTGGGAGTGCTATATATTTTCTAAGTTATATTAAAATTAACAAAATATAAAGTAATACTTATGTAGCTCTGCGTGACCCGCTCATCGATGAGCTGTCTGCCCATCCTATGGGTGACGAGGAAGACTGTCACCATGTTAGCGTACTCACATCTCTGGACCTGTTAAAAAATATATTGTATGTTACTAAAATTAAATATTTTATCCTACTTTGATTAAAATACTATGTATATAATAAAATATATATCATACGACAGAAATATTCCGTCATCGAAATCGACCCACCACACCACTTTTTGCCTTCTTCCTGGCCGCCTTTGCCTTCTCCAACTTTTTCTTTGTACCTAGGATCGTTAAATCTAGTCGTCATCGCAATCCACTGATCAGACGTGATCCAATCTTGGATTAGTTGTCCCAAACGATCACGGGTCTTCTAGTCGCAGATCGCATCAAGGATAAGTTTGGCGGCAACAGCAGGAAAGTGTTGTACGATCATTTCAGCCCGATGTGGTGGATAGAAATACGTTTTCTACAAGAAGTAATATAGAAAGTTATATAGAAAAAGACCAAATTAGATTATTGATATTAAAACCAAATTTAGTTTTACCTTGAAGTGCGCAAATCAGAATGTCTTCCTCTCGTCCGGAGCATCCGAGTAGTTGATCCAAGGGCCACCATAGTTGTACCTCAAAAAAATTCCTAATGATCTATCTACCGACGAGGGACAATATCTGTACATAGATAATTATATCAAAGAAAAAGTGAATATATATTTATATATGTGTATGAAAACTAAAACTAATTAACTTACTTTGAATGCCCATTGACCCAAATCTTTGTCATCGTCTCGTTCGGAGGAGCACACGGAGGATCTCTTTATAATAAATAAGAAAAAGGTGCAGTCAGCTGGGCCTCGTCCATCTGCTCCTCGGTCCCCATGGTACCGTCAACAGGAGGAATGATGGACGTAGGAGTAATCTTAGGCCTGGAACTGCTCGTCCCAGGAGTACTGCCAGAAGGAGATAGTGGTCGAAAGAGTAGAGTACTGGGAGTCGAGGGTCCGGACACAGTACCATGTCTCGAAGGAGAACTGCCAGTATGAGTAGCATGCCGTCTAAATACTCTACTCTAGATTGACCGAACAATCTACGTCATCTTGTCATACCTGACTTAAGATAAACAAAATAAAAGTTACAAGAAAATAGTTTAAATACAGTACATGTAACTAAATGAAAAGAAGAAAAAAAATATAATAAATAGTCACAAGTACATGTCACTAAATAGATTTTACATTCCAAAGCTAGAATATAATAATATCACAAAATAATACTAAAACAAATGCTAAGTAAGATAAGCACAATATGATATATAGAGAAGAAAATTAAATTTCTCAAGGTGTAAACAAGTCTAGATAATAACCGTAAGTCTAATCCAAAATGATAATACATCCAGAAATATAATACATCTAAGAAGTTTAATCCAGAAACATAATACAACGATAAGTCTACCGGAGACAAATCCGGACAAAAGTTCTATCATGCTTGTATACGCTGGGGCAAAAACCAATCCCTCATCCACTCCGCATAAGCAGCGTATAGGTGATCAATCTTCGTTGTAGGTGTTGGGTGACTGGAACTCCCCACTACCTCCTTAATAGTCACTTCCTCCTTAACAACCACTTCTGCCTTAACAGTAGGAGGTACTACTTCCTCTATAGGTTTCACTTCCTCCTTAACAGTAGAAGGTACCACTTCCTCCTTAACAGTAGGAGGTACATCTCTCAAGCGACGTGCTCGGATCATAGATGACATCTGGTAAGATAGATGAAAATAAAGTATATAATTGATAACAAATAGAAATATATATATATATATATATATATATATATATATATATATATATATATATATATACATTTTTCTTGATATATCATTTGTAAGGTACAAAAGTTATATGTATTTTCAGATTTTATATTTCACAACTAAAATATCGTGCATGTAAAAAGTCAATTTAGGTGTTACATTCCATAGTAAAATTCAGTACATTTCAGAAGACTAAATAGATTTTATTTTATTTTCAATTCTCTTCAGAAAATTTATCTTATTCATTTTCCTTGTCCTCCTCTTCCTCTTCCTCTTCCTCCTCATCTTCACTTTCATATACTTCGCATTCCTCTTCGGATAATTCTATCTCTTCTACACAATTAGACATGTAATAGGGAGCTTCCATTGATTCCACATCTACAATATTTGTTATAAGAACTAGCTTATCCTCCTGATAAGCTATTTCGTCAATGTCATAAGTATTTCAAGCTTTGGTCTTGCATGCTGCCCACCAGTCCGACCTCGTTGTTTTTCGTTTAGGATAAGTTATGAAGTACACGAGCTGAGCTAGACTTAATAGGACAAATGGTTCGTAGCCTTGTTATCGACGTCGATAGTTTATATCCACAAGACCATGCTTGTCTATTTTCCAACCATGATCTTGGATCTGATCGAACCAATCACACCTGAATAATACGATCTTAGCAAGCTCTACTCCATAATTATATGTCAACTCCATAATCTTTCGTAAGACGCCATAGAAATTATTGCCTATATCGACATCTTTGTAGTTCGAATATCTGATACACAAATAACTATTTTTCGTGGAATCGAGATTTAGAAAGTTGTCTCTGATCGGAGCAATTGTTGACTTGAACCTAAACTCATCTACACAATAGCTTGGCCAAATTTTGACAGCATAAATTGGCCCCTTAGCTAGAGTTCTAATAGATTCATTCTCAAGTGTTGTATCTGGACGATCGACCTAAATACCACAAGATAAGAAATTAAGTTCAACGTTCCATTAATTATTTTATAAATTGCATATACAAAAAGAAATTAGCAAGACCCTTACATATGCACTCAATCTAGAAGGAAAATAACGTCTCATTTCTTGTTCTACTTCTTCATCTGTTATGTATGGTCTCATCGACCTCGCATCATCATTAAATATGCTGAAATACAACAAAATATCGCCTAATTAGTGTAACAATATTAGCGTATACTATTACATTAAGATGACTTAAACGTGGATATATTAATTACTTACCCTTCAAGCTTCTCCACTTCACCATTACCACAGTTGAGTAATATATACAACTGATCAACCCTTAGCTCGTCGTCATTCAGATATCTCTTCTTTATTTTGCCCGAAGGCTTACTGAAAGTATTGAATACTTTCAGTATTGCATCATAGATTCCTAGTAACCATCGTCGTTTCTCGGGCCTCTCGTTCTGTTAGTAGAAACATGAGGCTTAAAATACATGGAATAAAAGTTTATAATATTCTCGAGAACATATGCTTCACAAATAGAACCCTCGACTTGTGCCTTATTTTTTATCTTTCTCTTTAGGTAGTTTAATTGTCGCTCGAATGGATACATCCACCGATACCTTACAGGTCCACCGACACAGGCCTCATAGGAAAGATGAATTGACAAATGTTCTATGGAGTCAAAAAAGCCAAGAGAAACACCTGCTCGAGCTTGTATAGTATTATCACAATGTCCTTCTCTTACTTTTCTAGGCGATCGACGAGCAACTTAGTAGAAAAAATATCTCTGAAGAATATGCTAAGCTCTGTCAATGGATCCCAAACTACATGCGGTAAGAATTCTCCAAATACAATCAAAATTAACCTCTCCATGAATACATGACAGTCATGGCTCTTCATACCCGTCAGTTTGCTCTCCTTCGGGTCGACGCTCAGATTTGACACGTACTCGTCTAAAAATTTTAGCCCCTGAATTCACCTACAAAGTCTTCCTTTATCCTCCTTTTCCAGTGAGACAATTGCCTTAGGTTGCTTATACTTTCCATTCCCTTCCTCTAACAAATGCAACGCATAGTGTTTGTATATTTCTTTCCAAGTCCAACATGGCCTTGTGTAAAAACCATATTTCTAGAATAGGGATATTTTTGTTATTTTGTAATATTATAAATATTGTGTGTATATTTTATTTAATATATAATGTGTATGATATATATATATTATAAATAGTATTATTATTGGTTAGTGGATTAGACTATTTAATTAGACTTGACACTAGTGGACCTAACTAGACTTGACTTGACTTGACACATTGATTCAATTAAATAGTTAGTCATTGTTTGCCTCATTAGTTTAGGAGAATGAGTTAATTATTGAGTTTAGACTATTTGACTTGAGTTATTAGTTAGTCATGACTAGATTAAGCCTACTAAACCTATTTAGACTCAAGAATAGAATATTCGTTCTATAGGATTAGTTAATCCTATTCATGAGAGAATGAGAGGGGCCTTTGAGTCAATTCAAATATTCCTCAACCTAACCCTATTATGAGGCCATATAAGCATCTTCATTCATGAATAGCCTCCATTTGTTTTCCTAATTAATTTATTCCTAAATTTAGAAGCAACCCCTAATCCACCCATTATCAAATAGTATCCCTCTTATTTTTATTCCAAGAAGGCCAAGGAATTTGGCATTGCTAGAGGAGCACTTGAGAAGGGAAGCATTGGCTTGAGGATTGTGTCTAACCTTTATTTGTGTCCATATGGTGATAATACATTGGAAATCCATCTCCCAATAGGTATAACCCTCAAAACCCCTTTCTAATTCTATTTTAATTATTCATTTGATCATTAGAAACCCACCAATGCATTAGGGCTACCCATAGGATAAAGTTTTGGCTTCTAATGACCACTATTGTGACTTCTACATTAAATTTTGTGCCCAAATTAGGAAAACATGAATTTCGTGCACCATGTGTTTGGGAATATGCTTATTTGTTATTAGAGGCCCTATTTGGTATGTATTTATAGTATTAGTTGAGTATTGGGGGATTTACCATATTGGTTTATAGTGTATCACAGAGTATCACACTTGTGCACTATAAGTGCTTGATGAAATGCCTAGTATATATATATATATATATATATATATATATATATATATATATATATATATATATATATATATATATTGGTGTGTGTGGGTGTTGTTGATGGAGAGTGTGTTTCCAGTGTAGTGGGTGTGTTGGTGATTACTAGTGAAGTCGGGTAGGTTTGTGTGCAGTGGAGCAACGTTTAAAGTAGTGGGTGCAATAGAAGTCACTGCACTAGCAGTGATGGAGATGGTGTTTGTGCAATGCTGGTGTATCCAGGATGGGGGTTGTCATTAGAGTGTTGTATTCACTGATTAAGTGCATTAACAGAAGACTTAAGGTAAGTAGGATGTGCCAGTTCTAGTGTGCAGCAGTCATTCAGGTGTGTTGGTGTTAAAAAATATTTGGGTCAGTTTTTACATTAATGCTTAACTATGTGTGACTGCAGTACCTATAGATATCGGGTTCAGTTCAAGGGAAAAAATAAGAATAGAGTAGTGGCAGCAGTTTTGGAGTTACATTTGGGTGTTGATTAGATTGGAGGTGTACAGGCTCTGTTCATGCCTAGAGCAGATCCTTGACAGTGTGTGCATACACTGTAGGCAGTACATTTAGAATGGGGGTTCCAGATTCATTGTGTGTCAGTGTGATATGGTGGGTTCCTTATAGTTGGATCTATTTCAAATCAGGGGCTTGATCATTCAGATTACAGGTAATTGGGATGGCGGTGGGGTTACACTGATGCACTTGCATCAATGGAGTTGTGTACTAGGAGTGAGTCACATATGACTCGAGCTGTGGAGACCTGTGCACATTGGTGCACAGGTATGGGGGGAAGGATGCTCGAGTGGGAATTGATGTTCAGGTAGGAACAACAGCAGTTACAGTGATAAGAGGAGGAAAATTATCATGGGAAGACTGATACACTAGTATCAGTATGTGTCTGAACACAGAGGTGGAGGCTGGGTATTAACGTAAGGGTACTAGCCTAGGTATAAGGTATTAGTGATACCTAGCTTCAAGGGTGGAAGGATTTAGTAAAGGAAAGGTCTACTTCAGACCTGGGTATAGGAGCATCACAGTAGCAGCAACATGGGGTTCAGATGGCCAGTAAGAGTAATCAGTTGGGGTGTTGTGCAGCAGTAGGTTCAAGGGTGATTAAAAGTTAAAATGCAGTAATTACCAGATACCTGGGTCATAATTAGATTGTATAGGCGCCTGTGTAGAGGGTTAATGATGAGTATGTGTCAGGCAATAGAGTTGTCTGATACTTAAAGGTATCAGTAGATTGAGGTAATATGACTAGGTATGAGGATTTGGGTAGTGTATTGAGAGGGGTGTATAGGTGTGAACTGAGTTCAAGTTAAGGTTAGCTAAGATATTAAGTTTCACTAAGGATATAGTCTAGTGTTAGTGTTTGTGAGTGAGAATTGTTATGGTTTTAGTGTGCATTAATTGTGCACTATTAGAACTGATGGGGAGTAGTCCAATTTGGATTTGTGCTTGAGTGTAGGATGTGTATCAGGCCCTAATACTAGGTTGAACAATGAAATACCTTTCAGTCATGACTGATACAAGATGGTACCAGTTGAGTAGCAGATCTTGGTAATAGGTGTATTAGCTAAGGCATTGAAGTAAGTTATGATACAACATAGTACTGGTATAGATATAGGTTATATACATAACTAGTAACTAGTTAAGTTAATATCCATAAGTGCTAATTAATATAACTATGATACCTTAGTGCTAAGTAGTATAAATGGGTAGTAATTAGTAATAGACTAATATTGACTAGTAATAACTAGATATTGACTAATTGACCTTGTTAAGACCTAGAAAACCTAGTATAACAAGATATTGACCTAGTTAACTTCCAAGACCTAGTTTTGGCCTAGAAATCATATTTCAACATAGTTAATGATATTTATCATTCCAATCACCATTTGACATTATTATTCCATATTTAGGTCATTATGACTCCAGTTTGAACCTCGATCCCCACACATTGCTCAGGACCACATGCAGGTACATTCTCTGACAGTTTTTTATTATTTTGATGATTACTATGATTCTAGTTGTGTAATATTATGCTTGATCTCCGACACAGTGGATACATGGGCTAGTATCATAGATGCCAGTCATAAGGAGTCGTTATTGGATCTATCATACTAGTTGGGGATGGAAAAAATATTAGCAAGTTATGTGATCATACCCCACCTTACATGCATCATAGCTTATCCCACATCTCACGTAGGGTATAGCCTGACCATATTACATGCCTCATAGCTTGTTATATATGATTAGCCTGACTCTTGGTCATATCATAGCTAACTAGATGGTTAGCCTGGCCTTAAATGTATCAAAGGTAATCATATATAGCAAGCCTGATCTAGTCCCAAGCCGATCACATAACAAACTAATATTTTAAGACACTTGACTAGTATTTCTATTTCCAGTACATACTTGCTAGCATTCACATTACCTGCTTACTCATTGCCAGCTACTTATCTATTATATGATTATATGTTTCTCTAGTTCCCTTATATTCTAGTATTTTATTTTTATCATGTATAGTCATTACTCACTGCTTTATAGTCTTTATCAATATAATTGGAACTGTTGTTAGTTTATGTGCTTCGCTCCTTTCCTGACTGGATAATATTTTTTAGAGGATCTCGAGGACTTTCGTCCCACCTATTATAGACTGAAAGTGGATGATGGTTATAATCAGGAGCTTCCGGAGGAGCCACTTCCTATAGAGGAGACACCACCCGCAATTGCTTAGTTAGCACCTAGTTTATTTTGTATTGAATTGTTCCAAATTTTGAGACTATGAGTTGTATTATATTCGAGTCCTATATTGTGTTGTGATATCTTGACTCTTAGACTCTGATTATATTTGAGATGTATACTCTTGCCTCTCTTGGTTTTCTTTATATCATTATTATGCCATTTATCTTCCTTATATATTATCGTGATTAAGTATAATTTTGAGATTGATGACTATAAATATTCATTGTCCTCCGATTGAAGTTGAGATACATTGACAAGTTATGATATTATATATTTGTGAGAGTTTGATAGATAGTTATATTCACCTAGACAGCGTTCTACTGTCGATGTTGCGGAGTATGCTGGACGTACCCACGACTCATGCCCAATTTTTGGGTATAAGTCATGACACCTTGGGATTTTCTTTTGTCTTTTCCTTTACATCCATCACAGTATTAATTATGTTGTCAAACATATTCTTTTCGATATGCATGACATCAAGGTTATGTTTGATCAGATTGGTGCTCCAATATAGCAGGTCCCAGAATATGCTTCTCTTCGTCCAGTTATGAGTGTGACCAAATCCATCGCACTTGTACCCCTTAGTAGGCTCTTCGATAACACTTGATAAATCTTTAATCTCTTCTCATATCGTGTCTCCGGGCCACCTCGGAGATGGATTTGCCTTCTCCACAATGCCGACACAAAATGTATTCATGTTCCTCCGGAACGGATGATCCGATGGCAGAAATTATCGATGAAAATCGAAGAAGCATAGTTTTTCTCCATGTTTTAAACGAAAAGCATTAGTAAAGTCCATGCAATAAGGACATGAGAGACGACCATGAGTGCTCCATCTTAATAACAAACCATAAGCTGAAAAGTCGGTGATGGTCCACATTAGTGCTGCCCTTATATGAAAATTTTACTTTTTTTGAAACATCCTACGTGTTGGTGCCTACTTTCCACAGCTGATTTAACTTATCTAGCAATGGTTGCAAGTACACATTGATGTTCCTTTTTAGATTGTTCGAAACCAGAATAATGACGGTTAAGAATATAACCGGAGTCTTCATGCACATCCAAGACGGTAGGTTGTACGGGATGACGATCACAGGCCAACACGAATACCGGGAGCCCGAAAGTCAAAATAGGGTAAAACCGTCGAAGGAGAACCCCAATCTTATATTATGCGAATTCGAAGCAAAATTGGGATACTCTCGATCGAAGTGCTTTCGTACTTCTCCATCGGTTGGGTGATCCAACACTCCTTTAATCTGTTCTCGCCTGTGCCAACTCATATTTTCGGCAGTCTCCTTCACCATAAACAACCTCTGCAACCGCGACGTTAAAGGAAAGTAGTGCATCGAATCGGTCGGCTTTCTTGAATCGGCATATATTCCTGTACTAGTTGCCTTGTAGTGATCAACCCCATAAAATCTGTACACGTCTTCATCCTAGTCGTCTTTGTAGTACCGCATGCACCCATTGTGACATGCATCAATTTTCTCGTATCCCATCCAGAGCGATCTAACTATCATCTTAGACATGTAGAAGTCTTTAGATAACTTAACACCCATCGGCAAGATCTCTATTATCAACTCTATCAGCCGGTTGTAGCATTCTTGTCATATATTAAAATCAGACTTGATGCTCAATAGTCTTGTAACTACCTCCAACGGTGAATGATCCTCACAGCCAGGATATAATGGAGTCATTGTATTCTCCAGTATCTCCATGAACTTTGCAGCATCCGCATTCGATGCCTCCTCAGTTCCATCATGATTATTCGGATAAAAACTAGGCTCGGCAGCGTTAAAAACTATATTCACGCACCCGTCATCTTAATCAGCGTGGAAGTGGACATCCATATACGGCTTCACATAAGGCTCCGGCTTCGATGCTAAAGACACAAGTTCTCCGTGTGAGGTCCACTGATAGTAATTTGACATAAAATCTCTCGAGTATTAATGATAAGTCACATCCACTTCTGAGTGATAGTTCAAGTTGTGATATCTTACACACGGACACTTAATTTTGGTACCGTCCATGTAGTGAGAGAATGTCTTGGAGAACAGCAAGAACTGTTCCACCCCCTGTATGAATTTATCCCGCATACCACACATGTCATCAGGATGACGGTTGTACATCCACGAACGATAATACAGGTAGTAATTCAGATCCATTTTTAGATACTTATGCAAAGATGAATATACATCGTTTAAGTATATTATCCAAAATAGATGCAAAAATGGATACACATGTGAACACTAATAAATGATATGTGTGACATCACATATTCAATGTGAGCTATTCTCTTTCTTTCTTTTTTACTTCTACAAGCCTTTTGAGGCTATCAGAGTTAGACTAGATTTCTAAAAGTCTACTAGATTTTTAGTAGCACTCTAATAGCCTTAAAAGGCTTACAGAAGTAAAAAAAATTCCAGAGAATGGGTCACATGGACACTTAATTTCGGAGGTGACGACAAGCATTCCTAGTTATTCTACTTTTATAATAAGTATTATCTATGTGAAGCTATTTACCACTTAACTTATATTTATCTAGCTTGTAACATAAACCTAGTTATTCTACTTTTATAATGAGTATTATCTATGTGAAACTATTTATCACATGTAGCAATATATGCACTTGGTATCTAGGTATCACTTGACATTTCGTACCCAGTTACTTAAGATATTCATAATTAACTCAATACTCCATACTTATATGTACTAGATACAAGTGTTATATATATATGGGGGCACTTTTTACAGTCATATGCAATAGATACTTTTCTGTTTAGGTCCTTGACATTTATAAAACCAAAACTCAAATATCCTTAGATACTCAATCCTAATACATACCATCACTCAACACTTAAACACTTAACATATACTAACTCACTAACACTCACTCACTAAACACACACATGTATACAATATGCACTCACTTGTATATGGTGCAAGTTGTTATTGTTGCCATTTTTATTGCTTGTTGTTGCTATTACACACACACACACACACACATCACTAGTACACCCTAGATACACACTCCACTCATGAAACTTACTCCAAATATAGTTTACTTGACCATCTGACCGAGGAGGATGGTCGTCGGGGTTGAGGGGAACCGAGGGGGGTCATCGGGGCCGAGGGGGACATTGTGTCCTTTGATATGTGATACATATACCAATACCATGGCACAACCAGCTGAACACGAACTCTTGTGTCAAGGATAGGTTTGACACTGCTCTAACCCAAGTTGGATACGATTTCTAAAAGAAGAAAATATCGTGTCATGTCTCGGCTTTGAAGAGTCATTCTCGTGTCCGTATATGCAACTCTTCTTGAGTAGAGATCTGCATCGTATTGTATACGATTCCGATTCACAAGGCTTCGTCTAAACTCATACATCTAATTAGAAGAGAGTTAGGGTTAGGGTTAGGGTTAGGGTTAAGGTATGTGTCATGTCATATGTCATGTTAGTGTATGTGTCTGTGTCGTATCTCGTATTATGTCTATGCCTATGTCGTGTCTGTGTCGTGTTCGTATCTGTGTCGTATCCATGTCAAATAGTTAGGAGAGAGATAGGGTTAGGGTTTACCTGATCTTAGGGGTTGGCCGAGGAAGGGAATGGCCGAGAGGAGGATGAGGTCGGCATAGGCGGTTGAGGAGGAGGAGCTCGGAGAGGAGAGGAGGAGCTCGGTGGAGGAGGATCCCAGAGAGGGGGAGGAGGTTGAGGAGGAGGAGCTAGGTGGAGGAGGAGGAGGAGGAGAAGGAGGAGGGGGTGCGTCATCGGCAGTAGAGTACGGTCGGAAGGGGGTCGGCGATGGAGCACCGTCGGCAGTGGGGTCATCGACGAGGGGTTGGTGTTTGTCATTAAATAAGAAAGTTGGAAAGAACTTGATTCAATTGAACAAACTAAAGAAAGTACAAAGAAAAGTTCTAGCAGACAATCTAAGTACAAAGTTGTTTCTTGGGGTGACAATGGAGGGTTAGGAGTGTAGGAACTCTCTTTACTCCACGGACGATCCGATACAGAAACTCTTCTCTCTTGATCGAGTGTAGATTCGCAGATAGCCAGGGTTTTGTATGAGGGTAATACCCTATTATTTTTAGTTGTTCAGTGGTCGCATAAATTTTGGGCCGCACGGACGTTGAGAGTCGCCCCGTATCTTCTTCTAACAAAATGGGGTTACAACTATGCACAATACTGGCTTCAGCTGTCACGTAAATATTTGTTAAGATTTTTTGTTGCTGAATATCTAGATGGTTCTTATCTGTTGTAGGTGCGACTTGGTCAAGTGGACACGTAGTCGCTATTTGGTTTGAGATAATCACTCAGTTGTAACAACAATATTTAGTCGATGTAGAATTTGAGGCACGTGTGGCCAAAGACACACGGGATGCATGGAGTCTGGAACGCATGGGTCCAGAGACGCATGGACCACATGAAGTCTGGAATGCATGGGTCAGAGCCGCATAGGACACATGGAGTACGGGACGCATGGGCCAGAGCCGCATGGGACGCATGGAGTCTGGAACGCATGGGGTTAGAGACGCATGGACTGCATGGAGTCTGGAATACGTGGGCCAGAGCCGCATAGGCCACATGGAGTCTGGGACGCATGGGCCAGATCCGCATGGGATACATAGAGTCTGGGACGCATGGGATCTTTTATCGTGTTGTACACGTGGCTTTGCACTATCCTTGGGACTTCTGTCTCTTAGAGTGTTCTCCTCCTTCGAGGCAATCAAAAAAAATATTTTTGTCAGGATTCTGTGTCAGGCGCCATCTTTGTTGTTCGGACGTCATGTCAAGTCAACATGTGGCCAGTTGTCAGGACGCTTGTTTTGACTGCGTGGGTGTCCCTTTTCTAGGATGTAAATCTCCTAATTTTTTAGATTTAAATTTAAAATTTTATCAATATTGGTATTATGTAATTATTGAGATTAAGGGATAATTTTTTATTATTTTAGCTAATTTGTATAATATTAAATTCAAGTATAGATAATTTTGTATATGTAATTAATTACAAATATTACGCTGAAAATATATTTTTTGGTATACAAATATTATTAGAGTATTGTAGATTTTTCTAAAAATTATTTGGAGTTCAAACCTATTTATAATGGCTATATATATATATATATATATATATATATATATATATATATATATATATATATATATATACATATACATATATATATATGGTTAATTTATAGAAATAATAAAACTAAACCAAACCCTAAACCCTAAACCCGAACCCATACCTGCACCCAAACCTAAAACCCACTCATATCCGAAACCAATTAACCCTTCAGCTACAGTAAACTGCCCCCCCCCCAACCCATCTGATTCCTCTTCTGAAACTTCCTCCGACTCCTCTTTTCCCCTTCTGAAACCCCACATTCACTCCCTAGATAAACACCATCAGAGCATACCACCACCAGCCTTTCCCTACCTCTAGACGACCATCGTCGACCGCCGCCAACCACTATCGACATCCACCGCGCGCCGCCATGAGCAGACCACCAGAATCACGAGCATGAGACTAAAACGAGGTACCCTTCTTCTCACCTTTGTTTCTCCCTGCACAATAAACCAAACAGCGAACCGTCGAATCCTTTATGAAGACCACATGATCCCAATGAACCCTGTTTAAATAGTTTTGTTTATTGTGTCATGTGTCGATCATAAATCGTGACACAAAACAGAAAAAGTGTTAGAGTTTTGAGAACAAAAACTATTCCAGGTACGCGTGTTTGAGTCACGTTATCTCCATAACGACACGTGATGCTAAAATTCTACTTGAATAGACTTCTTGACAGCATATCATAGTTTTAATCTCTTTAAACACTTTCTTTTAATTCGAATTATACTGTGATTATTTTAATGCTAAAATCTGTCAAAAACTTAATTTTATAAACCTAAAATTTCTTGATACGGGGTACGTCCTGCCAAACAAGGCAACTTCGTCGTGTACGAAAGGAGCATATCGTCAACGCGGACGTGTAGGATTTTGAAGAAATTGATTTGGATGTGCATGCACACCAAAATTAACGCGTATCCGTCAAAAAATACCGTATCGACCTATTCCGACACTTATTATAACTTCGTGTGTGATTGTCATTTCGTAATAAAACTTATCCCGTCAGATTCGCAATGTTATGTTGGTCATGTGACCCAAGTTTGGTTCGATTCTAAGAATATTGACGAAATATCGGTTTGTGGGCCCTACGGTTCTACTTGACGGGTAATTTAATGACCAGCTTCTCGGAATCCAGTTTTGGACGTTCCGTTGGGTTCTTATCAGCTTTATGGACTTGTAGACACTAAGTTTGACAAATTTGGAGAAATTTAGTGCCGCCATATTTTATGGTACAAAGTGGGCCACATGTGGACCCCACTTTGATCCAAAACTGTCAATTCTGTCCCTGTGTCCAAATTAGACTTACGGGTAGTCAATCCTATTTCATGTATTCTAAAAATAATGGTGATGTTTGTTACAGCATCTGGAGGCATACTTGGAGATTCCACTTTTACAAGAGCAGTTGACGGAGTTCAGAACCCAGGCAAGTGTACCTTGTCAAACTTATAGATATTCTGTTATATTATTTGCTTGTGTTCTTTCTATATATATACTTCTATGATGTACCTATTCAACCTAGGACCGTGAGATGTTGCTTAGCGTCCGAACAAGATTCAAGTGTCGACGTCGTACGTGAATTCGTATAACGTCATTTAGAGAGTTGATTCCACGATCCTCTTTTTGCGTGCTTGCTTACTAAGTATGCCATACCGTAGGAAACTTGACACTATTTTATGTGACAGAATCTTTCTGGAGTTATTTATGGTGATTCTGTATAGGCTTACAGGATTCATCATATGAGACTTGCATTTATAGAGATATCATTATGAGTCATTGTACTAGCTAGAGGTCATGATCTTACGTGTTATGGACATAAGATATTGTGGACATGAGATATGAGGTTACATTAGGTGGGGAGAGACACATATTATACAGGCTAATTATATATATATATACTATACTACTAGAGGTGCTTTAGTCTCTGTATCAGAGCTTGGCATATTTACTAGCACTACGTGATACTACTTGCTTCTATGGGCTCCCTGACACAGAGCCTGTAGTAGTCTCAGAATGAGTACTAGTGATGCTCTCATTTGTATTTTATTTAGTTGGTTACGTAGCTTGCCCTGAGGATCTGTTTTTATTTACTGTATTTCATTTGGCTTGAGTGTTTCTTGTACCTTCCTATGTCCCCTAAGGACCTGGATCCGGATTATGTCCCCAGGTACAACAGAGGAGGATTACCCTAAGGTTTATGGGACAGGAGCTGACGTTGGAGCAGTATTGGCACCAGAGGACGAGGTTGTGCCAGAGAATTTCTTCTGAGTACTCAGTTACTTATTCAGTTATTTATGCTTAGTGTTATTTCATACTTCGACTCATGGACATATGTATTGGTATTATTCTCTTTTCTTATAGTGACGGGTTGTTCCCCAAGACACTACTTATGTGGACTTGATGATGGACTATTTTTTTTTATCTATTATCTTGACTAGTCTATCATATTGAATTGTGTTTACTTTTTGTGGATGAGAATAGAATTATACTGTGATAGATGGTTTAGACTTATATTTATATTTATTACAGCTTAAGTATACTCCAACGGGTCCGTTAAATTGGGTTTGTCTATTGGAGTTGTGTTGCTGGCCATTGCCATGTGGCTAGTCCCTTGATATTTTGGGACTGGGGTATGACATGGTTTTTGTAGTGTCCCATACATGTCTACGAATATATTGCTTTGGTTTCAACTAAGGAACCGAACAAGCCTACAAATTAGGATAGAATAAATTATAGGATCTTATCCACTTGTTGACATGTTCTTGACCTCTATATCAACTTTAAAATAATTTCTTGACTTGCATCCTGCCTTGATTCCTCTGTGTAACTCTCATAGTTTACTTTATATGCAGAGTAATGGATCCACGAGCCAGCAATGAGACTCCCGCGGGTATATCACAAGGTGCTGTGGTCGCCTACGATGATGGGATGACGCCACTAAGTGGAGATCCCTCCACTTAACAAAGCAATCAAGCAGATCAGCATGCCTCGAGGTTCCAGCGAGATGATATTCCACCACCGCCGCAGTTTACTCCACCGATGCCCATTTTTCCACCAGGACAGCCAATGGACGGACAATAGATATTCCAAATATTCTATGCAATAATACAAGCACAAGAACAGGTTCATCAAGAGGCTCAACATCACTAGGCAGAGAACCTGAGGAACAGTATAATGATCGCACTGGAGCAGGCAAACCCACCAGCTAGACGGCCATCAACAGAATCTATCACTGATTTTACTAGCTGAAGCCCCATACATTTTCTGGCAAGGAGGATCCCACTGAAGTTCATGAGTGGCTGACAAACGGCCATCGACAGAATCTATCACTGATTTCACCAGCTGAAGCTCCATACATTTTCTGGCAAGGAGGATCCCACTGAAGTTCATGAGTGGCTGACAAACACTCAACAGCAATTGGAAGCAGCTGAGCTTCCGAGGGAGCATTGGATGACTATCGTAGGATGCAGTTGACGGGTAATGCACATCACTGGTGGCTACCTGAGAAGAGATGGCTCGGACCAGACTGAGTCACTTGGGAGGAGTTCTCTAGACTCTTCCATGAGATGTACATTCCAGCCATTGTCAGAGCAGAACTTAGGGAAAAGTTTAACCGCCTCACTCAAGGCAACATGACGGTAGAAGAGTACAATGCAGAGTTTATCTGTTTGAGTTGCTTTGCCCCTACTCTTATTCCGATAAAAGAGAAGAAGGAAGAGAAGTTCTTTGATGGACTTAGATTTGAGCTACAGAGATTAATCGGCTCTGTTGCAACTACTTCATTCATGGACGTCCTTGCTGTAGTCCGACGCATGGAGCGCGTCACCAGGAGATAGACCAGCCAGAAACGGTCGTTCACATCAATATCAGCCAGAACACCATAAAAAGGAGCTGCAAAGAGATCTCACATGCACCAGCCTCCCAGAGCAACTCCGCAGACACTGCCTATATGTCAATATTGTGGCAAACGAGGTTATTACACGAGCGAGTGCAGACGCAAGTTGGGACTATGCTTGATTTATGGAACCAACCAACATTCAGCCAAGGATTGCCCTGAGCGTCGAGAGGAAGAACCGATGGTAAACCGACCATCTTTACCAGCACCGAGGCAAGCCCAGCAGCCACCTAGGCCAGCTTATCCAGCACTAGGAGCACCAAAGATGAGAGTTGGAGGATTCAGACCACTAGCTCCATGAGGGTATCAGCGGAGGCCACCTTTGGCACCACAGGCAGCACTATTCCAGCAGGCTAGACAGCAGAGAGGACCAGCTCAGGGGCAAGGGAAGGCATTTTCCATGACTATTGAAGAGGAAGCTACTACAGGAGCGGTCATCGCAGGTACTATATTAGTAGCTTTATTAACTGTTGTAGCTTTATTAGATTCTGGAGTATCGTATTCATTCATAACTGCTAGCTTCGTAGCCACACATAGAGTAGCTACCGTACCCCTTCCGAAGATAATGAGAATTCTTACGGGAGGCAAAATTATTCCAGTTAGTGATATTTGTAGATCTTGTTCGGTAGTAGTCTGTGGGAGAGAGATGTGATCTCAATTTTTTATCTTTTTTATGTTGGATTATGATATTATACTTGGTATGGATTGGATGAGTTAGTACCATGCGACTCTAGATTGCCGACGTAGATGGGTTATATTTAGACCGCCTGGATATTCGTAGTTTAAGTTTCTTCGGGGAGCCAAAGAGCAAGGTGTTCAGCCTACACTTAAGGCACTCTCAGCAGAAGGGGAGCCCGAGTACCCAAAGATTGTATCAGAGTTTGTGGATGTATTTCTTGATGATCTTTCAGGCTTACCACCTAATCGAAAAATAGAATTCACAATAGACTTGACCCCATAAGCGGAGCCTATCACTTCATCAATGTACCGGCTAGCACCAAATGAGTTGGTGGAATTAAAGAAGAAAGTTGATGAGCTTCTGGAGAAGGGTTTTATTCGGCCCAGCATTTCACTATGGGGAGCACCCATACTATTTGTGGCAAAGAAGGATAGAATTGTACGCATGTGTATTGACTACAGGGTACTGAATGCTGTAACCATTAAGAATCGGTATCCCTTATCGCGCATTGACGATATGTTTGATCAATTGAGTGGTGCTCGTGTATTCTCAAAGATCGATCTCAGATCCGGTTTTTATCAAATTAGAGTGTGTAAAGAGGATATACCGAAGATAGCCTTCAGGTCCAAGTACGGATATTATGAGTTCCTAGTTATGCCATTTTGTTTAACCAACATGCCAGCTGTATTCATGAGTCTGATGAACAGAATCTTCCATCAGCACTTGGATAAGTTCATGGTTGTGTTTATTGATGATATCTTGATATAATCTAAGAACCACGAAGAGCACAATGAGCATCTTAGAATCGTGCTAGAGACGCTGAGGCAGGAGAGGTTGTACGCCAAACTCAGCAAATATGAGTTTTGTCTTGATAGGGTGCTTTCCTGGGATATATCATCTCGGGAGAAGGAATTTCAGTTGATCCGGAGAATGTTGTTGCAATAAAAACTTAGCCCACACCTATATCAGTTACGGAAGTAAGAAATTTTCTCGGACTTGTTGGATATTACCGGAGGTTCATGGAGAATTTCTCAAGGATTGTAGAGCCTATGACTTAGTTGACGTGTAAGGACCAGGAGTTTGCATGGGTGAAAGATTACCAGAAGGCCTTTGAGGAATTAAAGAGACGATTGATGTCAGCATCAGTCTTGACTCTTTCTTCAGGATTGGGAGGATTCGTAGTTTATAGTGATGCGTCAGGCAGTGAACTAGGATGTGTTTTGATATAACATGGCAAAGTTATTGCTTATGCATCAAGACAGCTGAAGGTTCATAAGAAAAACTATCCGACGTACGATCTCGAGCTAGCTGCGGTAATATTTGTATTAAAGATTTGGTGGCACTATCTTTACGGAGAGAGGGTAGAAATTGTCACTGATCAAAAGAGTCTGAAGTATGACTATACTCAGAAAGAGCTCAACATGAGGCAGAGGTGTTGGTTAGAGTTGATGGTCGATTTTGATATAGATTTGCAGTACCATCCGGATAAGATAAACATCATAGCAGATGCACACAACAAAAATCCCACAGCTTATTTCTTGATGATATAGCTCCAGCTATTAGAGGACCTACAGGAGCTCAGGATAGAGGTTATTTTGCCAGGGCAGAGTGGGCAGTTGGCGAATCATAAAGTTAAGTCATCAATAGTGGAGAGGATTAAGGCAACATTGCCTACAGATGCTAGGTTCCAGAGACTTAAAGAGAAGACAAAAGTCGGCATGCATACGGGACTTCGAATCTATGAGGACAGGACATTAAGGTATGAAAATTGCCTATATATTCTGAATAAAGAGTTGAGACATGAGTTGATGTCTGAAGCATATAGATCCATGTACTCTATTCATCCGGGAGGTACGAAGATATATCAAGATTTGAGGCAGTACTATTGGTAGTATGGGATGAAGAGAGAGATTGTACGATTTATGGCAAAATGTTTGGTCTGTCAGCAAGTTAAGGCCAAGCATCAGAGAATCATTGTTATGTTACAGCTGCTTCCCATACCCGAATGGAAGTATGAATAAATTACTATAGATTTTATTACAGGATTTTCAAGAAGCCCCAGTAGGAAGGATATAGTTTGGATTATTGTGGATCGACTAACCAAATTGGCACATTTCTTGTCGTTCAGAGTTGGACAGTCCACAGATATTCTAGCCGACATGTATATACAATAGATCGTAAGGTTACATGGAGTAACAGTTAGTATTGTGTCTGATCGTGACTCAAGATTATATTCCATTTTTGGCGAAGCATGTAGGAGAGTCTTGGCACCTGACTCAAGTTCAACACTACTTACCATCCACAGATAGACGGTCAGTCAGAACGCACAATTCAGATCCTAAAGGATATGTTGAGGTCGTGTATGTTAGACTTTGGAGGGTCTTGGGAAGACCATTTATACTTGGTAGAGTTCTATTATAATAACAGCTACCAGGCGAGCATCCAGATGGCACATTTTAAGGCATTATACGACAGAAAGTACAGGTCACCGATATGTTGGAGTGACATTGGCGGGAATCAGATACTCAGTCCGGAGTTAGTGATACAGACAGTTGAAAATGTGAAGCAAATTCAGAGTCATCTTCGTGCAGCTCAGGACAGACAAATACATTGGGCTGACAAACATTACCGACCTTTGGAGTTCAAGGAGGGCGAATGTGTGTTCTTGAGGATCTCACCTACTCGAGGTACTATTCGATTCGAGAGAAGCGGCAAGCTAAGCCCGAGGTACATTGGGTCGTTTGATATTTTAGAGCATATTGGTGAGGTGGCATACCATCTTGAATTACCTCCGTCTCTAGAGGGAGTATATGATGTATTCCATGTCTTACAGCTGAGTAGGTACGTGACTGACCCAAGTCACATAGTCGATCATTTTGAGATTTCAGTGGGGCTGATCTTGAGGTATGAGGAGCAGCCAGTTGGGATACTTGACATTAGTGAGAAGATATACGGGGTCAGACGATCAGATTGGTTCGGGTAGCTTGCAAACATCACTCCCCAAGCAAATTTACTTGGGAGCAAGAGGATGTCATACGCTAGCGTTATTCTCACTTATTCGAAGATGCAGGTATGACCTAAGAACTATCTATAGATTACCTTGTCTTTATAAATTCCTTAGTAGTTTAATTATTAATTGCAAGAATGCAATTTTGTTAAGTTGGGTAGATTGTAAACCTCCTATTTTTTAGATTTAAATTTTAAATTTTATCAATATTGGTATTATATAATTATTGAGATTAAGGGAGAATTATTCATTATTTTAACTAATTAGAATAATATTAAATTCATGTATGGATATTTTTGTATATGTAATTAATTACAAATATTACACAAAAAATGTATTTTTTGGTGTAGAACTATTATTAGAGTATTATAAATTTTTCTAGAGATTAGTTGGGGTTCAAACATATATATATATATATATATACATACATATATATATATATATATATATATATATATATATATATATATATATATATATATATATATATATATATATATATATATACATATGGTTAATTTATAAGAAATAATAAAACCAAACCAAACCCTAAACCATAAACCCGAACCCATACCCGTACCCAAACCCGAAATCCACTCACACCCGAAACCCATTAACCCTTCAGCTACAGTAAACCGCCCCCCAACCCATCTGATTCCTCTTCCAAAACTTCCCCTAACTCCTCTTTTCCCCTTCCAAACCCCCCTTCACTTCCTATATAAACACCATCAGAGCAGACCACCACCACAATCATTTTTTTACCTCCAAACGACCACCGCCGATCGCCGCCAACCACCTTCGACCGCCGTGGCGCGCCGCCACGAGCAGAACGCCCAGAATCGCGAGCAGGAAACTAAAATAAGGTACCCTTCTTCCCACCTCTATTTTTTCCTGCACAGTAAACCAAATAGCAAATCGTCTAGTCCTATGTGAAGACCACATGACCCCCATGAACCCTGTTTAAATAGTTTAGTTTATCGTGTCCTTTGTCGATCATAAATTGTGACACAAAACAGGAAAAAAATGACCGAGTTTTGAGAACAAAACTGTTACGCGTGTTTGAGTCCCGTTATCTCGATAACGACACGCGATACTAAAATTCTACTTGAATAAACTTCTTGATAGAAATACTTTTTTTAATTCCATTATGCTGTGATTATTTTAATGCTGAAATATGTCAAAAACTTAATTTTGTAAATCTAAAATTTCTCGATACGGGGTGCGTCCCGCCAAACGAGATAACTTTGTCCTGTACAAATTATACCAAAATATGTGTATCGTCAACGTGAACGTGTAGGATTTCGCAGAACTTGATTTGGATGTGCGTGCACACAGGAATCAACGCGTATCCATCGAAAAATATTGTATCGGCCTATTATGACACTTGTCATAACTTCATGTGTGCTTGTCCTTTTGCAGCAAAACTTGTGCCATCGAATTCGCAGCGTTACGCTGGTTATGTGACCCAAGTTTGGTTCAATTCTGAGAATGTTGACAAAATACCATTTTGTGGGTCCTACGGTTTCACTTGACGGGTGATTTCGTGACCAGCTCATCAAAATCTAGTTCTGGATGTTCCGTTGGGTTTATATTATTATTTTGGACTCGTAGACACTAAGTTTGAAGAATTTGGAGAACTTTACCTTTGGCATATTTTACGGTACGAAATGGGCCACATGTGGACCCCACTTTGATCCAAAAATATCAATTCTGCCCCTGTATCCAAATTGGACTTATGGGTAGTCAATCCTAGCTATTTGATGTATTCTAAAAATAATGGTGATACTTATTACAGCATCCGGAGGCATACTTGGAGATTCCACTTTTACAGGAGCAATTGACGGAGTTCAGAACCCAGTCAAGTGTACCTTGCCAAACCTGCAGAGATTTGGTTATATTATTTGCTTATGATCTTTCTATATATATACTTCTATAATGTACATGTTCAACTTAGGACCGTGAGACATTGCTTAGCGTCCGAACAAGATTCTAGTATCGACGTCGTACGCGGAGTCGTGTAACATGATTTAGAGAGTTGATTCCGTAATCCTATTTTTGCATGCTTGCTTTACTAAGTACGCTATACCGTAGGACACTTGATATTATTTTATATGACAGAATCTTTCTAGAGTTATTCATGGTAATTCTGTATAGGCTTACAGGATTCGTGATATGAGACTTGCATTTATAGAGATATCATTATGACTCGTTGTACTAGTTAGAGGTCATGATCTTGCGTGTTATGGACATGAGACGTTGTGGAAATGAGACATGAGATTACATTAGGTGGGGAGAGACACACATGCTACTGGTTGATTATATATATATATATATATATATATATATATATATATATATATATATATATATATATATATATATATATACTATACTATACTATACTATACTATACTATACTACTAGAGGTGCTTTAGTCTATGTATCAGAGCTTGGCACATTTACTGGCACTACGTGATACTACTTGCTGCTATGGGCTCCCCGATACAGAGCCTGTAGTGGTCTCGGCCTGAGTAATAGTGATGCTCTCATTTGTATTTCACTTAGATGGTAACATAGCTTGCCCTGAGGATATATTTTTATTTACTATTTTTTATTTTGCTTGAGTGTTTCTTGTACCTTGCTATGTCCCCTGAGGACCTGGATTCAGATTATGTCCCCAGGTACAGCAGAGGAGGATTATCCCGAGGTTTATGGGAGAGGAGCTGACGCTGGAGCAGAATTGGCACCAGAGGATGAGGTTATGCCAGAGAATTTCTCCTGAGTACTCAGTTACTTATTCAGTTATTTATGCTTAGTGTTATTTCATACTTGGACTCATGGACATATGTATTAGTGTTATTCTCTTTTCTTATTGTGACGGGTTGTTCTCCGAGATGCTACTTATGTGGACTTGATGATGGACTATTTTTTATTTATCTATTATCTTGACTGGTCTATCATATTGAATTATGTTTACTTTTTGTGGATGAGACTAGAATTATACTGTGATAGATGGTGTAGACTTGTATTTATATTTATTACAGCTTAAGTGCACTCTAACGGGTCTATTAAATTGGATTTGTCCATTAGAGTTGTGCTGCTGGACATTGCCACGTAGCTAGTCCCTCGGTATTTTGGGACTGGGGCATGATATGGGCCTCATGGTGTCCATGCATTCCAACATATTTTGGATTTTATTCTGGGGCACATGGACGTTGGGCGCATGGATGCATCTTTTTTATGCTTTTACAAGCCCCCTTCAAAGTTTTTAATCTGACAAGTTTGAAATACTTTGAATAAGAAGCATGGATGGGGTACGTTCGGGCCGCATGGACATTGAGCCGCATGGGCGAACGCTGTCAGGTTGTCCCTTATTCATTAACTGCCATATTTGCCTTGACCCTTGAGTTGATTCTGTTCAGATTTTGAGCTACCCTTTCACACGGATCCCAGTATTGACGGCTGTATGAGAGAGCCCAATCGAGCGTAACTTCCATTGGATGAGGGTAGAATTTGAAGGGTCTATCTTCTTCTTTTGGTGGCCTATAAATACGGGTTTGAGAATAAGAGAGAGAACTTTTTGCTTCTGCTGAGTTCTATTTTTCCACATCGTCCCTGACTTTTCTTCCTCCATGTTCGATCATCTTCTCAGAGCGTCTGCCATGGCCCCTAAGGTCACATCTTCTTCCTTGAGGGCAAAGATGGCCGTCGTCAAGGGGAAACGTCATGTTTCGTCATCTAGAGCTGAGGACGAGGCCCTATCCTTCCATCCTGACGTTCAGCCGCCCATCCATAGTAAGGGTCGGAGGAGAAGAACTCTAGACACGCTAGCATTTTGCACCCAGTCCATTATACAGATCCTCGCATGTGTCCATGCTGCATGTTTTATGCAAGGGTCTTCCTTTGTCTTCGTGCACAAGTCTTGACTCGGCCGCATGAAAGTCCTGTCATGAGTTGACCCATGTCTCCTTTTGTGACTTGGCCGCATGGAGGTTCTGCCATGAGTTGGTCGCATGTCTCCTCTTATGACTTGGCCGCATGGAAGTCCCGTCATGACTTAGTTGCATACAACTTTTATGACTTGACCGCATGCCATCTTGATGTCTCTAATTCTCATTTTTTTATTTTGTAGTAGCTTTGCCCGTGGCTCCGTCGAGAGAGGTGCTGATTGGGCGTGCTCAAGCTGCCTTGGGTGTTAGGCTCGACCAAATAGTGGCCAATGTCCAGGCTTAGATTAACAAGGATCAGCCTGAGGCAAGGCTAAAGTTGATAACTAGCCAGTCCTGGTTCTATTTGCGTAGACAGCTGAACTCCGGGAGGATCGACGACTCTCATTTGAAGCCAATCTTCCTGTTTGGGAATGCCCTCACCATCTTGGACCCCAAGGTAGCAAAGATTAAGGAGACCAAAGATTTTTACTCTAGTAGGATAAAGGTGTACATACCTAAGATGGAGCGTCATTTGCCCTTATCATCTTTCAATGTGGTACCCCTTCAAATGAAGATGCCAGGCAACCTAACCCAGGACCAGAACGAAACCCAGGTCGGTCGCATCCGTTTTAACTCTGAACTGAAGGGAGCAGTGGCGAGCAGGGAATCATTCTCTTTTTTCCTTTGCGGACTATTACATGGCACTTTCTCTAGCGAGATGGGACCAAATATACGATATTACAAAACAGAGACCTTTTTGAACCAGCTTGTGACTAAGGGAACTTATCCTAAGGGAAAAGTGTATCTGCTAAACTGGATGCGTCACTGGCCCTCTTGGGTTGGCTTGACACATTGGGTATTAGAGAATTATAAGAAGACCCTGAAGATGGCCGACCTCTACTATGCCATACGTAGTTTTTGTTATGGTTTGGATAAGAACTCGTTATTGTTTGGGGCTTTGGCTTAGATGTATAATCGTCGCACCGGGACCTTCTTTGCTCCCGACGGAGAGATGGGACTCGCTCTTCATGAGATGTATAATGTCTCACGGTTGCCCTAGGGTGGTGAACCATATAAAGATTATACCCCGACTAATGAAGAATTTGAGGAGTTCGAACAGCAACATCCAGGGTTTCTTACTGTGTACCGAGAGGTTTTATGCCACCATAGCACTTGCCAGCAAGTTTTGAAGAAGAAAGCCAATAGCTTGAAGGGGAATCTGCCCCACATTAAAGTGTGGACCAGTCACATATTCTCTATTGATGCTTTAGGTCATGTCACCATTCGGAGCCCTCACACTCGAAGAGGTGTTGATGACCAAGTATGCAGCACCAAGAGGATTGCCGCCACTGGTGAGGGATTTGGTAGTTCTGGTGACAGTTTTAGTTATTTTTACCAGGATACCCAATAATTGTCTGACAAATCTACTTTGGTTGGATTCTTGACGATATAGTTATGGACCTGTGTAGTCTCGAGAGGCTCCGGGTCGATTGAGAGGGTTAGCCACAACCTCATCCTCTCTACTGTGAAGCTGGTCTTCGGACATAAGCTCGCCTTACTCCCAACGATGGTCTACAGCATCCATCGTGGGCTTTGTGCTTTCACAAGCAAGGTAATAGCCCGTGACCCTGAAGGAGATTTCAACCGGGTCGAGATATCTTATCACTATCTAATGGGTTGGCTGTTGATGCATTACCCATCTTTGATGCTTCCTGGTGCCTAGGGGACTGCGACGGAGGCTGACTCTTTTATTTACGGATATAGTGGGATGCCATGGGCTCATACTGAGGTTCCTACTTGTCAGCAAGCGCTCGCCCGTATGGCTGACTATTCCTTATTTATTTTTGTCATGCCCTATCTCCCGCAGGCAATCGGCCGTCCCCGCTGCGATACGAATCATCGTGCCAGCGCTCCCGAGGGACGATCGCTTGACCTATCTGGACGTGTTGCCCCACGAGCATGAGCCGCGTCCCTGCAAGGCTGTGGTCCATACAGACGGTAAAAGGTCTAAGCCACAGAATTGCATAGATTGTCCAAGTGCAGCAGAATAATAAACGCATAGACGATTGGTAACAAGTTCACCAAGTCGTCAATAGCAGAAGCATTAAATAACACAAGTATTGAAGTAAAGCAAACTCTTTATTGATATTGAACAAGTATACAGGCGGCGCTAGGCCGAGATTATAAGTCGCTCAAGCCTCTCTCTGAAACGGTAAAAGCGTGCCAAGTGGCGATAATTATGGAATGATACATATGCGATATTCCAACATTATGTCTTGTATATATGCTTCAGTTCTGGACGCAATGCTCCAAGGCTCCAGAGTGAACTTAAAGCCTTAGCACGCACGAAGGAGGCATCCACACCGAACGAGATTCTCCCGCACCCTGCAAGCAATTTGGTGGGTTTTCGGTACATGAATACACTGGTGGGGAGGCTACTCGTCCGCTCGACAAATCCAAACATGTTATATAGGTTCTGTAAACCTCCTCGACCAAATTTAGGTTTACTTAGCTTAGATAAAGAGACTAGGTTTAATTTGGAGACAATTAGAATTAAATTACAGTATTTTTTTAGAATTTTGTACAATATTATATCTCCTAGTGCACCTTACCGTTGCTTCAATAATTGGAGCACCTCACTAGCCATTGCCTTCCTACAAATTTTATAACCTTGTCCTAGACATGCCCGCCTACCATTCTGATATTTGTGTAACTTATAATTATGCTCTCTTGTGCTACATTTTAGTCGCACAATAATCATCGCGGACGTTGTTATTAAATTCTAAATAACTCCAACTTTGGACCCTTGTGCGTTCCAATCGAAATTGGAGAGACAATCTTGACTCGTTTCATGCAACCCAATTTATGACAATATTCGATTCTGAGTCTTCTATGTCCATGACACTTGTGTCCCACCAATTTTAATTTCATGTACTTCTAATTAATTCGAGAACACCGCGCACACTAATTTTAATTAATTTAATCCAATTTCTATCTTTGTGCAATTTTTCAATTGTTGGGCACTTTTATGCAAAAGTGCATTGAGGTGTCCACACCATTGGACAATACGTGAAGAAACCTAATTTTTCCTTCACATGAATTTTTTCTCATAATTTTTGGAATGTGCAAACGCACAACATCGCCTCCTCAATTGAACCTAGCATTTCAATTTAAACAATACAAATTTATAGCCCTTCAAACACCCCATGCCAAGCCAAGGCCCATCCCAAGTTGGATGTTGACCAAGCCCAATCCCTTTAGGTCAAACCCAAAAATTTTACATATATAAATACATAAGTTTTCCTTTCCTTCTTTATATTTTTTTCCTTTCACCAATACCTAAACATCTAGCCGAACCCCTCCCAATCCGAGCACCCACCTTCTTCCTTCCCCGACCGGACAGCTCCACCACCACCTCAACCGCCTCAACCACCACCTCCTCCGCCTACCCTTGTCGTCGACGCCGGACCACCCTCCCCAGGCCGCCTGCACAAACTGCTACCGCCATCAACCACCATCTTCACCATCATCAATACCATCACACCCGACCCCCTTTCCGACTTCCCTCAACCAACCCCACCGTCTTACTACCACCGCCTCTGCCACCCGCCTGACCACCGTCTCCACCACCCTAACACCGCCAGCAACCAACGCCTACAAAACCGTCAACACCACTCACACCACCCCCAACTACATCCCCACCATCACCCGCACCACAATCGACCCCGATCACCCTAACCCGCCTGACCACCGCCAACCACCCCAACCCGCCTGACTGCCGCCTTCCCCACGACCAGCACCACCTTCTCCACGATACTGACTATCGCACCCAACCGTCAGCGACCGGCCAAAGCTGCCGCTGCTGCAACTGCTGCCATTACTGTCGCTGCTACCGTTGCTTTCCCGAGCTAATCGGAGCACAGCCCCCCCCCCCCCCGCCGACGATGAACCCACGAACGGCGGACACCCCCCGGACACGACACATCGAGGTATACCCCTACACCTGTATATTTATGTATATATATGTATTATAGTATATAATTATAAATATATATGTATATGTATAATTGTATATATATATATATATATATATATATATATATATATATATATATATATATATATATATATATGTATGTATAAATATGTATTGTATATATATATATATATAATATGTGTAATGTATAAGTATATATGTACTTATGTATGTATTGTTGTATTTATATATATGTATTTATATATAATATCTAATGTATTTATGTATATATATATGTACTACGTATATATGTCTAATTATATATTATGTATATATGATTATTTATGTAATTATGTAGATATATGTATATATATATATATGTATATGTATATGTATATATATGTATTTATGTATACATATGTATATTTGTGTATAAATATGTATTGTATATATATATATGTATGTATAATGTATAATGTATTATTACTATATATATATATATATATATATAGGTGAATTATGTATATATATATGTGTATATATGACATGTATTGTATTAGGTATATAGGTATTATGTATATTATGTATATATGTATATAAGTATTATACTATATATATATATATATATATATATATATATATATTTATGGTTGTTCATGTATGTATATATATGTATAATGCACATATGTAAATATGTCTATATGTATAAGTGTATATATATGTATGTATGTTTATAAATTTATTTAATATAGATATATGTATATATGATAGGTATGTATACATGTACTATGTTAGCATAAGTAATTAAGCATAGTGTAATGTAGTGATTTATAATTATTGTTATCTGTTCGTAGGCATCCGAGACGGTGCTACCTTGACTGTTGGTTCCGGAGCATTGCTTGTGTACACCAGAGTTCCAGGCAAGTATACCTTGCCTTATTGTACTATTTAAATTCTGTATTATTAGCTGCATGTTTATTATTTTAATTGTGCGCGTCCGAGAGAGACTCGGGTGCAGTCAACGAAGGCGTTGACGTTAGGACTTGTGTCTGACTTAGTGTCTAGTGGACCCACCTAAAGTTGCGGAGTTATCGGTATGACTCCCCAGGCCTTGACACGTATCATTACACGTCATAGAGTGAGTTCATGTAGGGACGCGTGCCTCATGACTGATGGCCATCAGTATGAGCAATATGTGTGACGGTATTTAGCTTAGTTGTTTATTTCTATAGAGACTTGCATTAGAGTATGAGATGTCCAGATCGTGTTCGCGACTTGTACATTGACGTGGGGCGGGGAAGACAATTAGTAGGCGTATGGGACAGACATTTGGTTGTCGTAGTTTCAGAGTAAACTGCGGGGCCGTGAGCCTCAGTGTTGCCCGGTTATAGGATCAGTGTTACCCGGTTATGGGAGTATATGCTTGTCGATACATCCGGCAGAGGTTACTAGCTGCGCGCTATCATGATCGGTGATATAGTCAGCATATACATCTGGCATCCAGTTTACAGCTAATGCCAGATACTTAGCCTCTGGCTCGACGCTACGCTTTATACTTTTTACCTACCCATACGTACCAAGGTTGTCTTCAAAGTACATTTCACTTAGCTGGTTAGTTCACCTTTGAGTTTTCACAGTATTTACTTTATGGCATGCATTTATGTATCTTGTTATATCCCTCTGAGGACCTGGTCCCTTTCCAGATTTGGACGAGGCATATTATCCTACAGTGTACGGCCCCGGACAAGAGACTAGGTACGCTACCACGGAGGAGCTAGATGTGCTACCGTCAGAGTTTCCATGATCAGTTGGTAGGCCTTCTGCCTAAGATTGGAGCATCATTATCTAGTCAGCCGATGCCTAGTCATTACTCTTTTTATTTGTCATTCAGCACTTTTATTTCGTCATAGTAGTGGGTTTGTTCCCACCAGACATCTTGGGTTGTACTTTGATATTTCAGACTGATGTTTATTTTTAGTATTTATTTTAGTACTTCTTGGTTATATTATGGAAGATATTAGATTACCTATTGTTGATCGATATTGGACATGTTAGTATTTTAGGACAGCGTAGCACTCTTCGTTAGGATCCATTAAATTGGGATATCCTCGGAGACGTGATAGCTGGCTATTGCCACGTGGCCTAGTCCCGTGTATTATTGGGACTGGGGCGTGACAGGTTTCGTGTACCATCTATTAAATTATCTTTCTAGTCTTGCCTTAGGATCAATTTTATGGCAATGATGAATAGCCTAACTCGTGTGGTAGTGCGCCGTACGATATAAAGGAAAACGGTGAGACTTACCAACTTAACATTCGTTCTTTCCTGTCTAAGGTAAACCAAGTTAAATCAAGCACGAGTATGTATAATAAAATCTATGGCAAATAGCATATGCAAACACAAGTGTGCTACGAGCGGGTTCTAAATCAGATGCACGAGTTCTTTTAAATTATGAAACACAAGTTACTTGTTACTGAGATTCGGGAGTGATTCTCAGATTATTTGATCATTTGTCAGAATACTTGGATTCAGATTCTTAGATGCAACACAAGGACTAGCACGCAGATTGCCGCTAAGTGAGGATGATTTATGTATATGAACAGGAGTCGTTGGCATAGCCATTATGGACATAGTCGCAATAAGACGGTGGTCCCAGTATCGCGGCGACTGACCGAACTTATCCATGCTAGCTATGACTAGCGCAACTACCGAATTTCCCCTAGGCCAGATCGGTCCCGGTGCCTCGGCTCCCCGTCCGAGGAAAGCAATCTTGTGCACAAGCGTCCGCGACTAAATAAGTCTCTTTTATTTGTTCTTTCTGTATTCTGAGAAAATGGCAATAGTTGTAGCCGCAGGTAATGAGCCTCGCTACAGGCCATCCCAGGACGTTCCTGCACTCATTGGTTTCTTGCATCTTTATTTGTTACGGGCTCCCCGAGCCATTCTTTTAATGCCATTCACTTAGTGTCGTTCTTTAGTGTTGTTCGATTTATTCATTCTATTTCTTGCAACTTACTTTTAAGTTTTCTTATCATCCTTGCAGCTCCCGGTATGGTAACTACCTTGGCGACCCAACGGTCCCGAAGCTGTTCCATATTATCTATTACTTGGCTCGGAATAACTATTTTGATAGTCTTTATGTCTCAGGTGAGTGAATCATATTTTGTGTTATGTTCCAGGCCGTGGCATAAATTATGTGACTAGCATCACAACGAGGCAAACGAGTACAAGTTAGCATATAAGCAGGCAAGTATTTCACTTTGGGTGAACATAAGAAATTATATTGGCACAGGTCTAAACGTAAGCGAGGAGTAAAACCATAGAGGGACATACCGAGCGACATTGTCTATGGGCGTGCAGTGTAGCAAGTAAAGCAGTGCAGTACAAAGAGTACATACATATGTCTACTCGAGGTATAGCGGGGTCTAGTTGCACAAGGCAAAGGTAGCATGCAAGGGTCCATTTATAAGCAAAGTTTTATTTTTATGTTCTAACACAAGCAATACAAGTTGGGATTATTCCCTTAGCTAGTTGCGTTGTAATCTTATTAGCAAGCAGGGGGTGATTCACCTAGCGACTAGCATGTATAGTCCACATTTTAAGTGTGCTGACTAAGCAAAGACAAGTTCATCGTAGCCACCCACCTTAGCGATGATTCGTCTCGGTCGAGCGATACTCCGAACGAGCCTCTGAAAGCCTAAGCCAGAACTCCTGAAGAGCCAAGTCTAAAAATACTTTTGCCTCAAATGAGTATTCTCGCTGAGCAAAGCGGGTCAGGTCATTGCACTTTTGTCGTTTAAATCGGCAGTCCGCTTGAGCAAAATGGGTCGTTATAATTTCAGTCCCGAAGTTTATGCCGGATGAGGTAAACCGGGTACATTGTGATGGTAGTCCTGATAATCAGGTTTTATCTCTGAAGCTCTTTCACTGGTTGGTCTCTATCCGGCCTTCCCACTTGGTGTATCAGAACCGGAACCTCATCTTCCTGGAACCCTACCTATCGAATGGGTTTGTCCGGCAATTTGGATACAACCATCCCTTTTTGGGCAACCCAGACTGTAAACCCCCTGATTTTCAAAAATTTTTAATTTGGATTTTTCCACAAATTTTCTAGAATTTTTAGGAATTTTCTGTAATTAAAACCTAGGCATTTGGTAATTAAATGATTTTTAATTACTGTTAATTAATGTTAAAATATTATGGAAATAATATTTTATGGTGTAAAATGGAAAACCGGACATAGGGTAATTTTCTGTAAATTTATTGGACTCCGAAATCAGTTTTAAAGCCCTAAAGACCAACGTAGAATTAAACCCAATTAAACCTGACTGAACCAAACCAAACCGCTGACTGAACCAAACCAAACCGCTAAATTGAACCGGACCAACCCAGCGTTGCGGGTCGGGTCGGGTCGGATCAATGAAACCCGACCCAAACCCGAACCCGACCGAACCCTAATTCCCCCACCGGAAACACTGTAGCAGCCCTATAAATTTCTCTCGACTTCTGTACCCAGCCACCGCCAGACCTCTCTCTCCCTCTTATCTCGCCGTCGTCGCCATTCTACTGATCCCCAGCCGCCATTCTACTGATCTCCCCTGCTCAGCTGATCGATCCCGACTGAACCTCCCCATCATCACCTGCTGAACTGGAGCCCTGACAGCGCCCCCTCGCCGTCGACCTCTCCGCACCGCCTGACCCACTCCGCCCGACCTCGTCGACCCTCGTCTCCCTTTTCCCCCGCCTCGAGCACAGCAGCCCGACCCCGCTCCCCTCCGCAGCAGCGGCCAGGCGAGCCGCCTCCGCTCAGCCCTCGACGACCCCGCTCAGCCCGACGAGCCACCCTCTGCCGACCAGAACGGCTAGCCTCCAGCAAGCCCTAAGCACAGTCGCCCCGACACAGACAAGGCTCGTGTCAAGGAGACACAGCGGACACGGCCAGGACATAGCTCGTGTCAAGGACTTTCGGACACGTGAAAGTCAGATTCACGGAGCCCTGTTCAGGTAGCATTTTCTCTCTCCTCGTAATTTCGTTTTCGATTCCGTCTGTTGCAACATGTAGAATGTATAACCCTCTCGATGTCCGTGCAATCCGCTCGGTGCGTCACGTCCTGTTGTAATCGCAAACCGCGATCCAAAAATAGGAAAACCAACGCCATGTTTTACCCCGGAACTGAGTACGCCCCGCCAAACGGGACGACTTGGTCGTACGCGGCCTTTACCGAAACGTGCGCGTCGTTGATACGGACGTGCAGAATTTTACAGAAGTTGATTTGGATGTGCGTGCACACCGGAATCAACGCGTATCCGACGATATCGCCCCGTATCCGTCTGTTCTGGAACACGCTGTAACTTTGTGTACACACGTCGGATCGAGACGAAACTTGGGCCATCGGACTCGTAGCAATACGCTGGTCCTGTGACCCAAGTTTGGTTCGATTCTGAGAACGTTGACGAAATCGTGTATCATGGGCCCCACCGGCTCCACTTGACGGGCGATTTTGTGATCGGCTCATCGGAATCCAATTATGCAAGTTCCGTTGGGTTCGTATCATCGTTCCTGACTTGTTGACACTGAGTTTAAGAAAATTGGAGACCCTTGACCCTGACACACTTTTCGGTGCAAAGTGGCCCACATATGGACCCTGCTTTGACCCGGAAGTGTCATTTTTGCCCCTGTGTCCAAATTGGACTTAAGGACAGGCGTTTCTAGCTATTTGATATTTTTTGAGACTGTTGGTGATGTTTATTACAGCTTTTGGAGGAGTACCTGCAGGATCCACTAACACAGGGACAATTGTTGGTATTTGAACCCCAGGCAAGTATACCTTGCCAAATCCTGCAGTTTTGCTACTTATTTCCTTGACATATTTATACATTGTCGTGCAAGATACCTTGCCAACTCTTGCACACTATTTGCATGCTTCCCTTTTTAGTTGTTATTTTCTTGTCGTATATAGTTTCTTGATGCATTTTTCATATTGATTTATTCCTGCTGCTCTAGTCTTATTTTCTCGTTTTACGTGCATGTACATTATTTGCTCTTTTCTATGGATCACTATTTGTTCCATAGACATATTGTGATGGTATATATTTACTCTACGCTTCCTTGAGTTGACTCGATTGGTTTCTTTATGTTCCTAGATGATCGTTATTAGGCATTGACTATACTTGAGCATTCTCGACTGTGAGTACCCATTGTGCTGCGATAGAGACTTCTTCATTTGACTACCCCATTCGTGAGCTTCCATTGGGCTGCGAAAGAGCCATATTATAGATTGGGAGTCCCCATTGGCCTACTTTCTATAGGACCGTAATCTCCCATTGAGTTGCGGTTACCCCAATTTGCTTGTAGTCATGTTTGATAGCACCATCGGCACGCCACCATCTTAGATGTAGTGATTTCTCGTATTTTATTTGTTTCTCTTGTGTTTATTTTCTGGTCTATCTTGCATGTTCATTTACTGTACTTTTGGCTCGTATTCTTTTGTATCTTGTTATGTCCCACTGAGGACCTGATTTTGTTCTCCAGATTTAGCAGACGAGGAGCACCCGCAACTTTACGGACCGACACCAGACGAGGGTACGATTGCAGTTGATGGCCCTGCTTATACTTAGTTACTTTCTAGCATGTTTTAGTTATATTTTCTTGTCTCTATTTTTCCATTTATCGGCAGTGGATTTGTCTCCACCCGACTTAGAATTATTTCTTGCTGGATATTCAACAGTATCTTATTTTCAACATTTATTCCAGTTTGCTATTTAGTTCATATACTGTTTGTCACGCCCCAGTCCCAAAATACCGAGGGACTGGACGCGTGTCAACGGCCAGCAGTACGCACCGATGGACCAACTCACTATAAAGGATCCATCAGGGCATACTTAAGCTGTAAAACAAGTCTACGACAATCATGGTACAACTAATCTCATCCACACAAGACATAAACATGATCCACAGAATAAATAAGGAATGTAAATCATCAGCAAGTCTCACATAGCACTTCGGGGAACAACCCGATCAATATCTAGTACAATGGTTCATCTGACCAGAATATGAAAGACTGAAATAAATAATAAAAGCTGAGCATAAACAAGGGTGCTCAAGAGAAGTCTTCAGCTAAGACCTCGTCCTCGGATGGTGGTACAACTCCTGGATCAGCTCCTGCTCCGGTCCCGTAAACCTCGGGATAAACCTCGTCTGCAAAATCTGGGGACAAAAATCCGGATCCAGGTCCTCAGGGGACATAGCAAGGTACAAGAAAGCTCATGCCAATAAATACAGATAAGCAGTGCAGCAATATATAACTAAATGAAACAAAGGGGTAAATATGTAACCATCTAAGTGTAAATGCAAGTGAGAGCAGCACTAGTCTCAGGCTGAGCCACTACAAGCTCTGTGTCGGGGAGCCGGTAGCGGTAATAACCGGTAGTGGGTCTAGCTCTGCTACGAGAGTCTACGACCTCTCAATAATAGAAGATATATATATGTAAACAGCCTGTAGCCTGTGTGTCTCTCCCCACCCAATGTAACCACGCATATCATGACCATAACGTCTCATGCCCATGTCAAGCGTGATCATAGCTAAATGCAACCAGTCATACAGTATCTAAGAATATAATGTCCATGTCCTATATCCTATACAGAATCACCACGAATATCTCGGGAAAATCCTGTCTCATGAATAGTGTCCAGTATCCTGGGTCATAGAGTACTTGATAAGACAAGTACGGGAATAAAGTGTCACGGATGTCCATCTCTAGATGACCGTACCCAACACTGTGTACAGTGTCGGCACCCGACTGATAATCGGACGCTAAGTACGTCACACGGTCCTAGGTTGAGCATGCACAGCAATATATATATAAGCAAGGAAAATAGATAACTAAGCTGCATAGATTGGCAAGGTACACTTGCCTGATGTCCGAAAACCAACGACTGTCCCTGTATCAGTGGATCCGGTAGGTACTACTCCAAAAGCTGTAATAAACATCACCAACAGTCTCAGAAGATGTCAAATAGCTGGAAATGCCTGTCCTTACGTCCAATTTGGACACAGGGGCAAAAAGGTCATTTTCGGGCCAAAGCGGGTTCCACATGTGGGCCCACTTTGCACCGAAAAGCGCGTCTGGGTCAAAGGTCTCCAAATTCCGCAAACTCAGTGTCTACAAGTCAGGAACGATGATACGAACCCAACGGAACTTCCAGAATTGGATTCCGATGAGCCGATCTCAAAATCACCCGTCAAGTGGAGCCTGTGGGGCCCACGATACGTGATTTTGTCAACGTTCTCAGAATCGAACCAAACTTGACTCACAGGACCAGCGTATTACTACGGATCCGATGGCGCAAGTTTCGTCTCGATCTGAGGTGTGTAAACGAAGTTACAGCGTGTTTCAGAATCGACGGATACGGGGTGTCGTCGGCGGATACGCGTTGATTCCGGGGTGCACGCACCTCCGAATCGACTTCTGCGAAATCCTACACGACCGTATCAACGTCGCGCACAGTTTGGTAAAAACCACGTGCGACCAAGTCATCCCGTTTGGCGGGGCGGACTCAGTTCCGGGGTGAAACAGGGCGTTGTTTTTTCCTGTTTTGGATCGCGGTATACGACCACTACAGGACGCGATGCGCCGAGCAAGTTGCACGGGCACCGAGAGGGTTATACAGTCTACGCATAGCAATCGACGGAATTGAAAACAGAGTTGCGAGTAGGGAGAAAATAGTACCTGTACAGGGCTCCGTGGATTCTGTTTTCCAAGTGACCGAGAGTCCAATCTGTATCCTGGTCGTGTCCTCGCGCGCTGCTGCTCGTGTCTCGTGTCTGCGGAGACGCTGTGAGGCGGAGGAGACGCACTCGGGGTCGCTGTGCTCGCGGCGGAGGGGTGAGGCCGCGCTCGGGGTTGCTGTGCGACTCGGCGGCGGAGGGGTGAGGCCGCGCTCGGGTCGCTGTGCTCGCGGCGGAGGTCGACGAGCGGGTGGGGGTCTCTGTCGAACGGCTGTAGGCGGCACGTCGAGGGGATACGGCGGACACGGAGGTCGACGGCTGCTGTTCCCAGCAGCGAGTCGGGGTCGAGGGGAGTCGCGGCGTCGGGGACGAACTGCGGCTAGGGAGGTTGATCCGGCGGCGGCGGCGACGTCTCGAGCAGGGGGGGTTGATGGGATGCGGCGGATGGGTCGATCACAGGAGAGTCGGGGTTGGGTTTGGAGACGACGGCGGCTAGGGTTCAGGAGCTGGGCACGGATGTCAAGGCGGCCCTTTTTATAGGCTGCTACAGTGAAATCCGGCGGCTGCTAGGGTTTGCATGCGGATTTCGGGTCAGGTTAGTTTGGTTCGGTCCAACTGGGTCTGGTTCACAATCCAAATGGCTAAAGGTCCTCGATACGTTGCTTCGGTGTCCAATAAATTCACCGAAAAATGCCATGCGTCCGGTTCTCCATTATACACAATAAATTTCTATTTCCAGAATATTTTAACTCCATTTAGTCACACTTAAAATTATTTAACCCCAAATCACCTTAGCTATAAATTCCAGAAAAATACCGAAAATACGGAAAATTATATAAATTTTATTCCTGAAATTTAGGGTGTTTACAATCTTCCCTCCTTAAAAGGATTGCGTCCTCGCAATCAAAGAATAAGCTACTGAAGAAGGGTTATGGAAAATACAAGGTGGCCTAGTTTACAACTGCCTCCTCGAACAAGTGGGGGTATCGCTGACGCATACTATCTTCTCGTTCCCAAGTCGATTCGCCTGGTGAATGATGTTTCCATGCTACTCGGACCAGTCTGATTGTCTGTCCCCGCAATGTCTTCTCACTGACGTCGAGGATGCCAACTGGTTGCTCTTCATACCTCAAGCTCGGGCCTACCGCGATCTCTGAATGATCGACTACGTGACTTGGGTCGGTCACGTACCTTCGCAGCTGTGAGACGTGGAATACGTCATGCACTCCCTCTAAGGATGGAGGTAATGCAAGACGATAAGCCACCTCACCAACGCGCTCTAGAATGTCAAATGGCCCAATATACCTTGGGCTCAGCTTGCCTCTGCTCCCGAATCTGATAGTACCACGAGTGGGCGAAATCCTCAAGAACACATGATCTCCTTCCTTGAACTCTAGGGGACGCCTGTGTGTATCTGCCCAATGCTTCTGTCTGTCCTGAGCTGCTCGTAGATGATTCTGTATCTGCTTCACCTTCTCCACTGTCTGCGTTACCAATTCTGGTCCCAGTATCTGACGTTCACCAACGTCACTCCAACACACAGGTGACTTGCACTTCCGTCCGTATAAAGCTTCAAATGGCGCCATCTGAATGCTGGCCTGATAACTGTTATTGTAGGAGAACTCTACTAAGTACAAATGATCTTCCCAAGATCCTCCGAAATCTAGCATACATGATCGCAACATGTCCTCCAAGATCTGAATGGTGCGCTCCGATTGTCCATCTGTCTGCGGGTGGTATGCCGTGCTGAATTTGAGTCTGATGCCTAGACTCTCTTGCATGCTTCTCCAGAAATGAGATGTAAATCTTGAATCTCGATCCGATACAATACTAACAGGTACTCCATGTAATTTGACGATTTGTCGCATATACATGTCAGCTAGTACCTCTGTGGACTGTCCAACTCTAAATGGCAAGAAGTGTGCCGATTTAGTGAGTCGATCCACGATAACCCAAACTGCATCTCTTCCGCTGGGGCTCTTCGGAAATCCTGTGACAAAATCCATCGTGATATGCTCCCACTTTCATTCCGGTATCGGGAGCGGTTGTAACATACCTGCAGTTCTCTGATGCTCCGCCTTCACTTGTTGACATACTAAACATTTGGCCACAAATCTCGCGATCTCTCTCTTCATTCCATGCCACCAGTAATACTGTCTCAAGTCCCGATACATCTTGGTTCCTCCTGGGTGAACAGAGTACATAGAGCTATGTGCTTCAGTCATTAACTCCTGTCTCAATTCTCCATTTGGAACATACAAGCGGTTTCCAAATCTCAATGTCCCGTCTTCGTGGATGCGTAGTCCTGTCTGGATGCCGGCTTCTGTCCTTTCCTTGAGTCTTCGGAATCTAGCATCGGTGGGCAATGCTTCTTTAATCTTCTCCACGAGTGATGACTGAATCTCAAGGTTAGCCATCAATCCATTCTGTCCCGGTACGACAACCTCTATCTGAAGCTCCTGTAAGTCCTTCAATAACTCGGGCTGCATTGTCAAGAAATAAGCCGTAGGCTTCCTGCTGAGTGCATCTGCAACAACATTCGCCTTTCCCGGATGATACTGCAGATCGATGTCAAAATCTACCATCAGTTCTAGCCAGCGTCTCTGTCTCATGTTAAGCTCCTTCTGAGTATACACATACTTCAGACTCTTGTGATCAGTAAAGATTTCTACCCTCTCTCCATAAAGATAGTGCCTCCATATCTTCAGTGCAAATATAACAGCTGCTAGCTCCAGATCATGTGTGGGGTAGTTCTTCTCGTGGTCCTTCAACTGTCTCGACGCATAAGCAATGACCTTGCCATGTTGCATCAAAACACATCCTAGTCCACTGCCGGATGCATCACTATAAACAACAAAACCTCCTGACCCTGAAGGAAGAGTCAAGACAGGTGCTGTTGTTAATCTTCTCTTTAGTTCTTCAAAAGCCTTCTGGCAGTCTTCTGTCCATACAAACTCCTGATCCTTTCGTGTCAGCTTCGTCATTGGTTCTGCAATCCTTGAGAAATTTTCTACGAACCTTCGGTAATATCCCGCAAGTCCGAGAAAACTTCTCACCTCTGCGACTGATGTGGGTGTAGGCCATGTCTCAATTGCTGCAACCTTCTCTGGATCCACTGAGAGTCCTTCTCCTGATATGATGTGTCCCAAGAAAGGCACTCTGTCCATACAGAACTCACACTTACTGAGCTTGGCATATAACTTCTCCTGTCTCAAGGTCTCTAACACGATTTTGAGATGCTCTTCGTGCTCTTCAGGGCTCTTGGAATATATGAGAATGTCATCAATGAACACCACTACAAATTTATCCAAGAACTGATGAAAGACTCTGTTCATTAAGCTCATAAACACTGCTGGTGCGTTGGTTAAACCAAACGGCATCACCAAGAACTCATAATGCCCATACTTCGTCCTGAAAGCTGTCTTAGGGATGTCTTCCTTCCTCACCTTGATCTGATGATAGCCGGATCTAAGGTCAATCTTCGAGAATACCCTTGCACCACTCAATTGATCGAATAGATCATCAATGCGTGGTAAGGGATACCTGTTCTTGATGGTCACGGCATTCAGTGCCCTGTAATCAATGCACAACCGTACTGTTCCATCCTTCTTCGGCACAAATAAGATGGGTGCTCCCCAAGTTGAAACACTGGGGCGAATGAAACCCTTGTCCAACAGATCATCTACCTGTTCCTTCAATTCCACTAACTCCTTAGGTGCTAGCCGATAAACTGATGAAGTGATTGGCTCTGCTCCTGGAGTTAAGTCTATTGTGAATTCTATTTCCCGATCAGGCGGTAAACCTGGAAGGTCATCAGGAAATACATCCACAAATTCTGATATGACTCTTGGGTAACCTGTCTCCTCTTCTACAGATAATACCCTAAGAGTAGGCTGAACTCCTTGCTCTACTGCTCCTCGGAGAAACTCAAATTCTGGATGTCCAGGCGGTCTAAATATAACCCGCCCAAGTCGGCAATCAAGAGTCACATGGTACTGACTTAACCAGTCCATACCAAGTACGACATCATAATCCGGCATAGAAAATATCAGAAACTGCGCTCGCATCTCTCGGCCACAAACTGCTACAGAACATGATCTACAGACGTCACTAACCGGAATAATACCGCCTCCCGTAAGAATTCTCTTCATCTTCGGAAGGGGTGCGGTAGCTACTCTATGGGTGGCTACAAAGCTAGCTGCTATAAATGAATGCGATGCTCCAGAATCAAATAAAACTACAGCAGGTAATGAAGCTACTAAAATAGTACCTGCGATGACCTCGCCTGCTGTAGCCTCCTCCTCAACAGCTAATGGGAATGCCTGTCCCCGTCCCTGAGCTGGACCTCTCTGCTGCTGCTGCTGCTGCTGATGAAATAGGGCTGCCTGTGGTGCCAGGGGTGGTCTCTGCTGGTTCCCTCCGGGGGCTGGTGGTCTGACCCCACCAACTCCTGTCTGTTGGGCTCCTGCTGCTGGATAAGCTGGTCGTGGTGCAGGCAATGCTAGTCTTGGTGCTCCGTCTCGGCGTTCGGAACAGTCCCTGGAAAAGTGCTGGCTGGATCCGCAGCTCAAACATAGTCCCAACTTACGCCTGCATTCCTTCTCAATGTGTCCTACCTTGCCGCAGTGGTGACAAGTAGGAAGAGGTCTGTCTCTATGTGCTGCTCTATCTGGCATACCCCTTTGGGTTCGCTTTGCCGAATCCCCATGTGCTGGCCTGGATGGTGCTGATGTGATAGGCCTCTTCAGGTTAGTCTCCCTTCTAGCGACGCGCTCCAAGCGTCGGGCTGCTGCAAGGACATCGGTATAAGAGGTAGGTGCTACCGATCCAATCACTCTCTGAAGCTCGAACTTCAAGCCGTCAAAGAACTTCTCTGCTTTTTCTTCCTCCGTCGAAATTAATGTCGGGGCAAAGCGGCTCAGACGAATAAATTCCGTATTATATTCCTCCACTGACATGCTGCCTTGGATAAGGCGGTTGAACCTGTCTCTGAGCTCTGACCGTGCGACTGCCGGGATGTACATCTCTTGGAAGAGTCTAGAGAACTCTTCCCATGTGACTCTGTCCTGTCCAAGTCTCCTCTCTTCTGCTAGCCACCAGTGATGCGCATTATCAGTTAACTGCATTCTAACTGCAGTCATCCACTTCTCTCTCGGAAGTTCAGCGGCTTCCAACTGATGCTGAATATTGGTGAGCCACTCATGAACTTCCGTTGGCCCTTCCTTACCAAAAAATGTGCGAGGTTTGAGGTGACGGAAATCAGTGATAGATCCCGTCGCTGTTCGCCTCGTTGGGGGATTTGCCTGCTCCAATGCGGATACCAGGCTGGTCCTCAGATACTCGGCCTCCTGCCGATGGGCCTCCTGCTGAATCTGTTGCTGTGCTTGCATCATAGCATACATCATCTGGAACATTTGTTGCCCGTCCATGGCTTGTCCTGGCGGGAATACTGGCATCTGGGGAGTGAACTGTGGTGGAGGTGGGATGTCATCTCTCCGGAACCTTGGATTAGGCTGACCGGTTTGATCACTCTGCGATGCTTGTCCTCCATCCCCTGGTGTCACTCCGTCTCCATAAGTAACCACAGCGTCGTGTGGCGTATCCAAAGGAATATCCTCTTTGTTCCCGGAATCCATTGCTCTGCAATCAAAATATAAACTGTAAGAACGCTCAGAGGAATCAATACAGGATGCAGTTCAAGTAACAAATTTCGAGTTCGATATAGAGTTCAACAATGGTTAAATAATGGATGAGAACCTAGAACTTATCCTATCCTTAGGGCAGGATGGTTCGGTCCCTAAGTTGAAACCGAACAATTTAGTCGTAGACCTGCATGGGCCACCACAAAAACCATGTCACGCCCCAGTCCCAAAATACCGAGGGACTGGACGCGTGTCAACGGCCAGCAGTACGCACCGATGGACCAACTCACTATAAAGGATCCATCAGGGCATACTTAAGCTGTAAAACAAGTCTACGATAATCATGGTACAACTAATCTCATCCACACAAGACATAAACATGATCCACAGAATAAATAAGGAATATAAATCATCAGCAAGTCTCACATAGCACTTCGGGGAACAACCCGATCAATATCTAGTACAATGGTTCATCTGACCAGAATATGAAAGACTGAAATAAATAATAAAAGCTGAGCATAAACAAGGGTGCTCAAGAGAAGTCTTCAGCTAAGACCTCGTCCTCGGATGGTGGTACAACTCCTGGATCAGCTCCTGCTTCGGTCCCGTAAACCTCGGGATAAACCTCGTCTGCAAAATCTGGGGACAAAAATCCGGATCCAGGTCCTCAGGGGACATAGCAAGGTACAAGAAAGCTCATGCCAATAAATACAGATAAGCAGTGCAGCAATATATAACTAAATGAAACAAAGGGGTAAATATGTAACCATCTAAGTGTAAATGCAAGTGAGAGCAGCACTAGTCTCAGGCTGAGCCACTACAAGCTCTGTGTCGGGGAGCCGGTAGCGGTAATAACCGGTAGTGGGTCTAGCTCTGCTACGAGAGTCTACGACCTCTCAATAATAGAAGATATATATATGTAAACAGCCTGTAGCCTGTGTGTCTCTCCCCACCCAATGTAACCACGCATATCATGACCATAACGTCTCATGCCCATGTCAAGCGTGATCATAGCTAAATGCAACCAGTCATACAGTATCTAAGAATATAATGTCCATGTCCTATATCCTATACAGAATCACCACGAATATCTCGGGAAAATCCTGTCTCATGAATAGTGTCCAGTGTCCTGGGTCATAGAGTACTTGATAAGACAAGTACGGGAATAATGTGTCACGGATGTCCATCTCTAGATGACCGTACCCAACACTGTGTACAGTGTCGGCACCCGACTGATAATCGGACGCTAAGTACGTCACACGGTCCTAGGTTGAGCATGCACAGCAATATATATATAAGCAAGGAAAATAGATAACTAAGCTGCATAGATTGGCAAGGTACACTTGCCTGATGTCCGAAAACCAAAGACTGTCCCTGTATCAGTGGATCCGGTAGGTACTACTCCAAAAGCTGTAATAAACATCACCAACAGTCTCAGAAGATGTCAAATAGCTGGAAATGCCTGTCCTTATGTCCAATTTGGACACAGGGGCAAAAAGGTCATTTTCGGGCCAAAGCGGGTTCCACATGTGGGCCCACTTTGCACCGAAAAGCGCGTCTGGGTCAAAGGTCTCCAAATTCCGCAAACTCAGTGTCTACAAGTCAGGAACGATGATACGAACCCAACGGAACTTCCAGAATTGGATTCCGATGAGCCGATCTCAAAATCACCCGTCAAGTGGAGCCTGTGGGGCCCACGATACGTGATTTTGTCAACGTTCTTAGAATCGAACCAAACTTGACTCACAGGACCAGCGTATTACTACGGATCCGATGGCGCAAGTTTCGTCTCGATCTGACGTGTGTAAACGAAGTTACAGCGTGTTTCAGAATCGACGGATACGGGGTGTCGTCGGCGGATACGCGTTGATTCCGGGGTGCACGCACCTCCGAATCGACTTCTGCGAAATCCTACACGACCGTATCAACGTCGCGCACAGTTTAGTAAAAACCACGTGCGACCAAGTCGTCCCGTTTGGCGGGGCGGACTCAGTTCCGGGGTGAAACAGGGCGTTGTTTTTTCCTGTTTTGGATCGCGGTGTACGACCACTACAGGACGCGATGCGCCGAGCAAGTTGCACGTGCACCGAGAGGGTTATACAGTCTACGCATAGCAATCGACGGAATTGAAAACGGAGTTGCGAGTAGGGAGAAAATAGTACCTGTACAGGGCTCCGTGGATTCTGTTTTCCAAGTGACCGAGAGTCCAATCTGTATCCTGGTCGTGTCCTCGCGCGCTGCTGCTCGTGTCTCGTGTCTGCGGAGACGCTGTGAGGCGGAGGAGACGCACTCGGGGTCGCTGTGCTCGCGGCGGAGGGGTGTGGCCGCGCTCGGGGTTGCTGTGCGACTCGGCGGCGGAGGGGTGAGGCCGCGCTCGGGTCGCTGTGCTCGCGGCGGAGGTCGACGAGCGGGTAGGGGTCTCTGTCGAACGGCTGTAGGCGGCACGTCGAGGGGATACGGCGGACACGGAGGTCGACGGCTGCTATTTCCAGCAGCGAGTCGGGGTCGAGGGGAGTCGCGGCGTCGGGGACGAACTGCGGCTAGGGAGGTTGATCCGGCGGCGGCGGCGACGTCTCGAGCAGGGGGGGTTGATGGGATACGGCGGATGGGTCGATCACAGGAGAGTCGGGGTTGGGTTTGGAGACGACGGCGGCTAGGGTTCAGGAGCTGGGCACGGATGTCAAGGCGTCCCTTTTTATAGGCTGCTACAGTGAAATCCAGCGGCTGCTAGGGTTTGCATGCGGGTTTCGGGTCAGGTTAGTTTGGTTCGGTCCAACTGGGTCTGGTTCACAATCCAAATGGCTAAAGGTCCTCGATACGTTGCTTCGGTGTCCAATAAATTCACCGAAAAATGCCATGCGTCCGGTTCTCCATTATACACAATAAATTTCTATTTCCAGAATATTTTAACTCCATTTAGTAACACTTAAAATTATTTAACTCCAAATCACCTTAGCTATAAATTCCAGAAAAATACCGAAAATACGGAAAATTATATAAATTTTATTCCTGAAATTTAGGGTGTTTACAATCTTCCCTCCTTAAAAGGATTGCGTCCTCGCAATCAAAGAATAAGCTACTGAAGAAGGGTTATGGAAAATATAAGGTGGCCTAGTTTACAACTGCCTCCTCGAACAAGTGGGGGTATCGCTGACGCATACTATCTTCTCATTCCCAAGTCGATTCGCCTGGTGAATGATGTTTCCATGCTACTCGGACCAGTCTGATTGTCTGTCCCCGCAATGTCTTCTCACTGACGTCGAGGATGCCAACTGGTTGCTCTTCATACCTCAAGCTCGGGCCTACCGCGATCTCTGAATGATCGACTACGTGACTTGGGTCGGTCACGTACCTTCGCAGCTGTGAGACGTGGAATACGTCATGCACTCCCTCTAAGGATGGAGGTAATGCAAGACGATAAGCCACCTCACCAACGCGCTCTAGAATGTCAAATGGCCCAATATACCTTGGGCTCAGCTTGCCTCTGCTCCCGAATCTGATAGTACCACGAGTGGGCGAAATCCTCAAGAACACATGATCTCCTTCCTTGAACTCTAGGGGACGCCTGTGTGTATCTGCCCAATGCTTCTGTCTGTCCTGAGCTGCTCGTAGATGATTCTGTATCTGCTTCACCGTCTCCACTGTCTGCGTTACCAATTCTGGTCCCAGTATCTGACATTCACCAACGTCACTCCAACACACAGGTGACTTGCACTTCCGTCCGTATAAAGCTTCAAATGGCGCCATCTGAATGCTGGCCTGATAACTGTTATTGTAGGAGAACTCTACTAAGTGCAAATGATCTTCCCAAGATCCTCCGAAATTTAGCATACATGATCGCAACATGTCCTCCAAGATCTGAATGGTGCGCTCCGATTGTCCATCTGTCTGCGGGTGGTATGCCGTGCTGAATTTGAGTCTGATGCCTAGACTCTCTTGCATGCTTCTCCAGAAATGAGATGTAAATCTCGAATCTCGATCCGATACAATACTAACAGGTACTCCATGTAATTTGACGATTTGTCGCATATACATGTCAGCTAGTACCTCTGTGGACTGTCCAACTCTAAATGGCAAGAAGTGTGCCGATTTAGTGAGTCGATCCACGATAACCCAAACTGCATCTCTTCCGCTGGGGCTCTTCGGAAATCCTGTGACAAAATCCATCGTGATATGCTCCCACTTCCATTCCGGTATCGGGAGCGGTTGTAACATACCTGCAGTTCTCTGATGCTCCGCCTTCACTTGTTGACATACTAAACATTTGGCCACAAATCTCGCGATCTCTCTCTTCATTCCATGCCACCAGTAATACTGTCTCAAGTCCCGATACATCTTGGTTCCTCCTGGGTGAACAGAGTACATAGAGCTATGTGCTTCAGTCATTAACTCCTGTCTCAATTCTCCATTTGGAACATACAAGCGGTTTCCAAATCTCAATGTCCCGTCTTCGTGGATGCGTAGTCCTGTCTGGATGCCGGCTTCTGTCCTTTCCTTGAGTCTTCGGAATCTAGCATCGGTGGGCAATGCTTCTTTAATCTTCTCCACGAGTGATGACTGAATCTCAAGGTTAGCCATCAATCCATTCTGTCCCGGTATGACAACCTCTATCTGAAGCTCCTGTAAGTCCTTCAATAACTCGGGCTGCATTGTCAAGAAATAAGCCGTAGGCTTCCTGCTGAGTGCATCTGCAACAACATTCGCCTTTCCCGGATGATACTGCAGATCGATGTCAAAATCTACCATCAGTTCTAGCCAGCGTCTCTGTCTCATGTTAAGCTCCTTCTGAGTATACACATACTTCAGACTCTTGTGATCAGTAAAGATTTCTACCCTCTCTCCATAAAGATAGTGCCTCCATATCTTCAGTGCAAATATAACAGCTGCTAGCTCCAGATCATGTGTGGGGTAGTTCTTCTCGTGGTCCTTCAACTGTCTCGACGCATAAGCAATGACCTTGCCATGTTGCATCAAAACACATCCTAGTCCACTGCCAGATGCATCACTATAAACAACAAAACCTCCTGACCCTGAAGGAAGAGTCAAGACAGGTGCTGTTGTTAATCTTCTCTTTAGTTCTTCAAAAGCCTTCTGGCAGTCTTCTGTCCATACAAACTCCTGATCCTTTCGTGTCAGCTTCGTCATTGGTTCTGCAATCCTTGAGAAATTTTCTACGAACCTTCGGTAATATCCCGCAAGTCCGAGAAAACTTCTCACCTCTGCGACTGATGTGGGTGTAGGCCATGTCTCAATTGCTGCAACCTTCTCTGGATCCACTGAGAGTCCTTCTCCTGATATGATGTGTCCCAAGAAAGGCACTCTGTCCATACAGAACTCACACTTACTGAGCTTGGCATATAACTTCTCCTGTCTCAAGGTCTCTAACACGATTCTGAGATGCTCCTCGTGCTCTTCAGGGCTCTTGGAATATATGAGAATGTCATCAATGAACACCACTACAAATTTATCCAAGAACTGATGAAAGACTCTGTTCATTAAGCTCATAAACACTGCTGGTGCGTTGGTTAAACCAAACGGCATCACCAAGAACTCATAATGCCCATACTTCATCCTGAAAGCTGTCTTAGGGATGTCTTCCTTCCTCACCTTGATCTGATGATAGCCGGATCTAAGGTCAATCTTCGAGAATACCCTTGCACCACTCAATTGATCGAATAGATCATCAATGCGTGGTAAGGGATACCTGTTCTTGATGGTCACGGCATTCAGTGCCCTGTAATCAATGCACAACCGTACTGTTCCATCCTTCTTCGGCACAAATAAGATGGGTGCTCCCCAAGGTGAAACACTGGGGCGAATGAAACCCTTGTCCAACAGATCATCTACCTGTTCCTTCAATTCCACTAACTCCTTAGGTGCTAGCCGATAAACTGATGAAGTGATTGGCTCTGCTCCTGGAGTTAAGTCTATTGTGAATTCTATTTCCCGATCAGGCGGTAAACCTGGAAGGTCATCAGGAAATACATCCACAAATTCTGATATGACTCTTGGGTAACCTGTCTCCTCTTCTACAGATAATACCCTAAGAGTAGGCTGAACTCCTTGCTCTACTGCTCCTCGGAGAAACTCAAATTCTGGATGTCCAGGCGGTCTAAATATAACCCGCCCAAGTCGGCAATCAAGAGTCGCATGGTACTGACTTAACCAGTCCATACCAAGTACGACATCATAATCCGGCATAGAAAATATCAGAAACTGCGCTCGCATCTCTCGGCCACAAACTACTACAGAACATGATCTACAGACGTCACTAACCGGAATAATACCACCTCCCGTAAGAATTCTCTTCATCTTCGGAAGGGGTGCGGTAGCTACTCTATGGGTGGCTACAAAGCTAGCTGCTATAAATGAATGCGATGCTCCAGAATCAAATAAAACTACAGCAGGTAATGAAGCTACTAAAATAGTACCTGCGATGACCTCGCCTGCTGTAGCCTCCTCCTCAACAGCTAATGGGAATGCCTGTCCCCGTCCCTGAACTGGACCTCTCTGCTGCTGCTGCTGCTGATGAAATAGGGCTGCCTGTGGTGCCAGGGGTGGTCTCTGCTGGTTCCCTCCGGGGGCTGGTGGTCTGACCCCACCAACTCCTGTCTGTTGGGCTCCTGCTGCTGGATAAGCTGGTCGTGGTGCAGGCAATGCTAGTCTTGGTGCTCCGTCTCGGCGTTCGGAACAGTCCCTGGAAAAGTGCTGGCTAGATCCGCAGCTCAAACATAGTCCCAACTTACGCCTGCATTCCTTCTCAATGTGTCCTACCTTGCCGCAGTGGTGACAAGTAGGAAGAGGTCTGTCTCTATGTGCTGCTCTATCTGGCATACCCATTTGGGTTCGCTTTGTCGAATCCCCATGTGCTGGCCTGGATGGTGCTGATGTGATAGGCCTCTTCAGGTTAGTCTCCCTTCTAGCGACGCGCTCCAAGCGTCGGGCTGCTGCAAGGACATCGGTATAAGAGGTAGGTGCTACCGATCCAATCACTCTCTGAAGCTCGAACTTCAAGCCGTCAAAGAACTTCTCTGCTTTTTCTTCCTCCGTCGAAATTAATGTCGGGGCAAAGCGGCTCAGACGAATAAATTCCGTATTATATTCCTCCACTGACATGCTGCCTTGGATAAGGCGGTTGAACCTGTCTCTGAGCTCTGACCGTGTGACTGCCGGGATGTACATCTCTTGGAAGAGTCTAGAGAACTCTTCCCATATGACTCTGTCCTGTCCAAGTCTCCTCTCTTCTGCTAGCCACCAGTGATGCACATTATCAGTTAACTGCATTCTAACTGCAGTCATCCACTTCTCTCTCGGAAGTTCAGCGGCTTCCAACTGATGCTGAATATTGGTGAGCCACTCATGAACTTCCGTTGGCCCTTCCTTACCAGAAAATGTGCGAGGTTTGAGGTGACGGAAATCAGTGATAGATCCCGTCGCTGTTCGCCTCGTTGGGGGATTTGCCTGCTCCAATGCGGATACCAGGCTGGTCCTCAGATACTCGGCCTCCTGCCGATGGGCCTCCTGCTGAATCTGTTGCTGTGCTTGCATCATAGCATACATCATCTGGAACATTTGTTGCCCGTCCATGGCTTGTCCTGGCGGGAATACTGGCATCTGGGGAGTGAACTGTGGTGGAGGTGGGATGTCATCTCTCCGGAACCTTGGATTAGGCTGACCGGTTTGATCACTCTGCGATGCTTGTCCTCCATCCCCTGGTGTCACTCCGTCTCCATAAGTAACCACAGCGTCGTGTGGCGTATCCAAAGGAATATCCTCTTTGTTCCCGGAATCCATTGCTCTGCAATCAAAATATAAACTGTAAGAACGCTCAGAGGAATCAATACAGGATGCAGTTCAAGTAACAAATTTCGAGTTCGATATAGAGTTCAACAATGGTTAAATAATGGATGAGAACCTAGAACTTATCCTATCCTTAGGGCAGGATGGTTCGGTCCCTAAGTTGAAACCGAACAATTTAGTCGTAGACCTGCATGGGCCACCACAAAAACCATGTCACGCCCCAGTCCCAAAATACCGAGGGACTGGACGCGTGTCAACGGCCAGCAGTACGCACCGATGGACCAACTCACTATAAAGGATCCATCAGGGCATACTTAAGCTGTAAAACAAGTCTACGACAATCATGGTACAACTAATCTCATCCACACAAGACATAAACATGATCCACAGAATAAATAAGGAATGTAAATCATCAGCAAGTCTCACATAGCACTTCGGGGAACAACCCGATCAATATCTAGTACAATGGTTCATCTGACCAGAATATGAAAGACTAAAATAAATAATAAAAGCTGAGCATAAACAAGGGTGCTCAAGAGAAGTCTTCAGCTAAGACCTCGTCCTCGGATGGTGGTACAACTCCTGGATCAGCTCCTGCTCCGGTCCCGTAAACCTCGGGATAAACCTCGTCTGCAAAATCTGGGGACAAAAATCCGGATCCAGGTCCTCAGGGGACATAGCAAGGTACAAGAAAGCTCATGCCAATAAATACAGATAAGCAGTGCAGCAATATATAACTAAATGAAACAAAGGGGTAAATATGTAACCATCTAAGTGTAAATGCAAGTGAGAGCAGCACTAGTCTCAGGCTGAGCCACTACAAGCTCTGTGTCGGGGAGCCGGTAGCGGTAATAACCGGTAGTGGGTCTAGCTCTGCTACGAGAGTCTACGACCTCTCAATAATAGAAGATATATATATGTAAACAGCCTGTAGCCTGTGTGTCTCTCCCCACCCAATGTAACCACGCATATCATGACCATAACGTCTCATGCCCATGTCAAGCGTGATCATAGCTAAATGCAACCAGTCATACAGTATCTAAGAATATAATGTCCATGTCCTATATCCTATACAGAATCACCACGAATATCTCGGGAAAATCCTGTCTCATGAATAGTGTCCAGTGTCCTGGGTCATAGAGTACTTGATAAGACAAGTACGGGAATAAAGTGTCACGGATGTCCATCTCTAGATGACCGTACCCAACACTGTGTACAGTGTCGGCACCCGACTGATAATCGGACGCTAAGTACGTCACACGGTCCTAGGTTGAGCATGCACAGCAATATATATATAAGCAAGGAAAATAGATAACTAAGCTGCATAGATTGGCAAGGTACACTTGCCTGATGTCCGAAAACCAACGACTGTCCCTGTATCAGTGGATCCGGTAGGTACTACTCCAAAAGCTGTAATAAACATCACCAACAGTCTCAGAAGATGTCAAATAGCTGGAAATGCCTGTCCTTACGTCCAATTTGGACACAGGGGCAAAAAGGTCATTTTCGGGCCAAAGCGGGTTCCACATGTGGGCCCACTTTGCACCGAAAAGCGCGTCTGGGTCAAAGGTCTCCAAATTCTGCAAACTCAGTGTCTACAAGTCAGGAACGATGATACGAACCCAACGGAACTTCCAGAATTGGATTCCGATGAGCCGATCTCAAAATCACCCGTCAAGTGGAGCCTGTGGGGCCCACGATACGTGATTTTGTCAACGTTCTCAGAATCGAACCAAACTTGACTCACAGGACCAGCGTATTACTACGGATCCGATGGCGCAAGTTTCGTCTCGATCTGACGTGTGTACACGAAGTTACAGCGTGTTTCAGAATCGACGGATACGGGGTGTCGTCGGCGGATACGCGTTGATTCCGGGGTGCACGCACCTCCGAATCGACTTCTGCGAAATCCTACACGACCGTATCAACGTTGCGCACAGTTTGGTAAAAACCACGTGCGACCAAGTCGTCCCGTTTGGCGCGGCGGACTCAGTTCCGAGGTGAAACAGGGCATTATTTTTTCCTGTTTTGGATCGCGGTGTACGACCACTACAGGACGCGATGCGCCGAGCAAGTTGCACGGGCACCGAGAGGGTTATACAGTCTACGCATTGCAATCGACGGAATTGAAAACGGAGTTGCGAGTAGGGAGAAAATAGTACCTGTACAGGGCTCCGTGGATTCTGTTTTCCAAGTGACCGAGAGTCCAATCTGTATCCTGGTCGTGTCCTCGCGCGCTGCTGCTCGTGTCTCGTGTCTGCGGAGACGCTGTGAGGCGGAGGAGACGCACTCGGGGTCGCTGTGCTCGCGGCGGAGGGGTGAGGCCGCGCTCGGGGTTGCTGTACGACTCAGCGGCGGAGGGGTGAGGCCGCGCTCGGGTCGCTGTGCTCGCGGCGGAGGTCGACGAGCGGGTGGGGGTCTCTGTCGAACGGCTGTAGGCGGCACGTCGAGGGGATACGGCGGACACGGAGGTCGACAGCTGCTGTTCCCAGCAGCGAGTCGGGGTCGAGGGGAGTCGCGGCGTCGGGGACGAACTGCGGCTAGGGAGGTTGATCCGGCGGCGGCGGCGACGTCTCGAGCAGGGGGGGTTGATGGGATGCGGCGGATGGGTCGATCACAGGAGAGTCGGGGTTGGGTTTGGAGACGACGGCGGCTAGGGTTCAGGAGCTGGGCACGGATGTCAAGGCGGCCCTTTTTATAGGCTGCTACAGTAAAATCCGGCGGCTGCTAGGGTTTGCATGCTGGTTTCGGGTCAGGTTAGTTTGGTTCGGTCCAACTGGGTCTGGTTCACAATCCAAATGGCTAAAGGTCCTCGATACGTTGCTTCGGTGTCTAATAAATTCACCGAAAAATGTCATGCGTCCGGTTCTCCATTATACACAATAAATTTCTATTTCCAGAATATTTTAACTCCATTTAGTCACACTTAAAATTATTTAACCCCAAATCACCTTAGCTATAAATTCCAGAAAAATACCGAAAATACGGAAAATTATATAAATTTTATTCCTGAAATTTAGGGTGTTTACAATCTTCCCTCCTTAAAAGGATTGCGTCCTCGCAATCAAAGAATAAGCTACTGAAGAAGGGTTATGGAAAATACAAGGTGGCCTAGTTTACAACTGCCTCCTCGAACAAGTGGGGGTATCGCTGACGCATACTATCTTCTCGTTCCCAAGTCGATTCGCCTGGTGAATGATGTTTCCATGCTACTCGGACCAGTCTGATTGTCTGTCCCCGTAATGTCTTCTCACTGACGTCGAGGATGCCAACTGGTTGCTCTTCATACCTCAAGCTCGGGCCTACCGCGATCTCTGAATGATCGACTACGTGACTTGGGTCGGTCACGTACCTTCGCAGCTGTGAGACGTGGAATACGTCATGCACTCCCTCTAAGGATGGAGGTAATGCAAGACGATAAGCCACCTCACCAACGCGCTCTAGAATGTCAAATGGCCCAATATACCTTGGGCTCAGCTTGCCTCTGCTCCCGAATCTGATAGTACCACGAGTGGGCGAAATCCTCAAGAACACATGATCTCCTTCCTTGAACTCTAGGGGACGCCTGTGTGTATCTGCCCAATGCTTCTGTCTGTCCTGAGCTGCTCGTAGATGATTCTGTATCTGCTTCACCTTCTCCACTGTCTGCGTTACCAATTCTGGTCCCAGTATCTGACGTTCACCAACGTCACTCCAACACACAGGTGACTTGCACTTCCGTCCGTATAAAGCTTCAAATGGCGCCATCTGAATGCTGGCCTGATAACTGTTATTGTAGGAGAACTCTACTAAGTGCAAATGATCTTCCCAAGATCCTCCGAAATCTAGCATACATGATCGCAACATGTCCTCCAAGATCTGAATGGTGCGCTCCGATTGTCCATCTGTCTGCGGGTGGTATGCCGTGCTGAATTTGAGTCTGATGCCTAGACTCTCTTGCATGCTTCTCCAGAAATGAGATGTAAATCTCGAATCTCGATCCGATACAATACTAACAGGTACTCCATGTAATTTGACGATTTGTCGCATATACATGTCAGCTAGTACCTCTGTGGACTGTCCAACTCTAAATGGCAAGAAGTGTGCCGATTTAGTGAGTCGATCCACGATAACCCAAACTGCATCTCTTCCGCTGGGGCTCTTCGGAAATCCTGTGACAAAATCCATCATGATATGCTCCCACTTTCATTCCGGTATCGGGAGCGGTTGTAACATACCTGCAGTTCTCTGATGCTCCGCCTTCACTTGTTGACATACTAAACATTTGGCCACAAATCTCGCGATCTCTCTCTTCATTCCATGCCACCAGTAATACTGTCTCAAGTCCCGATACATCTTGGTTCCTCCTGGGTGAACAGAGTACATAGAGCTATGTGCTTCAGTCATTAACTCCTGTCTCAATTCTCCATTTGGAACATACAAGCGGTTTCCAAATCTCAATGTCCCGTCTTCGTGGATGCGTAGTCCTGTCTGGATGCCGGCTTCTGTCCTTTCCTTGAGTCTTCGGAATCTAGCATCGGTGGGCAATGCTTCTTTAATCTTCTCCACGAGTGATGACTGAATCTCAAGGTTAGCCATCAAACCATTCTGTCCCGGTACGACAACCTCTATCTGAAGCTCCTGTAAGTCCTTCAATAACTCGGGCTGCATTGTCAAAAAATAAGCCGTAGGCTTCCTGCTGAGTGCATCTGCAACAACATTCGCCTTTCCCGGATGATACTGCAGATCGATGTCAAAATCTACCATCAGTTCTAGCCAGCGTCTCTGTCTCATGTTAAGCTCCTTCTGAGTATACACATACTTCAGACTCTTGTGATCAGTAAAGATTTCTACCCTATCTCCATAAAGATAGTGCCTCCATATCTTCAGTGCAAATATAACAGCTGCTAGCTCCAGATCATGTGTGGGGTAGTTCTTCTCGTGGTCCTTCAACTGTCTCGACGCATAAGCAATGACCTTGCCATGTTGCATCAAAACACATCCTAGTCCACTGCCGGATGCATCACTATAAACAACAAAACCTCCTGACCCTGAAGGAAGAGTCAAGACAGGTGCTGTTGTTAATCTTCTCTTTAGTTCTTCAAAAGCCTTCTGGCAGTCTTCTGTCCATACAAACTCCTGATCCTTTCGTGTCAGCTTCGTCATTGGTTCTGCAATCCTTGAGAAATTTTCTACGAACCTTCGGTAATATCCCGCAAGTCCGAGAAAACTTCTCACCTCTGCGACTGATGTGGGTGTAGGCCATGTCTCAATTGCTGCAACCTTCTCTGGATCCACTGAGAGTCCTTCTCCTGATATGATGTGTCCCAAGAAAGGCACTCTGTCCATACAGAACTCACACTTACTGAGCTTGGCATATAACTTCTCCTGTCTCAAGGTCTCTAACACGATTCTGAGATGCTCCTCGTGCTCTTCAGGGCTCTTGGAATATATGAGAATGTCATCAATGAACACCACTACAAATTTATCCAAGAACTGATGAAAGACTCTGTTCATTAAGCTCATAAACACTGCTGGTGCGTTGGTTAAACCAAACGGCATCACCAAGAACTCATAATGCCCATACTTCGTCCTGAAAGCTGTCTTAGGGATGTCTTCCTTCCTCACCTTGATCTGATGATAGCCGGATCTAAGGTCAATCTTCGAGAATACCCTTGCACCACTCAATTGATCGAATAGATCATCAATGCGTGGTAAGGGATACCTGTTCTTGATGGTCACGGCATTCAGTGCCCTGTAATCAATGCACAACCGTACTGTTCCATCCTTCTTCGGCACAAATAAGATGGGTGCTCCCCAAGGTGAAACACCGGGGCGAATGAAACCCTTGTCCAACAGATCATCTACCTGTTCCTTCAATTCCACTAACTCCTTAGGTGCTAGCCGATAAACTGATGAAGTGATTGGCTCTGCTCCTGGAGTTAAGTCTATTGTGAATTCTATTTCCCGATCAGGCGGTAAACCTGGAAGGTCATCAGGAAATACATCCACAAATTCTGATATGACTCTTGGGTAACCTGTCTCCTCTTCTACAGATAATACCCTAAGAGTAGGCTGAACTCCTTGCTCTACTGCTCCTCGGAGAAACTCAAATTCTGGATGTCCAGGCGGTCTAAATATAACCCGCCCAAGTCGGCAATCAAGAGTCGCATGGTACTGACTTAACCAGTCCATACCAAGTACGACATCATAATCCGGCATAGAAAATATCAGAAACTGCGCTCGCATCTCTCGGCCACAAACTACTACAGAACATGATCTACAGACGTCACTAACCGGAATAATACCGCCTCCCGTAAGAATTCTCTTCATCTTCGGAAGGGGTGCGGTAGCTACTCTATGGGTGGCTACAAAGCTAGCTGCTATAAATGAATGCGATGCTCCAGAATCAAATAAAACTACAGCAGGTAATGAAGCTACGAAAATAGTACCTGCGATGACCTCGCCTGCTGTAGCCTCCTCCTCAACAGCTAATGGGAATGCCTGTCCCCGTCCCTGAGCTGGACCTCTCTGCTGCTGCTGCTGCTGATGAAATAGGGCTGCCTGTGGTGCCAGGGGTGGTCTCTGCTGGTTCCCTCCGGGGGCTGGTGGTCTGACCCCACCAACTCCTGTCTGTTGGGCTCCTGCTGCTGGATAAGCTGGTCGTGGTGCAGGCAATGCTAGTCTTGGTGCTCCGTCTCGGCGTTCGGAACAGTCCCTGGAAAAGTGCTGGCTGGATCCGCAGCTCAAACATAGTCCCAACTTACGCCTGCATTCCTTCTCAATGTGTCCTACCTTGCCGCAGTGGTGACAAGTAGGAAGAGGTCTGTCTCTATGTGCTGCTCTATCTGGCATACCCCTTTGGGTTCGCTTTGCCGAATCCCCATGTGCTGGCCTGGATGGTGCTGATGTGATAGGCCCCTTCAGGTTAGTCTCCCTTCTAGCGACGCGCTCCAAGCGTCGGGCTGCTGCAAGGACATCGGTATAAGAGGTAGGTGCTACCGATCCAATCACTCTCTGAAGCTCGAACTTCAAGCCGTCAAAGAACTTCTCTGCTTTTTCTTCCTCCGTCGAAATTAATGTCGGGGCAAAGCGGCTCAGACGAATAAATTCTGTATTATATTCCTCCACTGACATGCTGCCTTGGATAAGGCGGTTGAACCTGTCTCTGAGCTCTGACCGTGCGACTGCCGGGATGTACATCTCTTGGAAGAGTCTAGAGAACTCTTCCCATGTGACTCTGTCCTGTCCAAGTCTCCTCTCTTCTGCTAGCCACCAGTGATGCACATTATCAGTTAACTGCATTCTAACTGCAGTCATCCACTTCTCTCTCGGAAGTTCAGCGGCTTCCAACTGATGCTGAATATTGGTGAGCCACTCATGAACTTCCGTTGGCCCTTCCTTACCAGAAAATGTGCGAGGTTTGAGGTGACGGAAATCAGTGATAGATCCCGTCGCTGTTCGCCTCGTTGGGGGATTTGCCTGCTCCAATGCGGATACCAGGCTGGTCCTCAGATACTCGGCCTCCTGCCGATGGGCCTCCTGCTGAATCTGTTGCTGTGCTTGCATCATAGCATACATCATCTGGAACATTTGTTGCCCGTCCATGGCTTGTCCTGGCGGGAATACTGGCATCTGGGGAGTGAACTGTGGTGGAGGTGGGATGTCATCTCTCCGGAACCTTGGATTAGGCTGACCGGTTTGATCACTCTGCGATGCTTGTCCTCCATCCCCTGGTGTCACTCCGTCTCCATAAGTAACCACAGCGTCGTGTGGCGTATCCAAAGGAATATCCTCTTTGTTCCCGGAATCCATTGCTCTGCAATCAAAATATAAACTGTAAGAACGCTCAGAGGAATCAATACAGGATGCAGTTCAAGTAACAAATTTCGAGTTCGATATAGAGTTCAACAATGGTTAAATAATGGATGAGAACCTAGAACTTATCCTATCCTTAGGGCAGGATGGTTCGGTCCCTAAGTTGAAACTGAACAATTTAGTCGTAGACCTGCATGGGCCACCACAAAAACCATGTCACGCCCCAGTCCCAAAATACCGAGGGACTGGACGCGTGTCAACGGCCAGCAGTACGCACCGATGGACCAACTCACTATAAAGGATCCATCAGGGCATACTTAAGCTGTAAAACAAGTCTACGACAATCATGGTACAACTAATCTCATCCACACAAGACATAAACATGATCCACAGAATAAATAAGGAATGTAAATCATCAGCAAGTCTCACATAGCACTTCGGGGAACAACCCGATCAATATCTAGTACAATGGTTCATCTGACCAGAATATGAAAGACTAAAATAAATAATAAAAGCTGAGCATAAACAAGGGTGCTCAAGAGAAGTCTTCAGCTAAGACCTCATCCTCGGATGGTGGTACAACTCCTGGATCAGCTCCTGCTCCGGTCCCGTAAACCTCGGGATAAACCTCGTCTGCAAAATCTGGGGACAAAAATCCGGATCCAGGTCCTCAGGGGACATAGCAAGGTACAAGAAAGCTCATGCCAATAAATACAGATAAGCAGTGCAGCAATATATAACTAAATGAAACAAAGGGGTAAATATGTAACCATCTAAGTGTAAATGCAAGTGAGAGCAGCACTAGTCTCAGGCTGAGCCACTACAAGCTCTGTGTCGGGGAGCCGGTAGCGGTAATAACCGGTAGTGGGTCTAGCTCTGTTACGAGAGTCTACGACCTCTCAATAATAGAAGATATATATATGTAAACAGCCTGTAGCCTGTGTGTCTCTCCCCACCCAATGTAACCACGCATATCATGACCATAACGTCTCATGCCCATGTCAAGCGTGATCATAGCTAAATGCAACCAGTCATACAGTATCTAAGAATATAATGTCCATGTCCTATATCCTATACAGAATCACCACGAATATCTCGGGAAAATCCTGTCTCATGAATAGTGTCCAATGTCCTGGGTCATAGAGTACTTGATAAGACAAGTACGGGAATAAAGTGTCACGGATGTCCATCTCTAGATGACCGTACCCAACACTGTGTACAGTGTCGGCACCCGACTGATAATCGGACGCTAAGTATGTCACACGGTCCTAGGTTGAGCATGCACAGCAATATATATATAAGCAAGGAAAATAGATAACTAAGCTGCATAGATTGGCAAGGTACACTTGCCTGATGTCCGAAAACCAACGACTGTCCCTGTATCAGTGGATCCGGTAGGTACTACTCCAAAAGCTGTAATAAACATCACCAACAGTCTCAGAAGATGTCAAATAGCTGGAAATGCCTGTCCTTACGTCCAATTTGGACACAGGGGCAAAAAGGTCATTTTCGGGCCAAAGCGGGTTCCACATGTGGGCCCACTTTGCACCGAAAAGCGCGTCTGGGTCAAAGGTCTCCAAATTCTGCAAACTCAGTGTCTACAAGTCAGGAACGATGATACGAACCCAACGGAACTTCCAGAATTGGATTCCGATGAGCCGATCTCAAAATCACCCGTCAAGTGGAGCCTGTGGGGCCCACGATACGTGATTTTGTCAACGTTCTCAGAATCGAACCAAACTTGACTCACAGGACCAGCGTATTACTACGGATCCGATGGCACAAGTTTCGTCTCGATCTGACGTGTGTACACGAAGTTACAGCGTGTTTCAGAATCGACGGATACGGGGTGTCGTCGGCGGATACGCGTTGATTCCGGGGTGCACGCACCTCCGAATCGACTTCTGCGAAATCCTACACGACCGTATCAACGTCGCGCACAGTTTGGTAAAAACCACGTGCGACCAAGTCGTCCCGTTTGGCGGGGCGGACTCAGTTCCGGGGTGAAACAGGGCGTTATTTTTTCCTGTTTTGGATCGCGGTGTACGACCACTACAGGACGCGATGCGCCGAGCAAGTTGCACGGGCACCGAGAGGGTTATACAGTCTACGCATAGCAATCGACGGAATTGAAAACGGAGTTGCGAGTAGGGAGAAAATAGTACCTGTACAGGGCTCCGTGGATTCTGTTTTCCAAGTGACCGAGAGTCCAATCTGTATCCTGGTCGTGTCCTCGCGCGCTGCTGCTCGTGTCTCATGTCTGCGGAGACGCTGTGAGGCGGAGGAGACGCACTCGGGGTCGCTGTGCTCGCGGCGGAGGGGTGAGGCCGCGCTCGGGGTTGCTGTGCGACTCAGCGGCGGAGGGGTGAGGCCGCGCTCGGGTCGCTGTGCTCGCGGCGGAGGTCGACGAGCGGGTGGGGGTCTCTGTCGAACGGCTGTAGGCGGCACGTCGAGGGGATACGGCGGACACGGAGGTCGACAGCTGCTGTTCCCAGCAGCGAGTCGGGGTCGAGGGGAGTCGCGGCGTCGGGGACGAACTGCGGCTAGGGAGGTTGATCCGGCGGCGGCGGCGACGTCTCGAGCAGGGGGGGTTGATGGGATGCGGCGGATGGGTCGATCACAGGAGAGTCGGGGTTGGGTTTGGAGACGACGGCGGCTAGGGTTCAGGAGCTGGGCACGGATGTCAAGGCGGCCCTTTTTATAGGCTGCTACAGTGAAATCCGGCGGCTGCTAGGGTTTGCATGCTGGTTTCGGGTCAGGTTAGTTTGGTTCGGTCCAACTGGGTCTGGTTCACAATCCAAATGGCTAAAGGTCCTCGATACGTTGCTTCGGTGTCCAATAAATTCACCGAAAAATGCCATGCGTCCGGTTCTCCATTATACACAATAAATTTCTATTTCCAGAATATTTTAACTCCATTTAGTCACACTTAAAATTATTTAACCCCAAATCACCTTAGCTATAAATTCCAGAAAAATACCGAAAATACGGAAAATTATATAAATTTTATTCCTGAAATTTAGGGTGTTTACAATCTTCCCTCCTTAAAAGGATTGCGTCCTCGCAATCAAAGAATAAGCTACTGAAGAAGGGTTATGGAAAATACAAGGTGGCCTAGTTTACAACTGCCTCCTCGAACAAGTGGGGGTATCGCTGACGCATACTATCTTCTCGTTCCCAAGTCGATTCGCCTGGTGAATGATGTTTCCATGCTACTCGGACCAGTCTGATTGTCTGTCCCCGCAATGTCTTCTCACTGACGTCGAGGATGCCAACTGGTTGCTCTTCATACCTCAAGCTCGGGCCTACCGCGATCTCTGAATGATCGACTACGTGACTTGGGTCGGTCACGTACCTTCGCAGCTGTGAGACGTGGAATACGTCATGCACTCCCTCTAAGGATGGAGGTAATGCAAGACGATAAGCCACCTCACCAACGCGCTCTAGAATGTCAAATGGCCCAATATACCTTGGGCTCAGCTTGCCTCTGCTCCCGAATCTGATAGTACCACGAGTGGGCGAAATCCTCAAGAACACATGATCTCCTTCCTTGAACTCTAGGGGACGCCTGTGTGTATCTGCCCAATGCTTCTGTCTGTCCTGAGCTGCTCGTAGATGATTCTGTATCTGTTTCACCTTCTCCACTGTCTGCGTTACCAATTCTGGTCCCAGTATCTGACGTTCACCAACGTCACTCCAACACACAGGTGACTTGCACTTCCGTCCGTATAAAGCTTCAAATGGCGCCATCTGAATGCTGGCCTGATAACTGTTATTGTAGGAGAACTCTACTAAGTGCAAATGATCTTCCCAAGATCCTCCGAAATCTAGCATACATGATCGCAACATGTCCTCCAAGATCTGAATGGTGCGCTCCGATTGTCCATCTGTCTGCGGGTGGTATGCCGTGCTGAATTTGAGTCTGATGCCTAGACTCTCTTGCATGCTTCTCCAGAAATGAGATGTAAATCTCGAATCTCGATCCGATACAATACTAACAGGTACTCCATGTAATTTGATGATTTGTCGCATATACATGTCAGCTAGTACCTCTGTGGACTGTCCAACTCTAAATGGCAAGAAGTGTGCCGATTTAGTGAGTCGATCCACGATAACCCAAACTGCATCTCTTCCGCTGGGGCTCTTCGGAAATCCTGTGACAAAATCCATCGTGATATGCTCCCACTTTCATTCCGGTATCGGGAGCGGTTGTAACATACCTGCAGTTCTCTGATGCTCCACCTTCACTTGTTGACATACTAAACATTTGGCCACAAATCTCGCGATCTCTCTCTTCATTCCATGCCACCAGTAATACTGTCTCAAGTCCCGATACATCTTGGTTCCTCCTGGGTGAACAGAGTACATAGAGCTATGTGCTTCAGTCATTAACTCCTGTCTCAATTCTCCATTTGGAACATACAAGCGGTTTCCAAATCTCAATGTCCCGTCTTCGTGGATGCGTAGTCCTGTCTGGATGCCGGCTTCTGTCCTTTCCTTGAGTCTTCGGAATCTAGCATCGGTGGGCAATGCTTCTTTAATCTTCTCCACGAGTGATGACTGAATCTCAAGGTTAGCCATCAATCCATTCTGTCCCGGTACGACAACCTCTATCTGAAGCTCCTGTAAGTCCTTCAATAACTCGGGCTGTATTGTCAAGAAATAAGCTGTAGGCTTCCTGCTGAGTGCATCTGCAACAACATTCGCCTTTCCCGGATGATACTGCAGATCGATGTCAAAATCTACCATCAGTTCTAGCCAGCGTCTCTGTCTCATGTTAAGCTCCTTCTGAGTATACACATACTTCAGACTCTTGTGATCAGTAAAGATTTCTACCCTCTCTCCATAAAGATAGTGCCTCCATATCTTCAGTGCAAATATAACAGCTGCTAGCTCCAGATCATGTGTGGGGTAGTTCTTCTCGTGGTCCTTCAACTGTCTCGACGCATAAGCAATGACCTTGCCATGTTGCATCAAAACACATCCTAGTCCACTGCCGGATGCATCACTATAAACAACAAAACCTCCTGACCCTGAAGGAAGAGTCAAGACAGGTGCTGTTGTTAATCTTCTCTTTAGTTCTTCAAAAGCCTTCTGGCAGTCTTCTGTCCATACAAACTCCTGATCCTTTCGTGTCAGCTTCGTCATTGGTTCTGCAATCCTTGAGAAATTTTCTACGAACCTTCGGTAATATCCCGCAAGTCCGAGAAAACTTCTCACCTCTGCGACTGATGTGGGTGTAGGCCATATCTCAATTGCTGCAACCTTCTCTGGATCCACTGAGAGTCCTTCTCCTGATATGATGTGTCCCAAGAAAGGCACTCTGTCCATACAGAACTCACACTTACTGAGCTTGGCATATAACTTCTCCTGTCTCAAGGTCTCTAACACGATTCTGAGATGCTCCTCGTGCTCTTCAGGGCTCTTGGAATATATGAGAATGTCATCAATGAATACCACTACAAATTTATCCAAGAACTGATGAAAGACTCTGTTCATTAAGCTCATAAACACTGCTGGTGCGTTGGTTAAACCAAACGGCATCACCAAGAACTCATAATGCCCATACTTCGTCCTGAAAGCTGTCTTAGGGATGTCTTCCTTCCTCACCTTGATCTGATGATAGCCGGATCTAAGGTCAATCTTCGAGAATACCCTTGCACCACTCAATTGATCGAATAGATCATCAATGCGTGGTAAGGGATACCTGTTCTTGATGGTCACGGCATTCAGTGCCCAGTAATTAATGCACAACCGTACTGTTCCATCCTTCTTCGGCACAAATAAGATGGGTGCTCCCCAAGGTGAAACACTGGGGCAAATGAAACCCTTGTCCAACAGATCATCTACCTGTTCCTTCAATTCCACTAACTCCTTAGGTGCTAGCCGATAAACTGATGAAGTGATTGGCTCTGCTCCTGGAGTTAAGTCTATTGTGAATTCTATTTCCCGATCAGGCGGTAAACCTGGAAGGTCATCAGGAAATACATCCACAAATTCTGATATGACTCTTGGGTAACCTGTCTCCTCTTCTACAGATAATACCCTAAGAGTAGGCTGAACTCCTTGCTCTACTGCTCCTCGGAGAAACTCAAATTCTGGATGTCCAGGCGGTCTAAATATAACCCGCCCAAGTCGGCAATCAAGAGTCGCATGGTACTGACTTAACCAGTCTATACCAAGTACGACATCATAATCCGGCATAGAAAATATCAGAAACTGCGCTCGCATCTCTCGGCCACAAACTACTACAGAACATGATCTACAGACGTCACTAACCGGAATAATACCGCCTCCCGTAAGAATTCTCTTCATCTTCGGAAGGGGTGCGGTAGCTACTCTATGGGTGGCTACAAAGCTAGCTGCTATAAATGAATGCGATGCTCCAGAATCAAATAAAACTACAGCAGGTAATGAAGCTACGAAAATAGTACCTGCGATGACCTCGCCTGCTGTAGCCTCCTCCTCAACAGCTAATGGGAATGCCTGTCCCCGTCCCTGAGCTGGACCTCTCTGCTGCTGCTGCTGCTGATGAAATAGGGCTGCCTGTGGTGCCAGGGGTGGTCTCTGCTGGTTCCCTCCGGGGGCTGGTGGTCTGACCCCACCAACTCCTGTCTGTTGGGCTCCTGCTGCTGGATAAGCTGGTCGTGGTGCAGGCAATGCTAGTCTTGGTGCTCCGTCTCGGCGTTCGGAACAGTCCCTGGAAAAGTGCTGGCTGGATCCGCAGCTCAAACATAGTCCCAACTTACGCCTGCATTCCTTCTCAATGTGTCCTACCTTGCCGCAGTGGTGACAAGTAGGAAGAGGTCTGTCTCTATGTGCTGCTCTATCTGGCATACCCCTTTGGGTTCGCTTTGCCGAATCCCCATGTGCTGGCCTGGATGGTGCTGATGTGATAGGCCTCTTCAGGTTAGTCTCCCTTCTAGCGACGCGCTCCAAGCGTCGGGCTGCTGCAAGGACATCGGTATAAGAGGTAGGTGCTACCGATCCAATCACTCTCTGAAGCTCGAACTTCAAGCCGTCAAAGAACTTCTCTGCTTTTTCTTCCTCCGTCGAAATTAATGTCGGGGCAAAGCGGCTCAGACGAATAAATTCCGTATTATATTCCTCCACTGACATGCTGCCTTGGATAAGGCGGTTGAACCTGTCTCTGAGCTCTGACCGTGCGACTGCCGGGATGTACATCTCTTGGAAGAGTCTAGAGAACTCTTCCCATGTGACTCTGTCCTGTCCAAGTCTCCTCTCTTCTGCTAGCCACCAGTGATGCACATTATCAGTTAACTGCATTCTAACTGCAGTCATCCACTTCTCTCTCGGAAGTTCAGCGGCTTCCAACTGATGCTGAATATTGGTGAGCCACTCATGAACTTCCGTTGGCCCTTCCTTACCAGAAAATGTGCGAGGTTTGAGGTGATGGAAATCAGTGATAGATCCCGTCGCTGTTCGCCTCGTTGGGGGATTTGCCTGCTCCAATGCGGATACCAGGCTGGTCCTCAGATACTCGGCCTCCTGCCGATGGGTCTCCTGCTGAATCTGTTGCTGTGCTTGCATCATAGCATACATCATCTGGAATATTTGTTGCCCGTCCATGGCTTGTCCTGGCGGGAATACTGGCATCTGGGGAGTGAACTGTGGTGGAGGTGGGATGTCATCTCTCCGGAACCTTGGATTAGGCTGACCGGTTTGATCACTCTGCGATGCTTGTCCTCCATCCCCTGGTGTCACTCCGTCTCCATAAGTAACCACAGCGTCGTGTGGCGTATCCAAAGGAATATCCTCTTTGTTCCCGGAATCCATTGCTCTGCAATCAAAATATAAACTGTAAGAACGCTCAGAGGAATCAATACAGGATGCAGTTCAAGTAACAAATTTCGAGTTCGATATAGAGTTCAACAATGGTTAAATAATGGATGAGAACCTAGAACTTATCCTATCCTTAGGGCAGGATGGTTCGGTCCCTAAGTTGAAACCGAACAATTTAGTCGTAGACCTGCATGGGCCACCACAAAAACCATGTCACGCCCCAGTCCCAAAATACCGAGGGACTGGACGCGTGTCAACGGCCAGCAGTACGCACCGATGGACCAACTCACTATAAAGGATCCATCAGGGCATACTTAAGCTGTAAAACAAGTCTACGACAATCATGGTACAACTAATCTCATCCACACAAGACATAAACATGATCCACAGAATAAATAAGGAATGTAAATCATCAGCAAGTCTCACATAGCACTTCGGGGAACAACCCGATCAATATCTAGTACAATGGTTCATCTGACCAGAATATGAAAGACTGAAATAAATAATAAAAGCTGAGCATAAACAAGGGTGCTCAAGAGAAGTCTTCAGCTAAGACCTCGTCCTCGGATGGTGGTACAACTCCTGGATCAGCTCCTGCTCCGGTCCCGTAAACCTCGGGATAAACCTCGTCTGCAAAATCTGGGGACAAAAATCCGGATCCAGGTCCTCAGGGGACATAGCAAGGTACAAGAAAGCTCATGCCAATAAATACAGATAAGCAGTGCAGCAATATATAACTAAATGAAACAAAGGGGTAAATATGTAACCATCTAAGTGTAAATGCAAGTGAGAGCAGCACTAGTCTCAGGCTGAGCCACTACAAGCTCTGTGTCGGGGAGCCGGTAGCGGTAATAACCGGTAGTGGGTCTAGCTCTGCTACGAGAGTCTACGACCTCTCAATAATAGAAGATATATATATGTAAACAGCCTGTAGCCTGTGTGTCTCTCCCCACCCAATGTAACCACGCATATCATGACCATAACGTCTCATGCCCATGTCAAGCGTGATCATAGCTAAATGCAACCAGTCATACAGTATCTAAGAATATAATGTCCATGTCCTATATCCTATACAGAATCACCACGAATATCTCGGGAAAATCCTGTCTCATGAATAGTGTCCAGTATCCTGGGTCATAGAGTACTTGATAAGACAAGTACGGGAATAAAGTGTCACGGATGTCCATCTCTAGATGACCGTACCCAACACTGTGTACAGTGTCGGCACCCGACTGATAATCGGACGCTAAGTACGTCACACGGTCCTAGGTTGAGCATGCACAGCAATATATATATAAGCAAGGAAAATAGATAACTAAGCTGCATAGATTGGCAAGGTACACTTGCCTGATGTCCGAAAACCAACGACTGTCCCTGTATCAGTGGATCCGGTAGGTACTACTCCAAAAGCTGTAATAAACATCACCAACAGTCTCAAAAGATGTCAAATAGCTGGAAATGCCTGTCCTTACGTCCAATTTGGACACAGGGGCAAAAAGGTCATTTTCGGGCCAAAGCGGGTTCCACATGTGGGCCCACTTTGCACCGAAAAGCGCGTCTGGGTCAAAGGTCTCCAAATTCTGCAAACTCAGTGTCTACAAGTCAGGAACGATGATACGAACCCAACGGAACTTCCAGAATTGGATTCCGATGAGCCGATCTCAAAATCACCCGTCAAGTGGAGCCTGTGGGGCCCACGATACGTGATTTTGTCAACGTTCTCAGAATCGAACCAAACTTGACTCACAGGACCAGCGTATTACTACGGATCCGATGGCACAAGTTTCGTCTCGATCTGACGTGTGTACACAAAGTTACAGCGTGTTTCAGAATCGACGGATACGGGGTGTCGTCGGCGGATACGCGTTGATTCCGGGGTGCACGCACCTCCGAATCGACTTCTGCGAAATCCTACACGACCGTATCAATGTCGCGCACAGTTTGGTAAAAACCACGTGCGACCAAGTCGTCCTGTTTGGCAGGGCGGACTCAGTTCCGGGGTGAAACAGGGCGTTATTTTTTCCTGTTTTGGATCGCGGTGTACGACCACTACAGGACGCGATGCGCCGAGCAAGTTGCACGGGCACCGAGAGGGTTATACAGTCTACGCATAGCAATCGACGGAATTGAAAACGGAGTTGCGAGTAGGGAGAAAATAGTACCTGTACAGGGCTCCGTGGATTCTGTTTTCCAAGTGACCGAGAGTCCAATCTGTATCCTGGTCGTGTCCTCGCGCGCTGCTGCTCGTGTCTCGTGTCTGCGGAGACGCTGTGAGGCGGAGGAGACGCACTCGGGGTCGCTGTGCTCGCGGCGGAGGGGTGAGGCCGCGCTCGGGGTTGCTGTGCGACTCAGCGGCGGAGGGGTGAGGCCGCGCTCGGGTCGCTGTGCTCGCGGCGGAGGTCGACGAGCGGGTGGGGGTCTCTGTCGAACGGCTGTAGGCGGCACGTCGAGGGGATACGGCGGACACGGAGGTCGACAGCTGCTGTTCCCAGCAGCGAGTCGGGGTCGAGGGGAGTCGCGGCGTCGGGGACGAACTGCGGCTAGGGAGGTTGATCCGGCGGCGGCGGCGACGTCTCGAGCAGGGGGGGTTGATGGGATGCGGCGGATGGGTCGATCACAGGAGAGTCGGGGTTGGGTTTGGAGACGACGGCGGCTAGGGTTCAGGAGCTGGGCACGGATGTCAAGGCGGCCCTTTTTATAGGCTGCTACAGTGAAATCCGGCGGCTGCTAGGGTTTGCATGCTGGTTTCGGGTCAGGTTAGTTTGGTTCGGTCCAACTGGGTCTGGTTCACAATCCAAATGGCTAAAGGTCCTCGATACGTTGCTTCGGTGTCCAATAAATTCACCGAAAAATGCCATGCGTCCGGTTCTCCATTATACACAATAAATTTCTATTTTCAGAATATTTTAACTCCATTTAGTCACACTTAAAATTATTTAACCCCAAATCACCTTAGCTATAAATTCCAGAAAAATACCGAAAATACGGAAAATTATTTAAATTTTATTCCTGAAATTTAGGGTGTTTACAATCTTTCCTCCTTAAAAGGATTGCGTCCTCGCAATCAAAGAATAAGCTACTGAAGAAGGGTTATGGAAAATACAAGGTGGCCTAGTTTACAACTGCCTCCTCGAACAAGTGGGGGTATCGCTGACGCATACTATCTTCTCGTTCCCAAGTCGATTCGCCTGGTGAATGATGTTTCCATGCTACTCGGACCAGTCTGATTGTCTGTCCCCGCAATGTCTTCTCACTGACGTCGAGGATGCCAACTGGTTGCTCTTCATACCTCAAGCTCGGGCCTACCGCGATCTCTGAATGATCGACTACGTGACTTGGGTCGGTCACGTACCTTCGCAGCTGTGAGACGTGGAATACGTCATGCACTCCCTCTAAGGATGGAGGTAATGCAAGACGATAAGCCACCTCACCAACGCGCTCTAGAATGTCAAATGGCCCAATATACCTTGGGCTCAGCTTGCCTCTGCTCCCGAATCTGATAGTACCACGAGTGGGCGAAATCCTCAAGAACACATGATCTCCTTCCTTGAACTCTAGGGGACGCCTGTGTGTATCTGCCCAATGCTTCTGTCTGTCCTGAGCTGCTCGTAGATGATTCTGTATCTGCTTCACCTTCTCCACTGTCTGCGTTACCAATTCTGGTCCCAGTATCTGACGTTCACCAACGTCACTCCAACACACAGGTGACTTGCACTTCCGTCCGTATAAAGCTTCAAATGGCGCCATCTGAATGCTGGCCTGATAACTGTTATTGTAGGAGAACTCTACTAAGTGCAAATGATCTTCCCAAGATCCTCCGAAATCTAGCATACATGATCGCAACATGTCCTCCAAGATCTGAATGGTGCGCTCCGATTGTCCATCTGTCTGCGGGTGGTATGCCGTGCTGAATTTGAGTCTGATGCCTAGACTCTCTTGCATGCTTCTCCAGAAATGAGATGTAAATCTCGAATCTCGATCCGATACAATACTAACAGGTACTCCATGTAATTTGACGATTTGTCGCATATACATGTCAGCTAGTACCTCTGTGGACTGTTGTCACCACCCCATTTCCAGAGCCGGGTATTTTTTTTTATTTTTAATTTGGTTAATTGTATATTATTTATAATTAATTGTATTTATATTTAATTAGTGATTGCATTATTTTTTATTATTTTTATTTTGATTGTTTTAGGATTTTGGCTAGCCTGGACCCATGTCAGACCCTAGTGGACCCATGTCAGACCCTAGTGGACCCATGTTCGACCCAGCCCACACCCTTGTGAGTATTATTTTGGGGCTTAGAATATTTATTTTATTTTAGGAGGTTAGTTGGAGAGATTTGGAACTAGTTTGAGCGCATTTGGAACCCGGAACCCAAAACCGAGTTTCGGGAGGGCATTTTGGTAATTTCCCAACTTGGCAACCCCTATTTACTATCCTTGGCCGACCATTTCAGCCCCTCCCAGACCGAACACAGCAGCTCCCACTCCCCCATTTTCATTTTCCTTTTCTTCTTCACTTCTCCTTCTTCTCCACTTCTTCTTCTTCTCCTTCTTCCTCCAAAGTAAGTTTTCTTCCACTTTTCTTCTTCTTTCTTCCATTCCTTCTTCTCTAAGTTAACCCTAACCCTAGATCTTTCCCTAACCTAGGTGGGTAGAGCCTAGATTTTGTGTTGGAGCTTGGATTGGGAGCTTGGAAGCTTGGATTGGAGGATTTGGAGAGATTTGGAGATTTTGGCTTGGGATTCCAACTCCCAAGAGGTAAACCCTAAATTTCCTCTTGTAATTACTCTTTTATAGTGTAATTAATATTTTAGAACCTTCCTAGACCCGTAGGCTACCCGTGGGAGGAAGTTGGAACTAGTTGGGTAGTGTTTAGAGACTTTGACATTAGGTTTTGTGTCGATTTCGGGTGAAATCCGAATTTGGCCCAATTTTGGGTGATGCCCTAGGTTAGATGGACCTAGGTAGACATTGTCGGGTGTCGTGAGGGTGAGTGCGTGTCTCCGTTTGGACACGGGAAGCCGCGTCGCGGAGAAACGGGCGTTTCGGGCGAAATTGGGGCTTTTCGTCGTCGCCGATTCTAAGTGCGTGTGCGTTTCCGCCACGGGCCTAGAATCGACGCGGGAGAGCATTTTCTAGGATCTAGGCATCGTGTAGAGCGCGTGGGTAAATTTTGGGCCGATTCCGAGTTCGTTTGGTGTGCGTTTCAGGAGGTTTTCCGAGCCGCGCACCACGTGTTCGTCGAAATGACCGAACGGCCATTTCGACTTGGTTTCCTCGTTTCGGCTTTGTGCGCGCGTTGGATTAGTATCGGGGAGTGTGTGCTAGAGGTTTCGAGTTATATTTTATATATTTTTGGGTGTTTGGGCATGTCGGGGTCGTTGGGCGTGCGTTGGTGGGCGTTGTGGGCGTGGTGTGCGTTGTGTTGTGTTTGTTTATATATATGTGTATATATATATTGTGTGTGAGTTTTTATATATATATTTATATATATATGTGTGGTTATGTATTTGTGAGCGTGTTAGGGAGTGCTTGTGTGAGTGTGTAGGTGAGTGTGTGAGTGAGTGCTTGTGTGAGTGTGTAGGTGAGTGTGTGAGTGAGTGCTTGTGTGAGTGTGTAGGTGAGTGTGTGTGAGTGTGAGTGAGTGTTTATAGGTATATACATATGAGTTTATATATATGTATATATATTTGTATATATATGTATGAGTGTTTATGTGTGTGCTAGTGTGTGTGAGAGTGTGTGTGTGAGGGTGTGTGCTAGTGTGAGTGAGTGTGTGTGAGTGAGGATATATAGATATTAGTATATATGTTAGTGTGTGTGTGTGTGTAGATGTATAGATATATATATTAGTGTATATATATATATAGATATATGTGAGTATATGGAGATATGTGTTTGTGTATATGTGTGTGTGTTTAAGTGTGTGTGTATTAGTGTGTTTGTGAGTGTGTTAGTGTGTGTGTGTGTTAGATTATAAGTGTGTGTATATATATATATCTAGTGATATATGTATATATATGTGTGTGTATATATATATATAGAGTGTTATAGATATATATATGTATAGGCGTGTGTGTGTGTGTGTGTTTGTGTTGGAGGGGGGGGAGCCAGCAGAAAACTGCAGCAGCAGCAGCAGAAAACTGCAACAGCAGCAGCAAAAGCAGGTGCAGTAGCAGCAAAAGCAGTGGCAGCAGCAGCAAAAGCAGGTGCAGTAGCAGCAAAAGCAGTGGCAGCAGCAGCAGATAAGCACCGTAGCAGCAGCAGCTAGTATTCGCAGCGCTAGTAGCAGCAGCAAGCAGCGAGTTCAGTAGCAAGGAGAGTGGTTTAATAGATAGATAGATTAGTAGATTGATAGATATTATAGATTGTTAGATAGGTAGCTAGCTAGATTCATAGATAGATAGATGTTTCTATATAAATAGAATAGATAGATATATAACTAGCTAGATAGTTAGTTAGATTGATAGATTAAATAGATAGGTATTAGTTAGTTGATAGATAAATAGGTAAGTAGATAGATAAGTTGATAGATAGATAGATAGTTAACTAGATAGACTAATAGATAGATAGATAGGTAAATAACTAGTTAGATAGTTAAATTAGATACATAAGATAGATAGATATATCTATAGATGGATAGATAATAGTTAGATGGATAGATAGATAGCTAGGTATTAGGTATATATCTACCTAAGTGCATAGATATCTATATACATATAGTTATATCTATATCTATAGATATCTAGATAGGTATATATATATGCATTTTGAGTTGGGTAAGGTATATATGGGTAATCGGGTAAATGTGTGTGGATAAATATATACATAGGTATATACATACTTAGATATGTATAAATATGATAGATATATATATTATCTAGCCTAGATTAATAACTAGGTATATATTCAATAGCTAGATAGCTAGTTAGAGGGGTTTTAGAGCGAAACCTCAATATCTTGAGATACCAAGGTATTTCAATACCTTAAGATAACTAAGGTATTGGGTTTCGAGCGGGGTTTTTGAGCAATAGCCTAGGATTTGTCTTGGAATGATTTTTATATGTTTATATATATATAATTACGTGTGCTAGCGTAGGTTTTAGCGGGTTTAGGCGGGGTGCGTAGCCTAGGTTGAGGTATCGGATACCGAGGGTATCCCGGTATCTCAAGGAGGCGAGTTTGTGAGTTTTCTAGCTTAATGACCTCGGTTTGACCTAGAATTTCAGGAGCACCCTAGTTTGACCCAGACTTGACCGTAGTTGACTCGGTTGACCGCCAAAGTCAACTTTTGACCTAGTTTTGACCTAGAGTTGACTTTTTGGACCCAGAGTTGACTTTTTCACCCAGATTTCACCGGTTTGACCCGTTTGACCTAGAACGACCCTAGAAACCTATTTTTAGTTATTTTATATCTGTTTAACTCATTAGAACCCTGTTTAACCTTGCTTTTCGCATTAGGTCCTTGCGACACCAGTTCGAATTGCCAGTTGCTCAGGACGTCAGGCGAGTACATTCTCTGATAGTTTTCATTATCTGATATTTATTATGATTCAGCTTCTAGTATAGTATCATCTGATTATTCTGGCACCACACGGGACACTGATTGATATTTCTGGATTCATTTACTTGCGACACGTACATTTCATGTTTCTGGCCTCTATTCTGGAATCACTACTGGCATCACCTACAGGCATCACTACAGGCATCATTCATGTACAGGCTGGACTCATCTTGATTTGCGTGTCGGGTCTTGGATCCACTTGTATTAGTCGGGGCGGGGAAATACTCGAGTAGACATGTAAACATTCCTATCTGGCATCATCAGGAATCACTCCCTCTGGTCTAATCTGGAATGATAGCAGCCGTGCACCCAGTGCGCGGTGAGCCGTACTTACCCCTAGCCGTTTACATGTCGAAACAAGTATTTCAAAGACACCGAGTTCATTCTTTATAGTCTGGACTCTCATGCATTTCTTGACTTGTCTCACTTACATGTTTCTGGACTTGACTCACTACATGTTTTTCATGCTGGACTCACTACACGTTCATGTGCACGGACTTGATCTTAGCTTAGAATTCCTGTATATTGCAGTTATTACTATCTTGCTCTGATACCCATGCATCTTTACCTTATGCACCAGTGACATGTGTATATTTCTTGCTCCATACTTTATTTTATTCTTCTTGCTACTTGCTATAACTGTTTTATAGTTTTTATCATTTAAATGGAACTGCTGCTAGAGATGTACTTGCTCCAGTCCTGACTGGACATATTTTTCAGAGTATCCGGAGGATTGGTGTCCGACGTTTTATGGACCTGAGCCTGTCGATGGTGCAGACAGGGACCCTCTAGTTTAGAGGTGATTTTCGGGTTGGTAGCCGGGATCACTAGGACCTTGTTGTTGTTTTTATTAGCTTTAGCACCGGATTTGTCTCCGGTTTTGGATTGAGACCTTGTTTGTATATTATTTTGGATATTGTTGTATTATTATTTGATGTTGTGGTTGTTGTAGTAGTTGGTGATGGTTAGACTTTATAGTTGTTAGTCTTCTTTGTTATCTATCGTGCTTAGATTCGTGATTGAGTACTTGTGATTATCATTTGATATTGCTCCTCCGTTTGGAGTTGAGATCTTGGCAGATTATATATATTGATTGTGTGGTTGCCCTCCTTTTGGAGAGGTCATGCCCGATTTTTGTGTGAGATTATTATCTAGATAGTTGACCTAGACAGCGTTCTACCGCCGATGCTGCGGCGTAGGCTGGACGTACCCACGACTCATGCCCGATTTTCCGGGTGCGGGTCGTGACAACTGTCCAACTCTAAATGGCAAGAAGTGTGCCGATTTAGTGAGTCGATCCACGATAACCCAAACTGCATCTCTTTCGCTGGGGCTCTTCGGAAATTCTGTGATAAAATCCATCGTGATATGCTCCCACTTTTATTCCGGTATCGGGAGCGGTTGTAACATACCTGCAGTTCTCTGATGCTCCGCCTTCACTTGTTGACATACTAAACATTTGGCCACAAATCTCGCGATCTCTCTCTTCATTCCATGCCACCAGTAATACTGTCTCAAGTCCCGATACATCTTGGTTCCTCCTGGGTGAACAGAGTACATAGAGCTATGTGCTTCAGTCATTAACTCCTGTCTCAATTCTCCATTTGGAACATACAAGCGGTTTCCAAATCTCAATGTCCCGTCTTCGTGGATGCGTAGTCCTGTCTGGATGCCGGCTTCTGTCCTTTCCTTGAGTCTTCGGAATCTAGCATCGGTGGGCAATGCTTCTTTAATCTTCTCCACGAGTGATGACTGAATCTCAAGGTTAGCCATCAATCCATTCTGTCCCGGTACGACAACCTCTATCTGAAGCTCCTGTAAGTCCTTCAATAACTCGGGCTGCATTGTCAAGAAATAAGCCGTAGGCTTCCTGCTGAGTGCATCTGCAACAACATTCGCCTTTCCCGGATGATACTGCAGATCGATGTCAAAATCTACCATCAGTTCTAGCCAGCGTCTCTGTCTCATGTTAAGCTCCTTCTGAGTATACACATACTTCAGACTCTTGTGATCAGTAAAGATTTCTACCCTCTCTCCATAAAGATAGTGCCTACATATCTTCAGTGCAAATATAACAGCTGCTAGCTCCAGATCATGTGTGGGGTAGTTCTTCTCGTGGTCCTTCAACTGTCTCGACGCATAAGCAATGACCTTGCCATGTTGCATCAAAACACATCCTAGTCCACTGCCGGATGCATCACTATAAATAACAAAACCTCCTGACCCTGAAGGAAGAGTCAAGACAGGTGCTGTTGTTAATCTTCTCTTTAGTTCTTCAAAAGCCTTCTGGCAGTCTTCTGTCCATACAAACTCCTGATCCTTTCGTGTCAGCTTCGTCATTGGTTCTGCAATCCTTGAGAAATTTTCTACGAACCTTCGGTAATATCCCGCAAGTCCGAGAAAACTTCTCACCTCTGCGACTGATGTGGGTGTAGGCCATGTCTCAATTGCTGCAACCTTCTCTGGATCCACTGAGAGTCCTTCTCCTGATATGATGTGTCCCAAGAAAGGCACTCTGTCCATACAGAACTCACACTTACTGAGCTTGGCATATAACTTCTCCTGTCTCAAGGTCTCTAACACGATTCTGAGATGCTCCTCGTGCTCTTCAGGGCTCTTGGAATATATGAGAATGTCATCAATGAACACCACTACAAATTTATCCAAGAACTGATGAAAGACTCTGTTCATTAAGCTCATAAACACTGCTGGTGCGTTGGTTAAACCAAACGGTATCACCAAGAACTCATAATGCCCATACTTCGTCCTGAAAGCTGTCTTAGGGATGTCTTCCTTCCTCACCTTGATCTGATGATAGCCGGATCTAAGGTCAATCTTCGAGAATACCCTTGCACCACTCAATTGATCGAATAGATCATCAATGCGTGGTAAGGGATACCTGTTCTTGATGGTCACGGCATTCAGTGCCCTGTAATCAATGCACAACCGTACTGTTCCATCCTTCTTCGGCACAAATAAGATGGGTGCTCCCCAAGGTAAAACACTGGGGCGAATGAAACCCTTGTCCAACAGATCATCTACCTGTTCCTTCAATTCCACTAACTCCTTAGGTGCTAGCCGATAAACTGATGAAGTGATTGGCTCTGCTCCTGGAGTTAAGTCTATTGTGAATTCTATTTCCCGATCAGGCGGTAAACCTGGAAGGTCATCAGGAAATACATCCACAAATTCTGATATGACTCTTGGGTAACCTGTCTCCTCTTCTACAGATAATACCCTAAGAGTAGGCTGAACTCCTTGCTCTACTGCTCCTCGGAGAAACTCAAATTCTGGATGTCCAGGCGGTCTAAATATAACCCGCCCAAGTCGGCAATCAAGAGTCGCATGGTACTGACTTAACCAGTCCATACCAAGTACGACATCATAATCCGGCATAGAAAATATCAGAAACTGCGCTCGCATCTCTCGGCCATAAACTACTACAGAACATGATCTACAGACGTCACTAACCGGAATAATACCGCCTCCCGTAAGAATTCTCTTCATCTTCGGAAGGGGTGCGGTAGCTACTCTATGGGTGGCTACAAAGCTAGCTGCTATAAATGAATGCGATGCTCCAGAATCAAATAAAACTACAGCAGGTAATGAAGCTACTAAAATAGTACCTGCGATGACCTCGCCTGCTGTAGCCTCCTCCTCAACAGCTAATGGGAATGCCTATCCCCGTCCCTGAGCTGGACCTCTCTGCTGCTGCTGCTGCTGATGAAATAGGGCTGCCTGTGGTGCCAGGGGTGGTCTCTGCTGGTTCCCTCCGGGGGCTGGTGGTCTGACCCCACCAACTCCTGTCTGTTGGGCTCCTGCTGCTGGATAAGCTGGTCGTGGTGCAGGCAATGCTAGTCTTGGTGCTCCGTCTCGGCGTTCGGAACAGTCCCTGGAAAAGTGCTGGCTGGATCCGTAGCTCAAACATAGTCCCAACTTACGCCTGCATTCCTTCTCAATGTGTCCTACCTTGCCGCAGTGGTGACAAGTAGGAAGAGGTCTGTCTCTATGTGCTGCTCTATCTGGCATACCCCTTTGGGTTCGCTTTGCCGAATCCCCATGTGCTGGCCTGGATGGTGCTGATGTGATAGGCCTCTTCAGGTTAGTCTCCCTTCTAGCGACGCGCTCCAAGCGTCGGGCTGCTGCAAGGACATCGGTATAAGAGGTAGGTGCTACCGATCCAATCACTCTCTGAAGCTCGAACTTCAAGCCGTCAAAGAACTTCTCTGCTTTTTCTTCCTCCGTCGAAATTAATGTCGGGGCAAAGCGGCTCAGACGAATAAATTCCGTATTATATTCCTCCACTGACATGCTGCCTTGGATAAGGCGGTTGAACCTGTCTCTGAGCTCTGACCGTGCGACTGCCGGGATGTACATCTCTTGGAAGAGTCTAGAGAACTCTTCCCATGTGACTCTGTCCTGTCCAAGTCTCCTCTCTTCTGCTAGCCACCAGTGATGCACATTATCAGTTAACTGCATTCTAACTGCAGTCATCCACTTCTCTCTCGGAAGTTCAGCGGCTTCCAACTGATGCTGAATATTGGTGAGCCACTCATGAACTTCCGTTGGCCCTTCCTTACCAGAAAATGTGCGAGGTTTGAGGTGACGGAAATCAGTGATAGATCCCGTCGCTGTTCGCCTCGTTGGGGGATTTGCCTGCTCCAATGCGGATACCAGGCTGGTCCTCAGATACTCGGCCTCCTGCCGATGGGCCTCCTGCTGAATCTGTTGCTGTGCTTGCATCATAGCATACATCATCTGGAACATTTGTTGCCCGTCCATGGCTTGTCCTGGCGGGAATACTGGCATCTGGGGAGTGAACTGTGGTGGAGGTGGGATGTCATCTCTCCGGAACCTTGGATTAGGCTGACCGGTTTGATCACTCTGCGATGCTTGTCCTCCATCCCCTGGTGTCACTCCGTCTCCATAAGTAACCACAGCGTCGTGTGGCGTATCCAAAGGAATATCCTCTTTGTTCCCGGAATCCATTGCTCTGCAATCAAAATATAAACTGTAAGAACGCTCAGAGGAATCAATACAGGATGCAGTTCAAGTAACAAATTTCGAGTTCGATATAGAGTTCAACAATGGTTAAATAATGGATGAGAACCTAGAACTTATCCTATCCTTAGGGCAGGATGGTTCGGTCCCTAAGTTGAAACCGAACAATTTAGTCGTAGACCTGCATGGGCCACCACAAAAACCATGTCACGCCCCAGTCCCAAAATACCGAGGGACTGGACGCGTGTCAACGGCCAGCAGTACGCACCGATGGACCAACTCACTATAAAGGATCCATCAGGGCATACTTAAGCTGTAAAACAAGTCTACGACAATCATGGTACAACTAATCTCATCCACACAAGACATAAACATGATCCACAGAATAAATAAGGAATGTAAATCATCAGCAAGTCTCACATAGCACTTCGGGGAACAACCCGATCAATATCTAGTACAATGGTTCATCTGACCAGAATATGAAAGACTAAAATAAATAATAAAAGCTGAGCATAAACAAGGGTGCTCAAGAGAAGTCTTCAGCTAAGACCTCGTCCTCGGATGGTGGTACAACTCCTGGATCAGCTCCTGCTCCGGTCCCGTAAACCTCGGGATAAACCTCGTCTGCAAAATCTGGGGACAAAAATCCGGATCCAGGTCCTCAGGGGACATAGCAAGGTACAAGAAAGCTCATGCCAATAAATACAGATAAGCAGTGCAGCAATATATAACTAAATGAAACAAAGGGGTAAATATGTAACCATCTAAGTATAAATGCAAGTGAGAGCAGCACTAGTCTCAGGCTGAGCCACTACAAGCTCTGTGTCGGGGAGCCGGTAGCGGTAATAACCGGTAGTGGGTCTAGCTCTGCTACGAGAGTCTACGACCTCTCAATAATAGAAGATATATATATGTAAACAGCCTGTAGCCTGTGTGTCTCTCCCCACCCAATGTAACCACGCATATCATGACCATAACGTCTCATGCCCATGTCAAGCGTGATCATAGCTAAATGCAACCAGTCATACAGTATCTAAGAATATAATGTCCATGTCCTATATCCTATACAGAATCACCACGAATATCTCGGGAAAATCCTGTCTCATGAATAGTGTCCAGTGTCCTGGGTCATAGAGTACTTGATAAGACAAGTACGGGAATAAAGTGTCACGGATGTCCATCTCTAGATGACCGTACCCAACACTGTGTACAGTGTCGGCACCCGACTGATAATCGGACGCTAAGTACGTCACACGGTCCTAGGTTGAGCATGCACAGCAATATATATATAAGCAAGGAAAATAGATAACTAAGCTGCATAGATTGGCAAGGTACACTTGCCTGATGTCCGAAAACCAACGACTGTCCCTGTATCAGTGGATCCGGTAGGTACTACTCCAAAAGCTGTAATAAACATCACCAACAGTCTCAGAAGATGTCAAATAGCTGGAAATGCCTGTCCTTACGTCCAATTTGGACACAGGGGCAAAAAGGTCATTTTCGGGCCAAAGCGGGTTCCACATGTGGGCCCACTTTGCACCGAAAAGCGCGTCTGGGTCAAAGGCCTCCAAATTCTGCAAACTCAGTGTCTACAAGTCAGGAACGATGATACGAACCCAACGGAACTTCCAGAATTGGATTCCGATGAGCCGATCTCAAAATCACCCGTCAAGTGGAGCCTGTGGGGCCCACAATACGTGATTTTGTCAACGTTCTCAGAATCGAACCAAACTTGACTCACAGGACCAGCGTATTACTACGGATCCGATGGCGCAAGTTTCGTCTCGATCTGACGTGTGTACACGAAGTTACAGCATGTTTCAGAATCGACGGATACGGGGTGTCGTCGGCGGATACGCGTTGATTCCGGGGTGCACGCACCTCCGAATCGACTTCTGCGAAATCCTACACGACCGTATCAACGTCGCGCACAGTTTGGTAAAAACCACGTGCGACCAAGTCGTCCCGTTTGGCGGGGCGGACTCAGTTCCGGGGTGAAACAGGGCGTTATTTTTTCCTGTTTTGGATCGCGGTGTACGACCACTACAGGACGCGATGCGCCGAGCAAGTTGCACGGGCACCGAGAGGGTTATACAGTCTACGCATAGCAATCGACGGAATTGAAAACGGAGTTGCGAGTAGGGAGAAAATAGTACCTGTACAGGGCTCCGTGGATTCTGTTTTCCAAGTGACCGAGAGTCCAATCTGTATCCTGGTCGTGTCCTCGCGCGCTGCTGCTCGTGTCTCGTGTCTGCGGAGACGCTGTGAGGCGGAGGAGACGCACTCGGGGTCGCTGTGCTCGCGGCGGAGGGGTGAGGCCGCGCTCGGGGTTGCTGTGCGACTCAGCGGCGGAGGGGTGAGGCCGCGCTCGGGTCGCTGTGCTCGCGGCGGAGGTCGACGAGCGGGTGGGGGTCTCTGTCGAACGGCTGTAGGCGGCACGTCGAGGGGATACGGCGGACACGGGGGTCGACAGCTGCTGTTCCCAGCAGCGAGTCGGGGTCGAGGGGAGTCGCGGCGTCGGGGACGAACTGCGGCTAGGGAGGTTGATCCGGCGGCGGCGGCGACGTCTCGAGCAGGGGGGGTTGATGGGATGCGGCGGATGGGTCGATCACAGGAGAGTCGGGGTTGGGTTTGGAGACGACGGCGGCTAGGGTTCAGGAGCTGGGCACAGATGTCAAGGCGGCCCTTTTTATAGGCTGCTACAGTGAAATCCGACGGCTGCTAGGGTTTGCATGCTGATTTCGGGTCAGGTTAGTTTGGTTCGGTCCAACTGGGTCTGGTTCACAATCCAAATGGCTAAAGGTCCTCGATACGTTGCTTCGGTGTCCAATAAATTCACCGAAAAATGCCATGCGTCCGGTTCTCCATTATACACAATAAATTTCTATTTCCAGAATATTTTAACTCCATTTAGTCACACTTAAAATTATTTAACCCCAAATCACCTTAGCTATAAATTCCAGAAAAATACCAAAAATACGGAAAATTATATAAATTTTATTCCTGAAATTTAGGGTGTTTACAATCTTCCCTCCTTAAAAGGATTGCGTCCTCGCAATCAAAGAATAAGCTACTGAAGAAGGGTTATGGAAAATACAAGGTGGCCTAGTTTACAACTGCCTCCTCGAACAAGTGGGGGTATCGCTGACGCATACTATCTTCTCGTTCCCAAGTCGATTCGCCTGGTGAATGATGTTTCCATGCTACTCGGACCAGTCTGATTGTCTGTCCCCGCAATGTCTTCTCACTGACGTCGAGGATGCCAACTGGTTGCTCTTCATACCTCAAGCTCGGGCCTACCGCGATCTCTGAATGATCGACTACGTGACTTGGGTCGGTCACGTACCTTCGCAGCTGTGAGACGTGGAATACGTCATGCACTCCCTCTAAGGATGGAGGTAATGCAAGACGATAAGCCACCTCACCAACGCGCTCTAGAATGTCAAATGGCCCAATATACCTTGGGCTCAGCTTGCCTCTGCTCCCGAATCTGATAGTACCACGAGTGGGCGAAATCCTCAAGAACACATGATCTCCTTCCTTGAACTCTAGGGGACGCCTGTGTGTATCTGCCCAATGCTTCTGTCTGTCCTGAGCTGCTCGTAGATGATTCTGTATCTGCTTCACCTTCTCCACTGTCTGCGTTACCAATTCTGGTCCCAGTATCTGACGTTCACCAACGTCACTCCAACACACAGGTGACTTGCACTTCCGTCCGTATAAAGCTTCAAATGGCGCCATCTGAATGCTGGCCTGATAACTGTTATTGTAGGAGAACTCTACTAAGTGCAAATGATCTTCCCAAGATCCTCCGAAATCTAGCATACATGATCGCAACATGTCCTCCAAGATCTGAATGGTGCGCTCTGATTGTCCATCTGTCTGCGGGTGGTATGCCGTGCTGAATTTGAGTCTGATGCCTAGACTCTCTTGCATGCTTCTCCAAAAATGAGATGTAAATCTCGAATCTCGATCCGATACAATACTAACAGGTACTCCATGTAATTTGATGATTTGTCGCATATACATGTCAGCTAGTACCTCTGTGGACTGTCCAACTCTAAATGGCAAGAAGTGTGCCGATTTAGTGAGTCGATCCACGATAACCCAAACTGCATCTCTTCCGCTGGGGCTCTTCGGAAATCCTGTGACAAAATCCATCGTGATATGCTCCCACTTTCATTCCGGTATCGGGAGCGGTTGTAACATACCTGCAGTTCTCTGATGCTCCGCCTTCACTTGTTGACATACTAAACATTTGGCCACAAATCTCGCGATCTCTCTCTTCATTCCATGCCACCAGTAATACTGTCTCAAGTCCCGATACATCTTGGTTCCTCCTGGGTGAACAGAGTACATAGAGCTATGTGCTTCAGTCATTAACTCCTGTCTCAATTCTCCATTTGGAACATACAAGCGGTTTCCAAATCTCAATGTCCCGTCTTCGTGGATGCGTAGTCCTGTCTGGATGCCGGCTTCTGTCCTTTCCTTGAGTCTTCGGAATCTAGCATCGGTGGGCAATGCTTCTTTAATCTTCTCCACGAGTGATGACTGAATCTCAAGGTTAGCCATCAATCCATTCTGTCCCGGTACGACAACCTCTATCTGAAGCTCCTGTAAGTCCTTCAATAACTCGGGCTGCATTGTCAAGAAATAAGCCGTAGGCTTCCTGCTGAGTGCATCTGCAACAACATTCGCCTTTCCCGGATGATACTGCAGATCGATGTCAAAATCTACCATCAGTTCTAGCCAGCGTCTCTGTCTCATGTTAAGCTCCTTCTGAGTATACACATACTTCAGACTCTTGTGATCAGTAAAGATTTCTACCCTCTCTCCATAAAGATAGTGCCTCCATATCTTCAGTGCAAATATAACAGCTGCTAGCTCCAGATCATGTGTGGGGTAGTTCTTCTCGTGGTCCTTCAACTGTCTCGACGCATAATCAATGACCTTGCCATGTTGCATCAAAACACATCCTAGTCCACTGCCGGATGCATCACTATAAACAACAAAACCTCCTGACCCTGAAGGAAGAGTCAAGACAGGTGCTGTTGTTAATCTTCTCTTTAGTTCTTCAAAAGCCTTCTGGCAGTCTTCTGTCCATACAAACTCCTGATCCTTTTGTGTCAGCTTCGTCATTGGTTCTGCAATCCTTGAGAAATTTTCTACGAACCTTCGGTAATATCCCGCAAATCCGAGAAAACTTCTCACCTCTGCGACTGATGTGGGTGTAGGCCATGTCTCAATTGCTGCAACCTTCTCTGGATCCACTGAGAGTCCTTCTCCTGATATGATGTGTCCCAAGAAAGGCACTCTGTCCATACAGAACTCACACTTACTGAGCTTGGCATATAACTTCTCCTGTCTCAAGGTCTCTAACACGATTCTGAGATGCTCCTCGTGCTCTTCAGGTCTCTTGGAATATATGAGAATGTCATCAATGAACACCACTACAAATTTATCCAAGAACTGATGAAAGACTCTGTTCATTAAGCTCATAAACACTGCTGGTGCGTTGGTTAAACCAAACGGCATCACCAAGAACTCATAATGCCCATACTTCGTCCTGAAAGCTGTCTTAGGGATGTCTTCCTTCCTCACCTTGATCTGATGATAGCCGGATCTAAGGTCAATCTTCGAGAATACCCTTGCACCACTCAATTGATCGAATAGATCATCAATGCGTGGTAAGGGATACCTGTTCTTGATGGTCACGGCATTCAGTGCCCTGTAATCAATGCACAACCGTACTGTTCCATCCTTCTTCGGCACAAATAAGATGGGTGCTCCCCAAGGTGAAACACTGGGGCGAATGAAACCCTTGTCCAACAGATCATCTACCTGTTCCTTCAATTCCACTAACTCCTTAGGTGCTAGCCGATAAACTGATGAAGTGATTGGCTCTGCTCCTGGAGTTAAGTCTATTGTGAATTCTATTTCCCGATCAGGCGGTAAACCTGGAAGGTCATCAGGAAATACATCCACAAATTCTGATATGACTCTTGGGTAACCTGTCTCCTCTTCTACAGATAATACCCTAAGAGTAGGCTGAACTCCTTGCTCTACTGCTCCTCGGAGAAACTCAAATTCTGGATGTCCAGGCGGTCTAAATATAACCCGCCCAAGTCGGCAATCAAGAGTTGCATGGTACTGACTTAACCAGTCCATACCAAGTACGATATCATAATCCGGCATAGAAAATATCAGAAACTGCGCTCGCATCTCTCGGCCACAAACTACTACAGAACATGATCTACAGACGTCACTAACCGGAATAATACCGCCTCCCGTAAGAATTCTCTTCATCTTCGGAAGGGGTGCGGTAGCTACTCTATGGGTGGCTACAAAGCTAGCTGCTATAAATGAATGCGATGCTCCAGAATCAAATAAAACTACAGCAGGTAATGAAGCTACTAAAATAGTACCTGCGATGACCTCGCCTGCTGTAGCCTCCTCCTCAACAGCTAATGGGAATGCCTGTCCCCGTCCCTGAGCTGGACCTCTCTGCTGCTGCTGCTGCTGATGAAATAGGGCTGCCTGTGGTGCCAGGGGTGGTCTCTGCTGGTTCCCTCCGGGGGCTGGTGGTCTGACCCCACCAACTCCTGTCTGTTGGGCTCCTGCTGCTGGATAAGCTGGTCGTGGTGCAGGCAATGCTAGTCTTGGTGCTCCGTCTCGGCGTTCGGAACAGTCCCTGGAAAAGTGCTGGCTGGATCCGCAGCTCAAACATAGTCCCAACTTACGCCTGCATTCCTTCTCAATGTGTCCTACCTTGCCGCAGTGGTGACAAGTAGGAAGAGGTCTATCTCTATGTGCTGCTCTATCTGGCATACCCCTTTGGGTTCGCTTTGCCGAATCCCCATGTGCTGGCCTGGATGGTGCTGATGTGATAGGCCTCTTCAGGTTAGTCTCCCTTCTAGCGACGCGCTCCAAGCGTCGGGCTGCTGCAAGGACATCGGTATAAGAGGTAGGTGCTACCGATCCAATCACTCTCTGAAGCTCGAACTTCAAGCCGTCAAAGAACTTCTCTGCTTTTTCTTCCTCCGTCGAAATTAATGTCGGGGCAAAGCGGCTCAGACGAATAAATTCCGTATTATATTCCTCCACTGACATGCTGCCTTGGATAAGGCGGTTGAACCTGTCTCTGAGCTCTGACCGTGCGACTGCCGGGATGTACATCTCTTGGAAGAGTCTAGAGAACTCTTCCCATGTGACTCTGTCCTGTCCAAGTCTCCTCTCTTCTGCTAGCCACCAGTGATGCACATTATCAGTTAACTGCATTCTAACTGCAGTCATCCACTTCTCTCTCGGAAGTTCAGCGGCTTCCAACTGATGCTGAATATTGGTGAGCCACTCATGAACTTCCGTTGGCCCTTCCTTACCAGAAAATGTGCGAGGTTTGAGGTGACGGAAATCAGTGATAGATCCCGTCGCTGTTCGCCTCGTTGGGGGATTTGCCTGCTCCAATGCGGATACCAGGCTGGTCCTCAGATACTCGGCCTCCTGCCGATGGGCCTCCTGCTGAATCTGTTGCTGTGCTTGCATCATAGCATACATCATCTGGAACATTTGTTGCCCGTCCATGGCTTGTCCTGGCGGGAATACTGGCATCTGGGGAGTGAACTGTGGTGGAGGTGGGATGTCATCTCTCCGGAACCTTGGATTAGGCTGACCGGTTTGATCACTCTGCGATGCTTGTCCTCCATCCCCTGGTGTCACTCCGTCTCCATAAGTAACCACAGCGTCGTGTGGCGTATCCAAAGGAATATCCTCTTTGTTCCCGGAATCCATTGCTCTGCAATCAAAATATAAACTGTAAGAACGCTCAGAGGAATCAATACAGGATGCAGTTCAAGTAACAAATTTTGAGTTCGATATAGAGTTCAACAATGGTTAAATAATGGATGAGAACCTAGAACTTATCCTATCCTTAGGGCAGGATGGTTCGGTCCCTAAGTTGAAACTGAACAATTTAGTCGTAGACCTGCATGGGCCACCACAAAACCATGTCACGCCCCAGTCCCAAAATACCGAGGGACTGGACGCGTGTCAACGGCCAGCAGTACGCACCGATGGACCAACTCACTATAAAGGATCCATCAGGGCATACTTAAGCTGTAAAACAAGTCTACGACAATCATGGTACAACTAATCTCATCCACACAAGACATAAACATGATCCACAGAATAAATAAGGAATGTAAATCATCAGCAAGTCTCACATAGCACTTCGGGGAACAACCCGATCAATATCTAGTACAATGGTTCATCTGACCAGAATATGAAAGACTGAAATAAATAATAAAAGCTGAGCATAAACAAGGGTGCTCAAGAGAAGTCTTCAGCTAAGACCTCGTCCTCGGATGGTGGTACAACTCCTGGATCAGCTCCTGCTCCGGTCCCGTAAACCTCGGGATAAACCTCGTCTGCAAAATCTGGGGACAAAAATCCGGATCCAGGTCCTCAGGGGACATAGCAAGGTACAAGAAAGCTCATGCCAATAAATACAGATAAGCAGTGCAGCAATATATAACTAAATGAAACAAAGGGGTAAATATGTAACCATCTAAGTGTAAATGCAAGTGAGAGCAGCACTAGTCTCAGGCTGAGCCACTACAAGCTCTGTGTCGGGGAGCCGGTAGCGGTAATAACCGGTAGTGGGTCTAGCTCTGCTACGAGAGTCTACGACCTCTCAATAATAGAAGATATATATATGTAAACAGCCTGTAGCCTGTGTGTCTCTCCCCACCCAATGTAACCACGCATATCATGACCATAACGTCTCATGCCCATGTCAAGCGTGATCATAGCTAAATGCAACCAGTCATACAGTATCTAAGAATATAATGTCCATGTCCTATATCCTATACAGAATCACCACGAATATCTCGGGAAAATCCTGTCTCATGAATAGTGTCCAGTGTCCTGGGTCATAGAGTACTTGATAAGACAAGTACGGGAATAAAGTGTCACGGATGTCCATCTCTAGATGACCGTACCCAACACTGTGTACAGTGTCGGCACCCGACTGATAATCGGACGCTAAGTACGTCACACGGTCCTAGGTTGAGCATGCACAGCAATATATATATAAGCAAGGAAAATAGATAACTAAGCTGCATAGATTGGCAAGGTACACTTGCCTGATGTCCGAAAACCAACGACTGTCCCTGTATCAGTGGATCCGGTAGGTACTACTCCAAAAGCTGTAATAAACATCACCAACAGTCTCAGAAGATGTCAAATAGCTGGAAATGCCTGTCCTTACGTCCAATTTGGACACAGGGGCAAAAAGGTCATTTTCGGGCCAAAGCGGGTTCCACATGTGGGCCCACTTTGCACCGAAAAGCGCGTCTGGGTCAAAGGTCTCCAAATTCTGCAAACTCAGTGTCTACAAGTCAGGAACGATGATACGAACCCAACGGAACTTCCAGAATTGGATTCCGATGAGCCGATCTCAAAATCACCCGTCAAGTGGAGCCTGTGGGGCCCACGATACGTGATTTTGTCAACGTTCTCAGAATCGAACCAAACTTGACTCACAGGACCAGCGTATTACTACGGATCCGATGGCGCAAGTTTCGTCTCGATCTGACGTGTGTACACAAAGTTACAGCGTGTTTCAGAATCGACGGATACGGGGTGTCGTCGGCGGATACGCGTTGATTCCGGGGTGCACGCACCTCCGAATCGACTTCTGCGAAATCCTACACGACCGTATCAATGTCGCGCACAGTTTGGTAAAAACCACGTGCGACCAAGTCGTCCCGTTTGGCGGGGCGGACTCAGTTCCGGGGTGAAACAGGGCGTTATTTTTTCCTGTTTTGGATCGCGGTGTACGACCACTACAGGACGCGATGCGCCGAGCAAGTTGCACGGGCACCGAGAGGGTTATACAGTCTACGCATAGCAATCGACAGAATTGAAAACGGAGTTGCGAGTAGGGAGAAAATAGTACCTGTACAGGGCTCCGTGGATTCTGTTTTCCAAGTGACCGAGAGTCCAATCTGTATCCTGGTCGTGTCCTCGCGCGCTGCTGCTCGTGTCTCGTGTCTGCGGAGACGCTGTGAGGCGGAGGAGACGCACTCGGGGTCGCTGTGCTCGCGGCGGAGGGGTGAGGCCGCGCTCGGGGTTGCTGTGCGACTCAGCGGCGGAGGGGTGAGGCCGCGCTCGGGTCGCTGTGCTCGCGGCGGAGGTCGACGAGCGAGTGGGGGTCTCTGTCGAACGGCTGTAGGCGGCACGTCGAGGGGATACGGCGGACACGGAGGTCGACAGCTGCTGTTCCCAGCAGCGAGTCGGGGTCGAGGGGAGTCGCGGCGTCGGGGACGAACTGCGGCTAGGGAGGTTGATCCGGCGGCGGCGGCGACGTCTCGAGCAGGGGGGGTTGATGGGATGCGGCGGATGGGTCGATCACAGGAGAGTCGGGGTTGGGTTTGGAGACGACGGCGGCTAGGGTTCAGGAGCTGGGCACGGATGTCAAGGCGGCCCTTTTTATAGGCTGCTACAGTGAAATCCGGCGGCTGCTAGGGTTTGCATGCTGGTTTCGGGTCAGGTTAGTTTGGTTCGGTCCAACTGGGTCTGGTTCACAATCCAAATGGCTAAAGGTCCTCGATACGTTGCTTCGGTGTCCAATAAATTCACCGAAAAATGCCATGCGTCCGGTTCTCCATTATACACAATAAATTTCTATTTCCAGAATATTTTAACTCCATTTAGTCACACTTAAAATTATTTAACCCCAAATCACCTTAGCTATAAATTCCAGAAAAATACCGAAAATACGGAAAATTATTTAAATTTTATTCCTGAAATTTAGGGTGTTTACAATCTTTCCTCCTTAAAAGGATTGCGTCCTCGCAATCAAAGAATAAGCTACTGAAGAAGGGTTATGGAAAATACAAGGTGGCCTAGTTTACAACTGCCTCCTCGAACAAGTGGGGGTATCGCTGACGCATACTATCTTCTCGTTCCCAAGTCGATTCGCCTGGTGAATGATGTTTCCATGCTACTCGGACCAGTCTGATTGTCTGTCCCCGCAATGTCTTCTCACTGACGTCGAGGATGCCAACTGGTTGCTCTTCATACCTCAAGCTCGGGCCTACCGCGATCTCTGAATGATCGACTACGTGACTTGGGTCGGTCACGTACCTTCGCAGCTGTGAGACGTGGAATACGTCATGCACTCCCTCTAAGGATGGAGGTAATGCAAGACGATAAGCCACCTCACCAACGCGCTCTAGAATGTCAAATGGCCCAATATACCTTGGGCTCAGCTTGCCTCTGCTCCCGAATCTGATAGTACCACGAGTGGGCGAAATCCTCAAGAACACATGATCTCCTTTCTTGAACTCTAGGGGACGCCTGTGTGTATCTGCCCAATGCTTCTGTCTGTCCTGAGCTGCTCGTAGATGATTCTGTATCTGCTTCACCTTCTCCACTGTCTGCGTTACCAATTCTGGTCCCAGTATCTGACGTTCACCAACGTCACTCCAACACACAGGTGACTTGCACTTCCGTCCGTATAAAGCTTCAAATGGCGCCATCTGAATGCTGGCCTGATAACTGTTATTGTAGGAGAACTCTACTAAGTGCAAATGATCTTCCCAAGATCCTCCGAAATCTAGCATACATGATCGCAATATGTCCTCCAAGATCTGAATGGTGCGCTCCGATTGTCCATCTGTCTGCGGGTGGTATGCCGTGCTGAATTTGAGTCTGATGCCTAGACTCTCTTGCATGCTTCTCCAGAAATGAGATGTAAATCTCGAATCTCGATCCGATACAATACTAACAGGTACTCCATGTAATTTGACGATTTGTCGCATATACATGTCAGCTAGTACCTCTGTGGACTGTCCAACTCTAAATGGCAAGAAGTGTGCCGATTTAGTGAGTCGATCCACGATAACCCAAATTGCATCTCTTCCGCTGGGGCTCTTCGGAAATCCTGTGACAAAATCCATCGTGATATGCTCCCACTTCCATTCCGGTATCGGGAGCGGTTGTAACATACCTGCAGTTCTCTGATGCTCCGCCTTCACTTGTTGACATACTAAACATTTGGCCACAAATCTCGCGATCTCTCTCTTCATTCCATGCCACCAGTAATACTGTCTCAAGTCCCGATACATCTTGGTTCCTCCTGGGTGAACAGAGTACATAGAGCTATGTGCTTCAGTCATTAACTCCTGTCTCAATTCTCCATTTGGAACATACAAGCGATTTCCAAATCTCAATGTCCCGTCTTCGTGGATGCGTAGTCCTGTCTGGATGCCGGCTTCTGTCCTTTCCTTGAGTCTTCGGAATCTAGCATCGGTGGGCAATGCTTCTTTAATCTTCTCCACGAGTGATGACTGAATCTCAAGGTTAGCCATCAATCCATTCTGTCCCGGTACGACAACCTCTATCTGAAGCTCCTGTAAGTCCTTCAATAACTCGGGCTGCATTGTCAAGAAATAAGCCGTAGGCTTCCTGCTGAGTGCATCTGCAACAACATTCGCCTTTCCCGGATGATACTGCAGATCGATGTCAAAATCTACCATCAGTTCTAGCCAGCGTCTCTGTCTCATGTTAAGCTCCTTCTGAGTATACACATACTTCAGACTCTTGTGATCAGTAAAGATTTCTACCCTCTCTCCATAAAGATAGTGCCTCCATATCTTCAGTGCAAATATAACAGCTGCTAGCTCCAGATCATGTGTGGGGTAGTTCTTCTCGTGGTCCTTCAACTGTCTCGACGCATAAGCAATGACCTTGCCATGTTGCATCAAAACACATCCTAGTCCACTGCCGGATGCATCACTATAAACAACAAAACCTCCTGACCCTGAAGGAAGAGTCAAGACAGGTGCTGTTGTTAATCTTCTCTTTAGTTCTTCAAAAGCCTTCTGGCAGTCTTCTGTCCATACAAACTCCTGATCCTTTCGTGTCAGCTTCGTCATTGGTTCTGCAATCCTTGAGAAATTTTCTACGAACCTTCGGTAATATCCCGCAAGTCCGAGAAAACTTCTCACCTCTGCGACTGATGTGGGTGTAGGCCATGTCTCAATTGCTGCAACCTTCTCTGGATCCACTGAGAGTCCTTCTCCTGATATGATGTGTCCCAAGAAAGGCACTCTGTCCATACAGAACTCACACTTACTGAGCTTGGCATATAACTTCTCCTGTCTCAAGGTCTCTAACACGATTCTGAGATGCTCCTCGTGCTCTTCAGGGCTCTTGGAATATATGAGAATGTCATCAATGAACACTACTACAAATTTATCCAAGAACTGATGAAAGACTCTGTTCATTAAGCTCATAAACACTGCTGGTGCGTTGGTTAAACCAAACGGCATCACCAAGAACTCATAATGCCCATACTTCGTCCTGAAAGCTGTCTTAGGGATGTCTTCCTTCCTCACCTTGATCTGATGATAGCCGGATCTAAGGTCAATCTTCGAGAATACCCTTGCACCACTCAATTGATCGAATAGATCATCAATGCGTGGTAAGGGATACCTGTTCTTGATGGTCACGGCATTCAGTGCCCTGTAATCAATGCACAACCGTACTGTTCCATCCTTCTTCGGCACAAATAAGATGGGTGCTCCCCAAGGTGAAACACTGGGGCGAATGAAATCCTTGTCCAACAGATCATCTACCTGTTCCTTCAATTCCACTAACTCCTTAGGTGCTAGCCGATAAACTGATGAAGTGATTGGCTCTGCTCCTGGAGTTAAGTCTATTGTGAATTCTATTTCCCGATCAGGCGGTAAACCTGGAAGGTCATCAGGAAATACATCCACAAATTCTGATATGACTCTTGGGTAACCTGTCTCCTCTTCTACAGATAATACCCTAAGAGTAGGCTGAACTCCTTGCTCTACTGCTCCTCGGAGAAACTCAAATTCTGGATGTCCAGGCGGTCTAAATATAACCCGCCCAAGTCGGCAATCAAGAGTCGCATGGTACTGACTTAACCAGTCCATACCAAGTACGACATCATAATCCAGCATAGAAAATATCAGAAACTGCGCTCGCATCTCTCGGCCACAAACTACTACAGAACATGATCTACAGACGTCACTAACCGGAATAATACCGCCTCCCGTAAGAATTCTCTTCATCTTCGGAAGGGGTGCGGTAGCTACTCTATGGGTGGCTACAAAGCTAGCTGCTATAAATGAATGCGATGCTCCAGAATCAAATAAAACTACAGCAGGTAATGAAGCTACTAAAATAGTACCTGCGATGACCTCGCCTGCTGTAGCCTCCTCCTCAACAGCTAATGGGAATGCCTGTCCCCGTCCCTGAGCTGGACCTCTCTGCTGCTGCTGCTGCTGATGAAATAGGGCTGCCTGTGGTGCCAGTGTGGTCTCTGCTGGTTCCCTCCGGGGGCTGGTGGTCTGACCCCACCAACTCCTGTCTGTTGGGCTCCTGCTGCTGGATAAGCTGGTCGTGGTGCAGGCAATGCTAGTCTTGGTGCTCCGTCTCGGCGTTCGGAACAGTCCCTGGAAAAGTGCTGGCTGGATCCGCAGCTCAAACATAGTCCCAACTTACGCCTGCATTCCTTCTCAATGTGTCCTACCTTGCCGCAGTGGTGACAAGTAGGAAGAGGTCTGTCTCTATGTGCTGCTCTATCTGGCATACCCCTTTGGGTTCGCTTTGCCGAATCCCCATGTGCTGGCCTGGATGGTGCTGATGTGATAGGCCTCTTCAGGTTAGTCTCCCTTCTAGCGACGCGCTCCAAGCGTCGGGCTGCTGCAAGGACATCGGTATAAGAGGTAGGTGCTACCGATCCAATCACTCTCTGAAGCTCGAACTTCAAGCCGTCAAAGAACTTCTCTGCTTTTTCTTCCTCCGTCGAAATCAATGTCGGGGCAAAGCGGCTCAGACGAATAAATTCCGTATTATATTCCTCCACTGACATGCTGCCTTGGATAAGGCGGTTGAACCTGTCTCTGAGCTCTGACCGTGCGACTGTCGGGATGTACATCTCTTGGAAGAGTCTAGAGAACTCTTCCCATGTGACTCTGTCCTGTCCAAGTCTCCTCTCTTCTGCTAGCCACCAGTGATGCGCATTATCAGTTAACTGCATTCTAACTGCAGTCATCCACTTCTCTCTCGGAAGTTCAGCGGCTTCCAACTGATGCTGAATATTGGTGAGCCACTCATGAACTTCCGTTGGCCCTTCCTTACCAGAAAATGTGCGAGGTTTGAGGTGACGGAAATCAGTGATAGATCCCGTCGCTGTTCGCCTCATTGGGGGATTTGCCTGCTCTAATGCGGATACCAGGCTGGTCCTCAGATACTCGGCCTCCTGCCGATGGGCCTCCTGCTGAATCTGTTGCTGTGCTTGCATCATAGCATACATCATCTGGAACATTTGTTGCCCGTCCATGGCTTGTCCTGGCGGGAATACTGGCATCTGGGGAGTGAACTGTGGTGGAGGTGGGATGTCATCTCTCCGGAACCTTGGATTAGGCTGACCGGTTTGATCACTCTGCGATGCTTGTCCTCCATCCCCTGGTGTCACTCCGTCTCCATAAGTAACCACAGCGTCGTGTGGCGTATCCAAAGGAATATCCTCTCTGTTCCCGGAATCCATTGCTCTGCAATCAAAATATAAACTGTAAAAACGCTCAGAGGAATCAATACAGGATGCAGTTTAAGTAACAAATTTCGAGTTCGATATAGAGTTCAACAATGGTTAAATAATGGATGAGAACCTAGAACTTATCCTATCCTTAGGGCAGGATGGTTCGGTCCCTAAGTTGAAACCGAACAATTTAGTCGTAGACCTGCATGGGCCACCACAAAAACCATGTCACGCCCCAGTCCCAAAATACCGAGGGACTGGACGCGTGTCAACGGCCAGCAGTACGCACCGATGGACCAACTCACTATAAAGGATCCATCAGGGCATACTTAAGCTGTAAAATAAGTCTACGACAATCATGGTACAACTAATCTCATCCACACAAGACATAAACATGATCCACAGAATAAATAAGGAATGTAAATCATCAGCAAGTCTCACATAGCACTTCGGGGAACAACCCGATCAATATCTAGTACAATGGTTCATCTGACCAGAATATGAAAGACTGAAATAAATAATAAAAGCTGAGCATAAACAAGGGTGCTCAAGAGAAGTCTTCAGCTAAGACCTCGTCCTCGGATGGTGGTACAACTCCTGGATCAGCTCCTGCTCCGGTCCCGTAAACCTCGGGATAAACCTCGTCTGCAAAATTTGGGGACAAAAATCCGGATCCAGGTCCTCAGGGGACATAGCAAGGTACAAGAAAGCTCATGCCAATAAATACAGATAAGCAGTGCAGCAATATATAACTAAATGAAACAAAGGGGTAAATATGTAACCATCTAAGTGTAAATGCAAGTGAGAGCAGCACTAGTCTCAGGCTGAGCCACTACAAGCTCTGTGTCGGGGAGCCGGTAGCGGTAATAACCGGTAGTGGGTCTAGCTCTGCTACGAGAGTCTACGACCTCTCAATAATAGAAGATATATATATATAAATAGCCTGTAGCCTGTGTGTCTCTCCCCACCCAATGTAACCACGCATATCATGACCATAACGTCTCATGCCCATGTCAAGCGTGATCATAGCTAAATGCAACCAGTCATACAGTATCTAAGAATATAATGTCCATGTCCTATATCCTATACAGAATCACCACGAATATCTCAGGAAAATCCTGTCTCATGAATAGTGTCCAGTGTCCTGGGTCATAGAGTACTTGATAAGACAAGTACGGGAATAAAGTGTCACGGATGTCCATCTCTAGATGACCGTACCCAACACTGTGTACAATGTCGGCACCCGACTGATAATCGGACGCTAAGTACGTCACACGGTCCTAGGTTGAGCATGCACAGCAATATATATATAAGTAAGGAAAATAGATAACTAAGCTGCATAGATTGGCAAGGTACACTTGCCTGATGTCCGAAAACCAACGACTGTCCCTGTATCAGTGGATCCGGTAGGTACTACTCCAAAAGCTGTAATAAACATCACCAACAGTCTCAGAAGATGTCAAATAGCTGGAAATGTCTGTCCTTACGTCCAATTTGGACACAGGGGCAAAAAGGTCATTTTCGGGCCAAAGCGGGTTCCACATGTGGGCCCACTTTGCACCGAAAAGCGCGTCTGGGTCAAAGGTCTCCAAATTCTGCAAACTCAGTGTCTACAAGTCAGGAACGATGATACGAACCCAACGGAACTTTCAGAATTGGATTCCGATGAGCCGATCTCAAAATCACCCGTCAAGTGGAGCCTGTGGGGTCCACGATACGTGATTTTGTCAACGTTCTCAGAATCGAACCAAACTTGGCTCACAGGACCAGCGTATTACTACGGATCCGATGGCGCAAGTTTCGTCTCGATCTGACGTGTGTACACGAAGTTACAGCGTGTTTCAGAATCGACGGATACGGGGTGTCGTCGGCGGATACGCGTTGATTCCGGGGTGCACGCACCTCCGAATCGACTTCTGCGAAATCCTACACGACCGTATCAACGTCGCGCACAGTTTGGTAAAGACCACGTGCGACCAAGTTGTCCCGTTTGGCGGGGCGGACTCAGTTCCGGGGTGAAACAGGGCGTTGTTTTTTCCTGTTTTGGATCGCGGTGTACGACCACTACAGGACGCGATGCGCCGAGCAAGTTACACGGGCACCGAGAGTGTTATACAGTCTACGCATAGCAATCGACGGAATTGAAAACGGAGTTGCGAGTAGGGAGAAAATAGTACCTGTACAGGGCTCCGTGGATTCTGTTTTCCAAGTGACCGAGAGTCCAATCTGTATCTTGGTCGTGTCCTCGCGCGCTGCTGCTCGTGTCTCGTGTCTGCGGAGACGCTGTGAGGCGGAGGAGTCGCACTCGGGGTCGCTGTGCTCGCGGCGGAGGGGTGAGGCCGCGCTCGGGGTTGTTGTGCGACTCGGCGGCGGAGGGGTGAGGCCGCGCTCGGGTCGCTGTGCTCGCGGCGGAGGTCGACGAGCGGGTGGGGGTCTCTGTCGAACGGCCGTAGGCGGCACGTCGAGGGGATACGGCGGACACGGAGGTCGACGGCTGCTGTTCCCAGCAGCGAGTCGAGGTCGAGGGGAGTCGCGGCGTCGGGGACGAACTGCGGCTAGGGAGGTTGATCCGGCGGCGGCGGCGACGTCTCGAGCAGGGGGGGTTGATGGGATGCGGCGGATGGGTCGATCACAGGAGAGTCGGGGTTGGGTTTGGAGACGACGGCGGCTAGAGTTCAGGAGCTGGGCACGGATGTCAAGGCGGCCCTTTTTATAGGCTGCTACAGTGAAATCCGGCGGCTGCTAGGGTTTGCATGCGGGTTTCGGGTCAGGTTGGTTTGGTTCGGTCCAACTGGGTCTGGTTCACAATCCAAATGGCTAAAGGTCCTCGATACGTTGCTCCGGTGTCCAATAAATTCACCGAAAAATGCCATGCGTCCGGTTCTCCATTATACACAATAAATTTCTATTTCCAGAATATTTTAACTCTATTTAGTCACACTTAAAATTATTTAACCCCAAATCACCTTAGCTATAAATTCCAGAAAAATACCGAAAATACGGAAAATTATATAAATTTTATTCCTGAAATTTAGGGTGTTTACACTGTTCTTATGGATGAGATCTAGATACTTGACATTTATATGTATATTCGTAGATTCTTGGACTAGAGTTCACATTAGACAGCTTATACATATTCGAGTCGGACATGAGTCTGCTTGAATGCGTAGCTGGCCATTGCCACGTGTCTAGTCCTTCGGTATTTTGGGACTGGGGCGTGACATGGTTTTTGTGGTGGCCCATGCAGGTCCACGACTAAATTGTTCGGTTTCAACTTAGGGACCGAGCAAGCATGCAATAAGAATAGGATAAGTTTTTAGGATCTCATCTGCTTGCTTAAAACGTTCTTGATATCTATATCGAATTCAAATTTAATTCTTAACTTGCATCTTGCCTTGATTCCTGTGCGTCTCTTATAGTTTATTTTGATGCAGAACAATGGATTCACAAGCACGCGACGAGACTCCCACTGGAATACCACAAGTTGCAGATGTCACCTATGACGATGAAGTGACACCAGTTGGTGGGGCTCAACTAGAACAACAAAATAGTCAAGATACCTCAAGAGATCGGCAAGACGACATTCCACCTCTGCCGCAGTTCACACCACCATTGGTCGGATTCCCACCAGGGCAAGCTATAGACGGGCAACAGATGTTTCAAATGATCTACGCAATGATGAAAGCTCAACAGCAGATTTAACAAGAGACTTTGAGTCACAGCCTAGCACTTGTACTGGAGCAGGCGAATCTACCAACTCGACGGCAACCGACGGGCTCTATTACCGATTTCTGCCAGCTGAAGCCCCGTACCTTCTCAGGCAAGGAGGAGCCCACAGAATTTTATGAGTGGATCACCAACACACAACACCAGTTGGAAGCAGCTGAGCTTCCCAGAGAACGTTGGACGACTGCCGTTAGAATGCAGTTGACGGATAATGCGCATCACTGGTGGCTATCTGAGGAGACACGGCTCAGACCAGACCGAGTCACTTGGGAAGAGTTTTCTAGACTCTTTCAGGAGATGTACATTCCGGCTATCGCTCGATCAGAACTTTGGGACAAGTTTAATCACCTCACTCAAGACAATCTGACAGTGGAAGAATACAATGCAAAATTCATTCGTCTGAGCCGCTTCGCCCCAACCTTGATTCCGACAGAAGAAGAGAAGGCTGAGAAGTTCTTCGACGGACTAAACATTGAGCTACAGAAAATAATTGGATCCGTTGCACCTATATCTTACCCAGACGTCCTTGCTACAGCCCGACACATGGAGCGCGTCACCAGAAGAGAGACCAGTCTGAAGCGATCGTCCACATCAACACCAGCCGGAGCACCACAGGAAGAAGTTGCAAAGAGACCTCACATGCACCAGCCACCAGAAGCATCTCTACAGGCACTACCTATCTGTCCATATTGTCGCAGGCGAGGCCATATTGAGGACAATTGCAGACGCAAAAGGAGATTATGTTTAGCTTGCGGATCCAGTCAGCATTTATTGAGGGAATGCCCTGAGCGTCGAGAAAGAGCACCAACGGTTAACCAACAAGCTCTACCAGCACCAGGAGAGTATCAACCAAGGCCACCCTTGGCACCTCGAGCAGCACTCTTCCAGCAGGCCCAGCAACAACAGAGGGCACCACCTCAAGGATGCGGACAAGCTTTCGCGATAACTTTGAAAGACGCGCAGACTCATGGAGTAGCTAATGCGCGTAAGTTTTTATGTTTCTAGTATTGTTTTAGCTAGTGCCTATTGGTTGCCTTAACCTATGTAATTTTGTACTTGCTTATAATTGATAACATAATATGTTTTCCTAAGTAATAACCTAGTATGTTTTTATAATTGATAACCTAGTATATTTTAAGTAATAACCTAGTTTTCTAAATTGTAGTCTTCTAGATTTCCTTCACCCAGGAAATTGCATAACTTTTAATGCTTAGGAATTGCATAACTTTTAATGCTTAGGGAAATAATTTTTTCTTTATATTATTCTTACACCCTCAACCTTGAATCTTCTTGATCGTGCTGTGCTTCGAATAATGTTTGCAACCGTGTCATCTCTGTTGACCGATTATTCTTTGATTGCGAGGATGCAATCCTCTTAAGGGGGTAGATTGTAAGCCCTCTGATTTTCAGGAATTTTTAATTTGTATTTTTCCACAATTTTTCTAGAAATTTTAGGAATTTTCTGTAATTAAAACCTAGGCATTTGGTAATTAAATGATTTTTAATTATTGTTAATTAATGTTAAAATATTATGAAAATAATATTTTATGGTGTAAAATGGAAAACCGGACATAGGTAATTTTCTGTGAATTTATTGGACTCCGAAATCAATTTTAAAGCCCTAAAGACCAACGTAGAATTAAACCCAATTAAACCTGACTGAACCAAACCAAACCGCTGACTGAACCAAACTAAACCGCTAAATTGAACCGGACCAACCTAGCGTTGCGGGTCGGGTCGGGTCGGATCCATGAAACCCGACCCAAACCCGAACCCGACCGAACCCTAATTCCCCCACCGAAAATACTCTAGCAGCCCTATAAATTTCTCTCGACTTCCGTGCCCAGCCGCCAGACCTCTCTCTCCCTGTCATCTTGCCGTCGTCGCCATTCTACTGATCCCCATCCGCCTACCTTCTCCTTGCATCACCCGACCCCGTCGTAGTCGCCGTCGATCTCCCCTGCTCAGCCGATCGACCCCGACTGAACCTCCCCATCATCACCCGCTGAACCGGAGCCCCGACAGTGCCCCCTCGCCGTCGACCTCTCCGTACCGCCTGACCTACTCCTCCCGACCTCGCCGACCCTCATCTCTCTCTTCCTCCGCCTCGAGCACAGCAGCCCGACCCTGCTCCCTTCGCAGCAGCGGCTAGGCGAGCCGCCTCCGCTCAGCCCTCGACGACCCCGCTCAGCCCGACGAGCCACCCTTCGCCGACCAGAACGGCCAGCCTCCAGCAAGCCCTAGGCACAGTCACCCCGACACGGACACGGCTCATGTCAAGGAGACACAGCGGACACGGCCAGGACACAGCTCGTGTCAAGGACTTTCGGACACGTGAAAGTCAGATTCACGTAGCCCTGTTCAGGTAGCATTTCCTCTCTCCTCGTAATTCCGTTTTTGATTCTGTCTGTTGTAACATGTAGACTGTATAACCCTCTCGATGCCCGTGCAACCCGTTCGGTGCATCGCGTCCTGTGGTAATCGCAAACTGCGATCCAAAAATAGGAAAACCAACGCCCTGTTTCACCCCAGAACTGAGTGCGACCCGCCAAACGGGACAATTTGGTCGCACGCGGTCTTTACTGAAATGTGCACGTCGTTGATACGGACGTGGGGATTTCACAGAAGTTGATTTGGATGTGCGTGCACACCGGAATCAACGCGTATCCGACGACATCGCCCCGTATCCGTCTATTCTGGAACACGCTGTAACTTTGTGTACACACGTCGGATCGAGACGAAACTTGTGCCATCAGACTCGTAGCAATACGCTGGTCCTGTGACCCAAGTTTGGTTCGATTCTGAGAACGTTGACAAAATCGTGTATCATGGGCCCCACCGGCTCCACTTGACGGGCGATTTTGTGATCGGCTCATCGGAATTCAATTCTGTAAGTTCTATTGGGTTCGTATTATCGTTCCTGTCTTGTTGACACTGAGTTTGAGGAAATTGGAGACCCTTAATCCTGACACACTTTTCGGTGCAAAGTGGCCCACATATGGACCCCGCTTTGACCCAGAAGTATCATTTTTGCCCCTGTGTCCAAATTGGACTTAAGGACAGGCGTTTCTAGCTATTTGATATTTTCTGAGACTGTTGGTGAAGTTTATTACAGATTTTGGAGGAGTACCTGCAGGATCCACTGACACAGGGATAATTGTTGGTATTCGAACCCCAGGCAAGTATACCTTGCCAAATCCTGCAGTTTTGCTACTTATTTCCTTGACATATTTATACATTGTCGTGCAAGATACCTTGCCAAATCTTGCACACTATTTGCATGCTTCCCTTTTCAGTTATTATTTTCTTATCGTATATAGTTTCTTGATGCATTTTTATATTGATTTATTCCTGCTGCTCTAGTCTTATTTTCTCGTTTTACGTGCATGTACATTATTTGCTCTTTTTTATGGATCACTATTTATTCCATAGACATATTGTGATGGTATATGTTTACTCTACGCTTCCTTGAGTTGACTCGATTGGTTTCTTTACGTTCCTAGATGATCGTTATTCGGTATTGACTATACTTGAGCATTCTCGACTGTGAGTACCCATTATGCTGCGATAGAGACTTGTTCATTTGACTACCCCATTCATGAGCTCCCATTGGGCTGCAAAAGAGCCATACTATAGACTGGGAGTCCCCATTGGCCTACTTTCTATAGGACCGTGATCTCCCATTGAGTTGCGGTTACCCCAATTTACTTGTAGTCATGTTTGATAGCACCATCGGCATGCCACCATCTTAGATGTAGTGATTTCTCGTATCTTATTTATTTCTCTTGTGTTTATTTTCTGGTCTATCTTGCATGTTCATTTACTATACTTTTGGCTCGTATTCTTTTGTATCTTGTTACGTCCTACTGAGGACCTGGTTTTGTTCTCCAGATTTAGCAGACGAGGAGCACCCGCAACTTTACGGACCGACACCAGACGAGGGTACGATTGTAGTTGATGGCCCTGCTTATACTTAGTTACTTTCTAGCATGTTTTAGTTATATTTCCTTGTCTCTATTTTTCCATTTATCGGCAGTGGATTTGTCTCCACCCGACTTAGAATTATTTCTTGCTGGATATTCGACAGTATCTTATTTTCAGCATTTATTCCAGTTTGCTATTTAGTTCATATACTGTTCTTATGGATGAGATCTAGATACTTGACATTTATATGTATATTCGTAGATTCTTGAACTAGAGTTCACATTAGACAGCTTATACATATTCGAGTCGGACATGAGTCTGCTTGAATGCGTAGCTGGCCATTGCCACGTGTCTAGTCCCTCGGTATTTTGGGACTGGGGCGTGACACAGACTCATGTCTCGGTTTTGATGGTAGCGTTCTCGATGGGGCCCGAGACTGGGACTATTTCGTTGCGACCAGCACCCAGGTCCAGTTCACTTTGCCGGATAGCAAAGTTATGGGTCGTATCATCCATACAGCGATTATTTTCCATGTGGCCATGAATACATCTCCCCTGGCTTCGATTAGGATACCAGCTTCATTGTTGGAAGTAATTTAGGTACCTAGAGGAGGGAACCACAAAAAAGTCAGGGAAAAGACAAAGGAAATGCCATTGTTGCCAACTTTGACTCTGTTACGAGGGAAGAGGAAGCTTCTTAAAACCCTTCGCTTCCCACAAACTATTCGATGAAGCATGGGGCTTCCCTAATATTGATCCCTCCTTCTAGAGGAGACGACAGGGATATAGGAAGCAGGTTGCTAGGAAGTCCCCGAAGCAGGCTGGGGAAGAAAAAGAAGGAGAGGAAGAAGAGAAGAAGGTGAGACCCTCCACGGTAGATTCTAAAGCAGTCCCTACTTAGGACGTTGAGGAGGTATTTATAGACCCTCTCAGTTTAATTCCTCATGCTCCCTTATACAAATATCTTGGTACTGATTTGTTTGACAATGTGTAGACGCGAGAGGAGAGAGGCCATCTGCGATGGGCGGCTATCCCGGTAGTCCCTTACCAGGAGCCCGGGGAGGAGACTTTTCCTGGGTATGATGCGGATGCCTCGAAACCTACACCTGAGACTTCGGGGTTCTAAGAGGTGAATGCAGGCATGTCAGAACCTGTCTTTGAAATATCAGGGGCCCAAGAGATGGGTGCAGGCATGGTGGATCCCTTTATGCCATTTGAGCACATCTCTGTGGATGATGTGGAGGCCGTCGGGAGAGCTATGAACATACTAAGTGAGCAGCAACCCCCTCTACCTCCTTCAGGTATGTTCTCCCGTATGTTTACTCATAAAGGGGTATTCTGGCTTTAACTTTATATTCTTCGGGCAATGTGATCACTGGTTGTTCTGGGACTATAGGTTCAGCCTCTCCCTTGGTAAGGGTGAACGTGGCGGCTAAGGATGACGTAGAAGAAGAAGTCGGTGAACTTATCGCGAGGACACCTAGTCCTTTTCCCAGCATATTTGGGGGAAATAACCCATCCGCGGAGCCTACTACTGACCCCACTCGAGTGAAAGCACCCTCTTCTATTGTTGTTGTGGGTTCTTCCAGCGCGACGACCTTTCACCCAACTGTTGACGCTAGGGATTCTATAGCTATGACCTCTCTGGCTAGCGAGCTGACAAGCGGTTCTGGGAAAGCCTCTCCCGACATTCCTAGTGTAGTGGCAGATGGGTCATCATCTGGGACTGGTGCATCATAGTCTGGGGATGGTATGCAGGCAGGTGCTGCAGCAGCAGGGCGCTCTGGTACTTCTGCCCTCGGTCGTCCCTTCAGCCCACTCTCGCTTGCTCAGCTGCCAGGTGTCCGGACATTTGAGAAGGCTATGAAGGATTATAACGTGAGTCGTACAACTGGTCGCTCCTCCACTACCGCTTAACCTTCAAGGTCATTGGACGTTGTCGCTGTGCGGCCTGTCGCGCCCGTGGCTTCTTCATCCTACCAGCCATCTTGGACTCCGACAACAGCGGAGGAGATTAATGAACATGTCCATATCTCCATTCGGAGTTTCTATATATTTTTAAAGTAAGGCATCCAGGGTGTATTGGAGCAGAATATATCCTTTGACTGGGCAAGACGCTTTGCCGAAGGCCAGGACAACTCTTTAAAGGGCATTCCCGATTTGGAAGAGACGGCGGCCCTTTTGGACCTAAAGCTTGCGGAGGTGGAACGATGCCTGATGGAGCTACGGCAGCATCAGCAAGCCGATCTGGGGGTATTAATAGCCCATGAATACAAGGAATTCTTGGCTGGGCTGGGTGCAGAGAAGGACTTTATTACTTCGTCTAGGGAAGGCTTGCTTAATGATTTCCAGAAGCTGCGATAGGAGCGTGATCGGCTGGACACTCTTAGGGAGGATTTCCTTTCCAGGCAAGGGAACTTAACCCAGGAGATCAGGCAACTCCAGACCAAGATTGACATGCTGAGGAATAATCTCCGAGAGGCCCAACAGGAAGAGGAGGCTATCCAGGCCGAGACGAGCGGGCTGCAAAAAATACATCCGCCGTTGAGGTCATGGTGCAGAAGTTGGATGACCGGTATGAGGCCTATGTCCGCTTCGAGGTTCTCGATGTCCTGGCAAAAGAAATTGAGCATCAGGTCACTGGGCACCGAGAAAGTCAGATTGCCCGTCTCCATGGATAGATCGTGGAGTTGTGCTTCCACGATGAGTAGCAGTAGTTTGTGTTTCCTTTTCTGAGACAGTTTATTTTTATTCTTATTTTGAAGTTAGTTTCTTTTGGGGGTTGGGATGTGGTCCCCAAATATAGTTTGTTTCTTTTACTTCTATAAAATAAAAGTTTTCTTTACTGTCATGATTGTCTAATTGACTTGATTTGTACCCTGATAGAGAAATGATCACTTCATGCGCTTCACGTGCTGGTATGCTCCTGACGCGTTCAAACCGTTGTGTTAGTCCGAGTCTCTGAGAGGATCACGCCAAATCTCGACAATTGTATCTTAGGTTGTGTAGGGATGAATCACCATGTCTCACTGAGGAGATTGTTACGATTTACTAGATAAGTCATCGATTCTTTGCCTATAAATAGTGAACGATCTGCAGGATGCTTGCATCAATTCGTATTTTTATCATGATGGCTTCTGGAAATGCTCCGAAGAAAATCAACACGTCTCTTTCCACGGTCACGGTTGCCTCTGATTCCTACTTCGGCGAGCCTGAGCCGCTACCTGCCGGAGAAACGTCTGTCATTCGAGTGCAGAGGACGGATATCTTTCAAGAACTCCTTGAGTCCCCTACCAATTTGGAGGAGTGGGCTTTTGTAGACATTTTTCGTCAATTATTTGCGTTCTCAGACACTTGCTTCTTTCATTTTCTAGCAATATACATCAATAATTTGGAGGACTCTGATTCTTCTTCTTCTTGACGTTTTTATTCTCCCTTTTTTTATTTTAATAAAAGAAGAAATTACTATCTTCGCTGTTGTGACATTTGGGGTGCTAGTACTAGAGGTGAGATGGTCAAAGCACAGCATTTGTAGTAAGTGTGAATATTCCACTGGAAGATTTTGGTGGACCTATTACCCTTTTATGCACTTGTAGTATGAGTAATAGATTCAAAACAAACCCTATCAGAGATAATATGGACGTGATAGGTTTTGTGGATGGTAATGACATCCCGCTGGGGGATTTTGGTGGACCTATTACCCTTTTGCGCATTTGTGGTACGAGTAATAGATTCGAAATAAACCCTATCAGAGGTAATATGGACGTGATAGGTTTTGTGGATGGTAAGGACATCCTGCTCGAAAATTTTGGTGGACCTATTATCCTTTTGCGCATTTGTTGTATGAGTAATAGATTCGAAATAAACCCTATCAGAGATAATATGGACATGATAGATTTTGTGGACCCATTATTTTTTACGCACGTTAGTGCAAGTAATAGGTTTGAGACAAGCCCTGCCAGAGGTAATATGGATATGGCAGTTTTTGTGGACTTATCACCGCCGGCATACTCCGGATTGGGTACGGGTGATAAGTTGGAAGACAATCGATATCAAAGATAATATGGATATGATGATCGATGGTCAAGGCCGAGAAGTTTGCTCAGAGGTAATATGGACATGGTAGACTACGTTGGAGTAGTGTATTACAGCGAAGGTCCAGAGTAATGTGGACATGAACCATCGCCCAGGAAGATACGATATTATTTGGTAATAGAAGAGTACCAGTCTAATTTAGACATAGTACTTTTTGAGGAACTTGTCGTTGATAGGCATCAGGAGAAAGTTGCAATTGGGTTTCGCTAGCCGGTAAGCGCCGTTAGAAAATATGATTTCCACAATGAACGGGCCCTCCCATTTATGTTAGAATTTGTCGGTCATCTTATGAGTCATAACCATCGGTCTTCTTATTATTAAGATGAGGTCATCCACTTAAAACGTTCTCTATTTTACCTATTTTTTGAAGGCTCCAGAGAGATGTGCTTGATACAGCTCTATGCATTGTTGAGCTAAGAGTCATTTCTCGTCGAGTGATTCCAACTCATGTAACCGTCGGCAGTAGTTGTCGTCTGTGGTTAGTTGGTTCGAAAAAGCTACTCGTAGTGAAGGGATTTGGCTCTCGAGTGGGAGTAACATCTCACTTTCGTACACCAAAGAGAAATATGTATTCCTAGTAGCTGTCCGGACTATTGTATGGTAGGCCCAGAGACATTCATCCAGCTTCTCGTTCCAGTCGTGTTTATTGGAAGACACGAATTTCTTGAGGATCTTGATGATGGTTTTATTTAATTCTTCCGCCAGGCCATTTCAGCGTAATTGTATATCATGGAGGCTATATTTTGGATTCGATTCTTGTCACAAAATTGATAGAAGGAGTAACTTGCAAACTACGGACCATTGTCGTGGACGATCCTATATGGCAAGCCAAAGCAATATATGACGTAATGCTTGACGAAGTTAATCATATTTGATGTTTTGACTTTAGCGAGCAGAATAACTTTCGCCCGCTTGGAGAAGTAGTCGGAGGTCGCCAAAATAAACTGATGTCCTTTTGATGAGGGTGGATTGATTGGCCTGATGATATCCATTCCCCATGCCTCAAACGGCCAAGATGCTACCGCTAGATGTAGGAACTCAGATGGTTGGTAGATGAAGTTTGCGTGGATATGGCATGCTTGGCACTTTCTCGCATAATCGACAGCATTTGCTACCATCGTCGGCCAATAGTAACCCATTCTTCGAAGATGGTCTTGTAGCTTTGGACCGGATTGATGCGCCCCCAGACACCATCATGAGCTTCTTGGAGGGCTTGTTTTGCCTCTATGTTCGACAAGCATCGAAGCAGAAGGCCATTATAGGACCAACAGTATAATATTTTGGTCTCTGTGTCGTAATAGAAACGGAGGGAGCGTCTTCTGATTGAAGTAGCCTCCTTTGAATTTTCAGGAAGAATTCCAAAGACTGCTTAGTCGATGAATAAAAGTCTCCAATCTCGGGTATTGGTGTCGACCTCCGCTGCATAGCTGAGGCATAAGCATAGGTTATTTTTAGGACAGACCAGCTCTTGATCGGTCACCATGATTACCTGATGGGTGTTATCTGGTACTGCCAAGGAAGCAGTGAGGCCGGCTAAAGCGTCTGCCTCAATATTTTGCAACCGAGGGACATGCTCAATAAAGAAAATATTGAATGTTGTGATGATGCTAAGTGCATCTTGGTGGTAGGGGATCAAGTCTTCGTTTCGGACTTCATATACTCTCTGGACTTGATTGACGATTAGCTGAGAATTGTCATAGGCTTCAAAGTACTCTACTTTGACTTGCTTGGCGAGCTGAAGCTCGATGATTAGGGCATTATACTCCACCACATTATTGGAGCATGGCTCCGTGAGAGAGTATGCGCGATTGATGACGAGGCCGTATAGAAAAATCAACATTATCCTGACCCTAGCAATGATGTTACCTTTGGGCCCCTCTCTTGAAGCACCATCAAAAAATATTCTCCAAACAACTTCGTGTAAAGTGGCGTTAGCATCTACCAATTCGTCTGGGATCTTTTCATAGAGATTTGAGCTTTCTGACCCCGGGTAGGCTACCAGAAAGTCGGCCAATGCTTGACCCTTGACGGCCTTCTGTGGGACAAATACCATATCATATAGAGATAATAGTATTGCCCAGGTTGCCAAGCGGGAACTGAGTGCCTCAGGTTTGGTCATGAGGACCCTGAGGGGGTTGACTCACGAGATTACATGAATGGTCTATCCAGTCACGTAGGATCGAGTTTTCTGGATGGCGAATACCAGCGCAAGGCACTCCTTCTCGACGGAGGTATACCTATGCTCTGGGTCGACTATCATTCGGTTGAGGTAGTATATAGCCTGCTCGTTGTCACGACCCGCACCCAAAAAATTGGGCATGAGTCGTACGTACGTCCAGCCTACGTCACAGAATCGGCGGTAGAACGTTGTCTAGGTCCATTCTAGGTCACAACAATCTATATATCATAATAACCTGTCAAGATAACCTCTCCAAAAGGAGGGCAATAACATAAAATATATAAACTCAATCACAATAACTAGGGGAAGAGTAAAAGCACGATAAGATATCAACAGAGAAATAAGAACCAAAGAGAGCAAGTACAATATCCAAAATATACAGTCCAAGACTAAGAGTCTATAACATCTCACAGCAGCAAAAAATAATAAATATAGTCATCCAAAATACCAACTGGGAACAACCCAGAGAAACCCACCTAGCTAAACTAAGGCGCTAGCGGCGTCTCCTCAGCCGGGACAGGCTCCCCCTCAAAATCAGGGTCGCAACACTCCTCGACACCTGGCCCGTAGAAGGTCGGGCAAAAATTCTCAGGATCCTCTGAAAAAAATATATCCAGTCAGGACTGGAGCGAAGTACATAACTCTGAAAGCAACTCCAAATATATGGTAAGGTATATATAACTAGCAATAGAAAAGTATACAAGATGCATAGGAAAGTAAATACATGGTAGAACTGATGAAGTAACTGCAATATAAAATTGGGGAACAATACAAGTAGTAGAGAAGTAACTACGTGCGAGAAAATAGGAATACTAGCTAAGTGCCTTGAGCACAAGTTTGTTATGTGATCGACTTTGGTTGAACATGAATAATCTACGATAACTCCGTTATGCGTGAGTTGCATAACCAACATACACATGAATAATATTTGGCTTTGATCACATAACCAACTTTTACTCCCCTCCTCCACTAATACTCTTGGATCCAACCATGACACGCTGCGTACATGATAAATAACTCGTGCATATGAAGGCGAGAGCACATGATAGCACATGAGAATCAATACCTGAAGCACATAATGAAATACACGTGATAGAGTACCCGCTGAACACGGTAAGGGGGATAACATCTCATGACGGAATCCAACTAGTACCAGCTTGTGAGACAATATGTCAGAATCAAGTATTACAGTTCTAGAATAGGTGATATATATGCTATCATAAAATGGAAACAATCAGAGGTAGGTACTCGCTTGATGTCCTGAGCAACTAGTGAGGATTGAGATCCGGACTGGCATCACAATGACCTATTGCGAAAAGCAAGGATAAACGGAGTTCTAAAGAGTTAAACTGATCTAAAATAACTAAAAATAAGCTTCTAGGGTTATTCTAGGTCAAACGGATCAAACCGGTGAAATTTGGGTCAAAAAGTTAACCTGGAGTCCAAAAAGTCAACTCTGGGTCAAAACTAGGTCAAACGTTAACTTTTGTGGTCAACGAGGACAATTATGGTCAACGCTAGGTCAAACTAGGGTGCCCCTAAAATTCTAGGTCAAAACTAGCTTATTAAGCTAGTAAACCCTCAAACTCGTCTCCTTGAGATACCGGGATACCCTCGGTATCCGATATCTCAACCTATGCTATAAACCCCGCATATACCCACTAATACATATACTAACATGCATAAATATATACACCTATACATATAAAAGCAACTCTAATACCAAACCTAGGCAAACGCCCAATACCTCGCCCCGATACCCAATACCTTGAGTATCTCAAGGTATTGAGATACCTTGATATATCAAGGTATTGAGATAACTCACCTACCCATCTCTAACACTAACTAACTAGATAACTATTTATCTATATATATATATATATATATATATATATATATATATATATATATATATATATACACCTAGCTATATATATCTAGGCAAATATATATATCTAAGCACATATGTATATATCTATTTACATATCTATATATATATCACACATACATATATACATATATCCATTACCCATCTCATATATATATATATATATATATATATATATATATATATATAGCTCTCTCCCTCACTCACTGCTGCTGCTACTCATACTGCTATTACTGCTGATGCTCCTAAAGCTGCTGCTCCTAGTGCCCCAAGCTGCTGTTGTTGCTACCTTGCTGCTGCCAATGTTGCTGCTAGCTGCTGCTGCAGTTCCTCCATTCTGCTGCTGCTGCCATGCTCCATTTAGCTGCTGCTGCCATGCTCCATTCTGCTGCAGCTGCTGCTCTATTAGCTGTCGCCCCGCTGCTCTTTGCTGCTGTAGAAGCATAAAATACGCTGGGGAAATTGTACGCGTATTATACAGTCAAAACTCCTAACATACATGAAGCCAGCGTAAACAGAGCTTCAACGCTATGTGGCATAAAATATGACTTCAGAGCTATTGGCGTAAAATAGAGCTTCAGAGCTGCCCGCGTAAAGCAGCGCTTCAAGGCTGTTTTGACGTAAAAGGTTGCTACACCTCCCCCGGGGTAAAATACATTTGTCTTTAATGCAACGTAAAGTCATACGAGGAACTCTTCGTATTCCTCGGATGAATCTGTCAGACAAAACAGTGAACCTGACTCCTGACAAAAGTACTGCACGACGATCGAGAGGACGGTTGTGATCATAATTTTACACAGAGACCCAGACTGTCGTTTAGTGACATATCCTTGATTCGAGTTGTTTTTACACATTCAAGGAATATGTTGCCTATTCTATACAGGCAGAGATGAGTCTTTACGCTCAAGATGAGACAAAATCAGATGCCACGTCAAAAGCTGTTCTTCGTACAGAGCTCGAGGCATATCTCGGCATTTTATGCACAAGATTGAGGCATATCTCTGCATTTAATGCACGAGATGGGGGCAGATCTCTGTATTTAATGCACGAGATCTGGTTATATTTTTAAACAACTGGGAGAGCTAAAACTGTGACTAATACGCTCATATCACCATTCTTGCGTTTTACGCCAACCAGGCTATTTTCAACTATAGGAGTACGCCATATGCTATCTCCTCGAAATACGCCAATTCAGGCTATATTTGCAAAGGTATATGATAAGGTTATTTAGCCCAGAATACGCTCAAGACCTCAGTCAAGAAGGATAATTAGCTATTTTTACGCTGGTTATCTATTATTCATGCAGCATCAAGTTTTACGCAGAATTTGGCTTTTACGACAACAAGACAGCTGTTCGACTTTTATGCCACCAAGACAGCTATTTGGCTTTTACGCCACCAAGGCAGCTATTTGGCTTTTACGCCAACAAGACAGCTATTCGGCTTTTACGCCAATGAGACAGTTATTTGGATTTTATGCCAACGAGACAGTTATTCGGCTTTTACGCCAACGAGACAGTTATTCGGCTTTTACGCCAACCATCTCTACGCGAGGGGCAGTTACCTACGTGGCTTGCATGCCATGATCCTCGAGAAGTAGTTATACGCGTTACCTCATATGGGACACGTGTCATACGCAGATTCAGAAGATCATTCAAACGTGGGTAGCAGTTATTATAACCGTCGCGTAAAAGATGTCACTTCCTTGACAGTTTGGCTTCTACGCCAACTGGACGGTTATTGTGACTGATCTCTATAAATAGAGACCTTTAGTCACAGGGGAAAGGGATCGACCAAGGATCAAGGGATCAGAGACAGAGAGCACAGACAGAGAGTGTTGATTGACGACTTTGGCAACAAGAGTTCAATCCCACCTGCAATCTTTGAAGCTTCTTCTTCTTCTTCTACAGCACTTCTTCATCATCGTGTGGTCCAAGGGACAAAGTGATCGACCGCAGATCAGACTCCTATAACAATTTTTTCCTCGAATTATTTTTATTGTACTCGACATCCTCATATAGAATTAATTGTACTCTTTTTCTTGTTTGTAAACAAAGAAAGAGTTTCGTATAAACCTAGTTTTATTTTTTTATCATCAAACACAAGATGGCGACTCTGCTGGGGACGACTTTCTCATCTGACGAGAAAGCAATTGCTCAACACTATATTGTATCCATTGGATCGACGAAGAAGACTTTGGTCGTCCAATTCGACCAATCTGCTTATGAAGACATGCTTCGTGCAGGGGGTAGCTCTCATTCTCTCTCTGTCCAGAACATCAGGAAGCTGCGTAAAGTATGGATGCCCAAGACATCCTCTACCCTTCCTCCAAGCTCTTCTCCTCTGATCAACAAGGTTGTGACTACACGGCCTATACGCCTTGTGCGTAAAAATTTGTCTCCCGTCTGTGACATGACGGACAAAACTTCTGACAATGCCTCAGTGCCAATCCAGAAGTCTCAGACGCGCTCTACGCATAAAACTTTGTCTCTCGTCTGTGACATGGCAGACAAAACTTCTGGCAATGTCTCAGTGCCAATCCAGAAGTCTCAGACGCGCTCTGTGCGTAAAACTTCGTCTCCCATCTGTGACATGGCAGACAAAACTTCTGACAATGCCTCAGTGCCAATCCAGAAGTTTCAAGCACGCCCTACGCATAAACATTTGTCTCCCATCTGTGACATGGCAGACAACATTTCTGGCAATGCCTCAGTGCCAATCCAGAAGTTTCAAACACGCCCTGCGCATAAATCTTTGTCTTCCGTCTGTGACGTGGCAGACAACACTTCTGAAAATGCCTCAGTGCCAATCCAGAAGTTTCAAACACGCCCTGCGTGTAAACCTTTGTCTCCCGTCTGTGACGTGGTAGACAACACTTCTGGTAATGCCTCAGTGCCAATCCAGAAATTTCAAACATGCCCTGTGTGTATACTTACATCTCCCGTCTATGATGAGGCAGATGAACTCTTGGATCACATTAAGGGAAAATGAGTGGCGAACCTCCCAACCTCTAGGCTTTTACGCCCACAAGAGAAGAAAGTTCCCACTCTTCAGATTACGAGGACTTTTCCTGCTCTACGTGAACCTATGCAAAACTCCAAATTATGTCAGGACAGGTCTGTTCACTTAAAGAAGACTCGTTTTGTGGGAAGATATGCTCCTCAGACAGATGATGGATCATATGCCACTCACATGAATGGACTGCTGTATTCCTATGGCCGAGAAAGGATTATGGTTCCTAATCTCCACAGGCCTACTGATGTAAAAAGGCAGAATAAGCCTTCTTCTTCTTCTGATAATTTTCCTGATTTGCGTGATTTCTTGATCCAGAAACACGAAGACAGGGGATCTCCTAATTGTAATAGTCATGAGGTTGTAATTAACCGTTGTTATTCTAAAGCAAAATGGTCAGTTTTTTATCGATTGAACTACTCTTCGGCAGTACAAGAAGAAGAACCAGACAACGACATGGCTGGGGGTGGTCTCCCTCGACAAATCAGAGCACCATCCAAAGCTGGGGGTAGAATTCCCTCTGATTCCGAAGATGATGCAACTATGACCATCTTCCCTGAGGACCGTACGACTCAGGTATCGGGAGCCCAAAAGCCAAAGGAGACTTTCTCCTTCAATGAGGATGACATCATTGAAATCTTCAATGTATTAATGAAGGAAAATAAACTTCGGCTACCCAACATCAGATACCCTAAAAAGGCTGGCAAGGTCGATAACCCAGAATATTGTATCTATCATCTGTACATTCATCATCCCACGAAGGCATGCTATGTGCTGAAAAAGAAAATCCAGGAGTTGATTAACACCAAAGTCATCACTTTGCATTTATAACAAGAAGACGGTATCTCCCCAGATGAGCAACCTTCAGGTCCATCCCCAGTAAATTTTTTGGACATAGGTTCACATCCAAACTATTTTTCCCCCAGCTGAGTTTGCCATGTCCAAGTGACCTCTGAGCAAACCTCCCAGGTTATTGCAATCGATCAGTTCACGTCCATATTACCTCTGAACTACGTCTCTCCACTTTCTCTAGCAGAGTAAATCTATCACGACAAAAATGGTCATTCCCATATTTTTTCTGCCCTATTTTTCTTTATCCCCGCTAAGTCATATCTTACCACGTCTACCTTACCTCTGAGTAAGATATTTTCAGCTGAGTTTTCCATGTCTACATTACCTCTGAGTGAAGTTCTTCTTTTCGACTTCCTACTATCACGTTCGTATAACCCCCGATAGTGCTAGTCGTTTCAGCTTATTATCTGTACTTAAGGGACGCCATGGGTAATAAGTCCACAACCCAGATGTATAAATTAATCTTGGTTCTTCATCCCCAGCAAGTGCCTAGGTGCAATATTTTCTCGATCGTTGAAGATCAAGAATCATATTCTATCATGTTCATATAACCTCTGGATAGATATGTTTAGCAATTTGGCATCCCCAGCGAGGGCCTATGTGCAAAGTTTTCTCCTTTGTTACAAATTCTTGTAAAGAGCCATCATTCGTATCCAAAAGTCCCGGGTACACAATGGATGATGGATCCTCAAAATCCCCCCAGCGAAGCAATCATTAGGTCTACTTGCACACTCTTGCAATGACTATTCAAACTAATCTCGTTAGACGCTAGCCATGTTCATATTACCTCTGAGCTATCGTCCCATCAATATCCCCAGCGGAATAATCCTTTGGTCTATCTTCATGTTTGGATAGACCACACTCAACGAATCACTCCTCAATGAGTTTTTCGGACATTAGTTCATGTTCATATTACCTCTGAACTGCTGTCATAATATTTTTCTCAGGCTGAGTTTGTCATATTCATATTACCTCTGAACAAACCTTCCGAGTTTTGGCTATCGATTTTCATGTCCATATTACCTCTGATATCGGTTGTCATCTCAACTTAGCACCCGTACTTAACTCTAAGTACGCCAGTGGTGTTAGGTCCACAAAAACTGTCACGTCCATATCACCTCTAGCAGGGCTTGTCTTAAACTTATTACTTGTACTCTCGTGCACAAGAAGTAATAGGTCCACAAAAAACCCCCCTGTGGGATGCCCGCAATGAAAATGAATTGTTCAAATCCATATTACCTCTGAACTATCCTCATTTTCTCCAGCGGGAAAAAAAGTTAGTTCATGTTCATATTGCCTCTAGACTATGTCTCTCCACTATCCCCACAGAGTCATATTTTACCGCGACTATATTACCTCTGGCAGGACTTGTCTCAAACCTATTACTTGCACTAACGTGTGCAAAAAAGTAATGGGTCCACAAGAAATCTCCTAGCAGGATGTCTTTACTAGCCCCAAAACATACCACGTCCATATTTTCTCTGATTGGGCTTGTTTCGAACTTATTATTTGCACTCAACGTGCGCAACAAATAATAGGTCCACCAAAGATCCCCCAGTGGGATGTCCTCAACAAACACAGTATTGTACCACGTCCATATTACCTCTGGTACGATGTCCAAAGTTTGCACAAACAATCATAAAGAAATGGAGGGCCCTTATATGATTTCAAATGGCGCTTACAGGTTAGCCAAGCCTAATAAAAATTTGGCAATGGCTCCTATCAACGGCAAATTCCTGAAGAAGTACTATACTTGATCTCCTTTGCTTGACGGAGTATAATGAAGATCTTATTCCGACGATACCACGCACAAAGGTTAGCTGGATCATATTCTATCAGATTCATATGACCTCTTAATGGATATGCTTAACTAATTTGTAAACCTATCATGTTCATATTATCTCTGATAGTGTTTGGTATACAAATTTAGTTGGATTATATTCCATCAGGTTTATATTACCTCTGAATAGATTTACATTCAGCAAAACCTTAATGAAAGTATGTTATGTTCATAATACCTCTGATATCACTTTCATCTTAGCCTATCATTTATATTCTAAAGTGATAGGTCCACAAAGTCAGAAAATGTATCTTTATTATCTCTGAGAAATTATAGGAGAAACAAAAAAAGTACATCATTGGGGAGGAGCAGTTAAATTCCTGATTTGTTGTGCTAAAGCAGCCATCATCTCATTCCTGGAGTTTAAAATGTAAGTGCGAGCCAGCTCCAGCCTTGCTTCGTCATTGTTCAAAAGAGAAAGTTCGGACAGATAATCAATAAAACTTGCGTGGATGACACCCGCATGTGCCAAGTTCTGCTGAGCTGTCTTCACTTGGCCCTCAATTACATCACGAACTACCGATGCCTTGAGAAGCCTCTCCCTTGTCTGAGCAAGTTCAGCTTCCAATTCTCGAACCCTCACTTTCGTATACCTCACATTCTGCGCAGTACTTGGCCAGCTGAGGAATACTCTCCACCAATATTGCCTGCTCTTTCTCCATCTCTTGTTATTTTTCCTGGATGGATTTGTTTAAAGATTCAGTCTGCTGAGCAAGTTCTGCAGTTAGGGAGTCGTACTCAGCCTAAACCAAGTCATTAATGCTGCCTCGGGATAGTTACAAATATTCGTTAATGGGTTATTCTAAACCATTAACTATTTGCTCTAGCGCATCAGCTCTTTCAACGTCATTGAAATTTCTAATCGGCGCTATGGTGAGCTTGGAGGACGTTTTCAGAGCATCAAAGCTTATATTCTTCTCCAGCACCATAGATATCAATTCTTTCAAAGTGACGTAGAATATGCTAGTGTATTGTTCAACTACCATAGCGAAGATCGAATGTACGCTAGGAGTGGCCGCAATACTGATAAATCTCTTTTCTGGAACATTGGCAGAGAATGTTGCCATAGTCGTCGCTTCAACAGATGGTGCGACAAAAGAAGAGACACCAACAACGGTTGGAGTTGCTGGCATTCTTAACAAAGGAGGCACGGTCGAGATGGTGGGTTCATCCTCCTCTGATGTTATTTGAACTGCTACTAATGGGGTAACACCCGAGAATATTGTGGATAAAAGATCGGCAGTATCAAAGTATGCTTCGTCGACGTCAGGCGCCGCCGTTTCATTAGCTGGATCCGCAACAAAATCAGAGGTTGTGTCAACTCCGCCCTCCCCAGAGATGTCTTCGCCTGAAAATAAGATAAGAGAAAGTTAATATCAATTTGATGTTAATTTTCCTGAAGAAAGCGTGAAGACAACATTTACCCATGGCCGGTGGTATGTATGTTGCGTCTGCAACCTGTATAGCTAAATCATTTCTTAACGATGCTAAACAAGCTGTCATACCTGGAGAAGAGGGTGCACCAACTGACGTTTGAGGGTAGTCATCGCAGTCGTCACCCAGATCTGCTCGAGGTTCATCAGGTGGAATCTCGCTCGAAATACTTACAGACGAAGGAGGGGCTAGTCCCATTATTTTTCTTGGTAAAGGTATATTGATTCTTATTATGCTCGGCCTCGAAGGCGATCTGGAAGCACTACCAGTCACGGTGGTAGCGGCAGCAGTAGCGGGCAAAGAATCTCCAGCACTGTCAGCTGGAACTGTGGAGGTTCCCTCTCTAAAAGGCGAAGGACCCCTGATCAAAGAATCATCCCCAACAGGGAAAATAATAGGCTCACTCCTAGAGGCCCCCTTGGTGGAAGTCCTTTTAGGACCTCCGGTAGTCGGCTTCTTCTTGCGGGGGGAAGGCTCTTTCAGAGTGGAAGCCTTTCGTTTATTGGAGATTATGAGAGGCTTTGCTGGCGGAGCTATTACGCCTCTCGGTAAAATCAACAAATAATCATTTGTACCGGTGGTTTCATCACCTTCATCAGAGGAGACAAATGGTATCTCCTCTCTCCCAGTAGACCTATGTGAGGGCATCATGAAACTTCCATGAACATCAAAATCATGATGGAAGGTATTGATGGACACATAAAACTGCGCGTACGAGTGAAGAATGTGCAGCTCCATGGAGAGAGAAGTCCCAGGCACAGCAAAGGTTGCTCCAGTACAACCCATTATGAAGTACCGCCATTCTCTAGCCCCATCAATAAGTCCACCTTTGAACTTGAAGCTGGTGATGGGATTCCCCACATGCAACTGGTCATACCCAAATTGCCTAAAAAAATGGATGGCAGATAAGGCTCCAAGTAGCAGTGGTCCTCACTTCTGTACAGCAGATGCGAAGGTCTAATGTAGACCAACCAGTAAAAGGCTTCAGGAGAAAGAATAGTCTTCCCCTGACCTGCATCCCAAAGTTTTGTCCCATATTGATTGATATGTATGGGGGGACGATGCAGAAGAACTTTCAACTATGAGCAAAATTTAGTGCTAGCCAACAGTCTATGACGCTAGTCACATTCCAAGAAGAATTCCTGTAATTCAACAGGAATTTATTGCCCGAACCACTGGCCGATCCGGGAGACATCACTCTGGTGTTGTGAAGGATTAACCATCCCATCAGATATAAGAATGGCAATTCCACTCTGGGATATCCTTCACGCTGTGTATCATCAGCCAGCAGTCCCTCAGTAATGGCCCTCAGGCCAGCTTGAATCCTGCATACCATGACAGGGAGCAGGCCCAATCTCGCTCCAAATATCAAACGCACTACGGGCTATAAGGTGTTGCGATGAAAGCGATCCGCAGACGCGATACCAGGCACCACCCATCGGTGTAGCCAAACAGAAAGGAAGCCAACCAGTTGAGCTTCTCTTGACAGAGGCTTTCGGTAATGCCTCATATAGCTGTAGGCTTTGGTTCCTGTAGGATAACCCCCTATCTCTTCATTGAGAACACAATATCGAGCCCCCGCATCTTCAATGAGATCGTCGATTGTGTTGGCATTTAGGATGCTCAAGGGATTCAAGGGTTTATCTCTGCTATCTACAACCTTGTTCTGCTTAGCATTTCTAGCCTGATGGAAGAAGAGGTAGGATACCCATTTGTTGATATGGGCTAAATCAGAGGGATCCTTGTAGAAGGTGGTGCATGCAAGATAGTGGCTCATCAGCTCTTGATACACTGCCACTACCCGAGGATTGGTATCCTCCAGCTCCCTATTGGTGGGAACGTACTCTTTATAAGGAGTATCTCCCATTGGCAGCCTTGAGATGTCTGCCATCTCATGAAGTGCCAGGCCTAACTCACTTAGCGGAGTGGCGAAAGTCCCAGTGAGCGAGTTATATCGCTCCATCAAAGCCAAGAACAAGTTGGGGTTGAGAGGCAGCCCAACATTAGTGGCACTCACAGCCGCAAACATGCCAATACTTTCTAGCTCTGTCTGAAAGTGCTTCAGGGCCCATGCAGTTAAACTGGCCCATCGAAGATTCTGGGAGGGTAAACCTTAGGGTATACTCCTCCCTGCCCCATAAAGTCATTACAGAAAGTCGCTATTTGAAGCGGCTGGATCAGTAAAGTATCTTCACTCGGGATGCTGCCCGGCAGTAATCCTCTGAAAGGCATAACAGGACCCGAGGGACTGCTTACAAAGGATCCTCGGTTTAATCCTTTCTTATAAAAGATCTTCCCGGGCTGGCCATGAAGATCAGGAGTCAGAGTCCAGACTATCTTTCTGGGATGAGTGGCATGGAAGAATGCAGAGATAGGATAATCTCTGGGCATCTTTGGCAGATACATGATCGTGCCCTCAGCAGTAAATACCCAATCTTCCTTCTTGGGCTTCGTCTGGGATTGCTTATCAATCACATCCCCGAATAAGAAAGCTGGTTTCTTATACTCAGCCCCATCTATGTATGTCAGGTGATCCCCACTGATCATACTCAGCAACATTTATTCTCCCTGGGCCGAGATCAGAGTTCCACTTTCTTCAGGATACTCATTTCCAGAGATGGGGAATGTCACATGGGACAAATCCTCCAGATAGATGGAATTCAGCATTCCAGCAGCAGAGCCTATCACTTCAGCTAAGGGGGGATCTGTAGGTCCACTGCAAAAAGCAAGAAAACAAGTCAGTTTTATGCTAGATGCTACACTCTTGCAGTATATGCCAAAACTTGACAGTCTGTGATTTTACGCCAGACTGCAAAAATTTGAGTTTTACGCTGGAATTTACATCCAGTGTGTAAAACGCAAGGTTTGCAGTATAGGCCAAATTTTGACAGTCTAAGTTTTATGCTAGACTGCAAAAATATGGAGTTTTACGCTGACACATTAGGAATGTGGGCGTATTGGCGCATACACGTACAACGTGTGCGAAGGATTTTTCTTATCTCGAAGTATTTACCTGTGATGCCCGGAGCGCAGCTAGACGGCGGAGCACTTCGTTCAGAACGAGGCTCGCTCGGCCTAACAGGGGTCGCTCGTGCTTGAGCAGCGGAGCGAGATGAAGAAGCGACTTTCTTTCCCTTAGCAGCGGAGGCCTGTTTTGGTGCCATGGCGAATTTGAGTTCTCAGAAAAGAGACGAAGACGAAGAGTTCTCAGAAAGAGGCGAAGAGTTTTTCGAAAGAGACGAAGGGTTTTTCTCTCTCACGACCGAGGGTTGTTTATAGAGTTCAGATAACTCTTCGAATCCGTAACCAAATCTGATTTTTAATAGTCGGTTATCGTTGGGACCACATCAGCCAATCATTTGAAAAGGAAGGCGGACAGTCATGCTGCGTAACAGATCTATGATTTTATGTTTAGAGGCTTTTACGCTCAGAAGCTACAAATCTACGATTTTACGCTCAGAATCTACAGATCTATGATTTTACGCTCAGAGGCTTTTACGCTCAGAAGCTACAAATCTACGATTTTATGCTCAGAATCTACAGATCTATGATTTTACGCTCAGAGGCTTTTACGCTCAGAGGCTTTTACGCTCAGAAGCTATAAATCTACGATTTTACGCTCAGAAGCTATAGATCTATGATTTTACGCTCAGAGGCTTTTACGCTCAGAAGCTACAGATCTACGATTTTACGCTCAAAAGCTACAGATCTATGATTTTACGCTCAGAGGCTTTTACGCTCGGAAGCTACAGATCTACGATTTTTCGCTCAGAAGCTACAGATCTATAATTTTACGCTCAGAGGCTTTTACGCTCAGAAGCTACAGATGCTACGGATCTATGATTTTTCGCATATCTTAAAATTACGCAGGACAGGATACGCATATATCTTGATAATTCGGGTCTTATACTCGAGAAAGCCAATTACAAGGGTTTACGCAGAAAACGCTCCTTTTTGGTTACAAGATATTACAAATGCCTGAAACACATAGACGTCAGCATTGAAGATGACTCTTCTTCTTGGGCCATTGGAAGTTCATTTGAAGTCTAGCCAGAATCCTTTATATCTAAGTTCAAGTATGGCCTGTTCGGCGGACATTTCGAGAAACCTTCGGGAAGTCATTCTTGAAGATGATGTTCTGAACAGAAATTCTTCGTATCAGAGAAGTGACCGTTCAGAATTCTATGTGACTCCTCGTCCAAAAATAGCATGATAATTGGATTTTCAAGACAATTTAATGCTGAAGAGATTTTTACGCATTTTTTGTTACGCGTAAAAGTGGGGACATGACTGGAAGCATATTTGTCAGAATCAGCGTAAAAAATTACTCAGGCATGCTGAAGCTGCGTATTATCATACTTCCTCACAGCAATATGGCAAATCAAAGATGCGTAAAAGAAGACAAGTTTATTAATCATGATTACATATGATGAAAATCCATTTTACAAAGGATTTTTCATTAATATTCAAGATCATGATTATATATGATGGAAATCCATTTTACAAAGAATTTTTCATTAATATTCAAGATCACGATGGGAATCTATTACGCTAGGTTCTCATCTGACGGAGATCTTCAGTTCTTCTTCTACGGCACTTCTTCGACTTCTTCGGCCAATGAACAAGAAAATGGTTAATGGCGGGAGGATAGAGAACTGGGCTTGTTTAAATTATTCAAACCCTCCTCCATACGTCATTGGCGGCCATGCTCAGATTTGTGTTAGGGATTCAGACCCAACACAATACTGGAAGACACGGCCAAGCTGCCCACCAGGGTCCAGCTTCATAATAGGGGAAAATACAATTAGCAAGCTGTGTGGTCTGATGCGACCCTTCCTCTCTCTTTGACGAATTGCCATATAAAATTGCTGATTATCTCGAGCAAAGAAAGCTATGATATCCTTCCACGCTCCATCGTTGCAGAGGATAATTGCTCGAAGATGCCTCTTTTTATGGCTCCTTATATGCTGGAAGAGCATAATCTTCTTCTTCCTCAGTGCAGCCCAATGAATCTCAGCGGCCATCTTTGTGGTGAAGGGAGTATGGAAAAATAGGTTCACTCGCTTTCCCTTATATAGACAGAAGAGAACACAGCATCCCAATAACTCCTTAAATATCGCCGTAAAATCAGCCTCGCAGGACGAGTCAAATTTGACCATTTCATACTTCATTCAAAGTATTTCAAATTACGAGAAATTTGAAAACTTTGAAGGGGGTCTTGTAGAAGCATGAAATACGTTGGGGAAATTGTACACGTATTATACAGTCAAAACCCTCAACATACATGAAGCCAACGTAAAACAGAGCTTTAACGCTGTGTGGCATAAAATATGACTTCAGAGCTATTGGCGTAAAATAGAGCTTCAGAGCTGCCCGCGTAAAGCAGCCTTTCAAGGCTGTTTTGACGTAAAAGGTTGCTACACCTCCCCCGGCGTAAAATACGTTTGTCTTTAATGCAACGTAAAGTCATACAAGGAACTCTTCGTATTCCTCGGATGAATCTGTCAGACAAAACAGTGAACTGACTCCTGACAAAAGTACTGCACGATGATCGAGAGGACGGCTGTGATCATGATTTTGCACAGAGACCCAGACTGTCGTTTAGTGACATATCCTTGATACGAGTCGTTTTTACGCATTCAAGGAATACGTTGCCTATTCTACACAGGCAGAGATAAGTCTTTACGCTCAAGATGAGACGAAATTAGATGCCACATCAAAAGTTGTTCTTCGTACAGAGCTTGAAGCATATCTCGGCATTTAATGCACGAGATTGAGGCATATCTCTGCATTTAATGCACGATATGGGGGCAGATCTCTGTATTTAATGCACGAGATCTGGTTCTATTTTTAAACAACTGGGAGAGCTAAAACTGTGACTAATATGCTCACATCACCATCCTTGCGTTTTACGCCAACCAGGCTATTTTCAACTATAGGAGTACGCCGTATGCTATCTCCTCGAAATACGTCAATTCAGGCCATATTTGCAAAGGTACGTGATAAGGTTATTTAGCCCAGAATACGCTCAAGACCTCAGTCAGGAAGGATAATTGGCTATTTTTACGCTGGTTATCTATTATTCATGCAGCATCAAGTTTTACGCAGAATTTAGCTTTTACGCCAACAAGACAGTTGTTCGGCTTTTACGCCACCAAGACAGCTATTTGGCTTTTACGCCAACAAGGCAGCTATTTGGCTTTTACGCCAACGAGACAGTTATTTGGCTTTTACGCCAACGAGACAGTTATTTGGCTTTTACGCCAATGAGACAGTTATTCGGCTTTTACGCCAACGAGACAATTATTTGGCTTTTACGCCAACGAGACAGTTATTCGGCTTTTATGCCAACCATCTCTACGCGAGGGGCAGTTACCTACGTGGCTTGCATGCCATAATCCTCGAGAAGCAGTTATATGCGTTACCTCATAATGGGACACATATCATACGCAGATTTAGTAGATCATTCAAACGTGGGTAGCAGTTATTATAACCGTCGCGTAAATGATGTCACTTCCTTTACAGTTTGGCTTCTACGCCAACTGGACGGTTATTGTGACTGATCTCTATAAATAGAGACCTTTAGTCACAGGGGAAAGGGATCGACCAAGGATCAAGGGATCAGAGATAGAGAGCACAGACAGAGAGTGTTGATTGACGACTTTGGCAACAAGAGTTCAATCCCACATGCAATCTTTGAAGCTTCTTCTTCTTCTTCTACAGCACTTCTTCATCATCGTGTGGTCCAAGGGACAAAGTGATCGACCGCAGATCAGACTCCTATAGCAATTTTTCTCCAGAATCATTTTTATTGTACTCGACATCCTCGTATAGGATTAATTGTACTCTTTTTCTTGTTTGTAAACAAAGAAAGGGTTTCATATAGGATTAATTATTCTGTTGCTGAATATCTGGATGGTTCCCATCTGTTGTAGGCTCGACTAGGTCAAGTGGACACGTGGTCGCTATTTGGTTGGAGAGAATCACTAAGTTGTAATAGCAAGATTTGGTCGATGTGGAATATGGGGTCCGTGTGGCCAAAGATGCACAGGATGCAAGGAGTCTGGAACGCATGGGGCCAGAGATGCATAGACCGCATGGAGTCTGGAATGCATGGACCAGAGCCGCATGGGACACATGAAATCTGGGACGCATGGGCCAGAGTCGCATGGGACGCATGGAGTCTGGAACGCATGGGGTCAGAGACGCATGGACCACATGGAGTCTGGAACGCATGGGCCAGAGCCACTTGGGACGCATGGAGTCTGGGACGCTTAGTCCAGAGCCGCATGGGATCTTTTGTCATGTTGTACACGTGGCTCTGCACTATCCTTGGAACTTCTGTCTCTTTAGTGTGTTCTCGTCCTACGAGGCGATCAGGAAAATTATTTTTGTCAGGATTCTGTAACAGGCGCTATCTTTGTTGTCAGGATGTCAGGTTGACCTGCGGCCAGTTGTCATGACGCTTATTTGGACCGCATGGGTGTCCCTTTTCTGGGCCGCATGGTGTCCATGCGGTCCAACATCTGTTGAGTTTTATTCTGGGGCGCATGAATGTTGGGCGCATGGATGTATATTTTTCATGCTTCTACAGTTGGGTTACGGACGTAGGTAAAATTTAAAAAAATTTGGAAAAAATTTCGAATTAGAATTGGGGGAAAGAAAAATCCGATCGTTATATTAAAAATAAATTAGCGACGTCTGATCCAGACATCACTAAACGTCACTAATAACGACGTTTATATAGTCGCTAAACGTCACTAATTCTAAAAAATAATATCGACTTCTTAGACGTCGCTAAATGTCGCAATTAAAAAATTTAAACAACAACTTGCTACATTTATAAATATCGCTAATTAAAAAATTAACAGTGTCGGTAAAAATGTTGCTAAACAAAAAAATTTAGCGACGTTTAGCGACGTTAAAAATCCAAATACAATCTCTACTAGTCGATATTTGTCGCAAACAACGACATATATCGACATTTGTTTATACAGTCGATAATATTTTTTTAAATTAACAACACTAACTGACAACGTCGCTAAAAATATTATTATTTTATCATATCAAACACAATGGACATCATCATGAATAATATGCGACTAGCTGAAACTTTTTCATCTAATAATACGTTAATAATTGGCAAATTGCTCAAAGCCAGACTCCAGTGGTTATGATTTGTACAAATAATTGAGATTTTTTTTTTTTTTTTTTTTTCTTTTGAGCAATCATTCATATACTTAGGAGAGAGAGAGAGAGAGAGAGAGAGAGAGAGAGAGAGAGTGTGTGTATATGATGTTGACTGGACACCTAATAGGAATAGAACTGAGAAAAAAACAAAAGAAAAACGATTTTTCAAGTTGAGAATATATAAAGGTGGTTGTTTGGCAGTCCATCCAAATCTGGATATCTGACAAATATCAGCTGGCAACTGTGATTGCCGATCTACCAACCTCTCTCAATCCAATCAAACACAAACACAAACACAAATACACCCCACCCCACCCCACCAATTGCAAGAGGTTCAGTAGAAAGAACCAGGATTGATTCTTAAAAAATTTTACAAAAAATTTACTGTAGCGAAATAAATTTATATTAAATTTTTATAAACGAAACAAGTTTGAAAAATTTGTAAAAAAAGTCATAGTCCGCCAACAGTGTTGGCGGAAAACACAATTACTGTACACGTAAGCAGAAAAAAAATTAAAAAATTTAAAAAGTGGGCCCCACGGCCAATTTCCGCCAACAGAGTTGGCTGAAATTGGGGGGGGGCCAATTTCAGCCAACTCTGTTGGCAGAAATTGGCCCCATGGGGCCCACGTTTTTTTTTTGTTTTGTTTTGTTTGGTTTGGTTTGGTTTGGTTTGATTGGTTTTTTTCGTTGGTTTGGTTTGATTGGTTTTTTTCGTTAGTTTATTTTAATTAGTTATATTTCTGTTTTATTTATTTAGTTTAGTTTAGTTTTGTAATTAGATTTAAGTAAAATTATTTTAACAAAATAAAATTAAAATAAATTAATTGGAAAGAAATATTTAGTATAAATTTCATCTAAAGCATAAAAGTTTTGTATAAATTCCATCTAAAGCATAAAAGTTTAAAAAATTACGAAAAAAATATCAATATGAATTGGACGTTTATATTTATAAATATTATATTTTTATCGTAAATTTTTTCGTCGTTAACAGACGTTAAAATAATAATAATAATAATAATAATAATAATAATAATCTGTCGTAAGATTATTACGTCTGCCGTCGCAGACTTCGAATGACCATAAGTACTTGTTATGAAATCGTTTTTCGTTAAATAATAAGTCGATTTGTATGTTTTCGACAAGAGTAACACAAATCATGTAGAAAAAAAATTTATCCGAAACAAGACGCATATGTTACAGGCAAAAATATAAAATATAAAACTTCAAACTATCATAACTTTTGACTGGGAGATCGAAACAAGCTCCAGTTTGAGCCAAAATGACCGTATGGAAAAGTACTTCAGGATAAACCGTTTCACCTTTTGACGGACTTCGAAAAATTTTAGAATCGTCAAAAAACGATATTTTGACCTCCAAATTTGACTTTCGGTAATATTATTTTTGAATATTTAAAATTTACTGTAGGAAAATAAATTTATATTGGATGTGGGGGCCCACGGATTTAAAATGATGTTTCGATCTACAAAAAAAAATTTAGAAATATTTAATATCTATTATAAAAAAAACTAATAAAACCAAATAAATAATCAAACCAAACCAACTAAACCAACCAAAACAAACCAACCCAAACCATCCAAAAACATCCGTGGGCCCCACACCAAAATTCAGCCAACATAGTTGGCGGATTTTGGGTGTGGGGCCCACGGTTTTTTTTGGGTGGTTTGGATTGTCTTGTTTTGGATGGTTTTGGTTGGGTTTTTTTTGTTGGTTTGTTTTAGTTGGTTTTGTTTGATTATTTGGTTTAGTTTTTTTATTTAGTTTTTTTATTTAATTTTCTTAGCCAACAATTTCAGCCAAAATTTTTTTATTTAGTTTTGTTTTGGATTTTAATTTTTTTATTTAGTTTTGTTTTGAATTATGGTTTGCTTGCTTTGGTTTTTTTTATTTATGGATTGATGTTGGTTCATGAGTAAACAAATTTTCGAAAAAAATATTTCTAAATATTTCTTTCCTTCCAAATAATTTATTTTAATTTTATTTCGTTAAAATATTTTTACTTAAATTTAATTACAAAACTAAACAAAACTAAATAAATAAAACAGAAATATAACTAATTAAAATAAACCAACAAAAAAAACCAATCAAACCAAAAAAAAAAAAAAAAAAAGTAAACCATACCAAACCAAACCAAACAAAACCTAACAAAAAAACGTGGGCCCCACGGGGCCAATTTCCGCCAACAGAGTTGGCTGAAATTGCCCCCCCCCCCCCCCAATTTCAGCCAACTCTGTTGGCGAAAATTGGCCGTAGGGCCCACTTTTTAAATTTTTTTAATTCTTTTGCTGCTTACGTGTACAGAAAATTTGTTTTCCGCCAACACTGTTGGCGGACTATGATTTTTTTTACAAATTTTTCAAACTTGTTTCGTTTACAAGAATTTAATATAAATTTATTTCGCTACAGTAAATTTTCTGAAAAATTTATTCAGAACAACAAAATTAAAATAAATCTCACTAAATGTATATAAATTTTAAATTTTTTACAGAAAGCATCATAACGTCTATTCGAAGGACATTTTACAATTTTCCAAAAAAAATTCGTCTGACGGCCGTTTATTCCGTTATAAAAAAAAATATTATATACAGAAAACGTTATTCTATATATAATTTTTTTTAACGACTCCCTCTCTCACTCACTCGCTCTCTAACACTCTCTCTCTCTCTCTCTCTCTCTCTCTCTCTCACTAACACTCTCTCACTCTCTCTCTCACGTTCGCTCTCTCTCTCACTCCATAACTCTCTTTCTCTCGTTCCATTCTCTCTCTCACGTTCCACTCTCTCTCTCTCTCTCTCACACATATTTCCTAACTCTCTCTCTCTCTCTCTCTCACCCAAAAGTGGCGGTCTCTCTCTCTCACATTTTTTTTTGCGGTCTCTCCACCCAAAAGAGAGAGATAGAGAGACGAGCGGAAACGAGAGAGTGAGAGAACAGAGAGTGGGTGAGTGAGAGAGAGAGCAGAGAGTGAGTGAGAGAGAAAGTGGGAACGAGAGAGTGAGAGAGAGAGAGCACACAGAAAGTAGAGAGAGAGATAAAGAGATGAGCGAAAACGAGAGAGAGAGAGAGAGAGAGAGAGAGAGAGAGGGGCACACAGAGAGTAGAGAGAGAGCGAGGGTGAGAGAGAGATAGCGAGAGTGAGAGAGTAGAGATTGAGTGAGAGAGAGAGCGGGGAGCGCAGAGAGATATAGAGAGGGGGAGAGAGAAAGAGGAGATAGTGAGAGAGAGAGAGTGTGTGTGTTAGAGAGCGAGTGAGTGAGAGAGATTTCCGTAAAAAATTATTATATAAAGAAAAACGTCCTTTGGAATGACGTTTTTTCTAGAAAAAATTTCCTTCCAAAGGACGTTTTTCTTTATATAATATTTTTTTTAACGGAATGAACGGCAACCGACGAAATTTTTTGGTAAATCGTAAAACGTCCTTCGGATAGACGTTATGATATTTTCTGTGAAAATTTAAAAAAAATTATGTTCTCATCGGAATTTGTTTTAATTTCGTTGCTCTGAGTAAAAAAAATTGTTACTTCTTTTTATCTTTTCTTAATTATTGATGTTAAGATAGATTAGAAAGGATAATTAAGGATTTAGATTTAACATGAGAGGAGAGAGCATCAAATTAAGCTTAACAGCACAAAGGAAATGTTTTGATCTATTATTTTGCTCAGAAGGAAGATTGTAGGTTAACCAGTCCTTTATGCTTCTCCCTCAATTTTTTTTATGGTTGTGCTCTCTTCATCACATTTATGAATAGGGACTAGTAGAAGAGGTTGGTCTCTCTTATTTCATGATAGGCTAACAACCTGGGTCTCTCTCAATTGATAAGAATTAATAAGAAACATGTTAACAGAGGCAACTCACTGTACTTCGTCTCGCGTCTTACTGAGTATTGAAGGTTTACAAGTTCGGTAACATTATAAAATGAGAGTTGAATAGAAGTCTCCTATCTGAATAATTATGAGGAATATAAGTCTCACATCGGAATAATTAGAAAGAGGATGAAACATAAATATATGAAATTGATTTAATTTAATTTTCTGGTGGACTCAGATAACGGAATTCTTTTAAATCGATATAGGTCATCTCCAAATATCAAGTCTTACGGATTAACTCTTATTCGGGACTCACTAATACCGACATTCTTTCTCCTATGTCATAATTCATGCGTTCTTCCTTCCAGTTACGTCGAATCAACATTCCAATGCCGCCAAGAGCGTCCGTCTTTTTCTTCCCTAAATCTTGGATTTTGAAGTTGGGGCTTCCTCAGACCAATCGACCTTTCGAACTCTATGGACAATTTTTTGGGCACTCACTGCCTTTGTCTTCACTTGGACTATGTGAATTAACCAGCGTTCGAACTATCGAAAAAAAGTTGGACCTATCAGACTTTTGTTTGAAAAACCAGCATCAAGTCTGTAGCTATAAATCTCTTTGATCTTTTCGGAAGCAAAACAGTCACAAAATAAAAATGCACACAAGAAAATATGAGCCAATCGTAATGTATCTCAATATCTTGTTTGTCGCTCTTCTTCATTACTCGAAGTGCGGATAATATATATAGAACAAAAATTAGTAGGAAGAGGTGCGGATATGAGTTTAAAAAATCATGTAGTTGATATAATATAGTAGCTAGTGTATTGTATTAACAATTTTTTTTTATTTGAGACAATCAGATGAACATTTAGTTGGATTATTCTCTACCTCTTGAATTTCCTTTTGTATTTGATGCAACACACATATTCATTTTAAAAATCTATAGTATTAAAATAACAAAGAGACTAATCACAAAATAAATAAATAAAATCCTAAGTAACTCATGGAGTTAATAATTTTTAAAACTTGACAATGAAAAAAAGTTGGATTATATACATCTTATTCTTTAATTTTTGTAAAAATATAAATATAAATTTTTTAAGAATCTAAACAGAAAAATAAATCCAATTGTGATGTCTATATTGTAAGTTCTTAGTACGAGTTCTTATTTGAGTTTCTGTAATTGAACTCAATGTTCTTCTCCCAATGTTGTTATTGTTAAGTTGTGATTTTATTTTTATTAGCGGATTTTTTTTTTTTTGAGAGGGTTTTTTTTTTTTTTTTTTTAGAGTTTGCCTTAGTAGTAATATCTCGGAATGGTACTAACGCCAATAAGTAGAGGGAATCAATGAAATATTTTCAAATGAAGTTTTTTATTCCAATTTTTTTGGGGTTATAGCTAAAGTACATGTATTTAAATGATGCTATAGCTCCTTTCCATTTGGTTGATGTATACTCTAGGCAAATTATATTAGATAATTAACATATTCTTTGGAACTAGTAGGTAATGACGACAATCACGATGACAAATTCACAATAAAAGAAAGAAAATTAAGAAAAAAATTAGAAGAAGAAGACAAAATAAAGATAAAAAAAATATTGATGATCCAAGATTATAGATTAATTAGATGACGTGACTGAAATCTTCTCCAAGTCATCATCAACCGACATGAAGCCTAATTAAGTATCCTATATATGTAGAGGCCAAGTCATTATCAACCGACAAAAGTATAAGCTCTGGTTCATTAATGCTTTAGCAAAAAAGCTAATTTTCTTTTCTTCTATACGTAAAATAACTTGAACAAATCTTATTGTGTTTAATATGCTTACCAGTTTTGACATAATTTTAAATAATTTTAGAATATCTTTTGAAAAAAAAAAATTAATGTATGGAATATAATTTTTTTTTTATATCAAATAAACAAGAAAGACTAGTAAATGCTATGCGTACTACTTTTGCAAAATTATTTTACTTTTTGTCTTCAATATTTTAGATAAAATTTGAAACCGGTAACTAGATTGAGACAATTTCAACGTATGTTAGATTATCTTGCAAGATATTATAATGAAACAAATGCAAGCTATTGCTTTGAAATAATTAAAGCTGAAAACATGAATATTTATAAATGTCTTGTTAGAGTAGACGATGAAACTCGTGTTTTTAGCGCACTGAATAACAGCTCATGCTCCTTTGGCCTAATTCAAACCTTGCTATATTTTAATAATTGGATTAAAAATCTATGTGATAAAACCAATAACAATACTACTCGATGGTATTCGAGCCAAGATTATAATTTACTTTAGGACAAAGATAGACAAATTGTTGAAAATCTTGAAACATATAATTATCTGAAGATGTTAAAAATTATGGCCCGCATCAACAAGAAAAACACCACCTGTAGTGTTGCGTATTGATAGTTTTTTTTAGAACTTTTGCTGTACAGAATATATTTTTAAATAAACTAACTAAAACGAAATAATTTTTTAAAAATTTGAAATCACGAAAGGTTTTGCCATTTCTGATGGCGAAAATCTGAAGAAAAAAAAATTATATTTGTCAAATTTTTGCCAACTCGATTGGCGAAAATTTGGCTTTGTCAGATTTTTCCCAACTTAGTTTGGTTTTTTTATTACAGAAAATTTGCTGTACCAATAATAAATTTATATTAATTTAATATAATGATAGAATTTTTGGAAATTTTGAAATTCCGATACATATCGCCAACCGAGATAGCAAAATTTGGGAGAACTTGATTTTGGCGAAAATTCGACAAGAATCCAACGTGTAAAATTTTTGAGCGGGAGAGGGATGAATTTTCGCCAACTCAATTGACGAAAATTTGGTTGCAACTCAGTTGGCGAAAATGTGATTTTTGGTTTTTTTTTTAGGATTTTATTTGGTTTGGTTTTTTTGTTGGTTTTATTTGTGTTGGTTTTTGTTTTTGTTTTTTTGTTTTTGTTTTGTAGGTTTGTTTTCTGGGTATGTATAGTAAAGTTCATATTGTAACGTTCATATTCATATTGTAACGTTCATATTTTTACAACGGCTCAATTTTTTTCATTTTTATAAATTTCTTCTGTTATTCATTTCTCACTCAACCCACTTATAATTTCAAACAGAAGCTACTTCAGCTCAATCACTCTGTATTTAGAAGCTCATTCTCTTGTGATGGATCAAAGTTTAATAATATTATGTTCGGTTGGAGGTGTGCTTAATGGGTTAGTTTATGAAGAAGGTTTAACTGAATTTTTTTAATTGATCGAAATATTTCGTTTGATAGTTTACGTAATCAAATTGTTGAGCAATGTTCTATTGATTATGAATTTATATTGGTTCATGTTTATTTAACTAATTGTATAAAGTTAGTTAGTGAACAAGCATGGAAATTTATTCTAGAAGTTAATGTACAAGCAACGTACATTAATATTTATGTAACTTCACCACCACCTAAAAATAATATTATAAGTAGTATACGTGCTTCTAATGAAGTTAATACTGCTCATAGTTCTTCTCATCAAGTTATTTTATTTACTGAATAAGAACATATAGTAGATGATGGTAATAACGGCGATGAAAACAGTGATAATTTAATTAAAAATTTAGATGATGCATTTGATGGCAATGTTGATAGTGTTAGCATTTCAGGATTAATTATTAAGAAAATTTGATAAACGTTCTGAATTTAGATGTTTTATTAGTGATATAGCAATTGCACATAATTTTATTTGTCATGCTACTTTAAACAATGCCAGTGAGATTGTATATAAATATAACGATTCAAGTTGTAATTGGAGAGTATACGCTAAAGTAAGTGGTAAAGGTGAAAGTGTTGTTATTACTACGCTAGAAAACGTATATTCTTGTTTAGGGGGACTTATAACAGGTTCTCATCCATTAGCTTAATAGGTTCTCATCCATTAGCTACTATTGTATGTGTTAAAAATAAGATTATTGATAGAATTCAAGATAATCAGTCGTATAGTCCATCGCATGTTGTAAATAATATATTTAGAGAACACGAAATATATATTAAATATTATAAAGCTTGAAAAACTAGCAAACTTGCTCTATCCGAAATAAATGGTAGTTATATTGATGCATATAGTAGTCTTGAAGAGTATGATTTTAGAATTATTGAGACAAATCCAGGTAGCCAATATTTTATACAGACTACAGAAGACAATAGATTTAAAAGAATTTGTATTTGTTTTAAGGCATGCATTGATGGATTTTTAAGGGGATATTTACCTGTGATTAGTACTGATGCTACTTTTATTTCTTCTAGATATCAAGGTATTTTATTTGTTGCTTGTGCTCATGATCCAAATTATCAATTATATCCAATTGCTTATGTTGTTGCTGAGAGTAAAAATATTGATTCTTGGACTTGATCTTTAAACGGTTTGAGAACATCTTTTGAAAAATATTTTGATGCATGGAATACAATTTCTTTTATATCAGATAAAAAAAAGTATTGTAGGGCTATGCACTTTCCAGAATTGCCTTATTTTTTTGTATTCAATATTATAAACAAAATTTGAAAAAACTATTCAGATTTTTACATTTTTAACATAGTTTAGACTATCTTGCTAGATGCTATAATGAAACAGATGCGAACTATTGTTTGGAAAAAATAAAAGCTGAAAACTCGTTATTTTTTACAACTGGCTCGTTGGAGTAAATGATGAAACTCGTTATTTTTTTACACTGGATAACAACGTATTCTCCTCGTCCCAGATTAGGTATTCACACGTCGAATCTTGCTGAATGCTTCAATAACTGGATAAAAAATTTACGTGATAAACCAATAATGACACTACTTGATGGAATTCGAGCCAAAATTATAACACTTCAGGACAAGAACATGCAAAAAGCTAAAAATCTTCAAATTGATTATTGTCCTAAGATGTTACAAACTATGGCTCTTATCATAAAAGAAAAACATTGGCTGAAAACGTTGAATATAGTTAGATATTTGTTTGAAATATTAGTGTCACCCTCACATTTTCAATCAAGGGTAGTTTGGTTATTGACATGGATATTTATTTTAGGATTTATTATATTAAATATTATGCATGTGTAATTATTTATTTGTTGTATTATTTATTCATTGCTAAAGTTAGATTTATTTTGGACTTGTGTAGTGGACCAACTAGTTAGTTTAGACCCATAGACCCAACTTTTATTTTAGTTTAGATTGAGCCCAAGATTAGGCCATGGATTAGGAGGATGGATTAATTAGTGAAACCATTAGACTATAACCTTTCCTCCTTAATTAATTTTTTTCATGAGAGGTCCCAAGGGGTGTTTTGGACATTTCACATAGCATGGAGAGGGGTATATGGCCGGCCACATGCAAGAAGGAGAGAGAAAATCATTCACTTCATAATTTCCATTCCCTTTAGATCTACATTTTCCACTACCAAAAAAAGTCAAATTAGCGACGTTTAAAAACGTCGCTAAATGACCAAAAAATGTCGCTAATTACGTTTAGCGACGTAATTAGCGACTTTTTAAAGAAGTCGAAAAAAAGCAAGTCGCTAAAAGAAAAAACGTCGCTAAACGTCGCTATGCCGACATTTTTTAGCGACTTTAATGTGTCGCTAAATTTAGCGACGTTTGGCGATGCAGCGTCACTAATTAGCGACGTTTATTAACGTCGCTAAATATCGCTAATTAGCGACTTATATAGCGACGTTACACCGACGTCTTTAATGACCTGGCAATACTGCCATGTCAGCAATTTGTGACGTACATCGACGATTTTAGCGACGTCATTAGCGACGTGTAGCAGCATCGCTAATTAGCGACATAGTTAGCGATGTATATTAACGTCGCTAAACGTCGCTAAAAATGTCGCTAATTTCAAAGAAAAAATTAAAAAAAAGAATACTGAATTGAATTTTTGGGTTTGCCAACCCCCTTGGGTTCATTATCAGGTATATGATGGTTGTTAACTAATGTTTGATATAAATATAATAGTACATATAGCTATAATTATTACCTATCGTCTGCTTGATGTTCATTTGAATGTGTTATGGATGTGGTTCATTATCAGGTGGTGTGTAGAAGGGTGAACCTGCAGTGATTGTGTGTGTATGTGTCTTATACTACATATAGTGTAGCAGTGTTGACAGGGATGTATAGAGGAATAAACACTGTGACTGTTAGTAGGTTCTGTGTGGTGTGATCAGCTTATGTGCCATGAGGGGACTCGAGCATGTAGTAGAAATAATTGAATAAGGGAAACAGTAGCAGCAACAAGGGGGGAAATTCTAGTGCACTGGGTAAATTCAGGCCAAATATCAGTCATCAGTTGTAAACAAAAATATATTAGGAACTGTGTGAATATCAGTGAATTAAGACAGTACTATCTGTGTTGTGTGTTGGTCTTAATGTGCTCAGAGATAGGGAAAGAGAGTGTGTATTATAATTCAGTGTGTTTGAGTTTGTACAGGGACTGTGGTTGGCTTGATACTCGAATTAGAGAGTATCAGAGATAGGGGTGAGTGAAGCCTGGAGGGAAGTAAGGTGTAGGCTTTATTTTACCTGCTGATTATTATGCGAGTAGGTAGTATGAGAGCTTGAGCAGTGACTTGCACTGTAGTGAAGTAAAGGGAAGTATTACAGCACAGGTAGCAGAGGTGGAGATGCACAAATATGCATTATGGGAGTGTTTTGACTGTACCAGTATGAGGAAGATACTGAGTTGAGATACAGCAGCACTTATGATGGGGGAAACTTAGGCTAACAAGTTGCAACTTGTATCATTGAACTGGAGAAAAATAGGGAAAATTAGGCACTGAACACTCAACACCGGTAAAATAACATATTTAATATGAATAATATAATAAAATTTGAAGAAAAGAAAGCATCCAGCAAATCTTATCGTAAAGAATATGGCAAATTTATATTCATACAATCGCATCCTAAATAATAATAAAAATAAAAATATCCAGCAACTAGCTATACTACTGCGGATCTGCAGGAGGCTGACCATCGGCGCGCCTGAAGGATAAGAACAGCTCATACTCGTCCCGTGGAATCGACACCGATGTCGATGGAGAAGGCAATGACGTCGGTGGAGTCTGTGTCGATGTAGGCGCACCAGGAGGCCGTACCCGCTCCAAGTCTGCGAGTCGCTGGTTGTAAGAATCCATGGTAGATAACAGCCTCGTACTGCTATGAACCATTGAATCCTGCATCGTCGTCAGCCTCTCGTCCATCGATAGCTGTGATGCATGCAGCTCCATGATGTTACGGTCTGTCGAGGCTCTAATATCATTTGTCAAATCCCGGAGCTCCGTCATGCTACGGTCGAGCATATCGAATCGTGCGATGAGCGTCGGATCGTCAAAGTACTTCCATACTTCTCCATCGGATGGATGATCCAATTCTTCTTTGATCTATTTTAGCCTGTGTCAACTCATATTTTCTGCAGTCTCCTTAACCATAAACAACTGCTGCAACCGCGGCGTCAAAGGCAAGTAGTACATCGAATCGGTAGGCTTCCTTGCACCGATAGACTTTCCTCTAACTGTGGCCTTGTAGCGATCAGCACCACAGAATCTGCACACATCTTCATCCTTGTCATCTTTGTAGTACAACATGCACCCGTTGCGACATGCATCGATTTTCTCGTATCCCATCCAAAGCGATCTCACCATCCTCTTAGATCGATAGAAGTCTTTAGGCAACTTTGCACCCTCGGGCAAGATCTCTATAATCAAATTGATCAGTCGATTATAGCATTCTTACGACATGTTAAAATCGGACTTGATGCTCAATAATCTTGTAACCACCTCCAACGGTGAATGATCCTCACAACCAGGATATAGTGGAGTCCTTGCATTCTCCAGCAACTCCATAAACTCTGCAGCATCGGTATTCAGTGCCTCCTCAGCTGCATCATAATTGTCCATATTGAAACTAGGTCCCGTTGCATCATAATTGTCCGGATTGAAACTAGGCCCCGCCACATCATAAACCATGTTCACCAACCCGTCGTCGTAAGCATCGTGGTTGTGGACATCCATATACGGCTCCACATAGGGCTCCGACTCCGATGCTAGAGATACAAGTTCTCTGTGCGCGGTCCACTGATAGTAATTCTGCGTGAAGCCCTTCGAGTACAAATGATATGTGACTTTCACTTCTGGATGATATTTCCTGTTACGATATCTCACACACGGACACTTAATTTTGGTACCATCCATGTACTGAGGGAACGCCTTGGCGAACTGCAGGAACTGTTGTACACCCTCAATGAATTCATCCTGCATACCGCACATGTCATCAGGATGACAGTTGTACATCCACGAACGATGACGCAGATAGTAATTTATATCCATTTCTAGATACTTCTGTAAAAATGATAGTATGTATCATATAAATTATTACATACAGTGTGATTCTCTAAAGAAGAAGCTGACAATTCTCTAAACCAAGGCTCACAGTGTCGATAGGTATCGAAAGTGATACGCAAAAGTGTAGTTTGGCCATTTTGTCCGCACATGCCAAGGAAAGAAGGCACCACGAAGTAACCTCCACAGAAAATGGTTTGATATTTAATTACTAGCTTTGCTTGCTCAAAAGAGAAAAATATCCGTGAACCTTGTTCTTGCATCCGAAATATTCTTGCGTCCAAAATATTCTATAGCAGCTTCGTCATGCTAACTTTCATATAAAGAAAAGTCGTTTAATCTCATCACATTTCATATCTCATCAAATTTCATATCTCCTTCGTATACTCTCGTTCTTATATCTCCATATTTGTTAATAAGCAACTTGACAACCTAGGTCACTAGTCATGTACTCTTTTTTTCATTCCTTAGGTCTCAGACTCATTCCTCCCTCTTATCTAATAATATGGATGTTCTTAAGATAAATTATTAACTTCACTATATTTCTCTGCAATATCATATCGCCAACATATTATATGAAAGTTGGCATGTCCAAGATGACCTGGAATATGCTATTACAATAGTCATTTTCATACCTATTGTTCACCCTAAGAGCGACCCATTTTCGGAGCCCCGCAAAAGCCCCGCGCCTCGACGCCATATATGCAATACACACCTTACTCAAGAACACATATACGCACTATTAACACAAGGTCCCAGGTCAAAAAACCTAACCCTAACCCTAACACTAGGTCCTGATCAGTGTTTGTGTCAGTGTGTGTTTGTGTGTCGTATTTGTGTCAGTGTCTGTATGTGTGTGTGTCGTGTCTGTGTCTGTGTCATATGTGTATCCTGTGAGAGAGAGAGAGAGGGAGTTAGGGTTTACCTAGAGGAGGAGGAGAAGAGGGGAGGACGCGGCCCGAGGAGGGAGGACGCGGATGGAGGGGGGTCGCCGGGAGGGAGGAAGGGGCGCCGGAGGGAGGAGGGGAGCCGGAGGGGGAGGACGCGGCCGAGGGGGGTCGCCGGAGGGAGGAGGGGTCGCCGGAGAGAGGAGGGGTCGCCAGAGGTAGGAAGGAGGACGGTTTAAAATTTGGGAGAGGGAGAAGGAGAGATCGAAGGAAATGGGGGGAATCAGACCTAAGTAAAAAATTTAGCGACGTTTTAACGACGCCAATAATGACATCGCTAATTTGAATTTAGCGACGCCATTACGAAGTTGCTAATTTAGCGACGTCTTATGCGTTGCTAATGACGTCGCTAAATGTCCAAAATATATACGTCGCTAAATAACGTCGCTAAACGTCACTAAATAAAACATATTAGCGACGTTTAGCGACCTAAATTGAACTTATAGTGACTAATCTTTTATAAACTGAATAAAAGTCGCTAAACGTCGCTAAATGTCGCCAATTAGCGATGCCTAGCGACGTTTTCACAGGGAGTCGCTAAATTAGCGACGTTTTTACATGGAGTCGCTAAAAACGTCGCTAACCCCGCTTATTCTAGTAGTGTTCCCTCTTTCCAAATTCCTCAATTCCTTCACCATTTTCTTCACAAATTCCCTCCTTAAACTTCAATTGAGGCTACTACAATAAGGATCTACAAGAAGAAAGTAAGGATCTACAAGGAGGAGGCCAAGATCTACAAGGAGGAGGCTACTTTCTATATTTGGAGATTTTTATTGGGAATTCATCTCCCAATAGGTATATTTTAATTTTACCTCTTCTAGTAGACTCTAAATCTGAGATTTAATCATAAGAAACCACCCCGCATGCATAGGCTACCCATAGGAAATGATTTTAGGTTCATAGGAGACCTATGGTGGAAGTTATGTGCATTTTGGTATCAATTTTGGGAAAATTTCGAGATTGGCACATGTTGTGTTTGTCAATTGGTATAATAGATCAATATGACATATGTATGTTTGTTTGTGACTAGTGTCGTATCCACAATTGGGTACGTGTAGGCTGTATCTCGTCAATTTGATGAAACGGATTAATTTTGGGGGTTTTCCTCCGACACGGGGATTTGTGCATATCATTTCTTGACACGGACACGTAGTTGATATTATAATTATTCGTATAGTTCATATTTAGTATTCTAGACTTGCTCGTGTCCTTTGAGATACGTTTGGTTGTGTGGTGGAGCCGTGTCGCAAGCGTATCATAGAATGAGTGTGATACGGGTGAGGTGCACTCCACGTGTTTGGTTTATTGCCCTTAATTCTATGTGTGATTGTGTATAAATTAGATATAATAGATTATATGATATATACTGTATAGATTTGTATACCTATAACTATGTGTCTATGTATATAAGTATATATATATGAGATGTTATATCTATATCTAAGTGTATATAGTTATATCTATATGTATATATATGTGTGGTTGAATATATAAGTATATATGTATGTGTGTTGTGTGTGAGTGTACATATATATTTGGAGGTGTTATATATATATATATATAGTTGTTTATGTGTGATTGTATATATATCTATAGTAGAGAGGGTGTATATATATAGAGAGAGATGGGTATAGATGGGTATATGAGATACCAATATGTAAGTGCCAGTGTGTTGTTTATATATGTCTATTTATGTATAGGTGATATATATATATATAGTAGTATATATATGTATGTGTAGTATTTATAGTGGCATATTGTGTGTTTGTATGTGCGTGTAAGGAGGAGCTACCCGAGCTAGGCAGTATGTGAACAGCAAGGGGGAGAGGCAGTTGCAGTAGGTAGTTTGCAGTGGCATGTGCAGAGCACAGCAAATCCTGTAGAGCTTGTGCACTAAAGAGCAGTAGCAGTGCAACAAGGAGAGGCTTGCACTAGCAGTGCAGCACAACAAGTATTTCAGCAAGGAGCTTCCATTCAGTGTGCACAGCAATATCAACAATCAGCAAGAACATTTCAGTAGGGAGCCACTGCATAGCAGTTGCAGCAGAGGGCATAGGCATTGAGCTTGTACATCAACTGCACAGTTCAGTATGCAACCACATCCAGCAATAGAGAGCAATGAGCACAGCAATGTGCAATGCCAGCAAGGTGCAAAAGCTTATTAGTGCAGCATTCTGTAATACTGCATGTGCAGCTAAGTCCACTACAGCATCAACAGCAACCTCCAGAGAACAGTTTGAACAGCAATTACAGTTTACAGCAAGAGGCAGCAACTGCATTCAACAGGGTGTGCAAGGGACAATAGCATAGCATTCAGCAAGGTGCTGCAGCAATGAGCAGCTAGCTAGCAAATGAAGATAGCAGTGAACAACTAAGGCAGCAAGCAGTGACTGCAGAAATGAGCAGCAGTAGCTGCAACCTCAGCAGCTGTCACCACCCCATTTCCAGAGCCGGATATTTTTTTTATTTTTAATTTAGTTAATTGTGTATTATTTATAATTAATTATATTTATATTTAATTAATGATTGTATTATTTTTTATTGATTGTTTTAGGATTTTGGCTAGCCTTGACCCATGTCAGACCCTAGTGGACCCATGTCCGACCCAACCCACACCCTTGTGAGACTTATTTTTGGGTTTTAGAATATTTATTATATTTTTAGTGGGTTAGTTGGAGAGATTTGGAGTTAGTTTGAGTGCTTTGGGAACCCAAAACCCAAAACCAATTTAGGGGAGGGCATTTTGGGTATTTTGGAATTAGTGAAACCCTTATTTAGGTGTGGCCGGCCCTTCCCACAGCCCCATTCCCGTGCAAGCAGCAGCTCCCCCTCCCCATTTCACTTCTTCTTCTTCTCCACTTCTTCCTTCCTTCCTCCAAGTAAGTTTGCTCATTTTTCTTCCTTCCTCCTTCTATTTCTTTTACTTATGTGAATCCTAACCCTACATTCTTTTCCAACCTAGGTGGATAGAGCTTAGATTTGGTGTGGAGGCTAGATTTGGAGGCTTAGGGCTTGAGGGAGGTAATTTCAAGTGGATTGGAGACTTTGGCCTTGGGATTTCAAATCCCAAGAGGTAAACCCTAACTTTCCTCTTGCTAATTACTCTTATATAGTGTAATTAATAGTTTAGAACCTTCCTAGACCCTTAGGCTACCCGTGGGAGGAAGTTGGAACAAGTTTAGTTGAGTTTGGAGACTTTGATACTAGGTTTTGTGTCCATTTCGGGTAAAATCCGAGATTGGCCCAATTTTGGGTGATGCCCTAGGTTAGACGGACCTAGGTAGACGTTGTCGGGTGTCTTGAGGGTGAGTGCATATTTTCGTTCGGACACGGAAAGTCGTGTCGCGGAGAAAGGGGCGTTTCGGGCGAATTTGGAGTTTTCGTCATCGCCGGTTCTAAGTGCGTGCGCATTTTTGCCACGGGCCTAGAATCGACGGGATAACATTTTTGCTAGGATCTAGACATCGTTTAGGACCTGTGGATAAATTTTGGCACAATTTTGAGTTGGTTTGGTGTGCGTTTCAGGAGGTTTTCCGAACCGCACACCGCGTGTTCGTCGAAATGACCGAACGGCCATTTCGGCGTGGTTTCTTAGTTTCGGGCTTGTGCGCGCATTGGGTTAGCTTCAGGGAGTGTGTGCTAGAGTTCTCGGGTTATATTTTATATATTTATAGGTGTTTGTGCGTGTCGGGGTCGTTGGGCGAGCGTTGGTGGGGCGTTGTGCGTTGTGTTGTGTGTTGTGTGTGTGTTGTATATATATATATATATATATATATATATATATAGTTGTGTGTGTGTTTCTATATATATATATTTATATATGTATGTATATTTTTATGTATATGTGAGTGTATTAGTGTGTGCTTGTGTTTGTGATAGTGTGTGCTAGTGTGTGTGAGAGTGTGTGTGTGAGTGTGAGTGAGTGAGTATTTATATATATATATATATATATATATATATATATATATATATATATATATATATATATATATATATATATATATATATATGAGTTTGTGTATGTGTATGTGTATATATATATGTATGTATATATATGTATATATGTATGAGTGTTTGTGTGTGTGGTTGTGTGTTTGTGAGAGTGTGTGTGTGTGTGAGTGTGAGTGAATGTTTATATATATATATATATATATATATATATATATATATATATATATATATATGAGTTTGTGTATGTGTATATATATATGTATATATGTATGAGTGTTTGTGTGTGTGGTTGTGTGTTTGTTAGAGTGTGTGCTGGTGTATGTGAGAGTGTGTGTGTGAGGGTGTGTGAGATTGAGTGTGTGTGAGTGAGTGTATATATATATATATATATATATATATATATATATATATATATATATATATATATATATATATATATATATATATATATGTTTGAGTGTGTGTTGTGTATATGTATATAGATATTAGTGTGTGTATATATATATAGATATATGTGTGTTTATATATATATATATATATATATATATATATATATATATATATATATATATATATATATATACGTGTCTATATATGTATAGGTGTGTGTGTGTCTGTATGTGATTGTGTGTGTGGTCGTGTGTGTGTGAGAGTGGGAGGGGGGAGACAGGACAAAACAGCAGCTGCAGCAGCAGCATGAACAGCAACAGCAGCAGCAACATCCCCCCTGCAGCGTGTAGCAGCATGTAGCGGCGCCAGTAGCAGCTAGGGGAGAGAGTGGTATATGTATATTTAGATATAGATAGATGAATAGATAGATTAGTTAGATAGATTGATATATAGTTAGATAGATTGATGGATATGTGGATATATATATATAGATAGACATATAGATAGATAGATAGATAGGTAAATAGCTAGATAGATAAGTAAATAGATACCTAGATAGCTAAATAGTTAGATAGATAGATTTATGGATAGATAGATATCTAGATACTAAGTAAATAGTTAGATGGATACATAGATAGATAATAGATGGATTGATAGTTAGATAACTAGATAGATAGATAATAAATAGATAGTTAGATAGTTAAATAGATAGATAGTTAGACCTATAGTTAGATAGATATAGATAAATAGATAAATTGATAGATTGATAGCTAGATAGATAGATGGATAAGTAGATAGATATCTAGATATCTAGATAGATAAATAGATTAGATAGATAGATACATAGGTAGATAAATAGATAGATAGATATCTAGGTAATAGATATCTAGATAGGTAAATGCATAAATAGATAGATGGATAGGTATATAGATTGATAGATAAGATAGGTATTTAGATATATCTATCTATATGTATAGGTATATATACATATAGCTAGATATATATTATAGCTAGATATATATATATATATAGGTAAGGTAAGGTATATATGTATGTGTATATGTGTGTATGTGAGATATATATATATATATGTAGATACCTAGGTATATGCATATATGTATTAGATATCTATATTTTAGCCTAGATTATAGCTAGATATATATGTTTATGCATAGTTAGTTAGCTAGAGGGGTAGTAGGGTTGAGTTTAGAGCGGTATCTCAATACCTTGAGATATCCAAGGTATTGGGTTTTGAGCGGGATTTTTGAGCAATTGCCTAGGTTTGAGTTTAGAGATAGGTTTTTATGTATATGTGTATATATTTACGCGTGCTAGCATAGGTTTTAGCGGGTATAGACGGGGTGCGTAGCCTAGGTTGAGGTATCGGATACCGAGGGTATCCAGGTATCTCAAGGAGGCGAGTTTGAGGGTTTATTAGCCTAATGACCTAGTTTTGACCTAAAATTTTAGGAGCACCCTAGTTTGACCTAGAGTTGACCGTAGTTGACCCGGTTGACCGCCAAAGTCAACTTTTGACCTAGATTTGACCCAGAGTTGACTTTTTGACCCAGATTTCACCGGTTTGACCCGTTTGACCTAGAACGACCCTAGAAGCCTGGTTTTAGTTATTTTATATATATTTAACTCATTAGAAACCTGTTTAACCTTGCTTTTCATAATAGGTCCTTGCGATACCATTTCGGATCGTCAGTTGCTCAGGACGTCAGGCGAGTACATTCTCTGATAGTTTTTATTATCTGATAATTATTATGTTTCAGCTTTTAGTATAGTATCATCTGATTATTCTGGCACAACACGGGACACTGACTGGTATTTCTAGATTCATTTACTTGCGACACGTATTTTTTATATTTTTGGCCTCTATTCTGGAATCACTACAGGCATCACTACAGGCATCACTCATGTTTTAGGCTGGACTCATCTTGATTTATGTGTCGGGTCTTGGATTCACTTGTATTAGTCGGGGCGGGGAAATACTCGAGTAGACATGTAAACATTCCCATCTTGAATCATCAGGAATCACTCCCTCTGGTCTAATCTGGAATGATAGCAGCCGCGCACCCAGTGCGCGGTGAGCCGTACTTACCCCTAGCCGTTTACATGTCGAAACAAGTATTTCAAAGACACCGAGTTCATTCTTTATAGTCTGGACTCACTTACATTTCTTGCTGGTCTCACTTATAGTTTCTGGACTTGACTCACTACATGTATTTCATGCTGGACTCACTACACGTTCATGTGCACGGACTTACTCTTAGTTTAGATTTCTTGTATCTTGCAGTCATTACTATCTTGCTCTGATATTCATGCATCTTTAGCTATATGCACCAGTGACATATGTATATTTTCTTGTTTATACTTTATTTCCTTCACCTTGCTACTTGCTATAACTGTTTTATAGTTTTTATCATTTAACTGGAACTGCTGTTAGAGGTGTACTTGCTCCAGTCCTGACTGAATATATTTTTCAGAGTATTCGGAGGAGTGGTGTCCTACGTTTTATGGACCTGAGCCTGTCGATGGTGCAGACAGGGACCCTCTAGTTTAGGGGTGATTCCCGGGTTGGTAGCCGGGATCAATAGGACCTTATTATTGTTTTTATTAGCTTTAGTACCGGATTTGTCTCCGGTTTTGGATTTGAGACCTTGTTTGTATATTATTTTGGATATTGTTGTATTATTATTTGATATTGTGGTATTTTTTAGCTGCAGTTGTTAGACTTTATAGTTGTTAGTCTTCTTTGTTATCTTATCGTGCTTAGATTCGTGATTGAGTATATTGTGATTATCATTATGATATTTGCTCCTCCGTTTGGAGTTGAGATCTTGACAGGTTTAAATATTGATTGCGTGAGATTATTATCTAGATAGTTGACCTAGACAGCGTTCTACCGCCGATGCTGCGGCGTAGGCTGGACGTACCCACGACTCATGCCCAATTTTTTGGGTGCGGGTCATGACGCATTTTTGGTGGCGGCCCCATGCAGGTCTCGATTCGCAATTAGTGCGATATCGTAGTGGTACAACAATTTAGTTGTACTGCTGCGAGCCTGCTCTAGGATCTAGGATGAGAGTGTACTCAATCACGACTAGGAACAATTCCAATCTAATTATTTTGAAATTATTTTTTTTGAAATATTACTGTCCTTCTTTGATGATATCGTATCTTGCACCGTATTGACTTCTTTTGATCTGTGTTCAGGATACCTCCGAAGACACGATCCCATCGTACCGTTCCAGCAGTTGCCACCGAGAGGTCTGCTACCTCTCGTCCAGCTCGTATTCAGGCAGCTACTACCGCTCCACTCACCACTCCTGCGGTTGAGAGAGCATCTGTTTCTCTCGGGGATCCTCCTCCGCCTATCGATCCGAGGACCACCCCAGTCGTTCCGGTGGTTCCTCCACCACTTCCTGCTCCAGTAGACGCTGCACAGTTGTTTGCGTTCTTCAGGGAGATAATGGACGCGCAGCACCGTCAGGTGGATGTGATGATGCTGGGCATTGAGAACGCCCACCAGGTGGCCATGACGGCAGTGGACAGAGTGGCACAGATTCAGCCACAGGCAGATCAGGCACAGCATCCGAGGCCGGGCAGTATCATTGACTTCCAGAGGATGCGGCCCAAGGAGTTTCGGGGTACAGAGGGAATCCTTTACGCGGATGACTGGATAGAGCAGATCGAGGGGATTTTTCGGCTGGCACAGATTCCAAACAGTATGCAGATAGAGGCAGCGGGCAGTCAGATGTTCAACCTTGCTTTGACATGGTATCGTACAGATACGAGGATTGTGGCACCAGGGCTTACTTGGGAGGCTTTCAAGAGGCTTTTTAAGGAGAAGTTTTTCCCAGATGTGGCGCTCAGTGCTTTGGAGAGCCAGTTTGAGGCACTCGTCCAAGGGAGCATGACGGTGGACGAGTACGCAGCAGAGTTCTGCCGTCTGGGCAGATTCGTGGAGGGCTTGAGTGAGGCAGCAAAGGCGAGGAAGTTTCGCAAGGGCTTGGTCATGGAGGTCAAGTCTTTGACTAGGAGCGACCGCGAGGCAACTTTCGAGCAGATAGAAGGAGACGCTCAGAGAGCAGAGGATGACTTAGAGCTCAAGTCCAAGAGAGGCAGGGATGATTCAGGCAGTACGAGTGGCAGTACGGGACCGGCTAATCGTCCCTACGTGCAGAAGGCAACGTAGCAGGGTCAGGATCAGAGGGTGCCCACTTGTGCCTACTACAGGAAGGCAGGACACACTTGGGATGTTTGTAGGAGGAGGCTGAAGGTGTGTTTGTTCTGTGGATCCGCTGCTCACCAGATGCGAGATTGCCCCACTGCACCTCCATTGGGTGGAGCACAGGATCAGAGAGTTGGAGCTAGGCCACCTGTGGCACAGCATCATGCCCCGCACCAGCAGAGGGATACACCCCAGCAGGGCAGGGCTTATGCGTTGGCGGTCGAGGAGGCCGATGCTACGGGTGTCGGGTTAGCAGGTCTGTCTCTTTGTTCTTCTTCTTGTCCTTTCCATTCCTTGTGGTGTGCTTCATTAGTACCTGTTAGATTTTCTTTGTGCTGTGGTAGATAGTGTAGTGATCCTGATGGAGACTGTGATAACACGACCAGTAGGACCATGATCTTGCATGTTGTTTAGGTAGAATTTCTTGACTGTGATTGTTGGGGGTTTGACCTAGAGGGAGTGCGATTGACTTTAAATTTCGAGGACGAAATTTTTTAAGGGGGATAGGCTTGTCACCACCCCATTTCCAGAGCCGAGTATTTTTTTTATTTCTAATTTAGTTAATTGTGTATTATTTATAATTAATTGTATTTATATTTAATTAATGATTATATTTTTTTATTGATTATTTTAGGGTTTTGGCTAGCCTGAACCCATGTCAGACCCTAGTGGACCCATGTTCGACCCAATCCACACCCTTGTGAGACTTATTTTTGGGTTTTAGAATATTTATTATATTTGTAGTGGGTTAGTTGGAGAGATTTGGAGTTAGTTTGAGTGCTTTTGGAACCCGAAACCCAAAACCAATTTAGGGGAGGGCATTTTGGGTATTTTGGAATTAGTGAAACCCTTATTTAGGTGTGGCCGGCCCTTCCCACAGCCCCATTCCCGTGCAAGCAGCAGCTCCCCCTCCCTATTTCACTTCTTCTTCACTTCTTCTTCTTCTCCACTTCTTCCTTCTTCTTCCTTCCTTCCTCCAAGTAAGTTTGCTCATTTTTCTTCCTTCCTCCTTCCATTTCTTCTACTTATGTGAACCCTAACCCTACATTCTTCTCCAACCTAGGTGGATAGAGCTTAGATTTGGTGTGGAGGCTAGATTTGGAGGCTTGGGGCTTGAGGAAGGTGATTTCAAGTGGATTGGAGACTTTGGCCTTGGGATTTCAACTCTCAAGAGATAAACCCTAGCTTTCCCCTTGATAATTACTCTTATATAGTATAATTAATAGTTTAGAACCTTCCTAGACCCTTAGGCTACCCGTGGGAGGAAGTTGGAACAAGTTTGGTTGAGTTTGGAGACTTTGACACTAGATTTTGTGTCAATTTTGGGTGAAATTCGAGATTGGCCTAATTTTGGGTGATGCCCTAGATTAGACGGACCTAGGTAAACATTGTCGGGTGTCTTGAGAGTGAGTGCGTGTCTCCGTTCGGACACGGGGAGTCGTGTCACGGAGAAACGGGCGTTTCGGGCGAATTTGGGGTTTTCATCGTCGTCGGTTCTAAGTGCATGCGCGTTTTCGCCACGAGCCTAGAATCAACGGGGTAGCATTTTTTTTAGGATCTAGACATTGTTTAGGACCCGTGGATAAATTTTGTGCCGATTCCGAGTTGGTTTGGTGTGCGTTTCAGGAGGTTTTCCGAACCGCACACCGCGTGTTCGTCGAAATGACCGAACGGCCATTTCGGCGTGGTTTCTTAGTTTCGGGCTTGTGCGTGCATTGGGTTAGCTTCGGAGAGTGTGTGCTAGAGTTCTCGGATTATATTTTATATATTTATAGATTTTTGTGCGTGTCGGGGTCGTTGGGCGCGCGTTGGTAGGGCGTTGTGCATTGTGTTGTGTGTTGTGTGTGTTGTGTTTATATATATATATATATATATATATATATATATATATATATATATATATATATATATATATATATATAGTTGTGTGTGTGTTTCTATATATATATATTTATATATGTATGTATGTTTTTATGTATATGTGAGTGTGTTAGTGTGTGCTTGTGTTTGTGATAGTGTGTGCTAGTGTGTGTGAGAGTGTGTGTGTGTTGGCCCGAATATGCGTTTCTAGCGTTCAGGCGCAATGTCAGCATGATCAGTCACTTCATCACCTATGAGAGCAGCACCATCAAACGATGTTCCAACACCTACGTTCCAGAGGTCGACTTCACCGACCCAGGTGGGAGTTTCTGAAGCAGCTTTTGGAGGTGCTCCACTCTGGTACAGAGGACAGCACCAGCAGTTGTAGGGGATCTTCTATTCCTGCCACCCGTAGTCGATCAGACGCAGACGTTTGCTCTCTTTCAGCTGATGATGGAGGCACAACAGCGATAGTCAGAGGTCCTGCGATAGAGCGTGGAGAATGCTCACCAGATCGCGCTTGTAGCAGTTGAGAGAGTCTCATTATTCCAGCCACAGACGACACTGCCTCAGCCTAATCCGCAATAGCCGAGGCCAGGGACTATCATTGACTTTAAGAGGATGGGGCCTAAGGACTTTATTGGCACCGAGGGAATCTTATACGCAGATGACTGGATAGAGGACATTAAGAGGGACCTGCGATTGGCACAGATTCCTCAGAGCTTGCGGGTAGAAGCGGCAGGTAGTATGATGTTCGACATTGTGCTGACATGGTTCAGGACAGACCCCAGGATATCAGCACTGGGACTTACTTGGAAAGCTTTCAAGGAGCTTTTCAAAGAGAAGTTATTCTCGGATGTGGCTCAGAGTACTTTGGAGAGTTAATTTCAGAACCTCGTCTAAGGAAACTTGACGGTGGACGAGTATGCGGCAGAGTATTGCTGATTGGGATAATTTATTGAGGGACAGAATCCTCGAGCCAGGGCTAGAAAGTTCAGGAAGGGACTGAATAGTGAGATTAAGTCTCATACTAATGGAGATTGTACCGCTACATTTGAGAAAATTCTGAGACATGCACAGCGGGCGGAGGATGATTTGGAGCTTGGCTCCAAATGGTCGAGAGACACCAGAGGAGCGAGTAGTGGTGCGGGCCCAGCAAAATGTACCCACTTTCAGCAGCCAAGAGTATATCAACAATAGCAGTATCATGTGCTAGTTAGGGCACCAGCTCAACAGATACAACAGTTTCATAAGCCAGTGCATCAGGCACCTCAGAAGCCTTAGAGGCAGATTCAGCAGACTTTTCCTTGTGCCTATTGTAGAAGACATGGCATGATTGGGAGAACTGTCGAAAGAGGCTCAGACTATGATTGTATTATGGTTCTCCTGACCATCAGGTGAAGGAATGTTCCAACAGCCTGTATAGACCAGATCATGGTCAGAGAGGTGGAGCTAGGCCACATGTGGCACCACAGACTGCTCAGCACCTGCATACCCTAGCAGGGTGGGGCATTTGCAATGGCAGTCAGAGAGGACGATACTTCAGGTGATAAGTTAGTTTGTTTTGTCCTATTCTGTTTAATTTCTTTCTATTTGTTGTTTTTGTGTTTAGTTAGTATCTTATAGACTGCTTGTGTTTTATTGTGTAGTTAGTATACCCTGAGACTGCAAAACTATGATGGACATAGACCATAGTTAGTGATTCTTTTAAATTGCATGTTCTATGTTTAGTTTAGACTGGGGTTGACCTAGAGGGGGGGTTACGATCATCTTTAATTTCGAGGATAAAATTTTTCTAAGGTGGGTAGGATTGTCACCCTCACATTTTTAATCAAGGGTAGTTTGAAAATTTATATGTGTATTTTATTTTAGGATTTATTATATTAAATATTGTGCATGTGTAATTATTTATTTGTTGTATTATTTATTTATTGCTAGAGTTAGAGTTATTTTGGACTTGTGTAGTGGACCAACTAGTTAGTTTAGACCCATGGACCCAACTTTGATTTTAGTTTAGATTGAGCCCAAGATTAGGCCATAGATTAGGAGGATGGATTAATTAGTGAAACCATTAGACTAGAACCTTCCCTCCTTAATTAATTTCTTTATGAGAGGCCCCAAGGGGTATTTTGTACATTTTACATATCATGGAGAGGGGTATATGGCCGGCCACATGCAAGGAGGAGAGAGAAAATTATTCACTTCACAATTTTTTTTCCCTTTAGATCTACATTTTACCTCTTTCCAAATTCCTCCATTCCTTTACCATTTTCTTCACAAATTCCTTCCCTAAACTTCAATTGAGGCTACTACAACAAGAATCTACAAGAAAAAAGTAAGGATCTACAAGGAGGAGGCCAAGATCTACAAGAAGGAGGCTACTTTCTATATTTTAGGATTTTTAGTGGGAATCCATCTTTCAATAGGTACATTTCAGGTTTTCCTCTTCTAGTAGACTCTAAATCTAAAATTTAACCATGATAAACCAACCCATATGCATAGGCTACCCATAGGAATTGGTTTTCGGTTCATAGGAGACCTATGGTGGAAGTTATGTATATTTTGGTGTCAATTTTAGAAAAATTTCGAGATTGGCACATGTTGTGTTTGTCAATTGGTCTAATAGGTCAATATGACATGTGTATGTTTGTTTGTGACTAGTGTCGTATCCACAATTGGGTACATGTTGGTCGTATCTCGTTAATTTGACGAAACGGGTTAATTTTGGGGGTTTTCCTCCGACACGGGAATTTGTGCATATCATTTCTTGACACGACACGTAGTTGATATTATAATTATTTGTATAGTTCATATTTAATATTCTAGACTTGCTCGTGTCCTTCGAGATACGTTTGGTTGTGTGGTGGAGCCGTGTCGCAAGCGTATCCTAGAATGAGTGTGATACGGGTGCGGTGTACTCCACGTGTTTGGTTTATTGCCCTTAATTCTATGTGTGCTTGTGTATATATTAGATATGATAGATTATATGATATATATATTGTATAGATTTGTATACCTATAGCTATGTATCTATGTATACAGTATATATATGAGATGCTATATCTATATCTAAGTGTATATAGTTATATCTATATGTATATATATGTGTGGTGAATATATAAGTATATATGTATGTGTGTGAGTGTACATATATATTTGGAGGTGTTATATATATATATATATATATATATATATATATATAGCAGTTTATATATAGAGGTATTATGTGTTTGTATTTATGTGAGTGTGTATATATATATATATATATATATATATATATATATATATATATATATATATATATATATATATATATATATATATATATATATATATATATATATATATATATATATATGGGCATGTTGTGTGTTTGTGTGTGTGTGTGTGTGTAAGGAGGAGCTACTCGAGCTAGGCAGTATGTGAACAGCAAGGGGGAGAGGTAGTTGCAGTAGGTAGTTTGCAGTGGCATGTGCAGAGCAGAGCAAATCCCTGCAGAGCTTGAGCACTAAAGAGCAGTAGCAGTGCAACAAAGAGAGTCTTGCACTAGCAGTGCAGCACAACAAGCATTTCAGCAAGGAGCTTCCATTCAGTGTGCACAGCAATATCAACAATCAGCAAGAACATTTCAGCAAAGAGCCACTGCATAGCAGTTGTAGCAGAGGGCATAGGCATTGAGCTTGTACATCAACTGCACAGTTCAGTGTGCAACCACATCCAGCAACAGAGAGCAATGAGCACAGCAATGTGTAATGCCAGCAAGGTGTAACATCTTATCAGTACAGCATTCTGTAACACTACAGTATGCAGCTAAGTCCACTACAGCATCAGTAGCAATCTCCAGAGAACAGTTTGTACGGCAATAGCAGTTTACAGCAAGAGGCAGCAACTGCATTCAGCAGGGTGTGCAAGGGGCAGTAGCATAGTATTCAGCAAGGTGCTGCAGCAATAAGAAGCTTGCTAGCAAATACAGCTAGCAGTGAACAACTAAGGCAGCAAGCAGCGACTGCAGAAATGAGCAGCAGTAGCTGCAACCTCAGAAGCTTGCACTAGCAGCAGAGCAACTCAGCAAAAACCAGTGCAGTAGCTTCAACAGCAACTCAGCAACCTGCAGCAGCAATGGAGTATCAGCTAGAGCATGTTGTAGTATGCAAGCATTCATAGTTCAACATCAAAGAGAACAACAGCTTATACAATAATGCATCAACCATTGAATAGAACAGTTTAAGCAACAACATAGTTCAGGTATCAGCACAGTTTTGGCATTCAAGTATCTGCTCAGTATCAGTATCCATATCAGTGTATCAGTTCAGGGTATCATCAAGGTAATGGTTAGCTAGTGGGTTCAGTTCAGTTCAGTATAAGTGAGGTTTGGTTTAGCATGGTATTGGGTTAGATAAGTTAGTGTTAAGGTTAGTTATATATATACTTGGTTATGTTGATAGTTAGTAGCTGAGGAATATGTTAGTATAGTTAGTGTAGTGATTAATATATAGTTAACTGTATATATTTATCTATGTATTAGTAGATTATATATGTATTGTAATTAGTATCTATAATTGCATTGATATATATTATAGTAATTAGTATATGATAGCATATAGTTTGGTATATGGGATTATTTATATGCATTGCCTTGTATATATATATATATATATATATATATATATATATATATATATATATATATATATATATATATATATATATAAACTATTTTTTCCCTATTAAAACTTGCGTATCTTAGGATACGGCATTTTGTGTATCTCATAGTATCTTAGATTAGTTAGTATAGCTTAGTTTCATAGTGTATTGACTTAGTATCCTAGTGTTAGACTCATACAACCTAGAATTAGTCGGTTTGACTTAGAAATGGCTTCATGACCTAAAATTGGACTAGTTTAACTTAAATTCATTCCAACATCTTGTATTAATGTAATATTCCACATATAGGTCTGTGTGATACCAGTTGGGACACAGTTTGACATTCATTGCTCTGGATGACAGACGAGTACATTCTCTGATAGTTTCCATTATTTGATAATTACTATAATACAAATATTTAGAAATGTTTTACATGACTCTTGACACATTGGTACACGGACTAGTATATACATGGATCAGTCATGGGATATTATATATATATATATATATATATATATATATATATATATATATATATATATATATATATTGTCCATTGTTCCTCGTATTTTCAATGTTTAACTTAGAAATTTTTTAACTTAGACAATTTTAATGTTCAATGTTTAATGTTCAAGGTTTATTGTTTACAAGGTCTTGAGTATCTTGCATCATAACTTGTCATGGTTGGATCCATTGTACTAGTTGGGGAAAAAGGAAAGTGTTAGCTAGATATGTGATCAAATCCTAGACAATGTTCAATATTTAACTTAGACAATGTTTATCCAACGTTAAAGTAGACAATGTTCACCTAAGTCTATCACATATCTAACTAGTATTTCAATAACTTAGCATAGTTACAGTTCTTCACCATATTCTAGTTCATTATCTTATTATATTGTCTTGTTATATTTTATCGTGATCAGTGTATACCATATTGTTCTTGTTTACCTGTTTCTTCTACCATAGTTGATATTGTTTATTGTTTCTCGTCTTGTATTATATTCTCTATTTCTGTTTATAGTCAGTATAAATTAATTGGAACTGCTATTGGTTGTACTTCGCTCCAATCCTGACTGGATATATTTTTCTGATGAAAGGTTAGAGAGGATGTGTCCCACTTACTATGGACCAACATATGGAGTGTCACCTGAGGATGTAGTACCAGTTACTGAGGCCATTTAGATTTTCCAACCTTGTAGTAGTTGTTCTATTTAGATTATGGATTGTATTATTATTTTTTAGATCTTGAGTTGTGTTTAGATTTGAGTTGGACATGTGATGTATTGAAACTTGTATTTCTATTATTTCTACTCCATATCGTGCTTACATCTTCCTTTAGTTTTATATATGATTGAGTATCAATTGAAGTTGATATGACATGACAGTATTTTATATACATTGTGTGAGATATTAGATAGTATAGAATACCAAGACAGCATTCTACCATCGATGTTGTGGCGTAGGCTGGAAGTACCTACGTACTCGTGCCCCTATACCGGGTGCGGGTCATGACAATTAGATTGTAAAATAAATAGAACATATGTTGTAGACCTAGATAAAAAATCTTGTTTATATTTAAAGTGGTATCATACTTTGCTTCCGTGTGTACTTGCATGTTATGCATGTAAGTCTAAAAATATTAGCATAGAGAGTTTTTATCCAGGTATTTTCTCTAAGCAAGCATTAAGAAGCGTATATGAGCTGCACCTGGAGCCAATTTCAGTCCCCTACAACCTCCAAAATATATTAGTTAGAGGACACAATGGAGTACTAGATGTATGATGCAAGGCGGGAAGACCAAAGAAGAACCGGATCAATGTGAATGATCAAGCTTCAAGAGATCTTTGATGTAGTAACTACAATGGTTTAGGACACAATAGAAGGAGATGTACAAACCAACCAAGAGAATGTAGGCATTGCCGTAGATTTTTAAATAGTTTTATTTTATGAGAACAATATGTAATTTTATTGAAATAGAAGAAAGTCACATTCAAATAAAGTTCGTACTGATATAACAATTTTATCGACCTCTCTTGGTTAATTCCTAGTTTGGACGATCAATCTCTCTTAGATTGAGTCGGTCCATCTTTTCTCGTGTATTCTCCAGGGTCGCATCATCACCACCACCTCCTTGACTGTCCTCCACTTGAGATGGCATCGGTGCTGATGGAATTGTCAAGATATGCGTATAACTGGTAACTCCGAGGGCGAATAGGCTATCCCACTGAGAATCTCCCTCGGGGGCCCACTCAGTAGTGCCCATACCGGCCGTCACCTGAGAAGTGCCCCACTCGGGCCAATGAGAAGTGCCTGTACCAGCCCACTGAGAAGTGCCCGCACCATCCCACTAAGTAGTGCTCGCACCAGCCGTCGCCTATGTCACGACCCGCACCCGGTGTAGGGATGCAAGTCGGGAACAACGCCCAGCCTACGCCGCAGCATCGGCGGTAGAACGCTGTCTTGGTCAACTATACTATCTAATTATCTCACTATAAAGCATAAACCTCCAATAATATCTCAACTCCAAGATGAAGTATAATCAACTTAGTTCGACACAATACTCAATCACATTACTATGGCACGAAAAGATATCACAGAAGTCTAACATAACTAAGCAGTTAAAAATATAACAACAACAAATAGAAATAATATCCAAACACAAATATATGCCGGAAACAAATCCGGTACCAAAATGCTAAAGAGAACTAACTATGCTAACTAGTGAATCTGGCTAAATCACTCGACAGTCACTCCAGAACTAGTGGGTCCAAGTCTGCACCATCAATAGGCTGAGGTCCGTAGTATGTCGGACACCAATCTCCCGGATCCTCTAAAAAATGTTTTCCAGTCAGGAATGGAGCGAAGTACAACCCAATAGCAGTTCCAATTAATTGACAAAAACTATAAAGCAGTAGAATAGAAGATGCTATCTACGATGAGGATATAACTGATAATCAAGAACAATGAGAGAATAGGAAATACTAACAACAGAATATAATCAATGCGTACAAGAATAAAGGAATGAACAGAATAGAACAAGGTAATCAATAAACTGAATAATGGAATCTATAATAACTATGTGATTTGAGATACTAACTAAATATGTGATCGGCTTGGGAGATTCAATGATTACACTAAGGAGCTAACTCAACAATACGTAAATTGCATGGTTAGTTAGTAGCCAATGATTACACTACTAGCCGATAGTTTCTTGATCACATATTTAATTGGTATTTCCCCCGCCCCGACTGATATGATGGATCGAATCATGACACGTCACTAGCCAATGTATCCAATGTTTAATCTACAATATTCAATGTTATCTAATACCAACAAGGACAGTATCCGATACCATCTTCATAATCAAGGTAACATCCCATGACTGACGATCCAATAATAATACCAATCCGTGTACCATCGTGTCAAGAATCATAAGTAACATTTCTAAATACTTGAATTATAGTGGTAATCAAATAATGAAAACTATCAGAGAATGTACTCGCCTGTGGTCCAGAGCAAATGATGAAAAATAATGTTCGAACTGGTGTCACAGACCTATATATAAAATATTGCATTAATACACATTTTTGGGAAGAAAAATAAATTAAACTAGTCAACTTTCTAGGTCATAAAGCCATTTCTAAGTCAAAAGTCAAACTAGGTCAACTCTAAGTCAACTATGGTCAACTATAGTCAAATTATGGTCAACTACCTATTTCTAGGTTGCATGAGTCTAACTCAAAGATATTAGGCTCACACACTATGAATCTAGGCCACACAAGCTACATCTTAAGATACTAAGATACCGTATCTCAGGATACGCAAACAAGGGATTATAAAAACCCCTTCCTAGAAAATCGTATATACCCTTTATTTATTAATTATTAATTAAATTATAGTAATTAAGGGCTAAATAGGAGAAATAGATTTTTAATAATTTTTATTTTAGGTGTTCGGACACTTAGAGGATTTATGGGACCATCAGGAATTTTTCGGAATTTATTCCATGTAGGAGACCCCCTTAAGCAGTTGCTAGCCTAATGGTGTGCATTATTCTAATCCATGAATTTTCTTATGAGTATATATATAATATATATGTATACACAAATATATATATATATGTATATATATATTTAGAAAGGAAAAGAAAAGAAAGAAAAAAAATTATTAAATAAGAATTTACTAATAATAATAATAACACTACTATTATCCCCATCCTTCAGCAACTTGCTATTACCCGCCCCTTCAGCCCTTCAGCAACTTGCTCCGCAGACCCGCCCCTTCAGCCCTTTAGTAACTCACTAAGGACCCGCCCCCCTTCAGCAAGCCTATTCCTCTCCCCTTGCACGCGGCCGCTCCACATCTTTTTTTTTCCTATCATATATATATATATATATATATATATATATATATATATATATATATTATTTCATAAAATCCTAACTTAAAATATCCAGACCCCCTCTTCTCATCTAGAGCCGTCACCGCAGCCAGAGAACCCCGCCAAGCCGTCCAAACCATCCCGACGACTCCGACCTCGCGCACTGCAGATTCCCACACGAGACACCTTCGCTCCGGAGTTGTTTTCCGTCGACTCGCTCAACCAAACGCCATTCCGTCTTCACCGGTATGCTCACCCCTTAACCCTCTCCCATATTTGTATAATAGCCAATCTCAAAAAACGTGTACCCCTAGGCGAAAAACAGCGTCCAAGTTGGCGCGAGCAGACCAATTCTGGGATCGCAGAAAACTGCGGTGACCACCCATATTACCGAGTTAGTATCTCCCACCACAGGAATCCAAATTCGGTGATTCTTTTTGATATGTGTAGAACACTTGAAGTAGTTTATTTTTTGTCAAATAACCCTAGATTATTAGCTGCTGTGGACAGAATTAAATTCGTCACAAAACTACGCGAACCCACTTTTTCCAGATTTCTGAAAGTTGGAAAACGGAGCGCGCCCCACCAAACGGGACCGCCCCACCGTATACCAAGTATACCGAATGGTGCATGTAGCGTAACCGGACACGTAAAAATTTTTGGGGACTGATTCGGACGCGTGTGCGCGCCGAAATCAGGCCGTATCCGCGGACACACCCCGTGTCACAACTTTTGTGGAACTCGTGCGTATTTTGTGCACGCTTGTCAGATTGTGACAAAACTTGTGCCACTAGACTTATGGTAACGCGCTGGTCCTGTGACCCAATTTACACGCAATTCTGAGACGGTTGACCAAATTGCCAATTGGCGGGCCCCACAGTTGACTTTTTGGACAAAATTGTGTTCGGCTCATCGGAATCCAAATTTGGACATACCGTTGGGTTCGTATTAACATTTAGAGTTGTTTGACCTATAGATTGTCCCATTTAGAGACTACTACCTTCGGTACGCTTTTCGGTGCAACGTGGGCCACACGTGGACTCCACTTTTGCCCGAAATTACCGTTTTGCCTTTGTGTCCAAATTGGACGAAAGGGATGTACTTTTTAGCTATTTTGCTCATTTCGAAAACGTTGGTGATGTTTATTTTAGCATCCGGAAACGTTTGTTCGGAATCCTTAGTTCCAGGTTCCGTGTCCTTGACATTTGGACGCGTACACTTTACAAATTTCTTGCCAGGCAAGTATACCTTGCCATTGTACTGTATTTACATTCCATATGAGGCATGCATGTTTATTTTTTGCTTATTTAGTTCATTTATTTTAACTGCTATATAAACTGCACGTCCAAGGAAACTTGGGTGCAACGACGGTGTCGTCGTACTATATTTTTATTTATGTATATATATTAGACCTACTTTATGAGACTACCCCATCTTCATGAGGCATTTATGTTTCATTGGCCGTGAAACTATTTTTACACGAGTGTGAGTCACATGTAGGACATGGACTTGCGTACTCGGTTGGCAACTGGTACGTATAGGTCGTGCGACGGATAGGGATAACTGCTAATAGAAACTTTGCATGCTAGTAAACCTGACAGTTATTAGAGGTTATCGTGTTATGGACATGACATGCTTAGAGCATTGGGTGGGGAGAACAACAAGTAGCACATTTGAGCTCCTTTGCACTTTCTCCTGTGCACCCGGATTCTCCACTGGAGATACGGGCGGTGATGACCCATATATATATATTATGTACATTGGCGGGCCTCCGCCGTTCAAAAGACGACGTGCCTTTGGGCCCCTGGATCTCCAAAAGAGAACCATGCCAAATCCCAGTTTTCAGCCAGATAGCTCACTTGTGGGGAAAGTTGTTCTTAACTGCATTCACTTAGACGGTTAGGCGACCCCAATGGATGTTTATTTTTAGTACTTTATTGGTATGTACTTTTTGTATCTTGTTACATCCCTCTGAGGACCTGGTCCCTTTCCAGATATAGATGAGCAGGAGTACCCGCAAGAGTATGGACCTGGACCTGACGCTACCTATCAGTCTGAGACGATCTTACCTTCTGATTATATGTGATTCATTGCAGTTGTTTAGAGATTTTAGTTGCTATTCTTTTCGAGACACTTATTCTTATATTAGAGTTTATTCTCTTCTCTCTTTAGTAGTTTATTATAGTCGAATTACAGTGGATTTATTTCCACCCGACTATCAAACTTTGAGATTATTATTTGAGACTGCTTCTTTGATATTCAGTTATTGATTTCCTTTTATCCATTATTTGTGCTGTGGATGAGATATAGAACTGCGTGTGACTTGTTGTGACTTATATTACCACAGTGGATTGGATATTTATGTACAGCGTACGTGTGTATATGGTTTCCATATATTGGAGTTCGTATACATACGGCTGGCGTGTTACGTATTCCTAGTCCTACGTATTTTTGGGACTGGGGCATGACATATTTTTGTGGTGGCCCATGCAGGTCAAGAATATATTGTCTCAGTTAAGTAACTGTATCGAACAAGCCTGCGTATAGGAATAGAGTATAAGGATCTCATCCACGCTTGACTGAAATTTATCCTTCCTATTTAATACTTGCATCCTGTTTGATTCCTGTACTTTTTCTAATCATTTCGTACATCACCTGCAGAGAGATGGATTTTCAAAATGGATGTACTGCCGCCGATGGCGACATAACTTCTGGAGTCAATGGTCAGACTCAAGGAGGGACCCCAACGATTTCTAGGCTTCCGGGGCCAGATGGACAGACTCACACCCCAGTTCCATCTGATCTTTCCGCTTCACCTATTGGGAACCTTCCACCTGTCCCAGTACCGCAAGATGGCCAAGCGCAGATGTTCCAATTCTTTCAAATGATGATACAGGAACAGAGGCAGCAGGCAGCCGAGCAGAGGCAAGAATTTTTGGCAGTACTGGAGAGGATGGCTGCACAGGCTACTGTACCAGCCCAAGCACTAGCTCCAGTACCTCGAGCTAGGGTTGGATCAGTAAAGAATTTTGTTCAGATGGGTCCAAGGCAGTACAAGGGCACTGAGAGCCCGGAGGAGACTACCAACTGGATCACTCATACGCAGAAGCTACTGGAGGCATCGCAGTTACCTACGGACCTATGGATGACGGGTGTACGGACGCTTCTAGATGGTAATGCTCATCACTGGTGGGAATCCATGGAGCGCCAATTGGGTACTTACCAGACTTGGGAGTAGTTCTTGGAGTGCTTTGAGGGAAAGTACTTCCCGGACACTGTTAGGGACACCTTGTATGATCAGTTTCTTCACTTAGAGCAAGGGAACTGAACCGTGGACGAGTATGATGTCGAGTTTAGTCGACTCAGCAAATATGGCGCTGCTTTGATACCAAATGACTTGGCTAAGGCTAAGAGATTTTATCGAGGACTGACCCAGGAGCTATAATATTATACAAGCTCGCAGTCCCGAGTCTCTTACGCTGAACTACTAACAGAGGCCAGATTTCAGGAAATTATTAGCAGAGGAAAAAGAGGTCAGCTGAGGACACAACAAGGATCAGCAAGGATACAGCAGGGACCAGCCAGGACACAACATGGGAGACCTATCAGACGTCCCTTGGCACAGCAGCATCAGCAACACAGAGTCGGACCGTACCAGATTCCGGAGAAACCCCAATATAATTATTGTGGGAGGATCGGACATGTTTCGAGAGATTGTCGGAACCGCTTGGGTCAGTGTAGGAGATGTGGCTCTGGACAGCACATGACGAAAGACTGCCACATGCAGCAGACACTTCCACCGCCAGTTCAGAGATTAGCGCTTCCAGCACCAAAGCCAGCTCAGCAGATGACTGGACCAGGAGCACCTCGACCCCCAGCAGCAGGAGGATTTCAGAGAGGACCACCGCTACCCACTCAGGAGGAGCAGTATATGAGGACCGGACATGGACAGCCGCAGAGGAACGGGTGAGCTTTTGCATTGGAGGTAGATGACATGGATCATGAGGTGGATGTCATAGCAGGTATTACCCTTGCTTTTACTTTTCCTGCTGTGACATTAGTTGATACGGGAGCCACCCACTCATTCATATCATCTAGTTTTATTGCCAAACACAATATTGCTTCTACACCATTATCTAGTTGTGTTAGAATTCTAATCGGAGGAGGAGTTGTACCAGTTAGTCGAGTTTGTAGATCGGGCCCTATAGTGATACGTGGCAGAGAGATGAACGCCCAACTCTTAGTCCTTCCTATGCCATCTTTTGATATTATGCTTGGAATGGACTGGCTAAGCAAGTACCATACTTTCTTCAATTGCTTTGGAGGAAGCATTCTTTTTAAGGTACCAGGCCAGCCTGAACTTGAGTTTGCCCGAGGATCCACAGAAATACTTAATAGTATGCAGCTCACAATGGACGATGTTGTCTATCACCCTATTATTTCAGAGTTTCAAGACGTCTTTCCAGAGGATTTGCCAGGACTACCCCCAGACAGAGACGTAGAGTTTTCAATTGAACTAGCACCCGGAGCAGCACCTATAGCATCGTATGTTTACAGACTAGCGAAGAAGGAGATGGACGAGCTGAAGGCACAGTTAAAGGAGCTAGAGGAGAAAGGTTTCATCCGACCGAGTGCATCACCCTGGGGAGCACCAGTGTTATTTGTACCCAAGAAGGATGGGTCAGTGCGTATGTGCATTGACTACAGAGCCTTGAATGCAGTGACAGTGAAGAACAAATATCCATTGCCATGCATTGATGACCTGTTTGATCAACTCAGTGGAGCTAAGGTATTCTCGAAGATAGATTTGAGATCAGAATATCAACAAGTAAAGGTACGGAAGCAGGACATTCCGAAGACCGCATTCAGAACAAGATATGGGCACTACGAGTTTTTGGTCATGCCATTTGGATTGACCAATGCTCCAGCGATCTTCATGGACTTGATGAATCGAGTCTTCCACCAGTACTTGGACCAGTTAGTGGTCGTCTTCATAGATGATATACTTGTCTATTTGAAGAGCCACGAGGAGCACGAGGAGCATGAGGAGCACATGCGGATTGTTCTAGTGTCACGACCCGCACCCGGGTATTCGGGCACGAGTACGTGGGTACGTCCAGCCTACGCCGCAGTGTCGACGGTAGTACGCTGTCTAGGTCATATCCACAGTTAAATAAATCTAGCTCATTCACAATATTATAAGTAGGCAAAAGATAATAACAGGAAAGGAATGCTAAGATTTCATAAATAAAACAAATGTGACAAACAGATCCATGGTTTATTACATAACCAGAAGTTAAATCGGGGACAAACCCGATTACTAAGATGAAAGGGAAAATAAATAACTACTGCTAACTACTCCGCAGAAGTAGTCTCCTGGGTGGGAACCGGCTCCTCAAATGTGTCATCTTCTCCCTCATAGGGGCCATAATAGGTGGGGGCATAATCCTCATCATCGCCTAATATCAACGGATCCAGTCAGGAAAGGAGCAAAGTACACAATGCACAACAAAGATTAAACTAAATATTTATGACAAGAAGGAAAGAAACTGTCTAAGTATCATGATAAGAATATGCATAAATAAGAAGCAATAATAACTAAGAGTTAAATGCTATAAACAGGGATATGAGTAAAACAGGAATAAAATAAGACAGGAAAATAAAACTACAACAAGACAACAGGAACTGCAACAAGACAAGAACTATGTGTGTGAACTTGTGTTATTTAGAATACGTAGTTGGCATGTAGGGGTTTATAAGGCTAATTAGGCCGTCATAGACGGCTATCAGTCAGGAATAATCGAGTATCAGGCTGATGGTACAGTCGCTTACCAACAGCTAGCAGTCAGGACAGGGGGAAGGGTAAACTACATGCCTCCTAGTATTCTCCCACCCGACACGAAAAGCAAGACATGAAATCCAATATTCTAACACTACGTGTAATCATCCAATGGTACTAGTAGAGCAAGGAATTAATTTATCATAATATAAAGATTAAACTTTGAAGTGCAGGTACTTGCCTGATGTTTGGATCCAATTACAGTTCTATCCTCGGGAAATTTTCCAGAAATGTGTCCAGATGCTGAAATAAACATTACCATCATGCTCAGAAGATATCAAATAGCTAGAAACGCCTGTCCTTGAGTCCGATTTGGAGACAAGGGCAAAAACGGCAGTTTCGGGTCAAAACGGGGTCCGCATGTGGGCCCGCTTTGCACCGAAAAATGCGTCAGGGTCAAAGGTCTCCAAATTCACCAAACTTAGTGTCAACAGGTCAGGAACGATGATACGAACCCAACAGAACTTCCAGAATTGGATTCCGATGAGCCGATCACAAAATCGCTCGTCGAGCGGGACCTATGGGGCCCACGATACGCGATTTCGTCAACGTTCTCATAATCGAACCAAACTTGGGTCACAGGACCAGCGTATCGCTACGAGTCCGATGGCGTAAGTTTTGTTTCGATCCGACGTGTATACAGGAAGTTAGGGCTTGGTTCAGGAAAGGCGGATACGGGGCGGTGTCCGCGGATACGCGTTAATCCCGGTGTGCACGCACACCCGAATCAACTTCCGCGAATTCCCACACGTCTGTATCAACGCTGCGTACATATCTGTGAAGACCGCGCGGGACCAAGTCGTCCCGTTTGGCGGGGCTTACCCAGTTCCGGGGTGAATCGGGTCGTTGTTTTTCCTGTTTTTGGATCGTGGTGTGCGATCACCATAGGACGCGATGCCTCGAGCGGTTTGTTCGGGCACCGAGAGGGTCATACAGGCTTCGCAACGCAATTTACGAAATTGAAAACGGGGCAGCGAGGAGAAAATTACACGTACCTGAACAGGGTCCAAAAACCCGAAATTTACTGTGTCTGTGTCGTGTCCGACACGCCGACACAGGGGAAGAATTAGGGCTAGGGTTAGGGTCTGCTGCGGCGGGGGCCGGCCGGAGGAGGGCTGGGGCGGCGCTGAGCTGGCCGGAGGTGGCCGGGAAGCCGAGACGAGCCGGGCGGAGGCACGGCGGAGCGGGGTGGCGCCGGGAACGACGGCTGCTGCTCGCTGTGCTGGAGTCGGGGAGGCCGGAGGCGGGTGCTGGAGGAGAGGGCCGGGGGCGAGGCAATGGACGGGCGGAGGAGGAAATGAAGAGAAGGGGGCTGCCGGCGTTAGGGTTCCGGTCGGGAGGATTCTGGGTTGGGGGAAAGAGGGAGGCGGAGGGATTTATAGGGGAGGGAGAGGGCGAGGCTGGCCGGAGAAGGCGGGGGTCGTGGCGACTGGGCCGGGAGAGGCGGAGCAGCCAGGCGACGTGGCCGGAGCTCCGTCGGAAAACGCGCGGGGACGGGGTCGTGGGGGAGAGGGTTGATGCGGGTTTGGGTTGCGGGTCGGGTTCGGTTGGACCCGACCCGATCCGTTAACCCAATGGGCTGGGCCGCGGGTTATGGGCTGGGCTCGGGTTTATGGGTATTGGGCTGGGTTTAGATTTAGGGTTTTAAAGAAAAGTAATAAATAATTATTTATAAATAATTAATTAATTAATATAATGATTTTTAGGTGTTTTAAAATAGGTCCGGGGCCCAAAAAATTCCAGAAAAATTATCCTAAGTCTAGTTTTCTATTTTACACCCAAAAATATTATTTCTATAATATTTTAATATTTATTTATTAACAATTAAAAATTATTTAATAATTAAAATCCTGATTTTAGTTACAGAAAAATTCTCAGAAAATTTCAGAAAATTGTGAAAAATCTAAGTTTAATATTTTTTTGAAAATTTAGGGGGTTTACATCTAGAGACTTTGAGTAGAGAGCAGTTATATGCTAAACTCAGCAAATGTGAGTTCTTCTTGGACAGAGTTTCATTTCTTGGACATGTTGTTACAGGAGATGGTATTTCTGTTGATCCAGAGAAGATCTCAGCAGTTGAGACATGGCCTGTTCCTAAATCAGCAGCAGAAGTGAGGAGTTTCCTTGGACTTGTGGGATATTACCGACGGTTCGTGGAAAACTTCTCAAGAATAATGGCACCTATGACTCGTTTGACTTGTAAGGACCAAGAATTTATATGGACTGACGAGTGTCAAGCAGCCTTCGAAGAGTTGAAGAAGCGACTGACTACAACACCAGTATTGACGATTCCGTCAGTATCAGGAGGTTATGTGATCTACAATGACGCATAAGGAAAAGGCTTAGGATGCGTATTGATGCAGCATGGCAAGGTGATTGCATATGCATCTAGGCAGTTACGAGTACATGAGAAGAATTATCCAACTCATGACTTGGAACTTGCAGCCGTTGTATTTGCTCTGAAGCTATGGAGACATTACTTATATGGGGAACGAGTGAAGATCTATACAGACCATAAAAGCCTCAAGTACGTCTTCACGCAGAAGGAGTTAAATATGAGACAACGTCGATGGCTCGAGTTGATGAAAGATTTCGAGATAGAGCTACATTATCATCCAGGCAAGGCTAACGTGGTAGCAGACGCGTTAAGCCGGAAGCCAGCAGTTTACTTCTTGACAGCACAGAGGGAATTATTGGAGGACTTGCAAGAGCTTGGTATTGAAGTAATATTACCCGGAGCAGATGGGACACTAGCCAACTTGTAAATTCAATCATCATTGGTAGAGAGGATTAAGGCATCTTTGCCTACAGATGCCAGATTCAGGAGACTAAAGGAAAGGACAGAGGCTGGAGAGCAGACCGGATTGCGCATTCATGAGGATGGGACATTACGATGTGGTGATCGTTTTTATGTTCCAAATGGAGAGATTCGACAAGAGCTGATGGCAGAGGCTCATAGTTCGATTTATTCTATTCATCCTGGAGGCACCAAGATGTATCGTGACTTACGATAATACTTTTGGTGGCATGGAATGAAGAGAGAGATAGCTCGCCTTGTAGCTAAATATCTGGTATGTCAACAAGTGAAGGCGGAGCACCAGAGGACAGTAGGATTATTGCAACCACTCCCGAATCCAGAGTGGAAGTGGGAGCACATCACTATGGACTTCGTCACGGGTTTTCCCAAGAGTCCAAGTGGGAGAGATACAGTATGGATAATAGTGGACCGACTCACAAAGTCAGCCCATTTTATACCTTTTAGAGTGGGTCAGTCTACAGAAGCTTTAGCTGACTTATATATGAGGCAGATCGTGAGATTGTACGACATACCAGTCAGCATTGTATCGGACAGAGATTCGCGCTTCACATCGCACTTTTGGAGGAGCATGCAAGAGAGTCTTGGTACTCGTCTGAAGTTCAGTATATCTTACCACCCGCAGATAGATGGGCAGTCGGAGCGTACTATTCAGACCTTGGAGGATATGTTGAGGGCTTGCATGTTAGACTTCGGAGGATCATGGGAGGACCACCTACATCTTGTAGAGTTTTCTTACAACAATAGCTATCAGCGAGTATTCAGATAGCTCCGTTTGAAGCATTGTATGGAAGAAAATGTAGGTCTCCTATGTGTTAGAGTGACGTGGGAGAACGTCAGATTCTGAGACCCGAGTTGGTGGTCAACACCGTAGAGACAGTCAAGAAGATTCAGGGACACTTGCGAGCAGCACAAGACAGGCAGAAGCAGTGGACAGACCTTCATCGTCGTCCCTTGGAGTTCAAAGAGGGCGATCACGTCTTCTTGAGGATATCACCGACCAGAGGCACCATCCGATTCGGAGGGCACGGCAAGTTGAGTCCAAGGTATATTGGACCATTTGACGTGCTCGAGAGAGTTGGAGAGGTGGCATATCGACTTGCGCTACCACCTTCACTGGAGGGAGTACATGACGTATTCCATGTATCGCAGCTCAGGCGATATGTGGCAGACAGCAGTTATATTCTCGACCATTCGGAGATCACCATTGGGCCGAGCTTGTCTTACCAAGAGCAACCCGTGGGAATCCTTGATCGTCGAGAGAAAGTGTTGATGAACCAGTCTATTCCTTTGGTTCGCGTAGCATGGAGGTATGGCGCGCCAGGAGAATCAACTTGGGAGCGCGAGGACAACATGCGCAAGCGTTTTCCGAACTTATTCGCAGACCAAGGTATGAATTTACATTGTTAATTTATATCTTATACCACCCTTGCATTCTATCGTGGCTTAATTTTAATTTCGAGGACGAAATTTTTACAAGTTGGGTAGAATGTAAAACCCCCTTCCAAGAAAATCGTATATACCCTTTATTTATTAATTATTAATTAAATTATAGTAATTAAGAGCTAAATAGGAGAAATAGATTTTTAATAATTTTTATTTTAGGTGTTCGGGCACTTAGAGGATTTATGGGACCATCAGGAATTTTTCGAAATTTATTCCATGTAGGAGACCCCCTTAAGCAGTTGCTAGCCTAATGGTGTGCATTATTCTAATCCATGAATTTTCTTATGAGTATATATATAATATATATGTATACACAAATATATATATATATGTATATATATATTTAGAAAGGAAAAGAAAAGAAAGAAAAAGAATTATTAAATAAGAATTTACTAATAATAATAATAATAATAATAATAATAATAACACTACTATTATCCCCATCCTTCAGCAACTTGCTATTACCCGCCCCTTCAGCCCTTCAGCAACTTGCTACACAGACCCGCCCCTTCAGCCCTTTAGTAACTCACTAAGGACCCGCCCCCCTTCAGCAAGCCTATTCCTCTCCCCTTGCACGCGGCCGCTCCACATCTCTTTTTTTTCCTATCATATATATATATATATATATATATATATATATATATATATATATATATAATTTCATAAAACCCTAACCTAAAATATTCAGACCCCCTCTTCTCATCTAGAGACGTCACCGCAGCCAGAGAACCCCGCCAAGCCGTCCAAACCATCCCGACGACTCCGACCTCGCGCACTGCAGATTCTCACACGAGATACCTTCGCTCCAGAGTTGTTTTCCGTCGACTCGCTCAACCAAATGTCATTCCGTCTTCACCGGTATGCTCACCCCTTAACCCTCTTCCATATTTGTATAATAGCCAACCTCGAAAAATGTGTACCCCTAGGCGAAAAATAGCGTCCAAGTTGGCACGAGCAGACCAATTCTGGGATCGTAGAAAATTACGGTGACTACCCATATTGCCGAGTTCGTATCTCCCACCACAGGGATCCGAATTTGGTGATTCTTTTTGATATGTGTAGAATACTTGACCTAGTTTATTTTCTGTTAAATAATCCTAGATTATTAGCTGCTGTGGACAGAATAAAATTTGTCACAAAACTACGCGAACCCACTTTTTCCAGATTTCCAAAAGTTGGAAAACGGAGAGCGCCCCACCAAACGGGACCGTCCTGCCGTGTACCAAGTATACCGAATGGTGCACGCAGCGTAACCGGACACGTAAAAATTTGTGGGGACTGATTCGGACGCGTGTGCGCGCCGAAATCAGGCCGTATCCGCGGACACACCCCGTGTCGTAACTTTTGTGGAACTCGCGCGTATTTTGTGCACGTTTGTCAGATTGCGACGAAACTTATGCCACTGGACTCGTGGTAACGCGCTGGTCCTGTGACCCAATTTTCACGCAATTCTGAGACTGTTGACCAAATCGCCAATTGGCGGGCCCCACAGTTGACTTTTTGGACAAAATTATGTTCGGCTCATCGGAATCCACATTTGGACATACCGTTGGATTCGTATTGACATTTAGAGTTGTTTGACCTATAGTTTGTCCCATTTAGAGACTACTTCCTTCGGCACACTTTTCGGTGCAACGTGGGCCACACGTGGACTCCACTTTTGTCCGAAATTACCGTTTTGCCCCTGTGTCCAAATTGAACGAAAGGGATGTACTTTTTAGCTACTTTGCTCATTCCAAAAATGTTGGTGATATTTATTTCAGCATCCGGAGATGTTTGTTCGGAGTCCTTAGTTCCAGGTTTCGTGTCCTTGACATTTGGGCACGTACACTTTACAGATTTCTTGTCAGGCAAGTATACCTTGCCATTGTACTGTATTTACATTCCATATGAGGCATGCATGTTTATTTTCTGCTTATTTAGTTCATTTATTTTAACTGCTATATAAACTGCGCGTCCAAGAAAACTTGGGTGCAACGACGGTGTCGTCGTACTATATTTTTATTTATGTATATGCATTAGACCTACTTTATGAGACTACCCCATCTTCATGAGGCATTTATGTTTCATTGGCCGTGACACTATTCTTACACGAGTGTGAGTCACATGTAGGACACGGACTTGCGTACTCGGTTGGCCACTGGTACGTATAGGTCGTGCGACGGATAGGGATAACTGCTAATAGAAACTTTGCATGCTAGTAGACCTGGCAGTTATTAGAGGTTATCGTGTCATGGACATGACATACTTAGAGCATTGGGTGAGAAGAACAACAAGTACCGCATTTGAGCTCCTTTGCACTTGCACCCGGATTCTCCACTGGAGATACGAACGGTGATGACCTATATATATATATTATGTACATTGGCGGGCCACCGCTGTTCAAAAGACGACGTGCCTTTGGGCCCCTGGATCTCCAAAAGAGAACCATGTCAAATCCCAGTTTTTAGCCAGATAGCTCACTTGTGGGGAAAGTTGTTCTTAACTGCATTCACTTAGACGGTTAGGCGACCCCAATGGATGTTTATTTTCAGTACTTTATTGGCATGTGCTTTTTGTATCTTGTTACGTCCCTCTGAGGACCTGGTCCCTTTCCAGATATAGATGAGCAGAGTACCCGCAGGAGTATGGACCTGGACCTGACGCTACCTATCAGTCTGAGACGATCTTACCTTCTGATTATATGTGATTCATTGCAGCTGTTTAGAGATTTTAGTTGCTATTCTTTTCGAGACACTTATTCTTATATTAGAGTTTATTCTCTTCTTTCTTTAGTAGTTTATTATAGTCGAATTGCAGTGGATTTGTTTCCACCCGACTATCACACTTTGAGATTATTATTTGAGACTGCTTCTTTGATATTCAGTTATTGATTTCCTTTTATCCATTATTTGTGCTGTGGATGAGATATAGAACTGCGTGTGACTTGTTGTGATATATATTACCACAGTGGATTGGATATTCATGTACAGCGTACGTGTGTATATGGTTTCCATATATTGGAGTTCGTATACATACGGCTGGCGTGTTACGTATTCCTAGTCCTACGTATTTTGGGACTAGGGCGTGACAGGGATAAATATAACATATATTTACATATCAAACAATATTATATATATAAAATCCTAATTACAAATGCTAAATGGATACCTTGGTTTCGAACCAACTTGGTATCGCAATACTAAACCTCTATCTTGATATCAAAATCCAATACCTTGGTTATCCTCCAATACCTTGATACTTACCTTGGCATCTCAAGGTAAATTCAAAACTTTATTTATACTAACTACCCAACAATAATTATAAACTACTATGTATTTAATATTTATATAATACTATATAGCTTATTTTAGTCACCTTAATACCAACTCATAATTAGTTTACAACTATCATATTACTTATGCCAATACCTACTACTCATACCTTGGTATATCTTGATACTTACCTTGATATCTCAAGGTAATTGCCAAAATCTCATATATATACTAACTACCCATCAATAATTACATATATCAATCCAATATAACTCTAGTATGTACTAATAGAATAATACTAACTACCATCTACACACTAACTATTAATACATATATACGTACATACATACCTTCAAATATATAATATATAAAAGATACTCATAACAATTGATAACTAACTATTCTAATAAATTTATATGCTACAACTAAATATATACATATATAGTATACTATAATACAAATAGCAATTATGAACATATTTATATATATATTAATTACCATATATATATATATACATATATATATTAATATCTAATATATTAAAAACTGCCAAACTATCGCTAAATACCCTGTCCACAGTCGCAAAAAGCTGCTGTGTATATAGATACACTGCAGTTTTTGTGACAGTTTCCTGCACCGTCACTAAAAACTGTCGCTGAAGCTTCTGATACTCTGCTGATACACTGTTGTTTCAGTGACAATTTTCTGCAACTGTCACTGACTGCTGTCGCTGAAAAGCTGCTATTATTTGTATTTGTTGCTGCTGTTGCGACACTTCTGGCTCGCTGTTGTCGCTGAAAATATATGTATATATATATACAATATATATATAAATATATATATATAACCCACCATATATATTTATACAATATATATTTAAATACATATATATAACCCACAATATTTATTTATACAATATACATATAAAACTATATATAACTATACATACACTTATACATAGTAAATTGTATAAAATACCACATAGTAACATACACACACACATATAGTAATATGTATATATAACTATACATATATGTATACATATATATAATCATACAATAATATAAATACATAACAATATATAATATAACTATATATATAATCACATATAAATATATCTACTATATTATATATACATATGCTACCACTTATAAATATATATATATATATATATATATATATATATATATATATATATATATATAAAATCATATAATAACTATAAATAATCTAACTACTTAATTAAACATACACATATATTATATAAAATATATACATATATTTACATCCCTAACATATATTATAACATATATATTAATGCATGTAGAAAAAAGCTACATAATATATATTCTATTAATACATATATGATACATAGATCTATGATACAATAAATACTATAATAAATATACATAATACATATATAATATATATAGATACATACACAATTATAATTCAAGAATTAAAGCACAATTAATTAGATCTACACATAAATACACAACAATTGGAGAGTATCACACTGTATCCCACTAGATCTAGGATACACATGCGACACGAGTCCATCACACATCCAATTGCACCCCGAAGGACACAAACAAATCATATATAATATTTATGAACAAAATAAAGTGTCAAATGTAGATCTATGTGTCCGTGTCAAAATACGACATGTACAAAGTTCCGTATCGGAGGAAAAACTCCAAAAATAACACGTATCACCAAATTGTTGGGATACGACCTACACGTACCCAATTGTGGACACGACACTAGCCCCAAACACATAAATATATGCCAAATTGATCTATAGGATCAATTGACACACATAACAAAAAGTCATTTACGGAATTCTCCCAAAATTGATACAAAAAGTACCATAACTTTCTCCATAGGTCTCCTATGAACACAAAAATAAATCCTATGGGTAGTACATATATATGAGTTGATTATTCATGATTAAATCTCAGATTTAGAAGCTATTTTAATAGAAAAAACTGAATTATACCTATTGGGAGATGGATTCCCAATGAAACCTCCAAAATTGGTGAAATTAGCTTCCAACTTGTAGATTCTTGCTCCTCTTTGTAGATCCTTGCTTCATCCTTCTAGGTCCTTGCTCTTCTAGTCTCCAATGGTGATTTGAGAAGTAATTGGATAGAAATTTGGTAGGGATTTGATGAAATTTGGTTGAGGGAAATTCTAGATCTAGATTTGGAATAAAAAATGAAGAGAGAGAAAGTTTTTATCCCCTTTATATAGGCCTCACTTGTCCCCTCCCTCAAGCTACTATGTAAAGTCTAAAATACCCCTTGGGGCCTCTCATGAAAAAATTAATTAAGGAGGGAAACTTCTAGTCCAATGGTTTAATTAATTTAATCATTCTCCTAATTAATGGACTTTCTAGTTGGGCTCAATTCTAACAATTAATACATGTTGGTCCATGAGTCTAAACTAAACTAGTTAGGTCCACTAACACAAGTCCAAAAATAAATATAATATGTTAATAATAAATAAATAATATAATAAATAAATATTTAACATGCACAATATTTAATTAATTATAAAATGAACAAAATATCCTTTTCTAGAAAATACGGTAATGACAGCCTAAGAAGTGCGACCAGCGCGACACACGCCCGTAGTGCGAGCTATATACTACGGTTTACCAGAGTGGTTAAAAGTCCATACGCCTAATGATTGTCCTCTCATGATACTAAGTGCCATGTGTGTGTCAACATATCTAATATATAGTAATGACTGAAAGAAAATTACACATGCAATGAATAAATAGAAATGAAATAAATATACAGAAATATACTAAGTATGCAAAATACTATAAGCAATTTGGCAAGGTATCTTACCTGATCTGAAAAGGATGAAGTCCCAACTCAAGGCGTCGTCCGATCTACCCGTCACATAAATTAAACAAATTAGGTTACAAAAGTGGGTGAATAGTTTTCGCTATTTTAATTTATTTTAACTCTGGATAAAATAATCTAAATTAGTATTTTTAATCTTATTATAATCTGATTTTATTGTTAAGCTCTAATTTTTTGTCCAAAGAAAGTCAACTTTAAGGATTTATGATCCGTGGCACGCAAATCGAGACAATCCGTTGACCAAAAAGTCAACTGACTCAAATCCTGAATTTGTGTGTGTAATTCTATATATTTCAATGCTACGTGAACACTAGAATCGACAATTTCATAAAATCACAAGTCGGTAAAGAGTTATGGCCACAAGGGCGCACATATGACAGTTTTTAGTGGTTTCCTATTTACGTCTACGTTGCACAAATTTTACAGTAGAATAAACTTATATTTTAAATTCTGAAAAAATACTTTTCTGGGAGTTCATCATGTCAGCTTTCCGAAATTTTAAACTGTTCGTAATTCCGAGTTCGGGATCTCCCGAAATCTCGAAAATACCAAAACACGTCTGATTTTGGACAGCTGTCACTTTTAGAATTTTATGAAAAAATAGGTTCATAAATTATTAAAATAAATTATATAATCAGAAAACTAACCTTGATATGATTTTAACAAAAAAATTAGAGCGCTTTTGGAGTCCGGAGCTAGCAGATATCGTCTTTTTAATTCGTCATAATTAGTAGAAAATGAGGCTAAATTTATGACGAATTTTGGACGAAAAAGAGAGAAATTTGGGGAAAAAAAATATGAAGGATGAGGTATTTATAATGGTGGACACTACATAATTAAATACGACTATGATTGGTTAATTTGGATAGGATTATGATGAATTTAAATAAGGATAGGATATGCATGAAGTTGCTTTCCTAGTAGGTTCAGAATTTGAATTAATTTAAAATAGAGTTTGAATTTATCTCAATAATTTATAATATTAAATATATTTAAAGATAATAGAAATAATTTATAAAATCTTATTAATATCTATTAATACTACATTAGCATCTATCTAATATTAAGACTATATATATCCAAATAAATCCTAAATAATTTTAAAAAAATCTAAATAAATTTCTTAAAATTCTAAATAAATTATAGACAAATATAATTAAATATTTTAAACTAAAATAAATATTTGGTAGGAACAACATGCAAGTATTGTCGTATAGTAAATCATAGAAGTCCTAGAAATCATGTTTCCTAAGTTTTAATTACCAAAAATTCTAAAAAAAATTCCAAAAATCTAAAATAACCTAAAATAATTCTAAATAAATATTTATATAATTAAATATATCAAGAAATTTATTTTCTAATTAACTAAGAGAATACTCTAAAGAAATTTAATATTTATAATAAATATAATAATATAAAATACACACAAAATATCTATTTTTGGTGAGGGGGTTTACAAAGACACCATATTCGGTATCAATAAGGGAGACTGGCCTATCGATACTGAAGTGTTCGTAGGACCAAACATAGAAAAAATATATCATGTAAGTGTACATATTTCTTTAGTAAATAAAATTATATGAAAATTTTATACCTGTAATAATGTCATACATCTATTCAAATTTTCTGTCTTTTATCCACTGAAGTAAAATGCACAAAATTTGACATGGAGTTATACAGATATTTCAACACAGAAGCTCCCCATGCATGACGGGTAGGTTCTGTCAGATTTTTCAGAAAAGGTAAAAAATATAAATTTGCCCTAAATTCGGAGTTTGAAAATAAAATTCCGTTGATTAGACCTAGTAAGTAGGCCCTGGTGTAAGCAGTAACCTGAACATATAATAAAAAAAAGTATATCAGTTAAACTAAATAAAAATATATATTACATAAATAATAACATTAAATTTTATACTTACTCGTTCCGTATCCACTAAGATTTCTTCCTCACCAATACGATCTAGGTGCATAAAGTTGTGGCGGAGCCACGAAAGTGTCACGAAACTTTTACCATATATAGTAGGAGGCTCCACGCTAAATATTTTCTAATCACAGTTTTGGCGCAAAATAATTCATCATTTTTAAATATTATAGGTTCACCCGTAATATGTAATCCTAAGATATTTGCCACATCTACTAAGAAAATGGTCATTTCTCCGAACGGTAACTGAAAGGTATTTCTTCTGGGCCACCACCGCTCAACTAAACTAAGATCAAGTCTCGATCGTGACGTAGAAAATATATCTGATCAATATGATCAAAAAAATACGTTCACCATACCATGTTGTTCTTCAGTCAACATCCAGTACCCAACGTCGTCCTCATAACGCCATGCGACATGATCTCGTGCTCGAAACGTATCAAGATAATCGTATTGCTATATATGACATATATAAACGATATTATTATTAGACATGTAAAAAAATATAAATTGTATTTACTAAAATAATTTAATTTTAATATACTTGTCCAGAAAATACTAGATTAGAAATGTGCGACTCACGTAGCTGGATAATCGTATCTGTGGTAGGCCCTCCTGGAATACGTCCATCGTTTTGGGTACCCATCTGCAATATTTAATACTAGTGTTAAAATATGTAGTCAAATATCTAGTGTTAGCATGACTACTATCACGAATATTATAATTATAATAGTTAAAATAGTAACTACAATTACATAATTACAATTATAATTAAAAAATTTACAAACTTGTTCTCCTTTTCTTTTCTTTTCTTTTCTTTTCTTCTCTTCTCTTCTTTGCTTATTCTTCTTCTCTGCTTCTTCTTCACTTCCTGTAATGTTGCTTCCTCCCTCTCTCTCCTTATAATACACACCAACACCTACCAACACCCACCTACGTATTAAACCAACTACCAACATTTAAAATCAACATTTAAAACCAACCACCTACATATTTAAACCAACTACCAACATGTTAAACCAATACTACAAATTAAACCAACCCACCAACATCCGAACCGTGAGGCCATCTTTTCGCCAACTCAGTTGGCGAAAATTTGTCTATTCCCGCCAAAATCGAATTTTTGTCAACCCAGTTGGCGATATGTATCAAAATTTTAAATTTTCTATCGTTATATTTAATTAATATAAATTTATTATCGGTACAGTAAATTTTCTGTTATTATTATTTTTTTTGTTGATTTTTTTTGGATAATTGGATTTAGTTTTTTTTCTAGTTTTTTTTCTTTTTTATTTAAAAAAATTGCTTTAGTTTAGTTTTATTTAGGTTTAGTTCTTTTTTTTAAAAAAAATTTTAGCAATAACTTTTTAAAATAAATTAGAAAAACATAAAATTTAATATCCAAAATAAATTATGCTATCATTGAACAACAACAAAAAAAAAAAATTATGTCGTAAGAATATTATGTCTGCCGTCGAGCAGACTTTGAGCGGCCATAACTATTTGTTTGAAAATTATTTTTTGTCAAACAATAGGTCAATTTGTATGTTTTCGACGAGAGTAACACAATTCATGTAGAAAGAATTTTTATCCGAAATAAGACGCACATGTTACAGACAAAAATATAAAATTAAAATTTTAAAGTATCATAACTTTTGATTGAGAGATCAAAATAAGGTCCAGTTTGTGCCAAAATGACCGTATCAAAAAGTACTACGGGATAAATTGTTTCACTGTTTGACAGACTTAGATAAAATTTAGAATCGCAAAAAAATAATGTTTCGACCTCCAAATTTTACTTTCGGTAATTTATTTTCAAATTTTTTTTATTATCTATACTAATTTGAATGATAACAAAATCTATTGATTAATATTATTATCAATATTATATTTTTCTTTCATATCACTAAAAGATAATTTATTATTATTTGTACAAAAAAATTATTTAAAATAATTAATTATATAGATAATAAAGAATTAGTTTGTTATTTGTTAAATTGTGATATCTATTTTAATTATTATTTATCATAAATATATGTTTTAAATTTTGAATATGTATTTAGTTAGATAATAAAATATTACTATAGATAATAATTATATTAGTATACATAATAACAAATTAGTATAGATAATAATCAAACGGTTGTTATTTCTAAAATTATATTTTGAATGATAATAGACGTGGTGTCTAATATTTGAAAATTTATTTTAGTTAATTTTAAATTGTCTTTAAAAAAATTATTGGTTAATTATTTATAAAACCAATACACAAAAATTAAACCCAACTATCCAAAAAAACCAACAAAAAAAACCCTAAAAAAAAACCAAAACAAACCAAAAAAGAAAAAACCAAAAAAAATCCATTGTCAGATTTTCGCCAATTTGATTGGCAAAATTGACAAATATAAAAAAAAAAAAAATTTATTTCATATTTTCGCCATCAGAGATGGCGAAAGCTTTCGTGATTTCAAATTTTTTTACAAATTGTTTCGTTTTAATTAATTTGTTTAAAATTATTTTCTGTACAGTAAATTTTCTATAGTTTTTCTTTTTGAAATATTAGATCATGAAACAAGTAGAACATATGTGGTTCTCTTAAATGATAAATACTGTTCATGTTTAAGCTGGTATTATGCTTGTCTTTCATGTGTACATGTATGTTATCGGTGTAAGTCTTGCAACATAAGTATCAAAAAAATTATCCTGCTTTCTAAAGAATCATTAAGAAGTGTATATAAACCGGAACTGGAATCAATTACAGCCCCTTACAATCTCCAAAGTACAGTGTTAGTGGCCAAATTGAAATACCAGATGTACGACGCAAAGTTAAGAGATCAAATTAAGAAGAACCGCATCATAGCAAATGATTTATCAATCAAAGATCTCCAAAGCAGTAACTGTAATGGGTTAGGACATAATAGAAGGAGACGTAATAACCAACCAAGAAAATGAAAACATCCCAAATAATGCAATTTTTTTTTTTTTTCATTTTACTCGAGTTGTATTTTGTTTTTTCAAAGTTGTCATTTTTTCTACGACAAGTTATAATGTTTGTAGACACTAATATAGATGAATATTTTTTTTTCCTACTAAATAAAGGTATTTCATCTCCAATATAATGGTATACATGTCCAATATATATATATATATATATATATATATATATATATATTAAAAAAAGATAGGACCCTTATTAATGCATAAATTAGCAACCAAGTGGTACCACTAACAATTCTGTTTATAAACCAAAGGGCATTCACTCTTTGACACACACTCTCTCTCCTCTCTCCTCTCTCCTCTCTCCTCTTTACTTTGTATAGGCATAGCCACAACATAGCATAGGCATAGCAACAGGAGGGGAGTGGCTACTAAAGCAAAGTGTTGTAAGCAACACAATGAGAATGAGAATGAGGCTCCTCCTCCTCCTCCTGTTGGCCATGGCTATGACCATGGGCACTACCACCACCAATGCCTATAACATCACCAAGATCCTAGCCGGCCACCCTGAGTTCTCCACGTTCAACCACTACCTGTCCGCAACCCACCTGTCCTCCGACATCAACCGGCGCCTGACCGTGACCGTCCTGGCCCTCGACAACGCCGCCATGTCCTCCCTCCTCTCCCGCCACCTCTCCCTCCCCACCCTCAAGAACCTCCTCTCCCTCCACTGCCTCGTCGACTACTACGGCGCCAAGAAGCTCCACCAGCTCACCTCCGGCTCCGCCCTCACCTCCTCCCTCTTCCAGGCCACCGGCGCCGCCCCCGGCACAACCGGCTTCGTCAACATCACCGACCGCCGCGGCGGACACGTCTCCTTCTCCGCGGACATCGACTCCGACACCGACGACGACACCGACTCCTCCTCCTCCCGCCCCCCCGCCTCCTTCGTCAAGTCCGTCAAGGAAATCCCCTACAACCTCTCCATCGTCCAGATATCCGCCGCCCTCTCCTCCCCCGAGGCCGAGGCCCCCGCCGCCGCCCCCCCGCCCGTCAACCTAACAGTCGCCATGTCCAAATACGGATGCAAGCTCTTCGCGAACCTCCTACTCGCCGCGTCGCCCGACGTGCTGGACACGTACCAATCCAACCTCGACACCGGCCTGACGGTCTTCTGCCCCGTCGACGCGGCCGTCCGGGCCTTCCAGCCCAAGTTCGACAAGCTCAAGCCCGACGAACAAACCGCTCTGCTCCTATACCACGCCGAGGCCGTCTACAACTCCATGCAGCAGCTCAAGACAGGCAGCGGCCTCTCCTCCACATTGGCCGCGGGGGCCAAGAAGAAGAAGAAGAAGGACTACACGTTCAGCGTCGGGGAGGACGGCGGGGGCGTGAAGCTGGAGACCGAGGTGACCACGGCCAAGATACTCAAGACCCTCGTCGACCAGGAGCCCGTCGCGGTGTACTCGATCAACAAGGTGCTGCAGCCCAAGGAGCTCTTCAAGCCGCCGGCCGAGGCGCCCGGTGCCGCCGCCAGTGCCGCGGATTCGCCGGACGATGCTCCGGGGGACGACAAGGCAGCCGACGACAATGCGGCTGCCGACGGGAGCCTCCGCGGGGGCTACGTCTGGGCTGTTGCCGCCGCGGCGGCGGCTGTGGTGCTGATGCTTTGATCCTCAAACCAGAAATTCGAACTCGGATGATGATGGACAAGAGTGAAATGGACACAGACTCGTAAAATATTTTAAACGAAAAAAAAAAAACAAAAAATGGGGATGGACTCGAGTCCATTACAGCTTCTTACGTGGTTTCGCCTATTTGTATGGTCGCGGTGGATTGGTCAAAGTGTGAATGAATATTGTTTTTGTTACATATATCATTATTTTATTTTGTAATTTCAGTTTGTATTTTTTTGTGTTTGATAAGAAAATATCACGGCACCTAATTTGGAGTGGATTTTAAGCCTTCCGTTTACTATTTTTGGGAGTTTGCTCTTTCTTACCAAAGTAATTTTTGGCAGCAATCTACACTAAATATAAGTATATAAATATAATTCTATGGCTTAATTTGGTTGTCCTGGTTCATGTTGGCTTCTTTTCTCGAGACCAGATATGTCGTTTCACAGTCGACTCAGAAAAAACCAGGCCGCAAGATGACCAGACCGCAGAAAAAAAGCAACATTCATGCGTCCCAAATATTGGCCGCCTAAAGACCTGACACCAAGATTACGTCTAATAGAGAATCCTGACAAAAATAATTTTCTGAACGTCTCGAAAGATGTGAGCACACTAAGCGACAAGAAGCTCTCGTCAGACTAATAATGACTTCTAACAAGCGTGGAGCGCCACGTGTATGAGGCCTCATGCATCTCAGACTCCATGCCCTCATGCGTCTCTGGCCCCATGCGTCCCAGACTCCATACGCTTCATACGACTTTGGTCCTATGCGTTCTAGACTCCATGCGTTCCATGCGTCTTTGGCCCCATGCAATCCAGATTTCACGCGTCCCATATGCCTCTGGCCCCATGTGTTCCAGACGTCATGCGTCCCATGCGTCTCAGACTCCAAACATCCAACGTGGCAAGGTTCCTTGAGGCGAAATCTTTTTGTTGCGATTCTCTTCAACTAAATACGGGCCACGTGTCAAGATAACCAAGTCACGCAAATAGAAGACGAGAACCGTCATAATCTTTAGCAAACAACAAATTCCAACAAAACTTTCACGTAACAGCTTGCCCTGGACTCAACCCATACTATGCGTCCACAGTTGCAACCGCATTCTGTTGAAGGAGCCCCCTGCGGCGACCAAACAGAGGGACATGAGGCACCTATAGCCCATCAACAGGATGGCTATAAATAGAGGCAGCTTGGACATCCCAAAGGTCAACTTTTTTATTCTGCTTCAGAGAGGTGGGATTTTTTTGCTTCAGAGAGACCATACCCCTTCGGGCGAGCTACGTACAAGCACACAAGATCGAGAGAGAAAAGAGAAGGGAGCATCCCTCATTCACTCGTTGGACCGTCAACAGAGTAAAAGAGTCGCTGCAGTACTCGATCTCCATCATCACACTACCTAGATAAAAAATATTGTACTTAGATTGTCTGTCTAGGACTTCTTTGTACTCTTTTGTTTGTTATTAAACGAAGGTTTTCCAAACCTACATTATTGGCGAACAAGGTGGCGACTCTACCGGGGACATCCTTCTCCTCTGATGAGAAGGTCGTGATGTAGTCTGATGCGTCGAAGCTGGGTTCGACCCAGAGGATGCTGGTTGTACGCTTCGACCAACAAGCCTTTGAGAAAATACTCTCTGAGTGCGGTGCTTCTCCAAGGCTGGCAAAGCTTAAGAAGACCGGCAGGACATGGGTTACAAAGGCCGATGTGCCTCACCCAACTATGGAGCATGCGTTCCCCGTCTCTCTCTCTCTCTCTCTCTCTCTCTCTCTCTCTCTCTCTCTCTCTCGCAGGGACCTCACATTATGCATCCACTTCTTATGCGGCAGCCTCTTCTAACAAGAAGAGTGCTCAGCACCTGAAGACCCGCAGGACATGGGTTACAAAGGCTGCTGTGCCTCACCCAACTGTGGAGCATGCTCTTTCGGTCTCTCTCTTGGCCGCAGGGACCGCACATCATGCGTCCACCTCTCATTCGACAACCTCTTCAGACAAGAAAATTACTCAACACTTGAGCTATGGCAGAGAAAAATACTACGATGCCAGGAGTTCGAGCACTAAGACACATTCAATACGGCCATGTCAAAAGCTGCATAAAGAGGACTATGCGGCATCGCTCGACAGCCGCAAGTAGATGGCCGCGTACGGCCAAAACAGCCACCAAAGGTCCATTTTTGATCGAATTTCACACATCACTAACTCCATGCACCTTGCTGAAAAAGGGAAAGATGTGAACTTGAACTCTTTATACTATGCACCGGCACGTGCTAGGACGAAGAAGTCTAGGACAATACAAGCTCGCCAAGCTCAAGCAATTTCTTATTCGACCGACCGTCAGCAGACGATGCTTACTATGCGTACCCTTGACAGAAAGACGTACAAAACCGGTCCATGCGTCCAGCCCGCAGTGGTAATCGGACAGGGTCGGTCAAAAGAGTCTTTCGTTGGCAACTTGGGGCAAGTTCTTGTACGAACCTCAGGTCAGAAAGCAAAATCAACACCTGAGCACCCGTGTGCTCGGTCCACCCGGACTCACAGGGAGTATGCAAAGGTGAATCAGCTCTCGCTCGACTTGCGCAACATAATCAATCATAAACGCAAAGTGAGAGAAACACCCACGACATACAAAGTGTCCTCCCCAGGGCATCATTGTGCCAACATACGAAGTGTCCTCCCCAGGGCATCACTGTGCCAATATTATCATCAACTGATGTTGTAACAAAATAACAGTACCCACAAAAAGTAGTCGGTATTCCAGCGACTGCAACCAAAGGCACCCACCCGGCTGCAACCCGGAGAATAGGTACAAGTACCAGAGGAAGAGGAGCTTCCCTTTGCCTCGTGCTATTCTGCTCGGAAGACCCCCTCCATGAGGGGAGGTCAGAAGTCTAGCACCACCAGTCCGTCGCTCTTGGCCAGCGAGTCAAGAAGACGTATCCAAGGAGGACATGCAGCAAAACCTGCGAAAGATGTCTTCCTGGGCACCCGCTGTGAGACTCGTCTCACTGTTCTAGTATACGTACCGGATATACGCGTATTATACATATATAGCTTGCTTATTATTTAATTGCTTACATATTGCTTTATGCCATTCATGTATTGTTTAGGTTATTTTTGTAAATTTTCTTTAGTTGCATGCTTTGGACCATTGATCCCTTGGTTTTCTTGGTGGGTGGCTGTGATGAACCCAGGTGAGAGACATGTATTATGATCTAATAGCCTACAATTAATCCCTTGGCTATATAAGCCATCTCATTCTCTTTACTTCAATTTTCTTTCCTTTCATTTTTCTCTTTCCTTCCTCGTTTCTTCCCCAGCAGAGAGAATCAACCAAGCTTGGCCTTGGTCGTGGGTAACCTTGGTAGTATTAGGCTAAAACTTGACCGTATGCAAGTACATCTTGCCAATCAAAGGAACAACCATGGATCTTATTTTGATTCTTAGTATAACTTGCTTAATCACTTGATATATTTCATTTGCTTAATACTTAGAAATTATCTTCATAATAATTTTGATTTTCTTGTATTGTTGCTCATGGAGTCCGAGAACAGCAAGTCAGAGAATACAAAATTGGCCAGAGAATATATATAAAAAGTACGCAGGGAACCCTTGTCGCATAAGCGAAGTTCCAGTGAGCACACTTATGTGTGTTTTACAAATTCCTTAGAAAGTGCGCCAAGATATGTTGAGTAGTCTGGGGGTACTTCTCTACTCCTACGTACGTTTTGTACTATGACAATTCCTTCAAAAGTACGCCAATCCTACTTGGCGCACTTTTGAATGGGTCTGCAAGTCATCAAGTATATACGCCACTTAAATAGTCTAGTTGGCACACTTTGCAGATATTGGCGCACCCTGCTGTGTGGCGCACTATGTGGCATTCTCCAGAGACGACGTAGTTTGTAGCCCTTCGTAAATTACTTAATGACTAAGCAATGACTTCTGACAATTCTCCAGAATTGTGTTCTCGACTGCAGCATTGTCTCAAATATTGTGCCATGCTTTAAGACTTGTATTTTGTCTTTTAGTAGACCTTCATGCGCTTGTTTGTACGCCAAATCTGTCTTTAGCCATTAGTGTGCCAAGACCCGTTTGTGCGTCAAAGCTGTCTTTGGCCATTTGTGCGCCAAGACTCGTTTATGCGCCAAATCTGTCTTTGGCTATTTGTGCGCCAAGACCCATTTGTGCGCCAATGGTGGTTTTTGACCCATTGTGTGCGAATGTTACTTCTTTCCTGATTTTATGTGCCAACCATAAATTGTTAATTTATGCGCCTGTATGTCAGTATTCTCTTTGAAATGCTTAAATCCTGATGATTCTCTAGTTCTCTTTAATCCCGTTATTTTAGTTAATCTTGATAATTTCTTGAATATGACATTCTTGATATTATTTCTGATCCTGACTTCCTGACATGATCTAGTGATTGTACATTTTTAATTGTACTCCTGAATCCTGATACTGTACTGGTAACACTGATACTCCTAATCCTGATAATCCTGATAATGGCTCGACGTAGCGCACTTCTAACTTGAGAATTTTCGTAACTGTCCTGATCAAGTCTATTAGTAGCACCTGAATTGCATGACATGTATCCCCATGGTTGATTTTGATTGTACTTGTCAAGTTACTGTCCTGTCTTGCATCATGTCTAAGGCAGATTCCTGAGCACCACGGTCGAGAATCCTTGATAATTATATTGGCTAATAACTAGAATAATAATAATCTAAAAAGTATCTAGAGAGATTTCTTGGCTACATGCAATCCCAGTATCCCAGTGACACTTGATGGATTTGGAGTTCTCCGTCGTGAGGGGCACACTTCCAGCACACCGTCGAGTGTTGCACTACCAGAAAAGATAAAAAATGATTATACCAGATAAATCTATACTATGTACTTGTTTGTCTAGATAACCCAGATGGTCTGCAGGGCATATGGGTGTATGAAATCTCAAACTGCATGTGTTAGTAACTAGGACTGTGATAACCCTAGTTAGTTAATGATAGCGAGCCGTAGGGCATGATTGGCTGTGATTGCCTGATTTCCAGTCTAGTATAGTCTCATCCTAATTTATTTTCAATAACTGATCCTGAGAACAATAATTAAAGCTTGACTCCAGATATCCCTATTTAATATTCCAGAGCATGTTTTAACTGTTATTTTTATCTGTCGCACTTACTTAAATTTTACTTGTACTATTTTTTATTGATTTGTCTGCATGCTGGTTTTAGTTCCTAAGATTGGCTCTCTTTTATTACTTGCTATTTTGGGGTCTGACCCCACTGGTTTTGTATGGCCAGATTTTATAGTAGGACCATAGGATAACTCATACTTTCTGCCTCAAGATGGTAAACACCAGGAGTGTCACCCTTATATTTTCAATCAAGGGTAGTTCGGTAATTAACACGGGTATTTTAAATTTAGAATTTATTGTATTTAAATATTATGCATGTGTAATTAATTATTTGTTGTATTATTTATTTATTGTTAGTGTTAGTTTTATTTTGGACTTGTGTAGTGGACCTAATTAGTTTAGTTAGATGCATGGACCCAACATTATAAGTTAGTTTAGATTGAGCCCAAGTTTAGACCCATTCATTAGGAGGATGAATTAATTAGTGAAACCATTAGACTAGAACCTTTTATCCCTAATTATTTCTTTATAAGAGGCCCCAAGGGGTGTTTTGGATATTTTATATTGCTTGAGAGAGGGATTTATGACCAGCCATTAGAGGAGGAGAGAGAGTGTCTCTCTCATTTCATTTTCTATTTTCTTTAAATCTAGATTTTCCCCCATTCCAAATTTCTTCATTTTCTCACCAAATTTTACCCAAATTTAGTCTCTATTCTTCAATTGAGGCTACTACAACAAGGATCTACAAGAAGAAAGTAAGAAGCAACAAGGAGGAGGCCAAGATCATGAGCTACTTTCCAATTTTAGAGATTTTTCATTGGGAATCAATCTCCCAATAGGTATATTTCAGTTTTTCTCTCTTAGTAGACTCTAAATCTGAGATTTAACCATGAGAAACCAACCTACATGCATATGCTACCTATAGAAATTGGTTTTAGGTTCATAGGAGACCTATAGTAGAAGTTATGTGTGTTTTGGTGTCAATTTTGGAGAAATTTCGAGATTGGCACATGTGTTGTTTGTCATTTGGTCAAATAGATCAAATTGACATGTGATTGTTTGTTTGTAACTAGTGTCGTATCCACAATTTGGTACGTATAGGCCGTATCTCATCAATTTGACAAAACGAGTTGATTTTGGGGGGTTTTCTCCGGTACGGGAATTTGTGCACATCAATTCTTGTCCGTATACGTAGTTAATCTAATTATTATACGTATTATTCATATTTAGTATAGTAGACTTGCTCGTGTCATTCGAGATACGTTTGGTTGTGTGGTGGAGACGTATCACAAGCGTATCATAGAACGAGTGTGATACGGGTGCAGTGTACTTCACGTGTTTGTTCATTTGCCCTTATCCCTAAGTGTGCTAGTGTGTGTATATATATATATATATATATATATATATATATATATATATATATATATATATATGATTGTACATATATGTATAGTTGAGAGTTTATACATATATATATTGATACGTGTATAGGTGTATACATATATGTAAGTATGCCATGTATATATGTATGTCTGTGTATATATTTGTTGTGAGTTTGTATGAGCTTTGTGTGTTTGCGTGTGTGTGTCAGTGAGTCAGTTCGGGCCAGAGGAGCTATGTACAGTGCACCAACTGAGCAGTAGCATGTAATACAACAACTAGCCGAGCACAGCAAGTAGCAGTATACTGCATTAACAGCAACAACAAGGTGCAGGCATTAGCATTCACTGTACTGATGGCAAGGTGCAGGCAATTCTTCAGTCACTGCAGGGCTTGTGCACAACTGAGGAGCAGTCAGTTGTGCAAAAATTCAGCAGCTTGCATCAACAGCTCGTGCACTAAAGAGCAGTGCATCAACTGCAGAGGGGAGCAGTAGCAGCAGCTCGAGAAGGCAGTACACTACAACCATCCTCAACAGCAATTCATCAATGCCTCCCTAAAGCAGATTGTATCTACAGCAGCTAGTATGGCATAGCATTCATTAGCATTCAGCAAAGTAGCAGAGCACTGCAACACTGTGCAGTAGAACAACAAATACAGAGGGCCATTCAGTGCACAGTTCAATAGAGGGAGATTCAGCTCAAGCACATCACTGTCGTATCAACTGAAACACTGAACAAGAGAAATAGCATTTGCAGCTAGCTGCAGTTCAATGTGCAGTCATAATAAAGAGCACTGTAATCAGTTTAGCAGCAAGCAGTTGCAAAATTACATCAGTATAGTAGTAAAGTTTAGTGTGCACAACCAAGGGAAGGTCTGCAGCAACAACAAGGTTTAGCTAGGTAGTATAGCAGTCAGTGCATCCTCCCTCAGCATGCTGTGCATCAATAGCAACCATTCAGTAGCTGAGCAGTTCAATAAGTTCAACAGCAAGGAGATGCACAACATATTAATACAAGTCAACTGTATTAGAGTATCATTCAGGGAGGATGCTGAGACACTGCATCAGTGCACAATCGAAGTAGAGCAGTATGCAGTAGAGCACAGCATGCCCAAGCAGCATCATGCAATGAAGCAATAGCCATTCACTACACCAACTAAGCAGTGTACATCAGCACAATGTCAAGTATCAGGTATCGGTATCCATATCAGTTTCAGTACCCGTATCAGTTAGTATCAACATGAAGGTCTGCAGGTTCAGCAACAATTGGTTCAGCTATACAAGGAACACGCTATCAATTACCTCAGTGAGCAGTCCCAGTGCAGTCTCAGGTCAGCAGAGGTATTGGTTTAGTTGGGTTAAGGTAGTTATCTATATAGTTAGTCTAGTTAGTTGTGAGTTATTGGTTAGTAGTTAAAGTATCAGTTAGCTTAGTATTAAGTTAGTATAATAGGTAGTTAGTAATTAGTGTAGCTAAATATTTAGTGATATACTTATTAGTATATAGTTAGCTATATGTATATATGTAGAGATGTGGTATTGAATTGTAGTTAGTACCTATGTATATTAGTATAGGTAATATATGTTAGTAGTTTAGTTATATATTTTATAGTTAGTATATTGTGTAATAGCTATTCATAAGGTTTTGAGTTACCTTGGGATACCAAGGAAATATCAAGATATTGGGTCGATACCAAGGTATTGGGTTTGAGTATCGAGATTTGTGTGTCGTAGTGCGATACACATTGGTGTAAGGCCAAAGTATCCTAATTTCTTTGTTTTGAGATAGATATTATGTATATTGACTCATATATGTATCCAAACTACTATTTTCTTATATTAACTTGCGTATCTTAGGATACGGCATTTTGTGTATCTCATAATATCCTAGATTAGTTAGTGTAGCTTAGTTTCGTAGTGCATTGACTTAGTATCCTATTGTTAGACACTAGCAACCTAAAAATAGTCGGTTTGACTTAGAAATGGCTTTGTGACCTAGATATTGAACTAGTTTAACTTAATTTTATTCCAACACCTTGTATTAATGCAATATTCCATATATAGGTTTGTGTGACACCAGTTGGGACATAGTTTGATATTCATTGCTTGGATGACAGGCGAATACATTCTCTGATAGTTTTTATTATTTGATAATTACTACAATCCAAGTATTTAAAAATATTTCACATGACTCTTGACACATTGGTACACGGACTAGTATACACATGGATTAGTCATGGGATGTTATATATATTGTTCATTGCTCCGCGTGTTCTTAATGTTTAACTTAGACAATGTTTCAATGTTTAATGTTTAACTTAGACAATGTTCAGTATTCAGTGTTCAATGTTCAATGTTTAATGTTTAATGTTCAAGGTTTATTGTTTGCACGGCCTTGAGTATCTTGTATCACAACGTGTCATGGTTGGATTCATTGTACTAGTTGGGGGAAAAGGGGAAGCGTTAGCTAGATATGTGATCAAATCCTAGACAATGTTCAATGTTTAACTTAGACAATATTTATCCAACGTTAAAGTAGACAATGTTCACCCAAGTCGTTCACATATCTAACTAGTATTTCAAATCACTTAGCATAGTTACAGTTCTTCACCATATTCTAGTTCATTGTTTCATTCTATTATCTTGTTCGTGATCAGTGTATATCATATTGTTCATTGTTTACCTATTCTTCTACCATAGTTGATATTGTTCATTGTTTCTCGTCTTGTATTATATTCTCTATTTCTGTTTATTGTCATTATCAATTAATTGGAACTACTATTGGGTTGTACTTTGCTCCAATCCTGACTGGATATATTTTTCAGATGAATGGTTAGAAAGGATGTCCCACTCACTACGGATAGACAGATGGAGTGTCACCTGAGGATATAGTGCCAGTTACTGAGGCTATTTAGATTTTCCTACCTTGTAGTAGTTGTTACTTTTAGATTGTGGATTGTATTATTATTTTGAGATCTTTTGTGTTTAGTTTTGAGTTGGATATGTGATGTATTGAGACATGTATTTCTTTTCTTTCTATTCCATATCGTGCTTATATCTTCCTTTAGTTTTATATGTGATTGAGTATCATTTAGAATTGAGATGGCATGACAGTATTTATATGCATTGTCACACCCCAGTCCCAAAATACGTAGGACTAGGAACATGTAAGCATGCCAGCCGTATGTATATGGCAACTCGAATATATGGATACCATAATACGTACGTACGCTGTAATATGAATATAAACTCGCATGTGGTATATATAGTGTCACAAGTCACAGATATACTAATCTCATCCACACAACAAGTCATAGAAAAGAAATAACTAAACTAGAATAATGAGTCTGAATAATCCAAAATAATAGTCGAGTGGAGACAAATCCACTACCAATGACTATATCAAAACTAGAATGAGAGAGGAGGGTAATCTCCAATATAAAATAAGGTGATGATAGAAGTGTATCAGCAAAGCGATCCCTCGCTAGAGATAATCAATGATGCTTAGAAGGTAAGACCTCCTCGAAAGAGATAAGTAGTAAGTCCTGATCCGTGCTCCTGCGAATAGTCATGAACATCTACACCTAGAAAGGGACCAGGTCCTCAAAGGGACGTAACAAGATATATAGAAATATGCCAACTTGAATACAGTAAACATGCAATATAGACAAAAAATATATAAGTACGCTGTACAAGACAATCTATATGAACGCATAATGAGGACAACTTTTTGACGTATGGGCATGGGTAGGCTACTCGATCTAAATCTCACAACTCACACACACGGCAGGGACATCAGAAATCGACATACCGCGGGGGTAGCGACCAGCGTGACTCCAGAAATTGATATACCGCGGGGGTAGCGACCAGCGCAACACACTACCATAGTGCGTGCTAGATACTACGGTTTATCAGAGTGGTTAAAGCCCATACGCCTACTGATTGTCCTCTCATGATACTAAGTGTCATGTGTGTGTCAACATATCTAATATATAGTAATGACTGAAAGAAACTACACATGCAATGAATATACAGAAATGCAATGAATATACAAAAATATAATAAGTATGTAAAGTACTGTAAACAATTTGGCAAGGTATCTTGCCTGGCAAGGGAGCTGCAAAGTGTAACGTCCAGGAGTCAAGCACACAGGATCAGAAGCTACGACTTCAGAATGAACGTCTCCGGATGCTGAAATAAATATTACCAATATTTCCAGAATAAGCGGGATAGCTAAAAATACTACCCTTTCGTCCAATTTGGACACATGGGCAAAACGGTAATTTCGGGTCAAAGTGGGGTCCATATGTGGCCCATTTACACCGAAAAGTATGCCAGGGGTAAAGGTATCTAAAAGGGACAAATTATAGGTCAAACCAATTCTAAACGTCAGTACGAACTCAATGGTACGTCCAATTTTGGATTCCGGTGAGCCGAACACAAATTCGCCAAAAAAGTCAACCGTAGGGCCCGCAAATAGGCGGCTTGGTCAACTATCTCAGAATCACGTAAAACTTAGGTCACAGGACCAGCGTGATACCACGAATCCAATGGTGCAAGTTTTGTCGTGTTCTGACGAGCGTACACTAAATGGTGCAATATTTTACAAAAGTTGCGATACGAGAATTTTTTGCGGATACGGTGTGATTCCGATGCGCACACACGTCCGAATTAGTTTTTGCGAAAGTCCATACGTCCAAATATACCATACGCGCCTTTCGGTAAAATTGGTATGCGATGGGGCGGTCCCGTTTGGCAGGGCGCGCTCCGTATCACAAGTTTTTGTTATTTTAAAAACAGTTTTTCATGAGTTTTCAACCTGATTTATTTCTGATTTTAACATAATATAAAATAATGTAATTAATAGGAAATTATCTAGGTTAGGTAGTCTTCACATAGAAAAATAAATTTTTAAGTTTGGATCTCTGTGGTGAGAGATACGAGTCTTTAAACAGGGGTGGTTGCAACAATTTTTCTGAAATTAAATGACGTGGTTTTTTCTCGACTTGGCATCAATTTTTACCTAGTTTTGCGCGCTGTTTGAAGCAAACTAATGCACAGAGTTGGAAGAGGGATAGGTCGTGAACATACCGGTGAAGACGGGATCGAGTTTGGTCGAGCGATGGCGCGGGTATCGAGGTGTGAACAGGGCTAAGATGTTGTTCAGTTTCTGTCGCGTGCTCGGTGGGGTGGTTGCGGACGGTGGACGCGGTGCTAGCTCCGGTGAACGGGGCGGCGGCGGCTCCAGGGTCGACGGCGGTGGTCTCAGGGTCGAGTTGGAAGATTTATGTTTAGGGTTTAAGGTTTACTGTATATATATATATATATATATAGGGGATTAGAGAGGGGGAAGAACCCGCGCTCGGCTGCTGGGCCTTTGCAGCGGATGCTACTGCTGTTGGGTTTCCTTCGCGGGTGTGGGTCGGGTAGCTAATGGGTCGGGTAGTGGGTTAGGGTTTAATAGGTTTTTAATTAATCTTTTTCTTTTTCTTTCTCCTTTTTCTTTTTCCTATTTCTTTTCTTTTTATTAACTCTATTAATACTAAATATAATTATTATTATTACTAATATTATTATTATTTTTATCACTAACTTTATTATTTATTACCATAATTATTATTAAGTATATTATAACTATATATTATTATTACTGCTACTATTATTAATATTACCAACACTTATTATTATTACCAAATTATTATTACTATTATTTAATAACTATTTATTATTAACGCATATATTTAAGGTATATAAAAATGCATTTGTACCGAAATTAAATTCTAAGAAAAAATCTATCACTCTTTCACAAATATTCCTAAAATAAAATAATGGTTTTTGTGCAATAATTTTAAATGGTTAATTATCTAGGTACTTAAATCAATATATCATATTTCTAATTAACTAAAAAAATAATATAAATAAATTCTATAATCAATTAATTAAATAATACAATATAAAAAATATGGTGTTTTACATTTTACCCAACTTACAAAAAAATTGTCCTCAAAATTGACACTACCCATATTCATAATGAATCACTCTAGCTATTACACTTTATTGCTATCTAGCAGTGCTTCCTGTCACTACCATATTTTCTAAGAAAGGATATTTTAGTAAATTCCTATTTAGTTAATTATTGTGCTTGATAAATAATTATTTGTTGTATTATTTAATTATTGTTAGATGTTAGTTATTTAATTTGGACTTGTATTAGTGGACCTAACTAGTTTAGTTTGGACCTATGGACCAACATGAATTAATTAGTTAGACTTAGCCCATTTAGAAAGCCCATTGTTAAGGAGATGGATTAAATTAATTAATCTTTGGACTAGAAGCTTCATTCCTTAATTATTTCTCCATGAGAGGCCCCAAGGGGTATATTGGACATTAAATGATTACTTGAGGGAGAGGAATAGGGGCCGGCCTATATAAGTAGAGGGGAAAAATTCTCTCTCATCTTTTTTTATTCCAAATCTAGATCTAAAATTTTCCACTACCAAATTTCCTTCATCCCCATTTAATTTCTCTACCAAATTCATTCTAATTCCTTCCTAAATCACCATTAGAGACTTAAGAAGTAAGGATCTAGAAGGAGGAAGCAAGAATCTACAAAGAGGAGCAAGGATCTATAATTTGGAGGCAATTCTATCTCAATTGGAGGTTTCATTGAGAATCCATCTCCTAATAGGTACAATTCAGTTTCCCCCCTTAAAATAGCTTCTAAATCTGAGAATTAATTATGGAAAATCAACCATATGCATGTACTACCCATAGGATTTGGTTTTGTGTTCATAGGAGGCCTATTGAGAAAGTTATGGTATTTTTTGTGTCAATTTTGGGAGAATTCCGAGAATGACATTTGTTGTGTGTGTCAATTGATCATATAGATCAATTTGGCATATGTTTATGTGTTTGGGGCTAGTGTTGTGTTCACAATTGGGTACGTGTAGGTCGTATCCCAATAATTTGGTGATACGTGTTATTTTAGGGATTTTTCCTTCGACACGGGACTTTGTACATGTCGTATTTTGACACGGACACGTAGATCTATATTTGACACTTCGTATTGTTCATAAATATTATATGTGGCTTGTGTGTGTCCTTCGGGGTATAATTGGATGTGTGGTGGACTCGTGTCACATGCGTATCCTAAATCTAGTTGGATACGGTGTGATACTCTCCATATGTTGTGTATTTATGTGTAGATCTAATTATTGTGCTTTTAATTCTTGTGTTATAATTGTGCATCTACATATAGATATTATATATGTATTATGTATATTTATTATAGTGTTTATTATATCATAGATCTATGTATTATATATGTACTAATAGAATATATATATATATGTAGCTTTCTTCTACATGCATTTATATATATATATTATAATATATTGTATAGACATATATATATGTTTTATAATTATATATGTGTGTTATTGGATAATTATTTTATATGAAATTGTTATAGGATTATTTAAATATATTTATAGAGGTAATTATAATATATTTATGTATGTGTGCATGTCCTAATATGTATATTATTATAGAGGGGTATTTATAGTTATTTGGTATTTATATATATAGATATATATATATATATTTATTATGAGTTGTTATATATATATATATATATATATATATAACAACTCATAATATATATATATATATATATATATATATATATATATATATATATATATATATATATATATATATATATATATATATATATATATAAGTTTTTACAGGTTTTTAGTGCGGAGGATTAATGACAACCCGCTGTCATTAAACAGCAAGAATTTAATAGCAGCAGCCGCTGTAGCAGTGCCAGCATTTAATGACAGCCGCCACTGTCATTAATAGCAGCAGTAGCAGGCGGGAAGAAGCAGCAGCGGCGACAGTGGAAGCAGTGACGGTTGAAAACGGTCACCAAAGCAGCGACAGCAGTACAGATTCCCATAGCAATAGTGACGGCGGCTTCAGTGACAGCCATAACTGTCACTAAAAGCCTGGTATCAGAGTATCAGTGTTTTTTTAATACAGTTTCAGCGACGGATAGGCAGTTATATATATATGTTTATATACTTATATTTATATATAAATGTATATATATATGTATTGATATTGAGATAATATGTTATTATTGCTATATTCTTTATAAGTATAATATTAGTGTATATATATATATATTATATAAGGGTAATTATTATACCAAGGTATTGGGTATTACCTTGAGGAGACCAAGGTAAGTGGGGATACTCAAGATACGGGGTTTGGATATCAAGATTGTGATTATTTTTGAGATACCAAGTTGGTTCAAAACTACGGTACCTATTGATGTATAAATTGTGATTCTATATTACTATAAATATTGTTTGATTTATATTTTAAGTTATTACCTTGGATTCACGTATCCGGAGATACTGTATCCTAATATTTAAGATATGGGTTTCTTGACTTAGATTTTAGTATCTTGTTCCAAGATTGTTGTGCTAGACTTGTGCAACCTAGAAATAGATAGTTGACCTTGGTTTGACCATAGTTGACCATGGTTGACTTAGAGTTGACCATAGTTGACTTTTGACTTAGAATTGATTTTTTGATCTAGAAGTTGACTAGTTTAACTTATTATCTTTGCGGGACCTTGTATTGATGTTGTATTCCATATCTAGGTCTTCGAGGTATCGTGTCAGACATCTGTGAGACTATTCATTGGACTTCAGGCGAGTACATTCTCTGATAGTTTCTCATTTATGATATCCTCTATGTTTATTGTATCTAGTGTAGATATCCATGTTCTCTTGACACTATGGTTACACGGATTGGTATATCCGGATCTCGTCATGAGATGTTATTCCTTAGTATATGGTGTATCTTGTGCAAGCCTTATTTTATTGATTATCTTGTACATGTACAGACACTGATTCTCGGAAAGACTAGCTATCTTCTTGGGGAATCCTGTGCCATAGCGTACCATGGTTGGATCTATTATACCAGTCGGGGGCGGGGAGTATGTAGTGTAGATATGTGATCATACCCATCTTGTTATCTTGAATAGTGTTAATCATACACCGCACGTATGATTAGCTAGGTCATAAATATTGCATCTCTTGTATCAAGTTTCCAAGCCGATCACATGTTAAGCTAGTACTCACACACTTAGTCATTAGTATTTCTTGTTCATTGGCATATTGTTCATTATTGTATTATTTCAGTATTTTCTTATAATATACATATCTCTTGTATCTATTATGCATCTTGTTTATCCACAGTTATTTACTGTTACATAGTTTTTATCATTGATTAGAACTGCTGTTAGAGATGTACTCTACTCCTTTCCTGACTGGATATATTTTTCCAAATGACACTGAGGAGTGGTACCCTACCTATTATGGACCCCAGGATATTGTGGATTTAGTTTCTGAGACCCTGGCTCAGGAGGGACTTATCCCAACTGAGACAGTTGACCATGAGTTGTAGCTTCATAGTATTCTTTGTACTGGATTTGTCTCTAGCTTATTCTGTATTTCTTCAGACTCATTGATGTATTATTTTAGACTTATGAGTTGTATTGTGACTATTCTATTCTTTATCTGATTCGTGCTTTCCATCTTAGATCTATGATTGAGTATATTATCATTTTGGTGGTTCGTTATATTGTTAGATAGATTATCTAGACAATGTTCTACCGCCGATTCTGCGGCGTAGGCTGGGCGTTGTTTTCGACTTGTACCCTTACGCCGGGTGTGGGTCGTGACACTTCCTAAAAGTCATGGTCAGTCACCTTAATACTTCTCATTTATTGTTCATACGCTATTCTATTTCTAACTCATCTACACTACCTAACTTACAAGAATTCTACTAGTAGTCAAAGTCTCTTGAGGCTATTGTCTAGGTTGTAGGACGAATTTATTTATTGGGTCGAGAATCTTGGGATACCTATCTGGAATCTCATAACTATAATTTTTCTCGTAACCGTCAAGTATCGTAGTCTAATACTACCATGCCACCTGACCAGTATGTCTGCAAATACTTTGACTACTCTACTATAACGGTCTAGCTGCAGCTATCGCTACTTCGCCAGCGAATTATCATAGTTGTTAGTTCATAACAAGTGCCTTCAATTCTTTCCTAAGCATAGTCTAAGTTTTTAGGGCAACAGTTATGGTCTTGACTAACTTTATAAAACTATTTGAAGTATGAACTATTTCAACAATCCCACTAATTCCTATTAGACTAAGGGATGCTATTCATGGTTTAAATAATAATAAGAGGATACAGATATTGCTATAGTGCATATACATAAGGGTTATTATTATTAACTCATCCTTTAGTTATCAATCATTACTAAACCATTTATGTTCTAACTAACAAAATAAGGGTGAGGTTGAAGTAATTCAAACAATCCATAATGGCACAAAAGGATACGACTAAGATAGGAAGAGTTAAGTACGAGATAAGGAATGGATATAGAAGAGAAGATGAGCCACCCCAAGAGGCGAGATGGTGATAGGGAAAGAGTATTACTACTGCTACTCGTGTCATCTATTAGCATCGCGTATGGGCCATCGGGATAGAATATCAATATATCCTCATAGCTGCTAAACCACCATATATATAATTCTATGTCTACTATGCACCTAAGATCTCGTGTCATAAAGGGGGTCATGAGTATGCAATGACAAATATAACTAAAGGTCGTACTTGTATCTATGACTTCCTGTGCCTGCGCTCTCTTATTTGTCATCATGAGTGCTCGGCCTATGGGGTATATCTAGTACTCTCCGTGTATCAAACTTATACTAAGCATGAACGTTCGTCTTTCCGAAATAAGGGAAGACGAAAGACAATAATAAAGAATTCAAGGAGGAGTTGATAGAATATAAGTACGGAATTCAAATGGATTAGAGAATTTGAAAAGGAGTTGCCAAGGCAGTTGTGGATTAAAATCTTATTTTGGTACATTCCTATTCGCATGTTCATATCAGAACAGTTATGTACCTGACATGATATGCTCTGACCAGTCTAAACGGCAAGTATATTTGTCTAACAAGTTGACTCAACTATATCTCAATCCATATAAAGTAGTGGTACAAAGATCGAACCAAGCGTATTAAGGTTGATCAGACCATAATGTATCGATTCTGATTTAGACAATGTATTAATGTAGGCCCCCAATAATACATATGTCATGAACAAGCTCAATAAAATAATAAGCTTGCAAAGCTAGGCTATAATAGCAGCATAAGTCAATGTAGTAAAAATATGAGTACGCTTGATTATGATAGAGGAAGGTACAAAATAATTTAAGTTCATCAAGAAGACCGGTATTGTACCTCTAGAGTTGCCATACTAATTTCTTGTCTAAGTCTAAATTCAACCAAATGAGTGTATGGGCCTCTAAGTTCTACAGTCTGGGTAAACACTATCTTTTTATGCAAGTCTATTGTTGGTGTCATTCATTTATACTTCATTAATTAGTCAGAAGGACTATATGATACTAGGTTATGAGACATACTACCAAACTTACAAAGATTTAACTAATAGTGTTATTGAATACTAGAGTGTATATACCTGGTACAAGGCACCTTCCTAACCCCTATCAAGCACGAAGGAAAGATAAGAATGATGTTGAGAAGGGATCAAGCAAGATGCAATGCAAGCAATCAAATAAGAATGCGTAACGAAATCAAGGGAGGTGATAATTAAGTGGATGAGATCCTATATTCTAATCCTATGCGCAGGCTTGCTCGGTACAGTGATGTAACCGAGACAATATGCTCTCGACCTGCATGGGCCACCACAAAAATATGTCACGCCCCAGTCCCAAAATACATAGGACTAGGAACACGTAAGCATGTCAGCCGTATGTATATGGCAACTCGAATATATGGATACCATAATACACACGTACGCTGTAATATGAATATAAACTCACATGTGGTATATATAGTGTCACAAGTCACAAATATACTAATCTCATCCACATAACAAGTCATAGAAAAGAAATAACTAAACTAGAATAATGAGTCTGAATAATCCAAAATAATAGTCGGGTGGAGACAAATCCACTACCAATGACTATATCAAAACTAGAATGAGAGAGGAGGATAATCTCCAATATAAAATAAGGTGATGATAGAAGTGTATCAGCGAAGCGATCCCTTGCTAGAGATAATCAATGATGCTCAGAAGGTAAGACCTCCCCGGAAGAGATAAGTAGTAAGTTCTGATCCGTGCTCATGCGAATAGTCATGAACATCTACACCTGGAAATGGACCAGGTCCTTAGAGGAACGTAACAAGATACATAGAAGCATGCCAATTTGAATACAGTAAACATGCAATATAGACAAAAAATATATAAGTATGCTGTACAAGACAATCTATATGAATGCATAATGAGGACAACTTTTCGACGTATGGGCATGGGTAGGCTACTCGATCTAAATCTCACAACTCACACACACGGTAGGGACATCAGAAATTGATATACCGCGGGGGTAACGACCAGCATGACTCCAGAAATTGACATACTGTGGGGGTAGTGACCAGCGAGATATACTACCGTAGTGCATGCTAGATACTATGGTTTACCAGAGTGGTTAAAGCCCATACGTCTACTGAATGTCCTCTCATGATACTAAGTGTCATGTGTGTGTCAACATATCTAATATATAGTAATGACTGAAAGAAACTACACATGCAATAAATATACAGAAATATAATGAATATAAAGAAATATAATAAGCATGCAAAGTACTGTAAACAATTAGGCAAGGTATCTTGCCTGGCAAGGGAGCTGCAAAGTGTAACGTCCAGGAGTCAAGCACACAGGATCAGAAGCTACGGCCTCAGAATGAACGTCTTCGGATGCTAAAATAAATATCACCAACGTTCTCAGAATAAGCGAGATAGCTAAAAAATACTACCCTTTCGTCCAATTTGGATACAGGGGCAAAACGGTAATTTTGGGTCAAAGTGGGGTCCACGTGTGGCCCACTTTGCACCAAAAAGCTTGCCAGGGGTAAAGGTCTCTAAAAGGGACAAATTATAGGTCAATTAATTCTAAACGTCAGTACGAACTCAACGGTACGTCCAATTTTGGATTCCGGTGAGCCGAACATAAATTCGCCCAAAAAGTCAACCGTGGGGCCCACAAATAGGCGACTTGGTCAACTATCTCAGAATTACGTAAAACTTGGGTCACATGACCATCTTGATACCACGAATCCAATGGCACAAGTTTTGTCGCGTTCTGACGAGCGTACACTATTTGGTGCAATATTTTGCAAAAGTCGCGATACGGGAATTTTTTGCGGATATAGGGTGATTTCGACGCGCACATGCGTCCGAATCAGTTTTCACGAAAGTTCACACGTCCAAATATACCATAGATGCCTTTTGGTGAAATTAGTATACGATGGGGCGGTCCCATTTGGCAGGGCGCGCTCCGTATCACAAGTTTTTGTTATTTTAAAAATAGTTTTTTATGAGTTTTCAACCTAATTTATTTTTGATTTTAACACAATATAAAATAATGTAATTAACAAGAAATTATCTAGGTTAGGTGGTCTTCACATAGCAAAAAGAATTTCTAAGTTTGGATCTCTGTGGTGGGAGATACGAGTCCTTAAACAGGGGTGGTTGCAACAATTTTTCTGAAATTAAATGACGTGGTTTTTTCTCGACTTGGCGTCAATTTTTACCTAGTTTTGTGTGCTGTTTGAAGTAAACTAATGCACAGAGTTGGAAGAGGGATAGGTCATAAACATACCGGTAAAGACGGGGTCGAGTTTTGTTGAGCGATGGCACGGGTATCGAGGTGTGAACAGGGCTAAGATGCTGTTTAGTTTCTGTCGCGTGTGCGGTGGGGTGGTCGCGGACGGCGGACAGCGGATGCGGTGCTGGCTTTGGCGAGCGGCGGCGGCGGCTCCGGGGTCGGCGACGGCGGTCTCAGGGTCGAGTTGGAAGATTTAGGTTTAGGGTTTAAGGTTTACTGTATGTATATATATATATATAGGGGATTGGAGAGGGGGAAGAACCCGCGCGCGGCTGTTGGGCCTTTGCAGCGGATGCTACTGCTGCTGGGTTTCCTTCGCGGGTGTGGGTCGGGTAGCTAATGGGTCGGGTAGTAGGTTAGGGTTTAATCGGTTTTTAATTAATCTTTTTATTTTTCTTTCTCCTTTTTCTTTTTCCTATTTCATTTCTTTTTATTAACTCTATTAAAACTAAATATAATAATTATTATTACTAATATTATTATTATGTTTATCACTAACTTTATTATTTATTACCATAATTATTATTAAGAATATTATTAACTATATATTATTATTACTCTTACTATTATTAATATTACCAACACTTATTATTATTACCAAATTATTATTTCTATTATTTAATAATTATTTATTATTAACGCATAAATTTAATGTATATAAAAAATATATTTGTACCCAAATTAAATTCTAAGAAAAAATTTATCACTCTTCAACAAATATTCCTAAAATAAAATAATGATTTTTGTGCAATAATTCTAAATGGTTAATTATCTAGGTACTTAAATCAATATATCATATTTCTAATTAACTAAAAAAATAATATAAATAAATTCTATAATCAATTAATTAAATAAATATAATATAAAAAATATGGGGTTTTACATACATTGTGTGAGATATTATATAGTATAGAAGACCAAGACAGCGTTCTACCGCCGATGCTGCGGCATAGGCTGGACGTACCCACGTACTCATGTCCTATACCAGGTGCGGGTCATGACACATTTTTAGTGGTGGCCCATGCAGGTCAGGCTTCACAATAGTGCGATATCATGGTAGTGCAATGACTTAGTTGTACTACTGCAAGCCTGCGATAGGATAGGATATAAGATACTAGGATGAGAGGGATACTCAATCACAACTAGAAAATAATTCCAACATAATTGAATCTTGTCATCTTCATTCTGAATATCGTTTTCCTGAATTTTTTTTCCTTCATTGATGATATTGTATCTTGCTCAATATTGATTCCTTATTTTGAATCTGTCATCAGGATGCCGTCGAAGACGCATTTTCAGCGCTCAGGCACAATGTCAGCATGATCAGTCACTTCATCGCCTACGAGGGCATCACCATCAGACGATGTTCTAGTAGCTACATTCTAGAGATCGACTTCACCGGTCTAGGTGGGAGTTTCTGCAGCAGCTTTCAGAAGTGCTCCACCTCCGGTATAGAGGGCAGCACCAGCAGTTTCTGGGGATCTTCCATCTCCACCAACCACAGTCGATCAGACGCAGATGTTCGCTCTCTTTCAACAGATGATGGAGGCACAGCAGTGACAGTCAGAGGTCCTGCGACAAAGCATGGAGAATGCTTACCAGATCGTGCTCGCAGCAGTTGAGAGAGCTACTGCAGTCTAACCATAGACGGTGCCACCTCAATTTATCCCTCAGCAGCCGAGGCCGGGAACCATTATTGACTTCAAGAGGATGGGACCTAAGGACTTTTTGGGCTCCGAGGAAATCTTGTACATATACGACTGGATAGAGGACATTGATAGGGACCTGCGATTGGCGCAGATTCTGAGAGATTGCAGGTAGAGGCAGCAGGTAGTATGATGTTCGACATTGCGCTGACATGGTTCAGGACAGACCCCAGGATATCAGCACCGGGAATTACTTGGGGAGCTTTCAAGGAGCTTTTCAAAGAGAAGTTTTTCCCGGATGTGGTCCAAGGGATAAAGTGATCGACTGCAGATCAGACTCCTATAGCAATATTTACCCAGATTAAAATTTGTACTTAACATCCTCGTATAGGATTAATAGTACTTATTGTTTGTAAACCTAAGCAAGGTTTTTGTATAAACCTAGTTTTATTTCTTCCGTTTATTATCAAACACAAGATGGCGACTCTGCTAGGGAACTCTTTCTCATCTGACGAGAAAGCAATTGCTAAACACGATGCAATACAAGTAGGATCAATGAAGAAGACCTTGGTCGTCCATTTCGACCAATCTGTCTACGAAGATATGCTTCGAGCAGGGGGTAGCTCTCACTCTCTCTCTCTGTCCAAGACAACAGAAAACTGCATAAAGTGTGGATGCCTCGGACATCCCCTACCATTCCTGCCGACTCTCTGGCTTCTTTGACCAACGAGGTTGTAGCTTCGCAACCTCCGTGCCCCACGCGTAAAACTCTGTCTCCCGTCTGTGACGTGGCAGACAAAGCTTCTGGTTATGCCTCAGTGCTAATCCAGAAGTCTTCTCCGCACTCTGCACATAAAACTCTGTCTCCTGTTTGTGACGTGGCAGACAAAATTTCTGATAAAGCCTCAGCGCCAAATCAAAAATTCCAAACGCGCTCCACACGTAAAAATGCATCTGCCCTCCGGGGAAAAGCAGATGGTCCCTGCAATCTACGCAAGGGAAAACAAGTGGCATAATTCTCAATTTCTCGGCCTTTACGCCAGCAAGAGAAGAATCTGCCCGCTCACCAGAAGTGGCAAGAAGCTGATGGCCGATTGAGGACTTTCTTATTTTTACGCCAGCCTGAGAAAAATTCTAAATTAAGGCAGGAGAAGCCCCTCGGCGTAAAGAAGGTCCAGTTTGCGGATAGATACGCTCTTCGGGGATCATGTTCTGCTCATATGGCTGAACTGCTGTATTCCTACGGAAGGGAAAGGGTTGGGGTTCCCAATATCCGCATTCCAACTGATGTAAAAAGGAGGAACAAGCCTTCTTCCTCTTTTTCTTCCATTAATCCTCCTGACTTGCGAGAATTCTTGATCCAGAAACGCAAAGACAGGAGTCATAACCAAGATTCAGTTTCCTTAACTGTCAAACATGGGGAGATCATGTGGGAAGATGCGTCAACATCTAATGTTATCATAACATATGGGCCATATGAAGATTCTGTCTTTATTGTTCCTCCAACTCATGAGGGCCAGCATCCAATAGTCTTCAGTCGCATGCGGAGCAGTCCGATTGTACAAGAAGAATCTCGCAAATCTGAGGGTGGAAAAATACAAATCCACAAATATAGCCCACAAGTTTTAAAAATTATACAAAGCATGGGTTATGATTTGAAGTTGAAACAAGGCCTCAACTATGGAAAAGGCAGACGAACACCATTACATAGTAATTCTTACTATCAACAAACTCGTTTTGGGTTGGGGTACACTATATCTCTTGTAAACTCCAAACCTCCAGAGGCTAATCCTGCACAACTAGAGGCAGGTCCTTCTAAATCAACTTCAGTGGACAAATGTCGCGACATGTCTGGGGGTAACCTACCTCGACAAAATAGGACACCATCCAAAATTGGGGGTAGAATTTCTTCTAAGTCCGAAGATGATGCAACGATGACGATCTTCCCGGAAGATCGTAAAATTCAGGCATCAGGAGCCCGAAGACCGAAAGGGACTTTCTCCTTCAATGAAGATGACATCATTAAAATCTTCAATATGTTAATGAAGGAACACAAACTTCGGCTACCCAACATCAGATACCCTGAGAGGGCTGGCAAAGTTGATGACCCTAATTATTGTCTCTTCTATCAGTACATTCATCAACCTACAAGGGCCTGCTATGTACTAAAAAGGAGAATTCAGGAGTTGATCGATGCCAAGGTCATCACTCTGCATCAGTAAACGAGGGGACGATCATTACAAATTGACTTCAGTTCTTATGTGACAATTTGCTCCCTCAAGAAAATATCGGATGATGAATCCCTAAAGTTTCCCCAGTAGATTCTTTAGGTCTATCCTCACTCAAGCAAATCACTCTACAGTGAACTATTGTCCAAACATTTCGTTATCTCTCCAAAAAAGTTTGTCATGTTCATATTACCTCTGAACAAACCATCCTGGTCTGACTATCGATTATCACGTCCATATTACCTCTTATATCGGTTGTCGTCTCAACTTAACACCCGTACTTAACTCTAAGTACACCAGTGGTGTTAGGTCCACAAAAAACTGCCATGTTCATATTACCTCTGAGCAGATATGTACCTCCATCCCCAATGGAGTTACAACCAAAAAGTTTGTCATGTTCATATTATCTCTGAACAAACTTTTCGAGTTTTTGGCTATCGATTATCACGTCCATATTACCTCTGATATCGGTTGTCATCTCACCTTAACGCCCGTACTTAACTCTAAGTACATCAGTGGTGTTAAGTCGATAAAAGCTGCCATGTCCATATTACCTCTGGCAGGACTTGTCCTAAACTTATTACCTGCACTCTCGTGCGCAAAAAAAGTAATAGGTCCACAAAAAATTCCCCTGTGGAATGCCCGCAATGGAAAATAAAATGTTCATGTCCATATTACCTCTGAACTATCCTCATTTTTCCAGCGAAGAAAGAGTCGGTCTCTATTCATCCCTATAGAGTTGTATTTTATTGCGTCTATATTACCTCTGTCAGGATTTGTCTCAAACCTATTACTTGCACTAATGTTCGCAAAAAGTAATGGGTCCACTAAAAATCTCCCAGTGGGATGTCCTTAACAAATACGGTATCGTACTACGTCTATATTACCTCTAGTACAATATCCGAAATTCGTACAAATAATCATAAAAGAAATGGGAGGTTCCTTATATGATTGCAAATGACACTTACAGATTAGCCAAGCCTAATGGAAATTTGGCAATGGCTACTATCAACTGTAAATTCCCGAAGAAGTACTATACTCGATCTCCTTCGTTTAACGGAGTATAACGAAGATCTTATTCTGACGATACCATGCACAAAGGTTAGCCGGATCATATTCTATCAGGTTCATGAGACCTCCGAATAGATATCCTTAACTAATTTGTAAGCCTGTCATGTTAATGATATCTCTGATAGTGTTTAATATATAAATTTAGTTAGATTATATTCTTTCAGGTTCATGTTAACTCTGAATAGATTTATATTCAGCAAAACCTTAACGAAAGTATGTCATGTTAATGATACCTCTGATATCACTTTTACCCTAGCCTATCACATTCTAAAATGATGGGCCCACAAAGTCAGAAAATGTGTCTTTATTATCTACGAAAAATTACAAGAGAAACAAGAAAAAAGTACATCATTTGGGAGGAGCAGTTAAGTCACAAATCTGCCGTGCCAGAGCAACCATTCTCTCATCCCTGGAGTTCAAGACATCGGCGCGAGCCCGCTCCAACCTTGCTGCATCATTGTTCAAAGCAGATAGCTCGGACCGAGCACGTACAAAGCCTGTGTAGATGATAGCCACGTATGTCAGGTTCTGCTGAGCAGTCTCCATTCGATCCTTCAGCACATCTCGGGTTGTCGATAAAGAGAGAGCCTTCGCCTCTGCTTGGGCGAGCTCATCTTTCAGTCTGCGGACTCTCGCTGTCTCTCCCTCATATTCGGCTTCGTACTGAGTCAGCTGGGGAATGACATACTCCAATTCGGTACGCTCTTGATCCATCTCCTGCTGCTGCTCCTGGACGAATTTGTTCAGAGATTCCAGTTGCCCAGCAAGCTCTGCAGTTAAGGAGTCATACCTAGCTTGAACGAGACCGTCAATGTTGGCTCGAGATAGCTGCAAATAATCGTTAATGGGTTGTTCCAAACCATTAACTATCTGCTCCAGTGTGTTAGCTATCCTAGTGTCGTTAAATTCTTTGATCGGCACTATCGCAAACTGGGAGGACCTCCTCAGAGCCTCGAAGCCTAGATTCTTCTCCAGCACCATTGATATCAGCGTTTTCAAGGTGGTGTAGAAAATACTAGTATACTGTTCAGTCAGCATGGCTAGATCCGAATGGACGCTGGGAGTGGCTACAATATCGGTGAATCCCCCTCCAGGAATGACTGCAGACGATGTTGCCACAGTCGTCGCCTCAACAGATGGTGCGACAAAAGAAGAAGTGCCAACAACGGACGAAGTGGCCGGCGTACTCAAAGAAGGCATTGTCGTAATGACAGGCTCATCCTCCTCTCGCGATATCGGAACCATTTCGGGTGAGCCGGCACCCAAAAATGTTTTCTCTTCAAAGTTAGGCACCTCCGTGCCATAGACAGGAGCTGAAACAGAGCCAAAAGGCGCGTCGACGCTATCCTTCCCGTAGAAGTCCTCCCCTGAAAAGAAGACAAGAGAAAGTTAATATCAACCTGATGTTAATTTTTTCTAAAAGAGGCATAAAGACGACATTTATCCATGGCCGATGGTATATATATCGCGTCGGCAGCCAGTACAGCTAAATCATTTCTTCATGATGCTAAGCGAGCTGTCATACCTGGAGAAGGGGTGTGTCAACTGACATTGTTAGGTCTTCTTCCAAGTCTTCACCCAGATCCAATCGAGGTTCATCAGGTAGAATCTCGCTGGGTATACTTACAGACGCGGCAGGGATTTCTCCCGTTGCTGATCTGGATAAAGATATCCTTATTTTGCTTGGCCTCGAAGGCAATCTCGTACCACTACCTGAAGCGGTAGCAGCAACAGCAGCCTCGAGCAAAGATTCTCTGGCACTGCCAGCCGGAATTGTAGAGGTTCCCTCTCTAAAAGGCGAGGAATCTCTAATCAGAAGATCATCCCCAACTGGGAAAACAACAGGTTCACTTCTAGGAACTTCAGAGTGGGAAGTTCTGACGGGACCATCAACCGTCTTCTTCTTCTTCTTGCGAGGGGAAGTCTCCTTCAGAACATGAGCCCTTCGCTTACCAGAGATGACCAGAGGCCCTGCAAGTGGAGGTATTTCGCCTCTCGGTACTGCCAACAAAGGCTCATCTAGATTGACTGAATCCTCACCCTCGTCAGAGGAAAATGATGGGACTTTGTCTCTTTCCACTGACTTAGAAGAGGGTATCCTAAAACTTCTACGCATATCAAAATCGCGATGGAAGGTATTGGTTGCCACATAAAATTGGGCATACGAATGGAGGATGCGTAACTCCATGGAGAGTGAAATCGCGGGCACAGTAAAAGCTGCTCCAGTGCAACCCATTATGAAATATCGCCATCCTCTCGCTCCATCAATAAGTCTACCCCTGGACTTGAAGCTGGTGACGACATTGCCCACGTGCAATTGGTCATACCCAAACTGCCTGGCGAACAGACTAGGCAGGTAGGGCTCCAAGAAGCATTGGTCTTCACTTCTGTATAATAAATGGGAAGGTCTAATACAGACCAACCAATTAAAAGCTTCAGGAGAAAGAATAGTCTTTCCTTCACCTGAGTTCTGAAGCCTGCTCCCCTGTTGATTGAGATGTACAGAGGGGACGGTGAAGAAGAGCTTCCAGCTGTGACTAAAATTTAGTGCCCGCCGACAGTCTAAAACTGTGGTCACGTTCCAGGTGGAATTCTTGTAATTCAACAAGAAATTACTCCCCGAACTACTGCCAGGGCCGGGAGACATCACCCTGGGGTTATGGAGAATTAACCATCCCATCAAATACAGGAACGGTAATTCTACCCTGGGAAAGCTGTCACACCGAGTTTCATTGGCAAGCAGCCCATCAGTCATGGCCCTCAGGCCAGCTTGTATACGGCATACCATGGCAGGGAGCAAGCCCAGTCTTGCCCCGAACACCAGACGTACGGCAGGCCATAAGGTGTTGCGGTGAATACGATCCGCAGATGCAATGCCGGGTACCACCAGTCGGCGCAGCCATATAGAGAGGAAGCCAGCCAATTAAGCTTCTTTGGACAGAGGCCTGCGGTAATGCCTCAAATAACTGTAGGCTTTAGTGCCCGCAGGATATTTTCCTATCCCTTCGTCGAGAATTTGATCTGAAGCCCCAGCGTCTTCCATAAGATCATCGACTACCTGAGCACTAAGCACACTCAGAAAACTCAAAGGCCTATCCCTACTATCCACGACTTTGTCTGGCTTAGCAGTCCTGGCCTGATGGAAGAAGAGGTAGGACGCCCATTTGTTGGTATGAGCCAAATCAGAGGGCTCATTATAAAAGGTGGTGCACGCCAGGTAGTAATACATCAGCTCTTGGTATACTGCCACTACCCGAGGGTCTGTATCTTCCAGCTCCCGGTTTATGGGAACATACTCTTCATAAGGAGTATCCTCCATTGGCAGTCTTGAAATCTCTGCCATTTCGTGAAGGGCCAATCCCAACTCCCCCATTGGAGTGGCGAAAGTCCTGGTGAGCGAGATATATCGCTCCATCAAAGCCAGAAACAGGTTGGGGTTGAGAGGTAATCCAACACTGGTGGCACTCACAACCGCGTACAGACCAATGCTCTCCAGCTAAGTTTGAAAATGCTTCAGGACCCAGTCATCTAAACGAGCCCATCGAAGATTTGTAGGGGTAACCAACCCATTGGTCCGGGGATTAACCTTGGGGTATACTCCTCCATGACCCATGAAGTCATTGCAGAAAGTTGATAATTGAAGTAGTTGGAGTAGTGAAGTGTCTTCACTCAGGACACTACCCGGATACAATCCCCTGAACGGCATGACCGAGCCGGAAGGGCGGCTTACAAACGACCCTTGGTCGGATCCTTTCTGGTAGAATATCTTCCACGGCTGGCCGTGGAGATTGGGAGTCAGAGTCCACGATATCCTCCTGGGATGCATGGCATGGAAGAATGCCGAGATAGGATAATCTCTCAGCATCCTGGGAAGATACAGGACCAAGCCCCCGGCAGAAAAAACCTAGAGTTCTTTCTTGGGCTTCGTCTGGGATTGTTTGTCAATCATATCCCCGAAGAGAAAAGTCGGTTTTATATATTGTGCCCCGTCTATATATGCCAGGGGCTCTCCGTTGATCATGCTCAATAGCATTCGCTCTCCTCGAGATGATATCAGGATTCCCCTTCCTTCAGGATATTGGGGTCCAAAAATAGGAAATATCACATGGGACAAATCCTCCAGGTAATTGGAATGCAGCATCCCAGCATCAGAACCCATCACCTCAGCCAACGGAGATGCATGCAGGTTAACTATAAAGTACAAGAAAAATACGTCAGTTTCTATACTAGACCTCATAATCTTGTAACTTATGCCAGAAAGCAACAGTCTGTGCTTTTACGCCAAGACTGTAAAAACTTGACTTTTTACGCTGGAATCACATTCTAAGGAGTAAAATTCAAGATTAGCAGTATACACAAAAATCTGACAGTCTGCGTTTTACGCCAGACTGCCAAAGTTTGAGTTATTACGCCGGAATTCTCATCAAGAGCGTAACATTCAAAGTTTGTAGTATACGCCAAATTTTGACAGTCAAAGCTTTTACACCAGAACTGCGAAAATATGGAGTTTTTACGCTGACACATTAGAAATGTAGACGTAAAAGATGAAACATCTCTGTGCATCATCTTTCTCGAAGAGGCTATCAGCACAGAAGATGACCTAGCGCGTTCACGTACAACGTGTGCGAAGGGTTTTCTTCGTTCTTGTCATCTCAAAAACTTTACCTATAACGCCCGGTGCACAGCTCATCGGTGGAACACTTTGCTCAAAGCGGGGCTCGCCCTGCCCGACGGGAGTCGCTCATGCTTGGGCAGAGGAACAAGAAGAGAAGGCAGCCTTCTTTCCCTTAGAAGAGGAAATTGGTTTTGGGGCCATTGCTAAAACCTCAGAATGTTCAGAGAAGGAATGAAGGAGAGAACTCAAAGAAACGAAAGTTTTTTTTTTCAAAAGACAGGTGAAGAGTCTTCTCTCTGAAAACCTTGGGATATATATAGAGTTTAGATGGACTCCTCGAATCCCTAACTAAATCCGATATTTAATATTCGATTATGATTGGGGACTACGTCAGCCTATTACTTAGGGAAGGCGGACAGTCAGCGAATTCAAAAAAAATTCGTGCAGAGTAGATTCTTAATTTTACGCCAAGGAGCTTTTTACGCTCGGTAGCTAAAAATAAACGATTTTTACGCTCAGAGGCTATAAGTCTATGGTTTTACGCCCGGATGCTTTTACGCTCGGTAGCTTTTACACTCGAGAGGCTACAAACCTACGACTTCACGCTCAGAGGCTACAAATCTATGATTTCACGCTCAGAAGCTTTTTACGCTCAGAGGCGACAAATCTATGACTTCACGTTCGGAAATTTTCTTTTCAGAAGCTACAAATCTACAGTTTCTACGCCCGAATGCTCTTATGCTCAGTAGCTTTTACGCTCGAGAGGCTAGGAACTTATGATTTTATGCTCATCTATATTACAGATCTATGACTTTCCGCAGATCTTAAAATATGCAGGCCAGGGTATGCGTATATCTGAACAAATCTCAAGATGGTCAATTACAAGATTTTATACAGAAGATACTTCTTCTTGGCCTCAAAATATGCCAAGTACCCAAAGCATACAGAGTTCAACATTGGAAATGACTCTTCTTCTTGGGTCGATTGGAAGTTCATCCAAAATCCAGTCTGAATAATTTCTCCACAGTTCAAGATGGTGACTCAGTTTTGACAGCTATTTCTCGCCCTATTTCAAGGGATTTTTGAGAAATCATTCTTGAAGATGACGATCTGAACAAAGAATTCTTCTTATCAGAAGTAACAGTTCAGAATTCTACACAATTCCTCGTTCAAAATAGCAGGACAGTTAGAATATGTGACTTAAATGCTAAGCAGTTGTTTGTGCATCTTCAGTTATGCGTAAAAGACAGGACGGGACCAAATACTCTTTTTATCAGAGTCGGCATAAAGTTATTCAGATGTGTCGAAGCTACACATATTCAGACTTCATCACAGCAAAGAATATGGCAAAATCATCAAATATGCAAAAGAAGACGATCTTATTAAATCATGATTACATATGAGGGAAATCAAGTCTACAAAGGGTTTTCTTTTCATCTTTATGATTACATATGAGGGAAATTCCGTCTACAAAGGGTTTCTCATTTTCATTTAGGATCACACCAAGAGTCTGTTCTGCCAGGTTTTCGCATTGGTGGAGATCTTTATTCGTCTTCTGCAGCAGTTCATCGACTTCCACAGTCGATGAACAAGAAAATGATCAATGGCGGAAGGATACAACTGGGCCTGTATAAATTATTCAAGAGCCTACCCTCCATTCGCCTTGACAAATTGAGTTGGGATTCAGACCCAACTCAATATTGGAAGACATGGTCAGTTTGTCTGCCCTCGTCCACCGTCGTAACGGGAGAAAATACAGCTTGCAAGCTGTGTGGTCTAATGTGACCCTTCCTCTCTCCCGGACAAATCGCCATATGAAGTTGGTGATTATCCCGAGCAAAGGAAGCTATGATATCCTTCCATGATCCATCGTTGCAGAGGATATTTGCTCAAAGATGCCTTCTTTTTCGGCTCCTTACATGCTGGAAGAACATGATCTTCTTCTTCCTCAAGTCGATCTGACGAACTCCGGCAATCATCTTTGTGTGATAAAGGAAATATGGGAAGAACAGGTTAACTCCTCAGCCTTTATATAGGTAAAAGAGAACACACCGAATCCCAACAGATCCCCAAAAATCTGCCAAGAAATTAGCCTCGAAGAACGAGTCAGACTTGACCATTTTATGCTTCATTCAAAGTGTTTCAAATTACGAGGAATTTGAAAACTTTGAAGGGGGTCTTGTAGAAGCATAAAAAATACGCTGCAGAGTTATACATAGTATTTCAATACTGAATGGCGTAAAGATATGACCTCAGAGCCATCGGCGTACAAACAGAGTTTTATCGCTAGTACAGCGTAAAATATAAGCTCCAGAATAATCCGCGTAATGCAGTATTTTTAGGCTGCTTCAGCGTAAAAGGATTGTTGCATCGCCACTTTGGCGTAAAACTCATCTGCTTTTAATGCGATGGAAAGTGTACGAGGAACGCTTCGTATTTCTCGAATGAGCCTGTCAGATCATGCAGTGAACCTGACTCCTGACAACGAGTACTGCACAGCTATCCAGACGACGGCTGTAATGATGGTGCGGCACAGAGACCCAAACCGTCGTTTAGTGACGTTTCCCTGATACAAAGTGCTTTTACGCATACAAGAGAATACGCTGCCTAGTTTTACACAGGCAGATATGAGCTTTTACTCTCAGCAGAAGACAAAATGAGCTGCCACGTCAAAAGCTGCTCTTTGTACAGAGCTCGAGGCACGTCTCTGCATTTAATGCTCAGAATGGTGGCAGATCTTCGAGATACGTCTCTGCATTTAATGCTCAGAATGGTGGCAGATCTCTGCATTAAATGCACGAGATTTGGTTATATTGTCAAAGACTAGGCAAGTCATATTTACAGCTAATACGTCTATATCATCACCCCTGCACATTACGCCATCAGGCTACTTTCAGCTATAGGAGCACGGTATACGCTATCTCCTTGGAATATGCCACCGGGCTACTTTCAGTTATAGGAGCACGCTGTACGCTATCTCCTTGAAATACGTCAACTCAGGCTATATTTGTATTTGTGCGTGATAAGGCTATTTGGTCCAGAATATGCTCAAGGCCTCAGTCAAGGAAGAAGGATCGGCTATCTTTTACGCTGGCTACCTATCTATACAGCATCAGGCTTCTACGTCTATAAGGCTTCTACGCCTATTTGGCTTCTACGCCAACTTGACAACTATTTGACTTCTACGCCATGTTGACAGTTATTGGCTTCTACGCCAACCTTTTCTACGCGAGGGGCAGTTACCTACGTGGCTCGCATGCCGTGGTCTTCGCAGCAGTTATACGTACTATCCCTTAATGGGACACGCGTCACATGCTTAATCAGAAGATCATCTATACGTGGGTGACAGTTATTATAACCGTCGCGTAAAAAGTGTCATACTCTCCACTGTCCGACTTCTACGCCGACTGGATGGTTACTGTCACTAAAACCCTATAAATAGAGACCTCTATTGACAGAGGTCCAGGGGGGGAGAATCAAGGTCGAAAAGAGGTCGAACAGGGTCGAAAGATTGAAAATTGATTTTTGAGAGAGAAGAATCCAAAGCATAGACAGAGAGTAGTGATCGACAATTTTGGCATCGAGCATCCACTCCTTCTTGCAATCTTTGAAGCTTCTTCGTCTTCTACAGCACTTCTTCATCATCGTGTGGTCTAAGGGACAAAGTGATCGACTGCAGATCAGACTCCTATAGCAATATTTACCCAGATTAAAATTTGTACTTAACATCCTCGTATAGGATTAATAGTACTTATTATTTGTAAACCTAAGAAAGTGTTTTATATAAACCTAGTTTTATTTCTTCCGTTTATTATCAAACAAGTGCATCAGGCACCACAGTAGCCTCAGAGGCAGATTCAGCAGACTTTTCCTTGTGCCTATTGTGGAAGGCATGGGCATGATTGGGAGAACTGTCGGAAGAGACTCAGACTATGCTTGTATTGTGGTTTCTCTGACCATCAGGTGAAGGAGTGTTCCAATAATTCGTACAGACTAGATCGCGGTTAGAGAGGTGGAGCTAGGCCACATGTGGTACCGCATACTACTCAGCATCCACATAGAGAGAGCCACCCCAGCAGGGCAGGGCAGGGCATTTGCAATGGCAGTCGGAGAGGACGACACTTCAGGTGATAAGTTAGTTTGTTTTATCCTATTTTGTTTATTTTCTTTCCACCTGTTGTTCGTGTGCTTAGTTAGTGCCTTATAGACTGTTTGTGTTTTATGGTGTAGTTAGTATACCCTGTCGGAGACTATAAAAACTATGATGGACAGAGACCATAGTTAATGATTTCTTTTAAATTGCATGATGTATGTTTTAGTTTAGACTGGGGGTTGACCTAGAAGGGGGTTACGATCATCTTTAATTTTGAGGACAAAATTCTTCTAAGGTGGGTAGGATTACCACCCTCACATTTTCAATCAAGGGTAGTTTGGTAATTGACACGGGTATTTTATATTTAGGTGTATTGTATTTAAATATTATGCATGTGTAATTAATTAATTATTGTATTATTTATTTATTGTTAGTGTTAAATTTATTTTGGACTTGTGTAGTGGACCAAATAAGTTTAGCTAGATGCATGGACCCAACATTATATGTTAGTTTAGATTGAGCCCAAGTTTAGACCCATTAATTAGGAGGATGAATTAATTAGTGAAACTATTAGACTAGAACCTTCCCTCCTTAATTATTTCTTCATAAGAGGCCCCAATGGGTGTTTTGGATATTTCATATTACTTGTGAGAGGGGTTTATGACCAACCATTAGAGGAGGAGAGAGAGTGTCTCTCTCATTTTATTTTCTATTTCCTTTAGATCTAGATTTTCTTCTATTCCAAATTTCTTCATTCCTTCACCAAATTTCTACCCAAATTTAGTCCATATTCTTCAATTGAGTCTACTACAACAAGGATCTATAAGAAGGAAACAAGAAGCAACAAGGAGGAGGCCAAGATCTACAAGGAGGAGATACTTTCCAATTTTGGAGATTTTTTATTGGGAATCCATCTTCCAATAGGTACATTTCAATTTTTTATCTCTTAGTAGACTCTAAATCTGAGGTTTAACCATGAAAAACCAACCCACATGCATAGGCTACCCATATGAATTGGTTTTAGGTTCATAGGAGACCTATGGTAGAAGTTTTGTGTATTTTGGTGTCAATTTTGGGAGAATTCCGAGATTGGCACATGTGGTATTTGTCATTTAGTCAAATAGATCAAATTGACATGTGATTGTTTGTTTGTGACTAGTGTCGTGTCCACAATTGGGTACGTGTAGGCCGTATCTCGTCAATTTGATAAAATAGATTAATTTTTGGGATTTTTCTCCGACACGGGGATTTATGCACATCAATTCTTGACACGGACACGTAGTTGATCTAATTATTATACATATTATTCATATTTAGTATATTAGACTTGCTCGTGTCCTTCGGGATGCGTTTGATTGTGTGGTGGAGCCGTATCGCAAGCGTATCATAGAACCAGTGTGATACGGGTGCGGTGCACTCCACATGTTTGTTCATTTGCCCTTATCCCTAAGTGTGCTAGTGTGTGTATATATATATATATATATATATATATATATATATATATATATATGTCTATGAGTATTATAGCTATATGCCTAAGTATATATATATATATATATATATATATATATATATATATATATATATATGATTATACATATATGTATAGTTGAGAGTTTATACATATATATACTGATACGTGTATAGGTGTATACATATATGTAAGTGTGCCATGTATATATGTATGTGTGTGTATCTATGTATTGTGAGTTTGTGTGAGCTTTGTGTATTTGTGTGAGTGTGTGTCAGTGAGTGAGTTCGGGCCAGAGGATCTATGTGCAGTGCACCAACTGAGCAGTAGCATGTAATGTAACAACTAGCCGAGCACAGCAAGTAGCAGTACACTGCATTAACAGCAACAATAAGGTGCTGGCATTAGCATTCACTGCACTGATGGCAAGGTGCAGGAAATTCTTCAGTCACTACAGGGCTTGTGCATAACTGAGGAGCAGTCAGTTGTACAGAAATTCAGCAGCTTGCATCAACAGCTTGTGCACTGAAGAGCGGTGCATCAACTGCAGAGGGGAGCAGCAACAACAGCTCGAGGAGGCAGTACACTACAACCATCCTCAACAGAAATTCAACAATGCCTCCCTACAACATATTGTATCTAGATCAGCTAGTGTAGCATATCATTCATTAGCATTCAGCAAAGTAGTAGAGAACTGCAATACTATGCAGTAAAACAACAAATATAGAGGACCATTCAGTGCACAGTTCAACAGAGGGAGATTCAGCTCAAGCACATCACTGCAGTATCAACTGAAATACTGCACAAGAGAAATAACATTTGTAGCTAGCTGCAATTCAATGTGCAGCCGAGGTAAAGAGCACTGCTGTCACGACCCGCACCCGAAAATCTGGCATGAGCCGTGGGTACGTCCAGCCTATGCCGCAGAATCGGCGGTAGAACGCTGTAAAGGTCCGTTCTAGGTCAACCATCTATCTATATATCTCACAGAAAAATCTGCCATGACCTCTCCAAAAGAAGGGCAACCACGCAATATATATATGAATAATCCTCTCCAAAAGGAGGGCAACCACACAATATATATATGAACTCTCAATCACAATAACTAGGGGAAGAAATAAAGCACGATATGATAGCAAAAGGAAACAAGGAAACACAGAGCAAGACAATATCCAAAATATACAGTCAAGGCCACAATAACTACAACATCTCACAGCATCAAAAGAATAAGTACAATCATCCAAAAAACAACTGGGAACAACCCAGAAAACCCACCTAGCTAACTAGGGCGCTAACGGCGTCTCCTCGGCGCAATCCTCCTCAGTCTTGGGGTCACAGCACTCGTCAACACCCGGCCCGCAGAACGTCGGGCAGTAATCCTCTGGAAAAAATATGCCCAGTCAGGACTGGAGCAAAGTACATAACTCTGAAAGCAACTCCAAATATATGGTAAGGTATATATGACGAGCAATAGAAAAGTATACAAGATGCACAGGAAATAAATTTATGCTGGAGCACAATAAGTAGCTGCAATGTAAACTGGAGAACAATACAAGTAGTGGAAAAGTAACTGCAGGTGAGGAAACATGAATACTAGCTAAGTGCCTTGAGCACAAGTTCGTTATGTGGTCGGCTTAGGTTGCACATGAAAATAACTACGATAACTCCGTTATGCGTGAGTTGCATAACCGACATACACATGAATACTATTTGGCTTTGATCACATAACCAACTCCTACTCCCCTCCTCCACTAATACCATTGGATCCAACCACAACATGCTACGTAAATGATAATAGCTCGTGCACACAAAGGCGAGAGCACAAGAAGCACATGAGAATCAATACCCGAAGCACATAATGAAATACACGTGATAGAGTACCCGCTGAACACGGTAAGGGGATAACATCTCATGACGGGATCCACTAGTACCAGCTCATGTAACAATGTGTCAGAATCAAGTATTATAGTTCTAGAACAGGTGATATAAACGCTATCATGAAATGGAAACTATCAGAGGTAGGTACTCGCCTGATGTCCTGAGCAACTGATGAGGATCGAGATCCGGACCGGTGTCACAAGAACCTAATGTGAAAAGCAGAATTAAACAGGGT